>JAPDNY010000001.1:114730868-115395108 GCA_029375565.1 Gekko gecko | reverse complement strand
ACTTTCTTTTTATCCAATCGGTCTTCATTTATTCTCCAATGAAACTGTTTCACTTTTTCTTTTAACGTCCAAGTCACCGGGTTATGGTCAGAATTAGTCTTTGGCAAAATCTCCACTTTCTGAGTTTTTAACGCCATATCACCAGACATCCAAATCATGTCTGTTCTGGAAAAGGAATTGTGTCGATTGGAATAAAACGTAAAGTCTTTAACTTTAGAATTCCATTTTCTCCAAACATCTTCCAATTTCTCTTGCTCCATCAATTTAAAGAAAATTTTTGGTAATTTCCCAACCTTCGTCTTTCTTTTCAGATTTCCTATCCAATTTATTATTAACCGTACCATTAAAGTCCCCTGCCAAGATTATCTGCTCATAGTTCACTTGGTCTAATTCCTTCATCAAGTCTTTAAAAAAAATTTCTTTAGTGCCATTGGGTGCATAAAAGTTTACTACCAGAGTCCTTTTCTGAAGCATTGTAATTCCAATATATCTTCCATCTTTATCACTAAAAATTTGTTTTGGATCCAATTCTTTGTTTACATAGGTCACAACTCCCTTATTTTTTTTTCTGCCAAGGAATAAAATTCTTCCCCTAGTTTTCTGTTAATCAAATATTTATTGTCCCATTTTCTAATATCAGTTTCTTGGAGGCAAATAATATTAGATTTTTGTTTTTGCAACCAATAATTTATTAACTTCCTTTTGGAGGGTGAATTAAGTCCATTTACATTCCACGATAACAATTTGTAATCCATCATGTCTTGTCTTTAGATATCTCCAAAAACTTCTATATTTTCTGCCTTAAACCTATACATGTCTCTTAAAGTCTTGATCGTATGTCTCTTCGAATCGTAGGTAAAGGACAGACCATATAGTATTTCCCATCTGAACCTGATAGTTAGCTGCTTCAATTTGTCTACCAACTTTTTGTATTTCTTTCTCTCTTGCAAAATCATTCTTGGAAGTTCTCTCATTATTACTATTATTCCAAAGGTTGTGTAAATTGTTTTTTGAAAATGTCCTCCTTCATCTTCCTTGTTACAAATTGCACAATAACATCTCTTGGCAAATTCTTTCTCTGAGCATATGCTGAATTTGCTCTATAAATCAAATTGAAATCCGAATCCAGTTCTCCTTGATCTTCTCCCAAATACTCTGTCAGAGCAGTCATCACTATCATGCGTATACCTTCATCCAGGGGTCTTTTCGTAGAAGAACAGCTGCAGGAGCTCATTAGCATATGGTATGCTAATGAGCTATTAGGCTATTAGCATATGCCACGCCCCCTGACATCACCGGAAGTGATGTCAGAAGGGGAAGCAAAAGGGGGGAAGCATCTTCAAAAGCCTCCCCTTCCCTTCCCCAGCTGGTCTGGGTGGGGGAGCTAAGAGAGAAGGGGTTTAAAGTTTAAACTTCTTCTCATGAGAGTTGGGCCACAGAAGGAGGAAAGAGGGAAGGAAAGAGAGAGAGTAGAGAGAAGGAAAGAAGGAAGGAAAGAGGGAAAGAAAGAGAGGGAAGAAGGAGGGAAACAGGGAAAGGAGGAAAAAAGAGAAGAGAAGAAGGTGGGAAAGAAAGAAAGAAAGAAAGAAAGAAAGAAAGAAAGAAAGAAAGAAAGAAAGAAAGAAAGAAAGAAAGAAAGAAAGAATGAGGGAAAGAAAGAATGAGGGAAAGAAGAATGAGGGAAAGAAGAATGAGGGAAAGAGGAAAAAGAAAGAAGGAAAGGAGGGAATGAAAGAAATTCAGTGGCAATTCAGCCCCATTATACCATATGGGCCATTGAAGTCAATGGTGAAAACATAGGGTATATTCTGGGGCTGGAGGGGGGGTTTGAGGGAGAGGCTCCAAGATCACAGGATAGCTGATGGAGCCTCTCCCCAAGATACCCACCAAGTTTCAAGAACATTGGACCAGGGGTCCAATTCTATGGGCCCCCAAACAGGTTGCTTCATTTCCTCCATTGTTCTCTATGGTGGGAAAAAAAGTTATTTTTTTCCCACCATAGAGAACAATGGAGGGAATAGGGGCAACCTGTTTAGGGGCCCATAGAATTGGACCCCCGGGTCCAATGTTCTTGAAACTTGGTGGGTATCTTGGGGAGAGGCTCCATCAGCTATCTTGTGAGTTTCGAGCCTCTCCCTCAAACCCCTCCCCTCCAGCCCCTAGAATATACCCTATGTTTTCACCATTGACTTCAATGGCCCATAGGATATAATGGAGCTGAAATTGACATTCAGCTGCCTGAAAGACTCTCCGGGACGCCGGCTGGGGGCGGGGCTTGGCTCCTGAGCTCCCGGAGCTGCGCTCCGGTGGGCTCCCCCCCGAAAAGACCCCTGCCTTCATCTGTCTTTTCCTCAATCCCTCTTAGTCTCAAATGGTTTAACATCGCTCTATATTCCATCATTGCCTCCAGTTTATGATTGTCCTGTAGAGTTGTTTCCATTTTTTTATCTATATCTTGTGTTTTTTGCTCCAATTCAGTCGATTTTAATGCCAAACCTTGCACGACTCTTTGTGTCTGCCACTTCTTTTGTAATTACAGCCACTTCTGCTACAACCAACTCTTTGAGAGCTGTCACATTCTTTTCTTGAACTTCTTCTAACTGCTCCAGCTGTTTTTCCATTTGCTTTTCTAACTGCTGTTCTATCTGTTTCACCAATCCCTGAATCGCCTCCAGCATTCTCTTTTCCATTGACTCCATTGCAGCTTGCCACTCTTTCTTTTCTTTCCCTGCCATACTTGGACTCGCAGACGAAGCGGCCCTTTGTCGATGTTTTGGATCCGTTTTGAAGTTTCTAAAATTAGTCCAAATTCATATGTTCTGGGTACTCTTTTTGTCTTCTCTTGAATCTTTGCCTTTTCGCCACCCTTTTAAAGCAATTCCAGTAATAAAATTCACTTTTAAAATTCAGTCCTCCTAAAAATGGCGGGCGCAATTTCTCTATGGTTTTTTTAGGTAGAGTAGGCTCTTCTTGCACTTCCTGTTTCCTGTCCGCCTCAAAATCCTTCCTACCGGAAACTTTGTTCCGCCACTTTTACAGTCCTCCAGAAACCACTCTATGGTTTTTTTGGCTAGAGTAGGCTCTTCTTGCACTTCCTGTTTCCTGTCCACCTCAAAATCCTTCCTACTGGAAACTTCGTTCCGCCGCTTTTACAGTCCTCCGGAAACCACTCTAGTCCTTATGCACAGTATTAGTTGGACACAGATAGTTGCAACACCTTAGTCTCGCGATTTTTCTCGTTAGTTTCAGTCTTAGATTCCACTCCAACTCTTTCTAACTGCAGGAATGTTAAAACAATGTCTATTTTTCTCAAATTGCTCGCTTTGACAAACTCTTCTCAAATCCTCAGTAGCCTGATTGTTCAAGATTAATTCTTTTACGCTTATCTGCCTTTTTGAATTTTTGCTAGATCTCCATTCCGGTAAGCAAATTGTTTGTGTTACCTTGCATGTTTATCTTGGGACTTTGCATCGCTTCTTCTCACTTTCAGCTCAACTCTCTTTCTTAAGAGGTCGGGAAATGACGAATTTAAGCTGGATTCCCAGCCTGGTTGGCTTCTTTAGTGCTCTCTTGCATATGCCCGCTTCTGAGAGGGGATCAAAGCATAAACAAGGCTCCTTCGAGACTTATACTCGCCAATCTCAACTCTCACTTGGACCTTGATGCTTGCTTGTCGACCCCCTGCCTGGGGGAGTCTGCGTTGGGCAATATAAATGCCCAAACTGTCAGAAGAAGCCACCGTCCACCCTGCACGATTGCAAAGTGTGTCAGTTCACCATTTTACTCTGACCGGAAGCCTGGAGGAGGTGACCTGCTACTTGTCCCCATAGCATTTATGCTATTTCACATTTATATGAACCACTGGGAGAGGTTGTCCATGCATTTGAAGTATAGGACCACCAATATGCAGATGATACCCAGCTGTTTCTGCTTATCAGTGGAGTAGGGTTTGTTTGTAAAAATCCTGAACAGGTGCCTGGAGAAGGTAACTTGAAAGGTACTTGAAAGACTGTCTCCATGCATATTGAATGAGAGCCAGTAAAGCTGTAGCTGTTCCCAAACTAGACAGGTCCTGTTGATCAACGACAAAGCTACTCAAAGTCTCAGCCTGTTGTGGAGGAGACTGCACTCTTGCTGAAGGGGCAAGTTCATAGCTTGGGAGTGCTGCTGGATCCTGGCTTACAGTGTTACCTTAACTGTTATACTTGCCAGCTCGATAACATGCAAAGCATCCTCCACACATGTAGGATCAGACTGTGGCCACTGGAGCAGTTATTTTGGGACCAAACAGTCTAGGGTTTATTTGGGTTCCAATATGATATAGCACTGCAGTTATGAAGGAAAAATGAAATGAAGAGAGAGAGAGAGAGAGAGAGAAATGAAACCAGCTATGAAGCAAGGGATGAAGATCCATGAACCAAATGAGGTTCAGTGATACAGCAAGGAGGATGAAGGGCTGGTTAATAAGCCAACCATAAAGTCGGAGAAGGAGGCTTAGGTGTGGGATCAGCTACAAGGTTGGAGGGGCTTGAGATGCCCTGTTTATGGGTTTGGGAGGATGAGGTACAAAGAGGTGTACATCTAGGTGAACAGTGGGATGATTTAGGTGGAGCAAGTGAGTTACCAGAATGGTAATTAATGACATTTCCTTGGGTTTGGGATTGAATTACCAGGGTAGGCTGTATAGTGAGGATGGTTCTATAACCCCAAGTTATTACCTATTAAACTTGAGTCAGTTACTCTTGGGCTTGAAGTATGAAGCTTGTGGAGGCTGAGGACACAAAGGCCTTTAATCAATGTGCCATGGAATGGAGCATTCCAGTAAGTGAGTTACTCCCACATGAGAGCATCCAGAGGAAATTCCTGCTAGGTCAGGGACCCCCACCTTGATATCATATTGGATTATTTTATCCAGTTTTCTGTGGGCTAAGTTAGAAGCTGCCAGTACAGGGGTCTCAGGAAGGGGGGCGGGGCTTACTTGCAACAGCAGTTGCAGGCTCAGGTTTCCTTTGTAGTACAGTGTGTCCTCTTACCATCTTCAGCTGATACACCAGCTATGGCCTATCCTCGAAAAACATGATTTGGCCACAGTGATTAGCACTCTGATCACATCTAGATTAGATTACTGTAATGCGATTTATGTGAGGCTGCCTTTGAAAACTGTTAGGAAACTTCACTTGGCCCAGAATATGGCAGCCAAGCTGTTGTTGGAAGTTAGATACAGAGAGCATATCACTCCTGTGCTGAAATATCTGTACTGTCTGCCCATATGTTTGTGGGCACAATTCAAAGTGCCATTTCTTTCCTTCAAAGACCTTGAAAGACTGTCTCCATATGTATTGTTCTTCACAACTATTAAGATCCTCTTCTAAATTCCTGCTCTCTGTGCCCCCACCTTCAGACATGAGGTGGGTAGTGACCAGACATAGGGCTTTTTCAGTGGTGGTTCCTTGCCTTTGGAATGCTTGCCACCATGACACTGTCCTGGTACCTGCCTTAGTTTTAGATGCCAAGGTAAAACATTTCTTTTAACCTAGGCTTTTAGCTAAGGGGTTTTACCTCTTAAATCTGCAGGGTAAGCATTTTATCTACCTTAATTTAAGCTGCTCAGTGTGTATTTTATGCTCTGTTAATGCTCTGGCTTTTTTAATGGTGTTGGCTAATATTTTAGTAGCTTGTTTAATGTCTTTGTTCCATGTTGCTTGGCGTTTAGTCATGCTGGCCACATTACCACGGAAATGTCTTTGGACAGTGCTGTCTACTTGGCTTGGAAACGGAGATGAGCACTGCCCCCTAGAGTCAGATTCGACTGGCTTTCGAGCAAGGGAAACCTTTACCTTTACCTTTGATGTCATAAGATTAGTGAGAGCAATGTTTAAGTTTGATACTGTGTGGGGAAAAATCTGTTTTGGGGGAGAAAAATTAAAAAGGTGATGTTGCTGTATGGGCACATCAGTTCCAGGGAAAATCTGGAAATGACCTAGGAATAATCAAAATCTCTGTGGCTTTACTATAGTTCCTAGCAATTCTTAGAGCTACACTATGTCACTTCCAATTTTTCTCTGGAAGTGACACAGAAACCCAGCCATGTCCCTGCTCTCAACCCTCCTGCTGGTTGCCAGGCTCAGACTGCGGTCACACACACTAAATAATCCACTTTCATTCCATTTTCAATCCACTTTCCAACTGGATTTTGCAAGTTCACACAGTAAAAATCCAGTTGGAAAGTGCACTGAAAGTGGATTGAAAGTGGATTATTTAGTGTGTGTGACCGCAGCTTCAGTATGGAAACCCTAGGCAGGGCTCAGTAGCTGGTCTCTCTCAGCCCTGACTGGAGTTCTCTCTCCTCTTTGGTGGCAGCATGCACTCTAATTGTATGACTACCACCCTAGTGAGAATTAAGCCAGATTTTCTAAGGTTATGTAAGCAAGGGGAGTAAATAGAGAACTGAAAGAGCTTGTTCTGACAGTCTTCTGTTAAAGGTGCAACAATGGAATTATTTATTTTATTTATTTATACATTCCATTTCTACCCCGCCCTCCCCACGAACGGGCTCAGGGCGGCTTACAAAAGGGCAACCGGTGCCAAGAAAAACAAGTTAAAACATAAACATATAGACATATAAAAATACTAAAACATACCCACATCATAAAGTGCTCTTGTCTCAACCCGTTGGCTTCAGATGATCATTAGACACAGCAGTGTTAGACACAGCAGTGTTGGTTGTGGCGGGCCCCAAGGACTTAACTCAGCTGTCCCCTTCCTCCACCACACAGTTGGTAAAGTTAGCGGTGGGGGGGGGGCGAGGCGGCAGCCAAAGGGGGGAAGGGAAAGCGGCGGCTCCTACTCGAACGCCTGGCGGAAGAGCTCTGTCTTACAGGCCCTGCGGAACTGCAAAAGGTCCCGCAGGGCCCTGATCTCCGGGAGCTCATTCCACCAGGTAGGAGCCACCACTGAGAACAATCTAGCCCTCGTGGCCGCCAGCCTGGCCTCCTTAGGGCCAGGAACCGCCAGGCGATGTTGCAATTCAGACTGAAGTGCTCTTTGGGGCATATGTGAGGAAAGGCGGTCCCTCAGGTATGCCGGACCCTGGCCATATAGGGCTTTAAAGGTAAGCACCAGCACTTTGAAGCGAATCCAGTATGCTATAGGCAGCCAGTGCAGCACTTTCAGCACAGGCCGGATTGCTCCCGCCTAGGGGTGCCCGTCAACAGCCTGGCTGCAGCATTCTGCACTAGCTGCAGCCTCCGGATTTGCCCCAAAGGCAGCCCCATGTAGAGGGCGTTACAGTGGTCTAGCCTCGAGGTGACCATTGCATGAATCACTGTGGCCAGGTCTTCGCGGTCGAGAAATGGGACCAATTGCCGAATCAGCCGAAGATGGTAAAAAGCCGACTTGACAGTGGCTGCCACCTGGGTCCCCATGGTTAGTGTGGGGTCCAGGAGCACTCCCAAACTCCTAACCTCCGGCGCCGGCACCAACGATGCCCCGTCGAAGGTCGGAAGCAGGAGCCCCAGCCCCCGGCCGGTCCGACCCAGGCACAGGACTTCCGTCTTGGCAGGGTTTAACTTCAATCGGCTCCGCCGGAGCCACCCAGCCACAGCCTGCAAAGCCCGGTGAAGGTCTTCCGGGTCAGAGTCCGACTGGCCGCCCAACATCAGATAGAGCTGGGTGTCATCCGCATATTGGTGACAACCCAGCCCATACCTCCGAGCAATCTGGGCGAGGGGGCGCATATAGATGTTAAACAACATTGGGGAGAGCACTGCCCCCTGAGGCACCCCGCATTACTGCTCATTCAGTAAGTCAGAAGCCCTGATTACTCAGCAGCCTTTTGCAAAATTAGGATTTTTTTTAATAGAGAAAAGTTTTGTAATTCTGGGCAGATCACCATGGAATAGGTTTGGTCTTTGCTGTGGCCTTATGCTTTCTATATATGTACTTCTGGAATCCCCCTCTATCCAGATTCAGAGATAATGAAATTGTGTCTTTCAAGGGGATTCTCTTTTATGGGTATGTGCAGAAGAATAATGTATCCCATATTTTTTTCATTCCACATGGTATGTTTTCATTTCTGAAAATGGAAATGGAAGTTTGATTCCATTTCTGTATCTTTTTATCACATTCATACTCTTTTCTTGTAAAATTCTGAGCTTCAAGGTCTTTCTTTTCCAGAACAAAGATAGGGAGCCCCCATTTAAGTCAGAACTAACTTCCTGAGAATGTTACTCAGTCAGGTGCAGAAATAAAATTCAGTAGGTAAGATTAAGCTCATGAACCATTTTTAGAGCATCATGGCTTGGACTCTGACCCAAATGGCACAGGAATTCAGGCTCTCTCTATGAAAATGAGGCTAAGTTTGATTAAGTTGCTATATGTCATATCTGTTTAGGCCTAATTCATAGATATACTGTAGTATGAATATTTCTTTTTCTTTTTTTGTATTTTTGCATTTTTGTATGCGTGCATGTGTGCGCCCATGCCTGGAAGTCATGGCGACCTCTGGCAACGTCTGCTGGGGCATGGAGGACATTCAGAGAAGTGGCTTGGTAGCCTGCCTCTGCCTCCTGGCCCTGGTATTCTTTGGAGGTCACCCATCCAAATACTTGCCAGGTTGGCCTGCTCAGCTTCCAAGATCTGACAAGATCAGGCTTGCCTGGGCTATCCAGGTCAGGGCGTGTATTTCATTTTTGAAGAGTTTCCCATCCAAATTTGTAATATTTTCCCATCTGGTTGTTGCTGTGGTCCAGGTTCAGAAACTTTGCCATAATGATTGAGTTCTCAAATATCATAGTAACAGATAGGAATCTCCTTCACAGTCCAAACGCTTGTCATCAAGAAGAACTTACGAATCTCCCATGCCATAGTTTCCAAATGCATATTTGACTCTCAGTTGAAATTATGGGCTCTGGTAGAACACAGTGTACCTCTTCTGAATTTGGCAGTTCTTGGACACCGAAGACAGATTTATGCTGTGAGATCTATTGTTGTGTTTTCCAAGAATATGAAAAGAAATACGGTGACTTCTGATATCTGTACACACAGATTTTGGAACACGTAAAAAACTTTAAAAATATATAATGGTTTGGCTATTATACTACTGCACATCTAGGTATGGGAAAGATGCATTGATTTTGACAGAGCACGAGTAAGTCACTTACTAAATACATCTGCACTGCTATACTTCCACTGATAGTACACCATAGTATAATTGAAATCAATGCAATTTGTGCAACTTGAGTTTGATTAACTTCAGTTCAATCCAGGCCAATGGGTCAATAGCAAGAATTAAACATTCCAGTTTCAGTAAGTAGTTTGGTAATTAGTGAATGGATCGTACCTGCTTTCAAAAATTGTACAGAGGCTATTTTCAAGCAATGTGACATGTTGCTATTTCACTGCAATTACGCATGATCTCAGCTTTCTTGCTGCACTCATCAGCTCTCATTGCCCCTTTCTCTGTCCATAGAGCATGTTGTATAGCTTCCTGATTTGATGAAGCTGTAATTCGTAGTGATATCCAAATGCAGGTGCCCTGATTGATTGAAGCTTGTTTACTCAGCACAAGCCAAGATTCTAAACCTTAATTCCAGTTTAGAATCTCAGTTTGTGGGGAGTAAACAAACTCCAATTGATAGACGCACACACATTCAGATATAACGGTGAATTGGAGCTTGATCAGGCTGGGAGGTTTTGCGTGGTTCTGCCAGCTAGACAAGGTGAGAAGTGTGAAGGGAGTGCAGTCTAGCAGAATAAAAAGCTGTGTTTGTTTGTGCCATATTGCAGTTTAACAGCTATTTGCTTGAGTGTGATAGACCAGAGGTCAGGTCCATAGCCAGGAATTAAGTTGCAGGGCATTTAAATTTCTTGGGCGGCACTGGCTAATTTAATTTAAGGTAATTAACTTGCTTGCTTGCTTTGCCAGCTGGCAAGAGGCAAGCAAAAGAAAGGTAGGCAAGATGAACAGTGTGGGACTGGAGGCGGGGCTTGCTTTGCTGGCCAAGGACTCCATAAGAATACAGAGAGCTGCCGGGGAGGGAAGGGTAATGCATGGCTTGCCGCTGCCCATGGCAGCAGCGGTGGCGGGGACTCCATAAAGAGACAGAGAGCTGTTGGGGGGGGGAAGGGTGGTGTGATGCTTGCCAGCGAGCACTTCATAAAGTGGCCGCCAGCAACCACTTCATAAAGAGACAGAAAGCTGCCCGGGGGTGGGGAAGGGTGGTGCGAGGCTTGCTGCCACCCCTGGCAGCAGTGGCAGTGAGGACTCAATAAAGTTACATAGAGCTGTTGGGGGAGAAAGGGTGGTTATGAGGCTTACCACTGCACCTGTTGGTGGTGGCGAGCATGAAAAATAAGTTGGGGGGCTGGGCCAGGGTATTAAGTTGGGGGGCACTGGTGGAAAGTCAGGGGGCTGGGCCCTTAAATGCCCCACTGTAGCTACAGGCCTGCCAGAGGTTGTCCTACTCCTGATGAGGAAAACAGCCACTCAGCTGAGCCTATGGAAGTACTGCTCTAGTATCTAGTCACCTTTTAGGAGGGGAATGGAATGCTGGAGGGAAGCACAAGAGGACTGGAGTTCAGATCTGCCTCAGGGAGAGGGCAGTGATAGTTTGGGGTTTGCCTCAGCAAGAGACCAGTGAGAGCTCAGGTCTGACTAAGCAAAAGAGCAGACAGTTAAAAGGTAGCTCTGCTTGATAGCATTGCAGAGAGGTTTAACTCTATCTCTGTGAGAGAATAGAGTACCTGGCTGTTAGGCCTGTCTCTGGTAATGAGCAGACCTTATCCCATTTAATCTGACTCTTGGGAAAGGGCACGCAGGTGTGGGTGGAATCCTGTGTGTGTGTGAGGATCCAACCTAGTGGCTTAGCCAGTAAAAGCCTGTTTATACCTGAAAACATTAAAGAAAATTTAACCCATGTTCTGAAGCCAGAACTAGTTTAAATTTATGTGCCTCAGCCAGGTTTCTCCTTTGACTACCTGGAGACATGTGATGCTGATCTGTAAATGAATAATTTTTTTTGTTATTTATATACAACTCCAGCCTCATTGATCTCAGTGTCCTACTTGCTCACCACACAACTTGCTTCATGGCAGTGAACCCTGAGCCTTTGCACTGGCTACCTTAAGAACATCTGGTAACTGATGGGAAGGTTTACAGTTTAAAACAAACTTGATCACCCAGTCCTTACAGCCCTTCATCTAGTAGAAAAGATCTGTCACAGTCTTTGTTTATTTGTTGTTGGTGATGTCTGACTGCAGCCTGATGCTCTTCTCAGTTTTTCTCTATTGCTCTCACCCTGTGCCCAACTTTGATTTTAGGAGATATTTCCATTTTGACATATATAGAAGGTTATAAGTTTCTGTGAGACAGAGGATTCATCCAGTCTTCCCAAGGAATTGAAAGTTCTGTCTTGGTACCCCGGATTTTTTAAAAAATAGATCTTTGAAGCACAGACTTATGTCCTCTTAGTTACAGGGAAAATCTTGAAGACTTGAGGCCAGTAATGAGCAAGCCCCTTGGGATCAAGTCAGGAAGTGTATGTATATTTATGAGCAATAATGGAAAGCTTTAATTTTGCACAATTCTAAAGTAGACCAGCTAACTAACCAACCCACTCAAACAAATGTTGCAGCAAAAGATGGCAGTAGTCAGGATGCATTCAAAGGGAATAGTCTGTAGAATCCCCACTAGATGGCAGTTGCAGATTCCTAAGTAAGTTTTGTAATTCAAAGTTATAGGACTTTTTCCTTGTAAAACTTGATGATATTTCTCAATGAGCATAAATATTTATCTGAGTCAGACATTGGTGCCTGGCTGAATTAGTGTTGTTCTATCACAGTTAAGTCTGTATGATTAGTAACTTCTTCTGAAGTCTTTCTAAGCTTGGAAAATACCCATCCTGTGTGTAGTTTGTGGAATACTGAAAGTAAGGTGCCCAGCTGCCTTCCAGAGTATCTACCAGCGTGAAGACTTTGTGAAAAGCATGTACATCCATACACAGAGAAATTGTTAACTGATTTGTGATGGTACACATGACATGGGTTATAGTTTCTGTCTCTAATGCTAAAGTAGAATCCTTGTTGTATACTGCCATAGTTTGCAAGAATGCATAGTTATGGCTAGAAAGATGCAGCACATGCATGCTGAGTGTTTATGTGCTGGTGCAGCAAGTTTTGTAATCAAACTGAAAAGTAAAAACTGTGTCATCTGTTTGTTTTGACTGTTCTGCATGCTTGCTTCTGCTGTGCTGGATAACAGGCTGTGGATTACCATATAGATCTTTCTGTATTCAGTTTCACATAGAATCAGTGCAATCTTTTACAAATTATACAGCTCTTAGGTTCAGTAAATAATAACTTAAATTAACAAGGCAAACATGCCGCAGTGTGTATTATATATGTCAGGATTGTGTCCAGTCTAGTTCCCAGTAGAACAGGAGGCCTGGCATCCCTACGTGAAATATGCCCCTGCAAGAAGACATCATAATACTAGTAAGAATATTTTTGCCATATACCTTGCTATACAAGAAAGAGGAAGAGTAATTGTCCTTCATTTTCAATGGAGGCAAATGTTACTCAAATTTTGGTTGTTATCAGGGCTCATTTCCTGCCGGAGTGCACAAGAGTGACGCTTCAGCAGTGAGGAGCCCAGGGGGTGGGCACATAAGCAAGTTCTGCCCCCTGCTCCCAGCAGCCCTCAGTCAGGCCACCAGGAGCCAGAAAAAGGTGGGTAAGTAGAGGCCCCCCCTCCTCGCTTTCCTGGCCTGCGCCAAGGCATAGTGTCCGGGAAAAGGCCTGCTACCCCCCCTGCCTTTCCTGTCCCATGCCAATGCACAGAGCCTGGGAAAAGGCCTGCTGCCCCCCCGCCTTTCCTGGCCCATGCCAAGGCACTGTGTCTGGAGAAAGGCCTGCACCCCCCCCGCCGCCTTTCCTGGCCCGTGCCAAGGTGCAGAGCCCAGGAAAAGGCCTGCACCCCCTTTCCTAGCCTGTGCCCCCCTTTCCTTCTCTCTCTTGTTCTTTCTTTCCATCCTTTTTTCCTACTCGCTATCTTTCTTTCCCTCCTTTCCTTCTCTCCTTCTTTCCCTCCTTATTTCCTTCTCTCCCTCTTTCTTTCCCTCCATTCCTTCTTTCTTTTTCTTTCTTTCCCTTTTCCCCTCCTTTATTCCTTCTTTCTTTCCCTCCTTATTTCCTTCTCTCCCTCTTTCCCTCCATCGTTCCTTCTCTTTCTTTTCCTCTTTCCCTCCTTTTCCCCTTCTTTCTTTCTTTTCCTCCTTCTGTGTATTTCTCCCCCATAGCTAGCAATCCAAAAGAGTCCAATGGAATCTTTAAGACCAAGGTTTATTCAGGTAAAAGCTCTCCCTCCTCTGTGAGGGCAGATCTGCATGTGTGTCCCCCCCACTAGTTAGCAATTGAAAACAGTCCAGTGGAGCCTTTCAGACCAAGATTTATTCAGGTACAAGCTCTCCCTCTTCTGTAAGGGCAGATCTGTGTGTGTGTCCCCCCAATAAGCTAGCAATCAAAAACAGTCCAGTGGAGCCTTTAAGACCAAGGTTTATTCAAGTACGAGCTCTCCCTCCTCTGTGAGGGCAGGGGGCAGATCTGCGTGTGTCCCCCCGCTAGCAATTCAAAAGAGTCCAGTGGCACCTTTAAGACCAACGTTTATTCAGGTACAAGCTCTCCCTCCTCTGCGAAGGCAGATCTGCGTGTCCCCCCCCCAATAGTTAGCAATCGAAAACAGTCCAGTGGAGCCTGAGCAGTGGGTATTTCCTTCTGACACACTTCTGGTGATGTCAGGGGGTGTGGCATATGCAAATAATGTGTTATGCTAATGAGCTCCTGCACATCTTTTTCTACGAAATGACCCCTAGTTGTTATTGTTATTATAAAGGCTTTGCTGAGGTATTTAAAGAAACTGGTAAAATCCCACTAGTGAATGATAGTTCTCGTAATTCTTTCAGAATTATACCTTTGCTACCTTTCTGGTGGGGTAGAAAATTGCCTATCAATGCTGCTGTTCTGCTGTATGTGAATACAGCTCTGCTAACAGCCATCTGATGGCCAAGAGCCTTGTGCAATATAGTTATACTTCTTTGAAAGGTTTTGAGAATCAGTATAGGACTGATAATATGTTTAATTAAATGATGTATTCAGAAAAATTCAAATGATATATTTTTGGCCAAGAGAAGGAAACAATTACATTCACTTCCTTCAACCAACCTCTTTTAAGATTCTCTTTTTCTTGCTCTGAAGGCATCCTCCTTTTTATGCTTGTCTGGTGCATTATTATATCCAAGTCTGCCAGTTTAGCTTAGTAATGAAATGAGCAGAAATAAAATCCAATTATGTAACTATAGCTATGATCTAAGGAAGTCTGTCCATAATTTTCCCTTATGTATTTTCTACCTGTTATATCCAAACTGTAGAAATTACCCACATGGCAAGAGTGTTTGAATCAGGATAAATTTGGTCTCAGATTAAAATTATTATTTCAAGAGCTTTTATTGCAAATATGAGAAGCTTTGATAACTGAGGTACAGTTAAGAACATGGGGAAGTCCTCAGTGATGGAAAAAACAAATAGAATGAGATACTGCTAACAGAATAAAACTTTTGGGCATATCATATGCAACTCCATCCTGTGCATGTTTAATCAGAAGTAAGTCCTTCTGATTTCTATTGGACTTATTCCTAACTAAGTATACACAAGATCTCCAGAAGAGCTTCCTGAACCTTTAAATCCTCCAGGTACCTTTGGAATTTTGAGAGGGGGTGGTGAACACCATCTCAAAAAGGTTGCCGCAGGAGGTGTAGCCAAACCCCAAATGGCTGCTATAGGAAGCACAGCCAAACAGGATATCTCCCTCCTTGCTTTGCAAAAGAATCCTATGGCAACCATACTGAATGCATGAAGATGCTTTATTCAGAGGCTCCAGTTTACAACTCAGCTGTTTGCCTCCCACCCTCGCCCGGGGGCGTATTAAGTTCGCTGCCACCACTCACGGAATCGTCACTGCCTTTTTAGAGGGACAGTGAGACCCTTCTGGCTGAATCTTCCTATTTGGAGATGGAATCCCCCTGAAGGTCTGGCCTTTCCTTGCTTCCCTGGGCTACCCCCTCCCTTTGGTATTGTGCAGAGCAGGGGATACTATGTGGTCAGAGCACAACACAGATTATTAGCCCAAATTAAAGGATTTATTTAACTATTTACACAGTTATGGAGCACACACACAAGAGAGCAGGGAAACTTCCATTCATTCCTCAGTCTAGCCAACTGTGGAGTGGCTGAATTTCTGCTGCCTCCCAGGGACAAAGACTATCTTGGGACAGTCCCGGTTTTCCTGCACTTTTTGGCCTTGGGGCAGCTGGGAACTGTAGGCCAGCAGATGAGGAAGCCCCATTTAACCCAGCGAGTGATACCCCTGCAGGCCCCTCTCTGGAACTACAGCTCAATTAAACCTTATGGGGGAACATTTTAAACAAAGATCCACAGCCATCTTATAAACATAGGTAGCTGCCATTTCATGGCACCTACCAATAGCCACTGAGGGGAAAATTAGTCCCACACAAGAGGCAAGCAGGAAAAGCGTCTTCATCATGAGAGAAAGCCATTTGCCAATAATTCTGACCAGGCACAGTGGCTGAAGGGGGAGTGGGCGAAGAAGAGGAGCAGACCCAGCACCAGGCCAATAGCATGCGAGTACTCTTGAGTGGTGGTTGATGGGCCAATGGTTGAGGGAGCGCATGGAATGTTGCCACTCGAAAACAGAATTAATATATAGGGAGATTCTAAGATTTCACTCTCCCTGGAAAACATCTGCTTAAAGACATTTCCTTATACATTACCTATATTAAATTTGGCACTAAATGATGTCTTTTTTCTGATCAGCGTATTATAAATGTGCAATAACAGAGAATTTGTCTGTAAAGGGACCTTACAATTTTATTGTGGGCAATAAACATATTGGGATATTTGTTTAATATAGCAGAGTTTACCCAGTTATAGAAGCATGATACTGAGTGTGGCAAATAAATTTTCCAAGTATATTGCAAAAAAGGTAAATTTACATTTATTCAAGTAGATCCAGTTCACATTCAGGTTGTAGTCAAAAGAAGAGAAAGAAGTATAATCTAAAGAGTACTTTCCCTTTCACAAATGGCCAGCTTGTCTGGCATCATGTGTGTGGGAGTATGAGGGCATTGCATTTATAGGAGAGACTTATAGAGACATGTGTCTCCATCAGGGCCGGCTCCAGGTATTTCTGCCCCCTAGGCGGGCGCAGATCCCAACCTCCCGGTTGGGCCTGGAGACCCAGCCATGCCGCCCCCCTCCTCCCCCCCAGGGAGGAGGGGAGCGAGGCGCCCCGGGGCAAGCTTTCGCCCTCGGGGGGCCTGCGGCCGCCGCAGGCCGCTTCCTCCTCCTCCTCCTCCCCTCCAGGGAGGAGGGGAGGGCGACTTGCGCCCTCGGTGGGCGCTTTTCGTGGCGGCGGCAGCAGGGAGATCCTGCTGGCCGCAGTCAGCCGCTTCCTCCTCCTCCCCCTCCCCCCCAGGGAGGAGGGGGAGGGCGACTTGTGCCCTCGGTGGGCGCTTTTCCGTGGCGGCGGCAGCAGGGAGATCCTGCTGGCTGCCCCCGGCCGCCGCCTCCTCCTCCTCCTCCCCCCTCCAGGGAGGAGGGGGAGGGTGACTTGCGCCCTAGCCAGGCGCTTTTTCACGGCGGGGGGCTTTTTTGGAGGGGAGCGGGGCGCCATTTGGCGCCCCTGAGGCTGGCGCGCCCTAGGCGAGCGCCTAGTTTGCCCAATGGGTGATCCGGCCATGGTTTCCATGGAAGGCCATATGAATGGAATGAGAGGATAAAGGGAGAGAGGAGGGGTCAGAGGGCAGCTCCCAGGCTAAGACAAAGAGAGGCATCCTATTTAAGGAAATAACACCTATACACCCTTAGAGTGATGTAGTGCCCCCTAATGTCACTCCAACAAAATGTATATTGTTGTAAATGTTTTCAAGACAGAAATAGCTTAGACAGTTTGATTATCTAAGGAGATATGGAATATTATTGCTGTTAAAGTTTGTAAGTTCTTGAAGGTTCCTAGAAACTGATATTTGCCAAGGTGGCCTAATTTTAACCAAAGAAAAGGGACTGTCTTCAGTTAGAAATGCCATCTCTTATGTGTCTTATTATTTAATAATAATTTATATTATTTTGGAATTGGTTAGTGTGGGTATTATAAACTTAAAGGACGTGGTCAATCTAATGTTTTCATCTTTGGCTGAACTCAGAGAAAAAAATTCCATTTTTCCACAAACAAGATTTTTAGATAGTGTAAACTTAATTAATCTTTTTAGGGACATTCTAGAAGTTATCTCAAAAGCAGGCCAAATTGGTCATTGTCTTGTTTTTCTTGAAGCAATCCTTTCATCTCCTCAATGGGTGGATAGATGTAGAAAAATTACAAGAGGCAAGATGTTCTCTGGGAAAAGTAAACTTTTCCAACCTATAACCAAAGCAAATAAATAGTTTTCCCCAAACAAATCCTACTAAAGCTCCTTTTGGCATGTTTTAGGGCATTTAGCTCAAGGTTATATGCAATCAGATTGCACTGGTGTTTTTCAGCCTCTGCCTTTTTATTATCCAAATGTGTCAAAATTAATAGTCCCCTCACAATTGTGTAAAATGATTCACTTCAGTCAGAATCTATTATTCACAGGTTGACTGATGCCCTCTTTAACAGTTTCATAGAGATTAGACTTCTATTGCATGTCTAACCATAAAGCTATGGAGGGTAACATCCCTTAACCACAATTTGAAGCTAGATTTTGGGGTAATGCCTGCATAGAAACTTACTTGGTTTCCCTTTTGGCACTTTATTAGTGAACAAAAAGAAAGGCAAAAATCCATCAGGAAAAGGTGCTTTTGTGAAGGAATTTTGATCTCTCACTGCACCTTTGTATTGTGCGGGCAGTAGAATGATGTTGGCCTTGTATATACAATGCTGCCTTTTGTGCAGGCAGGGCAGGGGCAACATAAAATGTGGAAAGTCCTTCATTAATGTTCATTGTTTACCATTTTTACATTAATTTAAAGTGTCAGCCTATAAACACCAGTGTCTTTGAAAAAAGTCTTGTTTGCAAAACAAATTCCTATGAGTTTGTGGTTTTATAATCATTTTCTGGTTATGGTTCCAGAAGAGTAATCATGTTGTTCCACAGTAACAAGATGTGCTGTGGTATCAGACAGAGTTCCTGCCAAGCTAGGAAGTGAAGTTAGATAGAAGTGGACATGAAGGACATGGAGGAAGGAAAAAGGCAGTCATAGACAACACAAGGGACAGCAAGAGCAGAAGACCGGTGGCTCAGCCCACACTTGAAAGGCTTTCTAGTAATCAGGGTAAGAGTAAATTGGATTGATTTCCCTACAGTTCAGTTTTTGGACTCGAAATTGGGGTTGTATGGCATGCAGGCTAAATCCTCACTTTCATTCCCTGCTGAAAACTTGAATTCTATTATGTTGTACCTCTAAGAGTAAGAAAAAAATCTACATGCTGCTTCACATCAGGGAAGCTACTTAACACTTTCCAACATTACTCCTTAGAGCCAAACTAAGTGTTACGGGTGGCCGCCAGTGCCATCTTAAAGAAGAATTTGCTATTTAAAAATGGGGTGGGGTGGGGTGGGGTGGTACAGTGAGAACAGGCAACCTCTTAAAGTGAACCTCTTGAAGAAGGCATGGTTCTTCAGACACATGGCTACCATAACATTTAGTTTTGCTCTTATTCACTTTGGTAGCAAGAGTCATTTGACAGAGTTCCCACATTGTCACTAGCAGCCACTGGAAATGAGCAGCATTGGCATGGGGGATGCTCCTTGGAAGAATCTGGAAACTGTAATAAACATGGCTTGGATCCTATTCTTGTTTTTTGCTGCCTCTGCTCTTCATCCATTGTGACAGCAGGTCCTCCATTGTAGAGCTTTCTCCTCTGGCACTAGGTACTTTTTGACTTCTGGAAAGACACTGGGCTTGTGTGAATGCCTAGTGCCAGAGGAAGTGCACTCTGTTGTGTCTCCACAGCAGACAAAGAGGAATTCAAACAGAAGGATCCAAGAACAGGTGGGTGTAAAATGCCACACAAACTATTTCAAGCTGCTTTTATGTGCTCAACACGACATACTGATCAAGCGTAACTGGTTATTTTCACATGAGCCTTGGTAGGAAATGCCCTGCTTCTCACATGAAGCTGGCTGTATTCTATAGAAATTCATGTTATAAATAAAACACCTGATTTCTAATGTCTTCCTGGCTTTAGACGTCCAAGAAAACATGTGTCTTGAGTGTTTGGTTTTTGAAGCCTTGATGATTTATTCTACATCCATCAGCATTAGTGTTGGCTGCCATTATGTCTTGTTTTCTCTTTGGTGCCTTTAACAAAATGAACCACAAATGGATGTTTAAAGAAAAAGAACTGATTTTAATTAGAAACTTAATGAGTGAGAAACTGGCACAAAATACTGTAATTAGAGAAATAAACTAAGTTGTCCTTTAGTCTCGTTCCATTGTACTCTTTGGAGCCCTGGGTAGCTGTTCTTTGGCTAGTTTCAAGCATTACAAGCCAAAGTGGCTCCAGTGGTAAATGTAGGCTTAGTTTGGCCTGCTTATAGCCTGTGATTTGCTCCAGGGAACTGAAACTCAAACAACTAATGCATGTATATTAATAAATCAAAATTAGCTCTGCTTTTATAGCAGAACCACACATGAGTCTTCTCCCCAGATTCTTTTGGACACAGACAACTACAAATCTATGTCAAAGAAACTATCTTGTAAACTTTGTGAAACCCAGATTGCACTGAAGACAAAAGGCAAATCACAGTGAGTCACTGGATTTGGCTTCTAGCAGGAATCCATAGACATTTGATTAGGGCTATCATTTTTTTTAAAAAAATCCAGTGCTTCTAGCTCTTATTATTGCAGAATGAAGTAGGAAGAAGTAAATATGGTATTTGCATCAAGGTTACAAAAAGATATATGGAAGAATTGTCAAGAGCTAGGGTGCAAAATGGGAGGGGAGGGAGAAATAAAGCCACCTAGGAATCAAAAAAGAAGACTTATTATAGCTTTCTGATATATGTTCTTGTGGTACAGCTAAGGGCATTTGGGGGGGGGGGGTCACAACCATGCTACCTCTATGGGATATATCACTGGTAGCTGTGGAAGTGTCTACAAACACAGTTTCTTGTTTAACTGGATTTCCTGCCTCAGAACGGATGGGATTATATTTGCGTACAGCAAGGGTCCCTGTAGCCCATTCATTTCTAAAATGTCTAACAAAAACTGTAAAATAAAGTTGTGACTTTCTTCATACTCTGATATTGATTGTATCTATTGAATGTATCACCTTGCCTGTGTCTCCCTCTTTATAGCTGAGTCTCTGTTACAGGTTCAAGCAAGTAATATTTTAAAGTGAATATACAAAGTACCTCAAATTGGGTATGTCATAGTGCTTTAACTTTCACAATTAACAGACATGTTCAAATGGTTGACCAGGTGATATTTTTGAACTCTTTGTCTGCACTGTCTTGCTATACTAGCAAATGCTATGTGATATTTCTGCATATTACCTTATCTTATCCTTCTTGTAGGCAGATGTTGTAATGAAATCAGAAGAGCGTGCAAATGAAATTCAGCGGCTTGAGCAGACCATACAAGATCTGAAATCAAAAATTGTAGAGTTAGAGAAACAGTTTCCAGCAGCCGAGTTGCCAATTTCCTCTAGAACTCAGTGGAATGAAATCAAACAGCTGACTTCTGAAGGGCTCTCTGATGCAGGTCTACACGAAGAGGAACCACGTACCCTATCTAAAACAATAACTGCGAGATCAGTGCAGACTTCACCAACAGAAGATTGTTTAATACACACAATGCCTTCAGCCAGCGCACTGCCACAACTTCTCCAAGGGGATGCAAGTCAAGGGCCAACTCAACCATTGCCAACACTGGAGCCACAAACGACATTTTGCTCGGAAATATCTTTAGTTCTCTCACCAAAACGGATTTCAGTACAGTTGGATGCTGCCCAAGAAAAACCTTTGCCACAGCCTTCAGGACTAGATGCTAATTTATTACCTTCTGAGGAATTTGTATCATCCCATCCACCACTAAGTACTGAGAGCATTGCTTGCAGTGAACATTCCCCATCCTTAACTTCTCATCCCAGTTCCAGCTTCCCCACTGGACTGCCTAGTTCCCTGCCTGGAGCAGGTGGCCTTTTTTTAACTTCATCTTCATCTGGTTCAGGTTTAATGCCTCCACCACCATCCCTACCTGCCTCAGGATACCCCCCGTCTTCATCTTGCACAATGCCACCTCCTGCCCCACCATTGCCTGGTGAAGGTATTCCTACTCCACCACCACCACCACCTCTGCCTGGAATGGGCATGCCTCCTCCTGCCTCTGCTGTGTGTTTTGCAGTTATCCCTCCTCCGCCTCCTTTGCCCATGGATATCCCGCTTCCACCATGTTTTTCTGGAATGAGAGTGCCACCCCCTCCACCTTTGCCAGGGGAAGCTATTCCTCCTGCACCACTGCTGCCTGGCATGGATGGTGCACTCTTTTCCTCCCTTCCTCCTGGAATGCAGGTACCTGCTACATCCTCACCTTTGGCAAACATGGGAGTGCCACCACCGCCACCTTTACCAGGAATGGGAGTGCCACAACCTCCACCTTTGCCAGACATGGGGGCACAACCTCCTCCCCAGCCATTCCTGGGAATGCCACCCCCTCCCCCACCTCCACCTTTGCCAGGCATGAGTTTGCCACCCCCTCCCCCACCTTTGCCAGGCATGGGTGTTCCCCCTCCTCCCCCACCTTTACCTGGTGCAGGTGTTCCTCCTCCTCCCCCACCTTTACCTGGTGCAGGTGTTCCTCCTCCTCCCCCACCTTTACCTGGTGCAAGTGTTCCCCCTCCTCCCCCACCTTTGCCAGGCATGGATGTGCCACCCCCTCCTCCACCTTTGCCTGGAGCTGGAGTTCCTCCTCCTCCCCCACCTTTGCCTGGTATGGGTGCACCACCTCCATTGACTGCTAGCCTTCCACACGTTTCTGGGTTTCTTCAACCTCCCTTGCCAACTGGTTTATTTGTAATGGGGATGAACCAGGAAAAAGGGAGCAGAAAACATGCAATAGAACCTTCTCGACCAATGAAGCCTCTTTATTGGACAAGAATTCAGCTACATAATAAAAGGTAATACAAACAATGGAAATGTTGGGTTGGTTTCTTTTAAGCTTTTCTAACAAAATTGTGTCATTAGGGTTGCCAGCTCTGGGATGGGAAATACCTGGGGATGGAGCCTGGGGAGGGTGGGGTTTGGGGAGGAAAAGGACCTCAGCAGTATATAATGCCATAGAAACGATCCCCCAAAGAAGTCATTTTCTCCAAGGGAACTGATCTTGGCCCTCTGCAGGTCAAATGTAATAGCAGAAGATTTCCAGGTGCCACCTGGAAGTTGGCAATCCTATGTGTTTTATAATAGCTGCATTGAAACTGAAAAAAATCCCTAAATCGTACCACTATAGTTTGTTGTGTCTCTGGCCCTAAGAATAATCATGTTTAATATTAGTTCATTATTAGTTTGTATGTAGTTCTGAGAGATTCCTAGGAAACTCCCCCTCCCCTGTACATGGTGTTTCAATACAGCAATATAAATCTATGTATATTTCCTGAACTGTTTTGTGAAAACTGTTGTTCATCAAAAAGTGTTGAGACACACACACACATACAATGGTCTCTTGAGCAGCCAGTTCACATATGTGGAAGCAGCACTAGATCCTCCCAACTGCAGTCTTCAGCTGGTTTTTTCCATGTGATAATCTCATGCAAACGTGTTAGGTGATTAGTACAACACACTAGGTTATGGACATAAGAAACCTGGATGAAGACTGCAGCAAGGGAATTTGGTGGTGCAGCTGCTGTATGTCTGAACCAACCCTCGTGACACTAAGAAAGGCTTTGTCTCTCATGGTACTTTGCAATGTAGAAGTCTTGCTCTTGTCAGTAGGGAAGGAGACTGGCAGAAGGGCAGACTTGGGGAGAAGAATTGTGCGCACAGCAGAGGAGTCTATGGGCTGGCCTACCCATGCAGCAGAATGAAGTGGCAGAATCCTGAGGAGGTTGTGTGCTGTCCTACTTGAGACTACCATGAAGCAGTTCCATTTTTGGTTGCAACTCCATATTAAAAAAAAAACACCACACCAAAAAAACGAAGTAGAAAATTAGTACTTGTTTGGGGGGAAGGGTTCTAGTCCAGGCCTTTCCCTGACGTGTTACTTTTCCACTAGTAAGGAACCCTTTTTTTAATACAGTGGGGCATATTTTTAAAGTCATCCCTCACCTGTAGTCTCAAGTGGGACAGTAGACTCTACCACGTTTTGCCTCATTTCCACCTTATTCTGCTGCAGGCCTTAGATCAATTTGGAAACCTCCAGTCTTGGTGTAGTCAAGGAATGTGTGTTGGGAAAGCCAGAAATGCCAGTCATTAAACCTCCATAAAAGCCATGCCCTCTGGTGATTTTCTGTCCTTGAATTCCAGATGAATGAGAACAAGCCTGTGTATGGATTACTGCCTTTTTCCTTATTGCAGTTATTAGGAATTGCTCCCCCAACTGGGGAGGAGTTAACCCAGCCTTGTGATCCAGTCTTCCACCCACTCGGCTTCTTTTTAATGTTAAAGAAAACTTTGGGAGATCCAATCATGATTGTATGTCATTGTGGAATTTTGCCCAAGAGCTTTGCATGTTCTCATAAGCTTTATTGCTATTTAGGACGGATTGGGTTATGGCATTGAAAACAAGTCTTGTAGTTTCAACCCTAATTATTCCAGAAATTGCACATAATGGGATTGGCAGTTGGCATGCATTTAGGCTTTAGACAGATCTATTAAGTACCTACTGAAGGAAGAAGAAGAAAAAGAAGAAGAAGAAGAGATTGGATTTATACCCCACCCTTCACTTGGAGTCTCAGAGCTGCTTACAAACCAGGCTTCCCAAGAATTTACTGTAATTGGGGGGGATGCATACATCTTGGCAGGACCATTCTAGGGGGGGGGGGGAGACGCAGCGCACGATGCTATCGCCAGGAAGTGACGCCGGGCGACACTCTGGCAATGGGGCTGGAAACTCAATGGTACTTCCTGGTGACGGCGTTGTGCAGCGTGGGTGTTTCAAGGAAGAATGTTCTGGCCGGGGACTGTGTGTCCCCCGCCAAATTACAGTAACCCTATTGCAAACTCCTTTCCCTTCCCTTCCCCACAACAGACACCCTGTGAGGTAGGTGGGGCTGAGAGAGCTCTAACACAAACTGCTGTTTCAGGGACAGCTGTGCCAGAGCTTGTGACTGACCCAAGGTCACATCAGCAGGTGCAAGTGGAGGAGTGGGGAATCAAACCCGGTTCTCCCAGATTAGAGTCCGCACACTTAACCACTATACCAAGCTAGATTTGCCTAAATGAATGAGCGGATAGTATTAGAAAGGAGTCCTAGGCATTATCTTAGCTAACTGGGGAAAATCTGTGAATGTATTAGCTCATGCAGAAGTCCCTGTTCTGTTCCTACTAAGCTTAACAGAATCATTGTAATTTGTAGATGCTGTAAGACTGCTTTATATAGATAGAAAGCTCAGGATGAGACAGTGACTTGCTCAGGATCACTTGGGGAAGTTTCAAATGTGTTCAGAGGCCCATATATATTCTTATGCTTCCCTGTGGTCTTAGCATGTACTTGGATTCACATAAAGCACACATGAGTGGTGTAGGCATGCATGGTGTTGGATGTTTATGATATTGTAACTGCATGTCCTCAAATCCTTGAACACCTAATGCTGCAAAGGTTGGATCTAAGCCCAACCAGTGTTCAAATTTTCATCCTCAGCCCTCTATCTGAAAATTGGGAGTTTGTAAAATTTAGCAATCTACCCATTATAGAGGTGGAATTTGAACTCCGCTTGCTAAGGTCTCACTCTCTTACTCAGACACACTGACTCAATGCCTGCTCACTAGGATTTTAATTCTTTAGTATTCTGCCCCCATCCTGCTTCAGAGGTATTTGAGACATTTCTTGTTTGAGAAAGACAAAGTAACTCCACCTGAAACTCCTTGTAAGTCAAAATATGTGATAGTGTTTCAAGAGAGGGCTTCAGGAGCGGGTTTGGGACTCAAATGTGCCTGAAAGTCATGCCCTCAAATGTAGGTCCTTTGCCCGTAACTCCTTAATGTGTGTGGTCTGTTAAAGTGGAGGACAACGCATGTGGTCAGAGGCATGCTATTTAGAGAGCCAGTGTGGAGTAGTGGTTAAAAGCAATACTCCCTCTAAGCTATGGAGTCTTGTGAGCAAAAATTCTACTTTGTGAGCTACTGGCATTAAAGTTGTGAGCAAGCAATTTGGCTACTGCAAAAAATTAGTTTGCTCTGGAGCTTCCTGAGCTAAGACAAAAATCTGTGAGCTGGAGGCTAAAAAACTGTGAGCTAGCTCACACTAACTCAGCTTAGAGGGAACACTGGTAAGAGTGCTGGAATAAGGTCTGGGAGATCCAGGTTCAAATCCCCCTCATGCCATGGAAGCTTGCTGGTAATCTTGGGCCAGTCACACTCGGCCCCAATCTACCCTCACTGTGTTGTTGTGAGGATAAATTGGAGGAGAGGAGAATGATGTAAGTCACTTTGGGTTCCCAATGGAGAGAAAGGTGGGGTATAAATGGAGGAAATAATAAATAAATTATATTATATTATATTATATTATATTATATTATATTATATTATATTATATTATATTATATTATATTATATTATTGCTCACACAGGTCCCCTCCATGTTGAAAGCAGGTTCCAGGGCTGAGCCCTGTCATCAGGGAAAAGGCAGAAAGGGAACTGTTTAAAAGTAGAGGGTGCAAGGGATAATTCTATCTTGTAATAGTGCTTTCTTCCCATGACACAATGTGTTGTTGTGGCCTATGTGTGGCCATGCTATCTCTGTGTGTGAATGTATGTGTGGGAATGGTTTTCAGAAAATTCAGGGGATGTTCTTTGAACAATACAAAATGAAGTTCTGTGTTTAACTTTTGCTGTGTCCTATACTGTGCGCATGATTCCCTTCCTCCATTTCTCTTGCCTTCTGACAGACTCCCCCATACCTGATCCCTCTTTCTCAAGTGGGGAAGATAAGAGCTGGTAAGCACACAATAAGACTATGCTACTAATAGCTTCTTTTCAGGAGAGAAAGATGAAAATTCTAAGAAATTAAGAGAGACAGTAACCTTTTTGATGCAAATCTGTTTCAGACATGGTCAAAGACAGCATGAGATATGCACTGATTGTTAATGTCTGTGATGACATTTAGAGCTCTTTTCAGTAGTTCTGGTTACAATACATACTATCTGTTATGGAAATATTTTTATTCTTCTTGTATACTTCTTCAGGTTAGTTTTATGGTTAATTTTAACTTGCAAATACTTGTTTTCCAGACCACAATCACTTTCTTGACTACTGTCATAATAGCCAGCAGTCAGATGTGCTTCTTGTTTAATTTGATAGATAGATGTTGATACTATAATTTATTTATATACACACATAATCCAAGCAAACAGTAATATGTGATACTGTAGAGAATAGTTACAATGTACTTTCTTATATACCTATACATAGGGATGATCAGTATTTCAGCTTCTTTTTCTTTCAAGGTGTCTATTTCAACTAGAAAAGAATGAATACTGTTTTTTCAGTGCACAAGTTTAATATTCATTATCTATCTTCATTCCACCATTTTGTAAACATTTAGTTTGACATTGCCCTACATAGGTCTTTTGCTTAACTTTAGAGATTCTAGTGCTTCACTTGTGTGGGAAAAAATTGAAGAGCCTTCCATAGATTATCATGAATTTGAAGAACTGTTTTCTAAAACAGCTGTTAAAGAGCGGAAGAAACCCATTTCGGACACCATTGCAAAGACAAAGAACAAGCAGGTGAGTAGTCAATAGCAATGTGTTTTTGTTTGGTTTGTAAGTTTATTGCAGACAAGTCTTCGTAGGAACATATTAACTATCCTCAATAGTGCACAGCTGGTGCATGTAGAGGAGTGTGATGAACAGATGGCATACATGAGGAAGAAGAAAGAAGAGGTAAGGATCGTGATGAGGTTCATGTGTGGGGTGGGGAAGAGAAAAGTTAGATGGGTAGACAGATGCCCAATTAGAGCATGAAGTCAAGGGCTTGGGGGGGGGCAGAGGCAGAGAAAAAACTTTATTTCCCCCAGCAGCAGCCTGTATTCAAGTTCAGGCTTCAGTAGACATGATGGGAATTTACTTTGGTTTCCTCTTATGAGACAATTTGTAAAGATGTCTAGTGTCTGCAATATAGTAAACTCTGTAATTTGAGGGAACTAGCTGAGTTTTTCCCATTATTAGTACTGGTTGGAGGATTGTGTTTTTTAAAAAAGAAAGGAAATAGTGTATAAATTTTCTACACAGACATAAACTTTTAATATTGCCACTACCCCACTTTAAACCATCCTCTCCTTTGCTCCAGCTCCAGCTACAGACAGTCTCACCTGACAAGAAAGCTTGCTGAAAGAGCAAGTGATCCTTTTTTTCCCACTCTGCATTAGTGCTGACTTTATTGGTTGGAATGGGCCTTTATTTTAATTGCCAAAATGGCAGCTAACATATAAAGTCTGCAGAGTTAGGGTTTTAACATGTGTATCACTGCTAATAAAGATGGATTCAGTTCTCCTGTGGTATATCTTCTCCTTGGTGAGATTTTATCTCAATCCTTGACATTAAATATATGAAGCTGCCTTATACTTTCAGACCATTGATTCACATAGCCCACTATTACCTACTCTGATTTGTTGCAACTCCCCAAGACCTCCACCAGAGGTCTTACTTAATATAGTTGGGGTAACACAAACAGTAAAATCTGGGGAAGCAGCAGGAGAAACAGCAGAGAGATTTCTTCACTGCTGGCAGAGCCAGACCAGCTCACTTCCAACTGAAGTGCCTTTGTAATGATACTTTCCTCATTATGTGAGGGGCCTATGTGAGGGAACAGAAGGAGGCCAGAAGTGCGACTTGCCTGGACCAGCTACACAGGGGCACCCCTTTGGGGCCTCAGGCATTTCTTTTATTTGTGGCATATGATCACGTTGCAGGGACAATCAGCAGGTGTCACTGCAAGGGCAATAGTGAAGAGTGTGGCCCTCTGGCAGGGTCCTTAGATGTGGACCGAGGATTGAATGGAATAATGGGATGCTGACATCTAAGGAAGACACACCAGGTGATTATCAGGGATTTGCAATGACTGGGAGAATGCACTTCTACCATTTATAACTATGAGCTGGATTAGAAGGAGTTATAAATATACCTCTTATTTATTGAAGACTGGATGTGACTTAATGGAACTTTATGAAAACAAGCACTACTATGCATCAAAAAAAGAAAGGGAAAGGTTTTCAGAACTTGCCAAATACTGAGTCTGATTGTTTAACCTGAATTACAATACAGCATTGAATATCTGAAAAGATCAAGAAAAAAGGACTTAAAGTTTCTAAGAAAGAATGTGAAAAAAGTAAGGATAAATCTGTCCAATTTGTTTGGGCCCCTGCTTCCCCTTCCTGAGCTATAACAATTGGACAATTCTTAACAGCAATATTGTATTTAGCGGGTTTACATTACATAGTGGTAAATTTCTGAATGAAGCAGAATGTATACAACCATTCCAATTTGGTTATGGGACTGAAATGGCTTTGGTTTCCCTGATGGATGACATGTACCTGGAGATGGCTGGGGTGGAGTGTGACCCTGTTAATTCTTCTGGACTTCATGGTACCTTTCAGGATAGCCTTTTTGGACTGGAACTGGAGGGCACTGTTCTGCAGTAGTTTTGGTTCTACCTCAAGTGTAAGTTTCAGAGTGTGGTGCTGATGGACTGCTGCTCTGCACCTTGGCCTTTAGCCTGTGGGGTTCCCCCAGGTTTTGTCTTGTCTGTTATATAAAGCCACTGGGAGAGGTCATCTGGAGATTTGGGCTGAGCAGCCACCGATACAGAGATGGCACTCATCTGTATCTTGTACTACCAGCAGATGCCAGGGAGGCTGTAGAAACAGGTGCCTGGAGGCAGTTTTGAAATGGATGAGTGCTAACAATCTGATGCTTAATCCTGACAAAACAGAGGTGCTACTGATGGAGGGAAGGTCTGACATGGGAAATGGATTTTCCCCTAAGAGATCCTGCTTCAGTTGGTCCCACCATCTGAGGCTAGATAGGTGGCAACCAGAGAGAAGGCTTTCTCTGTTGTGGCACCAAAACTTTGGAACTCCCTCCCCAGGTAGAGTTGTCTGTTTCCCTCTATTGGTGTCTTTTGTCAGCAGGTGAAGACTTTTGTTTCATCTGGCATAGCATTTATTGGACCTGCTTCTTTGTTCTTTGTTTATGCATTTTAATTTAATTTTAGGGATGGGCACAAACCAGCTCATGAACTGAAGTTCATGATGCACTTTGGCTAGTTCATGGTTCACAAACTTTTAGTGCTGTTTGTGGTGGTTCATGAATGGAGACAGACTGGCACAAATCAATTAAACTGTTTACAAAACTCCAAAGCAACAAGGGAGGGTGGAATTCTCCAGCCTTGGAACACCAATAAGAGCCCGCCAAACTTTAACAGGCACTGCCAGCCGCCAATCACAGAGTTGCCATTCTGCTCTGTGGGCTCCGAAGGCTATATATTTGTCAGCTTTGCTCCCTCCTCCTTGTTTTTTGGCTGGTGAATCAAGAGGGAAGCACAGAGTTAGCAGAGCAGAGTCATTGCTTTGCTTTCTGCTCTGTGTTGTTGGGATTGATTGTTTCCTGCTTGTGATCTGCTCTCTGCTGCTGGGGTTTGGGTGTGGAGTGGAGTGGATTCAGGGCTCTGAACCACAGTCTGTGTGCTCATGCTGAGCACTGGGGCTTAGCTTGGGTGCCTCCACAGAGAACCCACATTTATATACCCCCCACCCCTCTTGCTTGTGATCTGCTCTCTGCTGCTGGGGTTTGAGTGTAGATAGGTGGACTCAAGGATCTGAGTCCCGTTTCTGTGCTCATGCTGAGCATTGGGGCTTAGCTACTGGGTGCTTCCCCAGAGGAGCTACATTTATATACCCCCACCCCTCCTGCTTGTGAACACCATGAGGGTGAAACTGGGTGGAAGGGGTGCTCGTTGTGGGGGGAAGAAGCCCTCCCCCTGTGTACAGAAGCCACTGTCCCTGGGCTCCAAACCCAGCCTGCCACCACTCTGGAGTCTCACTGGGCAGGGCATCACCAGAGGTCTCAGAGCCTTCTTCCCTTACTGTGTCCATGGGGCTCTCCCAAGAGGGAACAGATTTTAGCAATGTGCAGATGCCAGCAGTTGCTGAAAGTCTTTAGAGAGGACTCTGACAGCAGTGGTTCAGAAATTGGTGGGGAAGCATCCTTCCTTTCCACATCCCAACTCCCTACTGCCCCAAGTACACTCCCTCTGGTGCCTCCCAGCCTAGCACCAGAAAGCAGCTATACCTAGTCCCACCTGCTCCAATCATGGGATCCCATTTCCATACCCTCCCCAGTGACACCAGTGTGGTGGAGTGCCAGGTGTGCCATGCCCATGTCTGCAGGGGCACAAACACCCAACATCTGTCTTCCTTCATTCTCTGCAGGCAACTGCTAAGGATGTATTCCACATTGTTGCTGCCGGAAGAAGAAATGGCTGGCAGTGGGAGGAGAAAGAGGCCCACTCCCTCTCAGTAAGGACAAGCAGAGGGGGAGCAGGAGGCCCCTCCAAGAAAGGCTCCCCACATTCTGGGTGCCATGGTTGGGACCCCAAGGCAGGCCATCCTCCAAGAGGCCATGTTCCCAGGGATGCCAACAGTGCCACCCAAAAGGGCAAGGGAGAAGGCTCGGGAAGCACAGTATGATATTTTGGCTGCAGCTCAGCCCAGGAACCTGAGGGAAGAATTGGGAGCCCCCTAACTTAACTTAAATGGCACTTGAAATGTTTTGAAATTCAAAAATAACAAAATATTTTATTTAACATAGAGGGGGGAAAGCAGGTGAAATCAAGGGTACAAGTTTTGAGGTAAAATCAGTACATACACAGACTTTAATTCTTATGCTTCATGCTAATGAGAGTTTCTTAAAGTTTTCACAGTGACTTGATTCTTTATCTGAAGAGGCTTTTGTTCCAGAGTTTTCCCCAGACACTTCAGTACACTTTCTTTGAGTGTTCTCTCTCTTTTGCTTTCCAGAAGGCTGGTACACTCTTTCCAGTACCCAAACCCCTTCTCTTGAAACACTGGTACTCGTCTTGAGTTTTTAACTGACTCTTAAGGTCTCTAAGGGCAGTTTCTAACCAGGCCAGGGAATCTCTGTACTCTTTAGAGCTATCACCCTGTTTAGACTGGGTAGGGAAATTTCTTCTCTCTCTAGAAGATCTATTCCTTTTTCTTGGCTTGAATGGGAGTCTCCTAACTACCCACTCATCCTTGCCAACTTCCCGCAGTTCTCCTGTCTGTGTTAAACTGCTCTCAGTCAGGGCTGAGTCTCCTCCTCAGCATTCAGCTCTAAAGTCTCTCTCTGCTCAGCTGATGCTAACCAATCAGATTGCTTGGAGCAGCCTGTCATTCAAGGCTTTCTGTTTCTATGGAGAATTAACCCTTCACAGTCCCAATGGGTTTGAATCTAAGGTGGACTCAGGCTTCAAGCCACCACATATGCCGATGTTGTTGCACCCTTTGGTGTTTGCCTGTCAGGGTTGGACTTGGGGCTTTAAGTGCACATATGTTGTTGCACTCTTGCTGTTTGGCTGTCAGAGCTGGACTTGGGGCTTTGAGCCACCATGTCTATATACACTGTTGCACCCTTTGGTGTTTGGCTGTCAGGGTTGGGCTCAGGACTTCGAGCCTCACGTCTACATAGGTCATTGTATGCTTTGGTCTTTGGCTGTCAGAGTTAGAGTCAGGGCTTCGAGCCACCTCATCTACATACCTTGTTTCATGCTTTCAAGTTTGGGTGTCAGGGCTGGACTCGGGGCTTCAAAACACCACATCTTTATACATCGTTGCACGCTTTGGCCTTTGGCTGTCAGGGTTGGATTCAGGGCCTTAAGCCACCATGTCTATATATGTCTTTGCACCATTCGGGGTTTGTGTGTCAGGGCTGGACTCAGGGCTTCAAGCCTCCACATCTACATACATCTCAGGAGGGCTTCAAGCCACCAAGTCTAGTTAGTGATGGTCTGTGGTTTGGTTTGAGGGTCCACCACAAACCAAACCAAACCAAACCACATTTTCCTGTCTCATGCTCATCGGTATTTCATTTTATATTTTTGCTATATTTTAATTTTTAATGTTTTGATGTTCTTGTATTAACTGCCTCGTGGACCCTCATTGGGTGGGAAGGCGGCATAAAAATGTTCCAGATAAATTATTCTCACTTGGTTGCATAAACATGGTTAAAATGATGATCATACCAAAGTTTAGCTACTTACTAATCAATTTACCAAAAGTAATTCCAGAAAAAATACTGGAAGAATTGCAAAATATTATGAACAACTTTATTTGAGACAATAAAAAGCCTAGGATAAAATAGGCAACTTCACAAGAGGTCTAGGTATACCAAATCTCAAAGGGATTGGGCCTGAACTTGAACTTGTTGTACAGTGCCAGTTTAAAATCTTCATATTTTAGTGCTTTGTCTGAGGGAACACTTTCATAAGCTTTTGACAGCTCCCCCTTTATGAAGTTGGGTAGATATTTCATGAACTGCATATTCCAATTTTGGGCAGCTTTCTCAAAAGCAGCTAAGAAAATCTGAGGATCTTCCACTACTATTTATGAAGTAAAATCCTTAGACGTTGTCCTTGGAGAGTTTAGACCCTCTACTTTGATTCTGAAGCATGGATTAAGTTTGGATTTCACTGTTAGAACACAGACTTTGTTGCTAAATTATAAACTAGTGTTTCCCAAGAGATTTTGTAGTCTTGTTCTGCATTTGATCACAGCAGCTAGATTGTTTTTGCAAGACACAGAAAACAGGATATACTTCCTAAAACTCAGGAATGTATTAACAAAATCAAACAAATAAATATATTCATTACACTTACTGCTTAGATGTCTAGAAATCAAGATACTGTGGCAATCTCTAATTCAAAAACTAGAGGAATTCTCTTGGTAAAATCCCTTCTTTTTATTTTGATTTATGGGTAAAAGAGTTCCATTCATTATAGAATACAGGTTAATTGCCTTTTATAGCATGGCTAAATGATTCCTTTTTAAATTATTCAGGATTTGTATTTAGCTTTGATATGCTATGAATGTAAGCAAAACATTTTGTTTTGAAAAACCAATGTCTGCAAGATGTCAAATTATTTAACCTTTAGTGAGAGTTCAGAGCTTTATCATAATCTAACAGTTTATCTAGACCAGGGTCCCAACATTGTGCCCATGGGCACCATGGCACTAGCCAATATCTTTTGTGGCACCCATCAAGTGGTTTAGAAAGTATGTGGGGCCAGGTTGGGCTCTTACCTAGGAGGGTTTCTCATTGGCCATTGGAGATCTGATTGGCTGTGCAGATTAAAATAATGTTTCAGTGGCAGCAACCATCACAGTATTGGTTTTATTCTTTCACTCCTTTCCCCAGTAATATATTTTTAAATTACCTACCTTCTCCCCTTCACTTAGGCTTCTTCTGTGTGTGTGGCTCCACTTTCCATAGCAGCTGTTTTGGGGTTGGCTCTGCCTTCTGCAGCAGCCATTTGGTGGTTGTGTCCATGTGATGGACTGTCAAGGGTTAATGCCTAACATTCTAAGAACCTTGAGTGATAGGCTGTTCTAACAGAATTCTGTTGAGAGAGTCAGTTAAAGAATGACAGTTGGGAATTGACAGTTGAAGAAGAGACAGTTAAGCACTGAATGTGGACTGGGAAGGAGGCTAAGACCATGAGTTGATCAAGGAGGATCCCCATTCAAGCCAAAAAGGGAAATAGCTTCTAGTAAAGAGAAGTGATCCCTGCCCAGTTTAGAAGGGAAATAACTTCTAGTGAAGAGGAGTGATCCCTGGTCTGTATAAAGAAACATTTTGGGAATTGGTTGTGGGTTCCTGCCTTCTAAATGTTACATATCAGTGAAACTCAGAAACCTATGCTTGAGTGTTTAAGCAGAAACTGAAAAGAAAGCCTCTCTCAAAGTTTTAAAAACCTTGTAGAACAGCAGAAACTCTTACTCATTGGCAACAAATTATTGGGTGTTTGTGTAAATAGAAAGTTACCTCAGTTTTATTATCTGTTCACCTCAGACATCCTACTCTTGATACCACCTGACCTGTTCTCCTCCAAGTTAAATAAAACATTTTGTTTATTTGGAACTTTCAAAAGCCTCCTGTGTGCAACTTCAAAAGCAGAATATAAGAAGGTGATTTTGTTTCTTCCCTCAGTTCCCTGGTCTGGGCCTAACATCCATCCATCCATCATATCTCTCTCCCTCTCTCTCTCATTGGCACTCTGGAAGAAGAGCTGTTGACTGGCCAAGGTCACCCAGCAGGCTTCATGTGGAGGACTGGGGAGTCAAACCTGGGTCTCCAGAGTCCAGATTAGAGGCCGCCACTCTTAACCACTACACCAAGCTGGCAACTGGTTGGTTGCTGTGTAGAATAGGTTGCTTGACTGGAGGAACAACTGGTCTTTTTATGTTCTCAGGTTATAAGGAATGCTATTTTCATTATATTCAACTGAACAAATACATTTTCAGTTACTAAAACTAACTGCTGGAATCAAAATGGAGTATTTCAATGCCTTTTTTCACTTTTACCTAATTCATTCCACTTCAAGCATTCAAGTAGATAATTCTTTCAACTTCTACAGTACTCACACAGTATACTGAAGGCAATGTTGCTTTCCAGATATTCTTAAATATATCATAGTTAATAGTGTAATCGTTTTGCCGAAAAAACGCCCAAACTGCTGTTGTCTTCCACTGAGTATCCTGCCAGATGACTTACAATAGGGTAGTTCTATGTTAAAATAAATGGGTGTGTCTGCTCTGTTAAATTTGTTTATTTATATGTCACAAGATTTAGCAGTGCAAGGTTCTGCAAACAATAAAATTATGGTTATTAAATTGGGTTTGGCAGATGGTGGTTAAATGGGAAGACAGCAGTTGTGGTTGAAACATTAGTGCATATGGTTTTATAATGACTGGCCATGTTTGTTTGGCTTGCAGTGGCAAGCATTTGATTATATGAGTTCAAAGTAATATTTTTAAAAAGTGGAGCTGGATGCCTATAAAGGTCTTCAGAAGGGGATGTTTGCTGCAAAACAAATGTTCTGCTCAGTATATGAACAGTGACAGATCATTGGTTCATTTAGGCCAATGTAGTGGTTAGGAGTGTGGACTCTAATCTGGGAGAACTGGGTTTGAGTCCCCACTCCTTCACATGCAGCTGCTGGGGTGACCTTGGGTCAGTCACAAGTTCTTTCAGAGTTGTTCTCTCATGAGCAGGTCTTGAAAGAGCTCTCTGAGCCCCACCTACCTCACAGGGTGTCTGTTGTGGGAAGGGGAAGGGAAAGGAGATTGTAAGCTGCTCTGAGACTTCTTTGGGTAGTGAAGGGCAGGGTATAAATCCAATCTCCTCCTCCTCATTTGACTGGCAACAGATTTCCAAGGTGTGAACGTAGATGTTTTTTCAGTCTGACACCTGTGATCAGTTATATTTTCCTTTTGAACAGTGGAGGTAGAAGGCATTAAGCCTTCAGCATTTAATAACACATGAATTTGGAGGATAAATACCAAAGGTATTCTTACTAGTATTCTGTTAATACAGTTAAGATACAGCAATATAATAATATTGTGATAAGACTAGTTGTACTTGGGATGTTGCACATTCAATTAAATAAACAGCTGAACACGCATGCTGTTCTTTGTAAATGTTAGTGTTTTTTATTTTACTTTTTTTAATGGCAGACCTTGGGGAGGGGAATCAACCTGACTTGCTTTATGTAGTATCCAGTTTTCTGAACTAAATGTATCTGTATTATTTGGAAAGGCCAAATTTTGCAATCCCAATAAACTGTGTATTTATTTATTTATTTAGTCATCAAATTTATGCCCTGCCCTCCCAGCCAAGGCCAGCTCAGGGCGGCTTATGCAGAATAAAACATATAAATTACAATTAAAACAGTTTTAAAACCAACTAAAACATCTGATATAGTAAAGTGCTAGTAATCATTATGTTGTTTAACAATGGCAGCTGTTATTCAGTGGTCCCTTCTCGCAGTCAGCTCATAGGTCTTTCCTTTAGATGGCTGGCACAGGATGCTGTTGTTGGTGGCTCCAGGGGGCAGGGCACTCTATCTTCAGCTGCTAAAGGCAGCTCCTTAATTGAAGGCCTGGTGGAAGAGCTCTGTTTTACAGGGCCTGCAGAGCTGTATAAGGTCCTGCAGGGCCCTGATCTCTTCTGGGAGCTCGTTCCACCTGAATGGAGCCACCACCGAGAAAGCCCTGGCCCTGGTTGTGGCCAGCCTGACTTCCTTGCGGCCTGGAAGGGCCAGTCGGTTCTGGGATCCTGATCGCAATGCTCTCTGGGGAACGTGTGGGGAAAGGCGGTCCCTCGGGTATGTAGGCCTCTGACCATAAGGGGCTTTAAAGGTAAGAACCCGCACCTTGAAACAAATCTGGTATGCTATCGGCAGCTAGTGCAATGCTTTTAGCACAGGCTGGATGTGCTCCCACACAGGGAGACCTGTCAGAAGCCTGGCTGCAGCATTTTGCACCAGCTGCAGCTTCCAGATTTGAGACAAGGGCAGCCCCATGTAGAGAGCATTACAGTAGTCCAGTCTCGCGGTGACCATCGCATGGATCACTGTTGCCAAGTCATTGCGTCCGAGGAAGGGAACCAACTGCCTGATCATCTGAAGGTGGTAAAAAGCTGATTTGGCAGTAGCTGCTACCTGGGCCTCTGTTGTTAAGAAGGCATCCAGGAGCACTCTCAGACTTCTAACCTCCAGCAGTGGCACCAACAGTGCCCCTTCGCAGGTCAGGAGTGGGATCCGTACCCCCAGGCCGCCCCGAATCAGGCACAGGACCTCCGTCTTCATCAGATTCAATTTCAGTCATCTCAGTCTAAGCCAGCCACCTGTGGCTTGTAACGTCTGGTCCAGATCTTCCACTTTGGAGTCAGACTGGCCACCCAACAACAGATAGAGCTGGGTGTCATCTGCATACTGGTGACATCCCAGCCCATGCCTCCAGGTACTATGGGCAAGGGGGCGCGTATAGATATTGAAGAGCATTGGGAACAGCACTGCCCCTAGGGCAATCACAATCCAGTAGGTGCCTTCAGGATAGCTGTTCCCCTAGTGCCACCCTTTGTCCCCAACCTTGGAGGAAGGAGGTGAGCCGTTGCCAGGCAAGACTTTGAACTTCCATGTTGGTGAGGCAACGGGTCAATAGTGATGGTCGACTGTGTTGAATGCCACCGACAGGTCCAGCAACAACAGCACTGCCAATCTCCCCCGATCCAGATGCCTCTGGAGGTCATCTGTGAGGGCGACCAGTGCTTGAATTGAATTGTATAGATGATTGTGCTCCTGATGTTTAACTTTTTGCACATTTGGATAGATTTTAATGGCCCAGGGTGGTAAAGGACATGGAAGAACCCTGTGTTTAACATGAGGCCAGACAATACAGTTGGCACCACTCCCTCTTCAAGGGTGCGTTAACCACCTCCTGGATCCATCTGGCCATGTCTTCATGCTCCCTCTTGAATAAGTTTTTACAATCCACAAAGGGCAAAAGTTGAGTACAGGGGTCATAGGCTGTACCCCATCAAGCCATCTGACAGCACCTTTGTGCTACAATAACTGAACTTTGTCAAAGAAATTATGATCTAACTGAATTCCAAGAGCCTTCTGGAATTGCATTGCTATAATGGCATAATTAAGGCTAGTATTGATTTGAGCTTTCAGATTTCTGAGAATACATTATTGAATTAAGTTTAAACCCACTTACAACCCAGAACAAATCAGGGGTCTATTTGTCTGTAGAGAGAACGTTGTTAGAAAAATAAATACTCTGATACCATCATTTCCATTGAAAGACATAATAATATGTACTAAGCAATTTTTGGTCAGATTCATCTCTTAAAATGAACAGATGGAGAAATTAATAGACAAAAGTAATACTGCTGAAATGACAAAGGGTGGCCAGATACTGAAGCTGAAGCTCAAATACTTTGGCCACCAAAGGAGAAGGGAGCACTCACTGGAGAAGTCTCTGATGCTGGGAAAGATTGAAGGTAAAAGAAGAAGGGGACAGCAAAGGCTGAGATGTTTAGACAGTGTTATCGATGCAACAAACATGAAATTAAGCAAACTCTGAAGCATGATGGAAGACAGGAGGGCCTGGAGTGATGTGATTCATCGGGTCGTGAAGTGTCGGACTCAACTGTGTGACTGAACAACAATAACATCTTCCCTTTACTGAACCCCATAAACTGAAATATAGAACTATATAGGTTTATATTGTTTTTAAGCTGATGCTAGAAGACAAGTATTTGAAGCTGGCCACCGTTCAAGAGAAGGAAGAACAGGGGAAATGTACAGGACTGCATAATCAACCTGAATGAGATAACTGCCATATTAATGTGGCTTAGGGATATAATAATTATATATAAAATCATATTTTGGTAAGTTAAAAGAAGCCCAAATACCAGTAATAGAGGTTGAATGTAATGTCTGGCTGAAAATCCATGTTGCCCACAAGAATCTCAATTTATTGACCAAAATCAACATTGCCCAGGAAGTGCATTTAATAATTCCTATTTAGTAAGTTTTAAAAGTTTAACCATTTGTTTTGTGATGGTGCCTGTAATCTGTAAATCAAACTGACTTTCATTTCAGTTGTGGCAGTAATGAAGTTCACACAAGTATTATCTATTTTATCTTTGGCTAGCTAATAGATTGCAGGCTTTATGGGCAAGAAGCGATGCACTGAGATACACAACAAAAATATATGCTGAGTGAAAGGACTCTGATTAATTTCTAGAACTTAGTAATATGTAATATGTGTATGGTTATTCCAAAGACAGTCTGAAACTATAGTCAACCAATATGTCATAACAAGCATGATTTATGGAAATAGTGATGGGAAAAATATTAAGGGCACAATGGATGTAAAGAAGAATGTCTTACTTTGTTTGTCATCTAGTCGTACTTTTCTCCCTAAAGACAGATGTCTCTTCAAGCTCTTCTTGAAAAGCATGATGGTACAGTCTTGGGAGCTGATGCCTATTATTCTTAATTATATACATATTATTCTGTGATAAAAAGAACTAAAGGACTTTTTCATACTGGTGGGACCAAAGTAGGGGCCTTTTTCACTGCATTCCTTTGCAGTGTTGAATGCTGCTCAAGAGGTTGCCGGATCTTAATGAGTAGCTTTCTTGAGGAGGTGGACAAGGGGCTGTATGAAGAGGTGGTCCCTAATAGATTTGACGCACCTGTCCACCTCCCTCCCTCAAAGGCAAGATTTTCTTTCCATTTTTATTTCCCTTTATGACTGAGTTGCTCTAGTTATCTGTTTCCTTCTTTCCTGAAGAACTCTGGCTGTCCCATCCTGTCACAATATGATATTTTACTGCTGGCTGAGCCCAGGAACCTGAGGGAAGGGTTGAGAGCCCCCTTTAACTTAAACAACTGAAATGGCACTCGATGCTGTTGGAAGTTCTGGTCACCACACCTTAAAAAGGATATTATAGCTTTGGAAAAAGTGCAGAAAAGGGCAACTAGAATGATAAAAGGGTTGGAACACTTTCCCTATGAAGAAAGGTTAAAGCAGTTGGGGCTCTTTAGCTTGGAGAAACCATGGCTGAGGGGTGACATGATCGAGGTTTATAAGATTATGCATGGTATAAAGCAGGTAGAGAAAGAGGTACTTTTCTCCCTTTTTCACAATATAAGAACTCATGGGTACTCAATGAAGTTGCCGAGCAGTCGGGTTAGAACGGATAAAAGGAAGTACTTCTTCACCCAAAGAGTGATTAACACATGGAATTCACTGCCACAGGAGGTGGTGGCGGCTATAAGCATGGACGGCTTCAAGAGGAATTAGATAAGCATGTGGAGCAGAGGTCCATCAGTGGTTATTAGCCACAAGGTATAGGTAGGGACTCTGGGGCAAGTGATGCTCTGTATTCTTGGTGCTTGGGGGGGGCAACAGTGGGGAGGGCTTCTAGTGTCCTGGCCCCACTGGTGGACCTCCTGATGGCACCTGGTGTTTTTGGCCACTGTGTGACACAGAGTGTTGGACTGGATGGGCCATTGGCCTGATCCAACGTTGGCTTCTCTTATGTTCTTATGTTCTTAAGTCCAACAATAGAAAGTATTTTATTTAATATAGAGGTGAAAAGGTCAGGTGAAATCAGTGGTAAAATTTTCTGAGGTAACTCGAATAAATAACTCTGAGGTAAAATAAATAGATGCCCAGATTAGAGTTCATATGTTTCAGGCTAATGAGAGTTTCTTAAGCTATTCATAGTGACTTAAATTTTTTATAATGAGAGGCTTTTGTTCCACTGTTTCCCAAGCATTTTCTTTGAGTATTCACTGATGCTTTTGGTTTCCAGAAGGCTAGGACACTCTTTACCCAAACCCCTCTCTAAACCAGTACTCTTCCTGAGTTTTAATTGACTCTTAAAATCTCATAAGGCAGTCTCTAACCAAACCATATCAGGGATCTCTCCACTCTTCACAGGTATCTCCCTGTTTTGACTGGGTAGGTAAATTCTTCTCTCTCTGCAAGATCTATCCCCTTTTCTAGGCCTGAATAGGAATCTTCTCCTAACTACCTACTTGCCAACCTCCACAGTACTCTGTCTGCGTTAAACTGCTCTCAGTCAGGGCTGAATTCAGACTGAATTTCTCCTCAGCATTCAGCTCTTGTCTTTCTCTGTTCAGCCATTTTTTTTTTATCCAGCCCTCCATTAAAAAGATTAAAATTGTTTAATTTTGTGTTCCGCCAGCTACCTTTGTTTTAGGTAGGGAGGATGAATTTGGGGGAATTAAAAAACTCAAAATTATTTATTTATAAATTGGACTTATAACTTGCCCTCCCCTACTCAGTAGGGCTCAGGGCAGGTTACAACATTTAAGTCACATATATCAGTTAAAAACACTTACAATAAATTGTAACCTCAGCGTTAGCAATTCTAATTAGATGGCTAATAAAAGAGGCACCTGTACTTCTAAGAAATTAATGCTCTCTGGTCATTGCTAGGCAACTACAACAGTATTACCAGTCTTCTAGCCTTGGTTTCTATCAACTAAAGGCAAAGGAGGAGGTAAGATTTTATCTGGGGATGTTTTGGCCTTTAAGGGAGGGTCCCTTATGGCTGCCATACAACTTGCATGACTTGCCCAGGACTACCTGCTTGCTGCTGTTCAACAGCAGCCACTCCATGAAAGTTAGTGTGGTATAGTGGTTAGAATTTCACAGTAGGATCTGAGAGACCCAGGTTCAAATCACCACTCTGTGGTGAAAGCTTACTGGGTGACCTTGGACCAGGATTTAAATATTCTCTGCCTAACTTATCTCACAGGGTAAAAGAGGAGGAGGATGTGGAGAAAGGCAGGGTATAAATGAAGTAATTAACTATTGTAGTGGAAGATGGGGGCAGATAAAAGATAGGGAGGGTGGGGTACAAATCCAAGCAAATGAAATAAATAAATAAAAAGAGAAAGAAGCAGGAAGCCAAACTAGATGTGATGGTGTCCTCATGTTAGGTGTTATTTGCAAGTCCTTAAGGGTTCCTCATCATGTAACTGGCCCATAATTTTCCTTCACAGAGGCTGCCAGAGGGAGGGAATGCGGGGAGGCTGAAGACATGGAGGTAGATAAAGGTAGATTGACTAATGGGTGGGAAAGAGAGAAGGAAGCAGGAAAAGGGGAGAGGCTATGAGGGCTTTCAGAGAAGGGGAAATTGAAATAGTGGAGAGAGGAAAACAACATGCCTCCCACAAGTCTTTGCATCATTTTGATTATTCTTTTTTCTGTATGTTTAAATTTATGCTGGCTGTGCATTACTTAAATAGTTGTTAAATGGTTAAATGCTTACTTAAATGGCTGTTACTTAAATGGTTGATACTATCACCTTTGGCTCTGTTTACCCACATAGAGCAAAACCCCAAGTGCTAAATGTGGAGCTCCAGTCCTAGAACCTGTAAAGGCAGCAGCTTTGCACATACTTTCCTGATCTTTAGTGGAGCAGGGATATTGATGTTCATCGTCATGTCTTCTGTGCAGTTCCACATGGGAGCTGGCTGTAGGCAGGCCTTCCGCAGGAGAACTTTCCAAGAGCTTCTGTAAAGAGTATTCACTCCCCCTCCCCTCATGGAGGAGATTAGTGAAGCCTTTTTCCCGCCCATTTGGTCACGTGATAAGGGGAGGGGGAGGCACCTTTCCCTCAGTCCTTTTTCTGCCGCCGTGAGGAAAGGACAGACCTTGAGCTTCTTCATTTTACCTCAGCGTTCCTTCTTCGCATACAACCTGATTTTCTTTCTAATTCCTGTCTCTACTGGAAGATGGCTTTGTTTAAGACGTGCCAGGCGTGTGGCACGAAGATGGCTTCGACAGACGACCATTTGAACTGCCTGCTATGTTTGGGTGAGGCCCACAATACAGTTTCTTGTGAGATTTGTAGTAATTTAACACCCAGGATGAAACAAGAGAGAGCCCTGAGGTTAAAAGCCGTGCTTTGGAAACAAGCGCTTTCAACCCCGGTCACTGCTTCCTCCCCTCTACCCAGGGGAAGACCTCAGCTAAGGGCACAAAATCTTCCCATAAGCCAGTATCAAAACTGGCAGGGACGCCCCATAATAGGTCGGCTTTGACTCAGCCACCTTTGAAATGGGCTAAAACTGACAAGAAACGACGTTCCAAATCGCCCCTAGCGCCGGCTGTTACACGGACACCATCTCCGCCATCAGTTTCAGTGAGGCCATTGGCGGCTGAACATCCGTCCCTTGACATTGAGGAAACCACGATGTCGAACGTCATGTCGATGTCGCCACACGAGTCTTTGATATCTAGACGCTCCCGATCTACTCAACGTCGTAGCCCGAGCTCTCATCAACATCGGGTCCCGTCCTCCAGTCCGGAAGGGTCCGCTCGACGTCGATACGCCCTACCGGCTCCTTCGACGTCGAAAGACGACATCGAGATTCTGAGTGTGACAGATTCTCCTCCGTCTGAAAGGTCTCGCTCTTCCAGTTCTAGAGGATGGGGAGCCCCTCCGTGGAATTGCCCACCTGGTTGGGAGCATATGCCTCTGTGGTTCTTTCCTCCCTGGTATGGCACTCGCTCAGCATCACGCCACACTCGTCACAGCGTTCACAGCATTCAGTTGCTGAATCTAAGTCATCTTCGAAGCCTCGCCAACAGTCCCCAGAGCCGAAGGATATCCAGTCATCATCTGACCCTCTTCACTTGCAGGACGAATCAGCTGACATCTCCGATGCAGATTCTGACCGTACATCTCTGCCTTCCCCAACTGACACTGTTGGCGATCCTGCTCCGGTGTCTCCGACAGAGGACTTACGTGTCTACTCGGAACAATTACTTCACATGGTCAAGGCTCTGAAAATCGACTATGTCGCACCCAAACCTCTGGAAGACGATCCAGTCATGGACATTTTATATGCATCCAATACTGGTCCAGTGGCGATTCCCTTAGTGAAGGGTATTAAGGAAATCACCCGTAATGCTTGGGCGCATCCGGCGTCCAGTACTGCTTCCACTAGAAAGATAGAAAATTTATATAAAATCAGAGAGGAGGATGCTTATTTTCTGTATCACCACCTCCAACCCAATTCCCTAGTCGCTGAAGTTATCCCATCCATGCAGATGGGAGGGCCTTGCTTATCTCCCTTAGATAAGGAGGGTAGGAAGTTAGATATCTTAGGTCGCAAGATTTACTCTTCTGGAGCCTTGACGCTGAGAGTAGCTAATTTCAAGGTTATCATGGCAAAATATCAGGTCCTATTGTGGGGCCAGATGACCCCATGCCTTAAAGATCTTCCTGAGGCAAAGAGGGAACATGCTAAATTAATACAGGCAGACGGCACTCATCTGGCCAAACAGGAATTGAACGCCGCTAGACACGCTGCGGATGCAGCAAGCAAGGTTATAGCTTTGGCCGTGGTATTGCGTAGGCACTCCTGGCTCCACACCTCGGCTTTGCCTTTAGACATTAGGGCCCGAGTCAAGGATCTGCCCTTTGACGGTAAATCACTATTTAGCGATCAGACCAATGACGTCCTGGAGAAGGTCAGAAAGACAAAGTTTACAGCTAAATCCTTGGGATTAAGCTCCCAACAGCCACCTGTTCAGAAACCAAGGTACTTTCCTCGTCACTACCAGCAGTCAGGTACAGGGAGGGGGGTACCATTTTTAATCTAATCCCTCTCAGTCCTTCAGGGGCCACTTCCAGTCTTCCTTCATGCCACGACGCCAGCAGCCTAGACCATGGGGTGGCAACTCCCATTCCCTGAGGAATGGTTCCACTAGACCTAGACCTTCGCAATGAAAGGTTCCCCCTTTCTTCAGGGCATGTCTCGTTCTTTTTTGCCACCGTTGGTCTGTAATTTGTTCTGATAGTTGGGTTCTGGATATAATAAAGTTTGGTTATGCTTTAGAGTTTCAATACAGACCCCCAATTTTTCATGAGGTTCCCATGTCGCGTATGCAGACCTCTTCACTAGCGACTGAGATACAGACCTTGGTATTCAAAGGCGCCCTAGAGACAGTCCCTGTGGGAGAGGGGGATGTTGGTTTTTATTCTAATTGCTTTCTCATCCAAAAGAAGGGTGGTGGTCTCCGACCGATTTTGGATCTAAGAGATCTTAACACCTACCTAAGTGTTAGACGTTTCCGTATGCTATCCTTGGAGGAGGTATACCGGTCTGTTGAACCAGGGGATTGGTTTGCCGTCCTTGACCTCCAAGATGCATATTTTCACATTACCATATGGGAGGATCATAGACAATATCTCCACTTTAGGTTCCAGGATACTGTGTCCAACCGTTTGGTTTAGCTACTGCCCCCCGGGTATTCACAAAATGTTTCTCAGTGGTAGTGGCTTATCTGAGACTACAGAGTTGTGCCATTTACGCCTATTTAGATGACTGGCTTTTGGTAGCAGGGTCCAGACACTGCCTTATGGAACAAATAGCCTTCACAGTTCAAACACTTCAATTGTTGGACATTGTCATTAATTTTTCCAAGTCTAGGTTAATTCCATCCCAGAAAGCACTTTTCATAGGTGCCTGTCTGGACTCCTTGGCCCATAAGGCATTCTTACCTCCCGAGAGAGTCAACGCCATTCACAGGCTAGGAAATCAATTTCTACACTGCAGACACCAAAAAGCACGCACAATTCAAAAGCTGCTGGGTCTCATGGCTTCTGCTACCTTTACGGTGCAGTATGCACGTTTACGCATGTGCCCCTTACAGAATTGGGTTTTGAGAAACTTCACTATGGGTGTACATCCCCATTGGTTACGCTTATCCATCCCTCACCCAATCCTTCGTTCCCTGGCATGGTGGATGGAAAAGTCCAATCTCATGCAAGGGTTCCCACTGGCGTACGCCATCCCTGACATACACGTCTTTACGGACGCATCTCTAGAGGGCTGGGGGGCTCATTGTGGCACTCGACAGGTCAGTGGTCGATGGTCACAATACGAGTCCACTTTACATATCAATATCCTGGAGCTCCGAGCAGTAAGATACGCTCTCTTCTCTCTTGCAGACTTGACAGCGGGAAAGACAGTGCTTCTGTCTACAGACAATACCAGTACCAAATTCTATATCAACAAACAAGGTGGTACTGGTTCCATAAGACTCTGCAGAGAAGCCTCCGCCCTCTGGGAGTTGGCCATTCACCACAAGTCACACCTCATAGCAATTCACATTCCTGGTCGTCACAACACCCTAGCAGATTCTCTGAGCAGAGCGTCTCTTCTAGCACACAAGTGGTCGATTCCAATTCGATACCTGGAGCCTCTGTTTCACACTTGGGGTTACCCAGCCATCGACCTTTTTGCATCCAGCGCAAACAGCCATTGCGACCTATTTTGTGCAAGGGGTCCAAAACGGGGCTTGCTTGGGAGATGCCTTTCTTCTAAGATGCTCAAGCGTCCTCTTTTACACTTTCCTGCCCTTCCCACTCTTACCGAGGGTGTTGGCGAAGATGCAACAAGACGGCACCACAGCCATTCTCATAGCACCGTTCTGGCCCCACAGGCCGTGGTTCCCAATCCTTCAATCACTATCACAGGGCAGAATGAGACCTCTGCCGCGAGTCTGAGACTTGCTGGTCATAGACCGAACATGCTGCCCTCAGATCCCACAACTCCACCTAACCGCATGGTTCATTTCATGGTAAAAGACTGTTCCGATCGAGTGGCTGAGATCTTATTAGCTTCTCGAAAACCCTCCACCTGGAAGTCCTACAGGGCCAAGTGGTGGAGGTTCACAATTTGGGCACATAAACGCAAAATAGAACCCGAATCTTGTCCCCTGATGGAAGTGTTGGATTACCTTTTGACTTTGGTAGATGAGAGTCTTTCTACCTCATCTATTAAGGTTCACTTTGCTGCCATTTCGGCCTTTCATCTTGGGATTGATTCGAAACCACTTTTTTCTAATGCGATCTCAAAACGTTTTCTGAAAGGATTGTACAATAAATTTCCCCCAGTCAATCCACCTACTCCACAATGGAGTCTAACAGTAGTCCTGACACATTTGTTTCAACCGCCATTTGAACCATTGGCATTATGTCCTCTCTCTCTCTTGTCGTATAAAGTTGCCTTTTTGGTAGCTATTACGTCAGTGCGTAGGGTCGGTGAGCTGCATGCACTGCGGTGCGACCCGCCTTTCCTTAAGTTCTATCCGGACAAGGTGGTCCTCCGTCCTAGTTTGGACTTCCACTCGAAAGTACTCACTACCTTTCATTTATCTCAAAACATTGTCCTGCCTGTGTTTTTTCCTAATCCCTCCTACGCACCTGAAAGGGCTTGCATGTGTTAGATGTTAGGAGGGCTTTGCTGTTTTATTTACACCGTACAGCCTCATTTCGCCATACGAGTCAATTGTTTGTTGCTTTCTCTGGTCCCAAGAAAGGTCAAGGTGTTAGTCCTCAATCCATTTCTAGATGGGTTACTTTGGCCATTCGCATTTGCTACACATCTGCGAATTTAGACTGCCCTTTTCCGATCCGTGCTCACTTGACAAGAGCCCAGGCCTCTTCTGCGGCTTTCTCCACAGCGGTGAGTGTAGCCGAGATCTGCAGGGCAGCCACCAGGTCTTCCTCTATGACGTTCATCAAGCATTATTTGGTTGACATTGATTCCCAGGCCGATGCTGTAGTGGGTAAAGCAGTGTTACAGTCGATGTTCAAATAAACTGTTCTTTGGTTTTGTCCACACCAGCCTCCGTTTTTTCACTATAGCTCGCTATTCTCCCATGTGGGACTGCACGGAAGACACGACGATGAAAACATGGTTGCACTTACCTGTAACTGATGTTCATCAAGTGTCTTCTGTGCTGGCACACATCCCTCCCTCCTTCCCCGCTGTGGACGTCTATAGCTTTCCCACGGTGGCAGGTTAGGACTGAGGGAAAGGTGCCTCCCCCTCCCCCCATCACGTGACCAAATGGGCGGGAAAAAGGCTTCACTAATCTCCTCTATGAGGGGAGGGGGAGTGAATACTCTTTATAGAAGCTCTTGGAAAGTTCTCCTGCGGCAGGCCTGCCTACAGGCAGCTCCCATGTGTGCCAGCACAGAAGACACTTGATGAATATCAGTTACAGGTAAGTGCAACCATGTTTTCATCATATTAATTAGTAAGAATAGTGTTTGATTCATACATACCTCAGATTTTAACCAGTGCTTAATACTTTTAACTTCCATAATTTTGTAAATGGTATGGTATTAATATAACCTGAAATGGAAATGGCCTTTAATGTAATTAAATCACTTTGCTGGCTCAGCAGATTTTTTGTTATCTATAATGTACCCTATTTTTTATTGAAAGAACTAATCCCAAATCCTACCGATGTGTATAGAGTATTTTGTTCACACAGACACTATTATTGTAGTATTGTACAGTTCATTTATCTTGTCTTTACCCAGCAATGTAGTCTATTGAGACCATTTTCTAATTTGTAATTTATCTCCTAAGAATATGTTGCAACATAACTTCACTGGAATTTATTTGATATAAGTAAATATGCAGGATCATAAGCTGTAGTAAAAGCAAGGGCTATGACCCTGCATGTAGTTACTGATTGTTTCTTAGGAACACCATTGTTATTAAATGACTGGATCTTGCAATCTTTGCTTTTTATTGAAAGCGATCTAATTTTATTTTATTTCTGATGATTAATTTAGTCATGGCCAAAAATTATGAAAACTTTGTTTTCATCCATTTGGAAGCTTTGCCAATCTTTTGAAAGTGCTTGAACATCCAAAATATATAGGTGTGTATATATGTAGTTCACCGAAAGTAAGAATGGACCTGTTGTTTATTAATACGAACTAAAATGGCCTCGCCAGCGCTAGCGAAACAGTGTGGTCTAGCACACCACAATAGCCACTATGGGTCCTAAGGCAGACTAATAGGGTCGCCTGGATCCTAGAGTTAACCTACTGGGAACTCTTATACTGTAAATAGCCAATCACGGGGAGTGTGGTGTGTGTTGGGTGTTGTGTGCTGCATGGATAAAAGCCGGCTTTGGAACCAGCTAGTTTGTCTTGAGTTATGAGCTGAAAATAAACTATGAGCTGAACCCAGTACTTTATAGGACTGGGTCTCTCCTTAAAATTTAGCTACATTGCAATTCCGTCTGTGTGGAAATTCCATTCTTTGTAGGCTCTGATTGCATGGTGAACAAAATCTTACATCACACTTTCCCCCATGTTCATGGGACTGTTTAATGCCCAGTTCTTCACATAGACAGTACATAGAAATGATGTACAACTGACTTCATTAGAACCAGGGCAAATTTATGCTTCTACTTATAAATAATAAATAACTGGAGATTTTGGGAGTGGAGCCTGAGGAGCACAGGATTTGGGGAGGGGAGGGACTTCAATGGAATATAATGCCATAGAGTCTACCTGGAGATCAGGTGTAATGCCAGAAGATCTCCAGCCTGCACCTGGAGATTTGCAACTCCAGGAGAGAGAGGATTCCCCCACAATCATCAAAACTCCACCCCCTTGCCATGGAAAGTTATGGGGGAGAGAGAGAGGGTGAGAGAGACGGGCTTCCCCACCACCATCACCAGGCAAAATCAGATTTGAGTTGTTTTAAAAGGGCCATAGCATCGAAATCTCAGGAGATCATAGCCCCTCTGTATACTGCCTTGGTCAGGCCACACCTTGAGTGCTGTGTGCAGTTCTGGAGGCCTCACTTCAAAAAGAATATGGACAAAATCGAGAGGGTGCAGAAGAGAGTGACGAGGATGATCAGGGGTCTGGAGACTGAGCCCTACAAGGAAAGGCTAAGGGCCTTGGGAATGTTTAGTTTGGAGAAGAGGAGGTTGGGGCAGGGACATGATTGCTCTCTTTAAATATTTGAAAGGCTGTCATTTGGAGGAGGGCCAGGAGCTATTCCAGTTGGCAGCAGAGGATAGGACTCAAAGCAATGGGTTTAAATTACATAGAATTATAGAATGTTTGAGCTGGAAGGGACCTTGAAGGTCATCTAGTCCAACCCCCTGCACTCTGCAGGAGCATAGCCGAAAGATAGCTATACATACCTACATACCTACAACATACCTGAAAGATGGCTGTCCAGCCTCCGCTTAAAAACGTCCAGCGAAGGAGCATCCACCACCTCCCGAGGCAGTCTGTTCCACTGCTCAACCACTCTTACGGTTAGGAAGTTTCTCCTGATATTTAGCCGGTAACGACTCCCTTGTAATTTCCACCCATTAGATCTAGTCTTGCAATCCGGAGCAAGAGAGACTAGATCTGTTCCATCTTCTACATGACAGCCCTTCAAATACTTGAAGACTTCAATCATGTCCCCTCTAGGCCTTCTCTTTCCCAGGCTAAACATACCCGACTCTTTCAGCCTTTCCTCATAAGACTTGGATTCCAACCCTCTCACCATCCTGGTCGCCCTCTTCTGGACATGCTCAAGCTTGTCAACATCCTTCCTAAAATGTGGTGCCCAAAACTGAACACAGTACTCCAGGTGAGGCCTGAGCATAGCAGAATAGAGCGGAACTAGCACCTCCCGTGAACTGGACACAATGCTTCTGTTAATGCATCCTAAGATTGCATTAGCTTTCTTCACAGCCACATCACACTGCAGTCTCATGCTGAGCTTGTGATCAACCATAACATCTAGATCCTTTTCACATGTGCTGCTGTCAAGCCAAGTCCCTCTCATTCTATATCTATGCCTTTGATTTTTTGTACCTAAGTGTAGGACTTTGCACTTATCTCTATTGAAATTTATTTTATTTGTCTCAGCCCACTGTTCCAGCCTATCTAGTTTTAAATCCTGTCTTCTTCAGAATTAGCAATCCCACCCAGCTTTGTGTCATCTGCAAATTTGATAAGCATCCCCTCTATGTCTTCCTCCAAGTCATTTATAAAAACATTGAACAACACCGGGCTCAGGACCAAGCCCTGCGGCACTCCACTCGAGACTTCCCTCCACGTAGACGCAGAGCCATTTATGAGCACTCGTTGGGTACGATTTTTCAACCAACCATGAATTCATCCAATGGTTGCACCATCCAGCCCACATTTAACCAGCTTATCCTCAAGGATATCATGAGAAACTTTGTCAAATGCCTTACTGAAATCTAGATACACTATATCCACAGCATTGCCAGAGTCAACCATTTTAGTAACTCTGTCAAACAAGGAGATAAGGTTGGTCTGGTATGACATGCAGAAAGGTATCAGCTGGATATTAGGAAAAACTTTTTCATGGTCAGAGAGGTTCAAAGGTGGAATCAGCTGCCTAGGGAGGTGGTTAGCTCCCCTTCACTGACAGCTTTCGAGAAGAGGCTGTACAAATATTTGTCAGAGATGCTTTAGGCTGGTCCTGCATTGGGCAGGGGGTTGAACTAGATGGTCTGTATGGCCCCTTCCAACTCTATGATCCTATGATTCTATGATTTTCTCTCTCTGTGTGTCCTTCCCCAGCCTCACCTAGCAGTGGGGAGGCTGGGGAAGGAAAGGAAAGCTGCCCTGCCCCTGCTGGTCAGTTTCACTCCCCTCCTTTCAGCTGTTAAACCTAACAGCTGATGGTGGGAGTGAAACTGATCAGAAGCTGCGGAGCTGCTTCCCTTTCTTTCACCAGCCTCACCTCAGCTTCAAGGTGAGGCACACAGGGGGGAGGGGGTCTGGCATCATGTGTTGGGGCAGGGCTTGTGGGGCTCTGCCCCCAAATGCCCCACCATAGCTACAGGCCTGATTAGAACCATAACACAGGGTGCTTAAGCTGTTTCCATTTAAGCAGATGGCCATTACTTTTCATTTGGAGAATCTTGTACTACAGTCAGTGGCATTCCATCTGAAGTGAATGGGGAGGTTACTCCTGTGATCCTCCTTAGGAATTGAAAGTCCACAAGACTCATTTACAACCAAATTTAAGAAATGCAATTTTGCATTCACATAGGCAGGATTAGCTGAGGCTGCTAAAAATCATTAGGCAGGCTTTTGCGTATTGCTGCTTTGCCATTATTACTGTGCAAAAGCCATTGCCCACATAGCTACTCTTTCAGTAGATTACTATGTTAATTACTTAGCCTTTGCTTCAGTCCCAGTAGCTGGATGCGCAAAGGTGTGCAGATATCAAGCTATACAGCTCACATTTTTATCTGTCCTATGTCCAAGGCACCTAAGATTCTCCCTGCTCCCATTTTATCCTCATAACAAAACTTGTGAAGTAGCTTGGGTGTGTGTGTGTGTGAATGATCATCTAGTAAGCTTTTGTGATCTATCATTCCAATCACTATGGTACACTGGCTAATACTTATGGTTGGGCTGCCCATTTGTATCACCTGTGTGCACAGCAATGGGATCGTTTTAGGTGAATGGAGACTTCCTTAAGACCTAGAAGACAGAGATTTGTTTAGCGTGTAGAACTGTACCATGGCTACTCTCTTTTAGCTGTAGTTGGATATGGTGTGTCTTTAACTTTCTTGTTATTTCTTTCTCTCTGGGTATGTAACATGGCCACCAGGAAGTTAATTCCAATCTTATTAATTAATCTTTCCCACAGTACTGTGCCCAAGCTCTAAGGCCCTTTCATTGGACTATGTGGTCTGGAGGATAAGGATGTTATGTTTTACTAACATATGACTCCAGATTTTCATAAAACAAAATAAAACTTTATTTGTACAAGAAGCTTATTGGTTTCAGGATGTTTAGCAACTTATTTCTTTCGTAAATAAAACTGTGGATGTTAATAACCTCTAAGTTGTCACACTCTTTCACTTCACAATCACTCCTCTTTATCATATCCTTTCTCTTCAGAATGTACTTTGTCCACGCTTTAATATATATTGCTCAGTTAAATTTTTCTCTTTCTTTTCTCAGGTTTCTCTCAGCTTCTTTCTGTCACACTTTTATAATACTACTTTCTTCACCACAATTCTCATGCCTTTCACAGCACTTTGCTGGATTCAGAAGACTGAACTTTTTCAGTTGACCGTTAACTGTTAACTGTTGACTGACTGACGTCTGCTGACTGTTAACAGCTGCTCTCTCGCTCTCTCTCGCTCTCGCTCTCTCTCTCTCCACGAACCAACCACTTCACTCATCCTCCTCTTTCAACCCCCTTTCGCTTCTGAAGCTTACCAACATTTAAAGAAACACACACATAGAACTTTAAATCATTACAAACTGTATTATCATTCCCCCCAGTGTAAGTGGTGATGAAAAGTTTTTTTTCTGCTCAGGTGCTGCATGCATAATATTTACCTGTACCTTACTCTGTGCATGAATCAGTTGTGAGTAGACCTTAGCAGTGGTTTGTAAAGACTCTATGCTGGTGGTGGTGAACCTATGGCACGCGTGCCAGAGAGGGCACGCGTGCCATCACCCCAGCCACCGGAGCACCCATAAGGCAGGGCGCTCCGCCTCCACTCCTCCCTGCTCTGGGCCTCCACCCGCCTGCCAGCCTGCTGCCCGCCCATCTCCCATCCCAATCCCAGGGGTCCCTGGGAAGCCCTCTCCGACCCCCATCCCATCTTTGCAGGTCCATGCTAAAGTGCATGGGGAAGCCCTCCCCGACCCTTCCCCATCTTTGCAGGGTTGTGCTAAAGCACGGGCCCCTGAGAAGTCCCCCCGACCTCCACATCTTTGCGGGACAGCCTGGGGGCAGGGAATTTCCGGGCAGAGGTGTTTCTCCCTGTTGTGGACATTGCGGTGGCAAGGTCTGCTGGGTGGCTGCGGCGCTGGTGTTGTTGCTGCTGGGCTTTGGCTGGCGAGCCGCGGCGGCTGGACTTGACACTTCCACCTCTGCCTGCCCCCGACACAAGCTCTACGGCAACGGGGCCCGCTGGGTGATTGTGATGCTGGTGCTGTGGGGCCCTGGCTGGTGGGCCATAACATCTGGCCTGCAGCGCCTGCCCCTGCTCATCCCCCGGCCCGACCGAAAGCTCCCAGACCTGTCATCAAGACCTAGCATGAGGCTGGATCGTGGAGCAGGACGTTGTTTGGCAGAGCGGTCTCTCTCTGGGACAGAACTTCGGCTCCTGAGGGTGGTTGTGAGACAGCCTCAAGCATTGGCAGAGGCGGGATATTTGTTCTCGAGGTTGTGGTGAGGTAGTGAGAGACTCCCCCCAAGGGGCAACAGTTGTTGTGGATGTGGATGGTTGAGTGTAGTCTGCTTGTTAGATTTAGGTGGAGTGCTGTTTGGGTGATGAATGTGTGGGGGGGGTGACTGCTAAGGTGTAAGACTGCAATTAGTGTATTGTATTGTTATTGTGCAGTCATTATTTGTAATAGTGTAATAGTTTTTAGTAGTCATCATTTATTTTGTGCAGTGCTCAGTTGTTGGTAGCAGCAGAATTAGTGACATTAGTGCACTGTTGCCTTGGGAGTGGATCTAGCTACCCTGTTGCTCTCTCACTGGTGGTCTGAAGCGTGGCGGAGACCACCAGGATAACACATGGCAGGACAGCAAATTCCGGTGCTCTTGGGACAGGGAAAGTTTAGCGGTGGGTCGAGGCGGGGCTTTAAGGGAAGGACGCAGAGAAACAGAGCGGCTCGGCGGCCTTCCAGCCTACAGCCCATCCCAACGGTGGCTGGCAGTGGGGTCAGATTGGAGAACTCCCCTCTGTCACTGGTGTTGTGCAATGCCAGGTCTATTAATAATAAAACCTCAATCCTTAGGGATTTCGTACAAGATCAATGAGTGGACCTGGCATGCGTGACCGAGACCTGAGTGCGGGAGGGTGAAATGGTAGCCCTCGCTCAACTTGCCCCGCCTGGGTTTTCGGTCCTTCACCAGTCATGGACCGGGGGCGGGGGCGAGGAGTGGCCATTTTCATTCGGGAGGCTTACTCCTTCAGGGCGCTTCCATCTGTGGAGATCACGGTCATAGAGTGTGTCGGCCTGATGCTGGAGGCCGAGGAGAGTTTGGCGATCTGGTTGGTGTACCGGCCGCCTAACGCACCAGCCAGTGGCCTGCTGTCCCTGCTTGAGGCCGTATCAGGCTGGGCGCTGGAGCACCCTAGGCTGATTGTCTTGGGTGACTTCAACGTCCATGCCGAGAACACGGCCTCGGGCCGGGCTACGGACCTTGTGTCGTCCATGGCGGCACTGGGACTCTCCCAATTCATCTCAGCTCCCACGCATCGGGCTGGTCACACGCTCGATCTGATCTTTGCGGCGGGGGTGACGGTGGACCGGATTGCCATAGAGGCAGTGCCATAGTCGGACCACCTGGCCCTGAGGGCCCGACTGAATATCCCACCCCAACCCTGTTTAGGCGGCGAGCAGATTTTTGCTCGCCCATGGCGCCAGATGGACCCTATGTGGTTCCAGATGGCCCTGCGGGATCCAAGACCCCCTGGCGGCTCGTTGGATGAGCTCGTGGAGGACTGGCATGTCCGGCTCTCTGCAGCCATCGACGGGATCGCTCCCAGGCGCCCTCTCCACACTCGTGCTAGGCAAGCGCCTTGGTACACCCAGGAGCTGCGCAAGCTGAAGCGGGAACTGAGACGCTGGCGTCGAGCCCGCGATGAGGCATCAAGACCATCCTATAGGACGGTTATGAGAGCCTATGAGATGGCAGTCAAGACCGCAAAGAGAGATTTCTTTGCGGTCACAATTGCATCTGCTAGCTCACGCCCAGCCCAATTATTTAGTACTCCTGGACTCCTCTCTAACGATGGAGGCCCAGGTAGCAGCCACTGCCAGGTCGGCCTTTTTCCATCTGAGCCAGGCACGGCAGTTGGCCCCCTTCCTTGGCCGCGATGACCTGGCCACGGTGATCCATGCAACGGTCACCTCAAGATTAGACTACTGTAACGCTCTCTACTTAGGGCTGCCTTTGTCGCAAATCCGGAAGCTGCAGCTAGTGCAGAATGCTGCAGCCAGGCTGCTGATGGGTCTCTCTAGGAGGGATCATATTCAGCCTGTGTTGAAAGCGCTGCACTGGCTGCCAATAGCGTACCGGATTCGCTTCAAAGTGCTGGTGATCACCTTTAAAGCCCTGTATGGCCAGGGTCCGGCTTACCTGAGGGACTGCCTTTCCCTACATGTTCCCCCAAGGGCACTTCGGTCTGGGGGCCGTCATCTCCTGGAAATTCCAGGCCCCAGAGATATGAGGCTGGCTGCCACAAGAGCCAGGGCTTTTTCGGTGGCGGCTCCTAACTGGTGGAAGGAGCTCCCAGAGGAGATCCGGGCCCTGCGGGACCTTGTCCAGTTCCGCAGGGCCTGCAAGACTGAGCTCTTCTGCCAGGTTTTTGAGTAGGAGCTGCCACTGCCGCTATTCCACCTTCGATATCCCACCTCGAAAACCATGCCATCGTATTCCCGTCATCTTGGTTTTAAATGTTGTGCTTATGTTGTATTGCTTGATTTTATAATTTTACCTGTTGATGTTGTTTTATATTGTTTAAATTGGCATTCATGCCCCTGTTAGCCGCCCTGAGCCTTTGGGGAGGGCGGGATACAAATCGAAACAAACAAATAAATAAATAAAGTGTGGGCCCCTGGGAAGACCTCCCTGACACCCCCCCGTCTTCGCAGGGCCGCGCTAAGTGTGCCCCCCCAGGTAGCAATGCAAAGAGTCCAGTGGCATCTTTAAGACCAATCAAGACTGATTTCCCACAAGCTGCTGCTCCACGCTCGCTCTTCCCTTTGCCCCACCGTACACGCAGATCTGCCCACAGAGAGAGCTTTTACCTAAATAAGCTTTGGTCTTAAAGGTGCCACTGGACTCTTTGCATTGCTACGAGGGGAAACACGCAGATCTGCCCTCACAGAGAGCTTTTACCTAAATAAGCCTTGGAGTGATTTCCCACAAGCTGATGCTTTGCACTCCCTCTTCCCTTCGTGCCAATTTCACACCATGTGCTGGGCAGTGGCATTTTGCCCCCAGCTTCGCCCGATTTCCCCAGCGTCTCAATCCTGTTTTTTGAGGACTGAGTAGACGCAGGGGGAATTGGGCGAAACTGCGAGGCAAAATGCCACCGCCCAGCACATGGTGTGAAATTGACATGATTGGGGGAAGGGAAGAGAGAGTGCAAAGCAACAGCTTGTGGGAAATCGCTCCAAGACTTATTTAGGTAAAAGCTCTCCGTGTCAGCAGATCTGTGTGTTTCTCTCCCCCCCCCCCGTAGCAATGCAAAGAGTCCAGTGGCACCTTTAAGAGAGAGAGAGAGAGAGAGATCTCCAGGCTGTCTTAAAATGCTGGGTTGGTTCTGTGTGTGTGTGAGAAAGATCGTGATCCAGGCTATCTTAAAACGTGGGGCGGGTTGCGAGGGAGAGAGATCTCCAGGCTGTCTTAAAACGCTGGGTTGGTTCTCTCTCTGTGTGTGAGAAAGATGGAGACCTCCTCTTCTTCTTCACAACCCCTTGGCTTAAATTGTATTTTCAAATGGCCATCCCTATTAGAACTTTACACTTCAGAATCAGTGTGCTTATTAAACCTGTGTACTGGTGATCAGTATACATTTGCTAGTGAGGCAATTTATCTCCTTCTCCCCCTGGCTTACCAACCTCATGTTTTTCTTTTAAGACAAAAGATGTTAATGTATGAGTTGTTTTTTTTCTAAACTAAAACCTCAGTATTCAGGTTAGATTGCCATGTTGGCACTTTGTGATACTTAAGTGGGTTTTGGTTTGCAGTTTGGGCACTCGGTCTCTAGAAGGTTTGCCATCACTGCTCTATGCAGTCATGTGATAAGTAGGGTAAAGGCAACTGCATTTAATACATATTCACTGAGTCATTATTACAGGGAAGAGTTATTCAGTATTACTCTGGTGGCAGTGCTAGTATCTAAAGAGGTCTGTGTGTACTCCAGAGCCCCCAGAGTTCTGGCTTTATTCTGCCTTTGTTGCTTTTATTTATTTAAATATTTGTATCCTCAGTTTCAGCTATTTAATCCCAAAATGGCTTACATGGAATAAATATAACAAGGTTAGCCATTAACTCAGTCCTCATGTAGTTCCGGCGTCTCCACAAAGGATTGGCCCTGGTTTATGTTCTCTCTCTGCTGGCATCATAGGCTATTGGGTAAGGGCTTTTAACCTCAGCTTGAAAGACCATTTTTTCTTCTTTCTAAATCTATGACCTTGTTCTGTCAAGAATTAAAAGGCTGTTTGTTCCATGAAATAATAAGCTAAATGGAGTCAAAAAGAGGTGCTCTGGAAGGGGGGACACTGCCCAGTATTGTAGTTTAAAAGGAGAGAATTTTAAACATTCCTTCACTTGCCCTTGGCACTTTTAAAAACTGAGGATCTATTATTGTTTCTAATTAGAGAAATGTTTAAACCTATTGTTCTGTCTCCTGTTGAAGAACACAATGCTTATTTTTACTTGTTACTGTGTATGTAAGTCTAAGCAATCTGAGAATTTTTTCATCAATTGTCATACAAAGGAGAATTACTCAGAACTGCTATATATTAATAGAGGATTAATTCTATAAAACAACACATTAAAAGGCATTTGCTTCATCCAGTCATAGAGCTTGGATATTTTAATGTTAAAAAGAAAATGAAAGGTTGCAGTCAGTCTGAAGATGGTGGTTTACAAAATAGAATAGCAGGCTAGAATTTGATGTGCTAAGTATGTATGAAGACAGTCTTGTTAGGAATGTTTTATATTTAGTTTTTTCTTTAACAATGATCTGGCTCTGATGCTGAACTGGCATAGAAGGGATGTGTTTATATTTAGTACATTTGCATTTGATGGAAAATAAATGATGTCTGATTCTCAGTTCAAACAAAATTTCAAAGAACTTCCACTAATTTTTAGAGCAATATGATTCATGAGTACCTACATTTTGTGAAATGTTGTGTGAAATTAGGTTTTTGTTTTATGCCTCAACAAAAACAAAAAGTGCAGCATGAAGTCTGTTCTTAATATAAGGATCCAGTTTTCCATTATCAATCATACTGTTAAATGGGTTTGCCAAAGGTGGGAGGGAGCACTCTTCCTTTAAAATTGAGGGGGAAAGATCTAGCTATTACAACCCTGTTATTTTGTTACTGTTTTCCTGGTACATTTCGGGGGGGGATGTCTAGTAAGGTACCTATTGAATTAAAAATCATGACATTTTAGGGTCATGATTCAAGATCCCATAGGGGCTCCATGGCCAAGAAAGTGTGGGAAACTCTGCTATAGATTAATATGGAAATTATATATTATATCATTTTATATTTCATTTATATTTTGTATGTATATTAGGAATATTGATACATTTGGTTGAGCAGGTTTAGATGATATATCTAGATTAGTTTCAGATAACAGACTTTGTGTACTGTGTGTCTAGATGAGAGTGTTTTGTTATTTTATTTCTATAGTCTATTATAGCAGATTGTTTAGGGGATTGTGTTTAGGAGGCAGCAGTATGAAAATGTGGTAAGGTAGGGAAGGCTGGTGAATGGGAAAGGCTACGGGAACATCACCTGCACTTAACACAATCAAAAAAAGATTGACCTTGGTTTACTGGGATGAGTAAGGGTTGGTCTGGGTAGATCTGGTCAAGCTGGTGGTGGGAGTGATGTCCTGCCTTCTATTCAATGAGCAGGTGTTCTCTCAAACGGGGCATTGTCAATCCATACCACTCATGGCTGGAACCTGAGATAGCTGGAAAAAATGGGTTTTCTTGAAGTCTGCCTCATATTAATGATGCCGAACGTAGTATGCCTGGGTTTGAATGCTTAAGTATAAACATTTATATTTCTTGTCTGATAAGAAATGGTTAAGCTGCCATCAGGAATTTTTTAACTGCAATTTTTGTTTTTATGAATTATTATTTATTGTCGAATGATTAATGATTTTACTGAATGTTGTAAGCCGTCCTGAGCCCACTTGTGGAGTAGGGTGGGATATGAACTGAAATAAATAAATAATGATCAGGATAGTATGGTTTTATTGCAAACTTCTGACTTAGTATATTGAGAACTGGTGTCAGCTAGTTATTTGGCTTGTTATAATAAGTAACAACTTTGAGATGATGTCTGTTAATATCAGCATTTAAATTTGGTCCAGAAAGTAGAATTTACTGCAAAACAAATTCTGCATGAGCTAGACATTATTTTGGGAAAAAGAGATATTCATATTTTTTGCTCCAAGCGTTTAATTGTCTAACATCTGCACTGCATTACCTTTCACTAAATATCGGACTCTTTTTGCTTGTGTTATCTCTACAGGAACAAATTTGGCATGTCATTTGTTTACTGATCAACAACAAGAGCCACTCAACAGTTAGAAACTTGGTCATAGATGTTAAGAGTGCTGATGATATCTTTAGCTTCCTTTATGTTTTTAAAAAGTTGTTTTTAAAGCACAGATCCAGATTCTAAATTAAAATAGGATATTTGTATTGTGTCTGAGATGGTTTGATCTTGTAGATATTTGATTAGCAAACGTTTGTAGTTTCTCTGTTTAATGGCGTCACTAGTCTGTAGCCTGTAGGCTCATATGCTGCAGTTAATGGCTTTGTTTTATTTCTAATTGTGGGAACTGCTTTAGGCCTTTATGCTAATATTCATATTTTGTGAATTAGTTGTGTATTGTTACAGCCACTGTGCTGGAGGAAATATGAAACCAGAGTACTCATTCAGCATGTTTTTGATTGTGGTGAGCATTTAACTTTGTGTATGCCAGTGAGCAAATAGAGGCAATTACCCTGGTAATCTGTTCTATGGACCTCTGTAAGCACCAGAAGTATTCAGAGAGTTTGATATTCATGGCTTCATAATTGATGCACTTAAGACCCTGTATAGTGTCCATATGTATCCCCTAATATGAATATTCAAACATATTTCATGTAACAAATTCTGAGTTGTTAACTTCTTTATATTGCAGTTTTGAGCAGACTATGTTACCTGTAGATTGACAAGTGGGCCCAGTATGTTACTAATCTGTTTCCTATTATAGCAGACAAATGGAGGACCCATAAAAATTGTGGGGGATCCATAGAATCATAGAATGTTAGAGTTGGAAGGGACCTTGCAGGCCATCTAGTCCAACCCCCTGCACTCTGCAGGAACACAGCTGAAACCCCTACATACCTACAACATACCCAAAAGATGGTTGTCCAGTCTCCTCTTGAAAACGTCCAGCGAAGGAGCATCCACCACCTTCCGAGGCAGTCTGTTCCACTGCTCAACCACTCTTACAGTCAGGAAGTTTCTCCTGATATTAAGCCGGTAACAACTCCCTTGTAATTTCCACCCATTAGATCTAGTCTTGCAATCCGGAGCAAGAGAGAATAGATCCACTCCATCTTCTACATGACAGCCCTTCAAATACTTGAAGACTGCAATCATGTCTCCTCTAAACCTTCTCTTTCCCAGGCTAAACATACCCAACTCCCTCAGCCTTTCCTCATAAGACGGACTCCAACCCTCTCACCATCCTGGTCACCCTCCTCTGGACCCGCTCGAGTTTGTCAACATCCTTCCAAAAATGTGGTGCCCAAAACTGGACACAGTACTCCAGGTGGGGCCTGACCATAGCAGAATACAGCGGAACTACCACCTCCCGTGATCTGGACACAATGCTTCTGCTAATGCATCCTAAGATTGCATTAGCTTTCTTCACAGCCGCATCACACTGCAGGCTCATGTTTAGCTTGTGATCAACCATAACACCTAGATCCCTTTCACATGTGCTGCTATCAAGTCAAGTCCCTCCCATTCTATATCTGTGCCTTTGATTTTTTTGCACCTAAGTGTAGGACTTTGCACTTATCTCTATTCAAATTCATTTTATTTGTCTCAGCCCACTGTTCCAGCCTATCAAGATCCTTCTGAATCCTGACTCTGTCTTTTTCAGAATTAGCAATCCCACCCAGCTTCGTGTCATCTGCAAATTTGATAAGCAACCCCTCTATGTCTTCATCCAGGTCATTTATAAAAACATTGAATAACACCGGGCCTAGGACCGAGCCCTGTGGTACTCCACATCCTTTTTGTTCTACTACTCCATTGCTGGACAGTCCATTCACTAAACTGCTACCCCACTTGCAGAGCTGCTGCCAATGGTGACTGGGTCATGCAGGGGTAACTTCGGCTGTCCCCTCCTACCGCCCACCCACCTGCCCACCTGCCTGGCACATACAGTTGCTGCAACCTTCTCCCTTTCTTCTCTAACTCCTGCTTGCACATCTGGCTTAGGCACTAACTTCTCCACCTGCTCACAGCCACCCTGTAGGGGATGCTACCTTATGCTTATGTTGACTGTGCAAGTGCAGACAACATTCCTCACTTTGAAGGGGATTTTAAACCCCTACCATTTTGGGAGGTTCACATTTTTCTGCAAACCCGGGGTGCTCCCTAGGTCTGCAAGATGTCCCCTATCTGAACCTGGCCCCATTCTCTGGTTTTTTTCATATAAGATGCAGAAGTAAAATATATTTGATTAGTCTGTGTTTCTTTGTTCCTCTTGACTGAATGATGGTAACTGAATCTGCCAAGTCTCTCTTTTTTTTTTTTTTTTTTTTTTTAAGACAAAATTTTATTGGGATGCGCTCAACATTTTCAACAATGTTACCAATACAATTTGAAAAAATTTCCATCCCATCCCCCCACCCCCCCAATAGGCTTCCAACACTGCTAATAACAAAAAATATATATTAGACGGTAATCAAGTTTAGACTTATATAACTCGACAAACCAGGTAACACATTTCAAATATATAAAACACCTAACTAATTTCAACATATTTTCATATAACAGTATAATAATTCAGAATTCATTTCACTTCTCATTCAGTATCCATACAAATCTAAATTGTACATTTTCCCCTTCATTCCGTATTCAGTTTCCAAATACAATTTCAAACCTTCCCAATCTTTTATATACTGTTCTGCCATTTGTCCATTTAGTTTTTTTGTCATTTTGTCAATTTCCGCTAAAAACAGCAATTTTCTAAACCAGTCATGTATATCCGGCACCTTCTCCGCTTTCCATTGCTGAGCGAAGGCCATTCTCGCCGACGTAATCATATACCATAATAATGTCCTTTTTTCCTGTGGAATTTTTTCCATTGTCAAACCTAAGAGAAGAAGTTCCGGTCTTCTCCCAACTGGGATTTTTAATATTTTCTGCATCACACAGTGTATATTAGACCAGTATACCTTTACTTTATCACATGACCACCACATATGGTAAAAAGAACCCTCTGTTTTTTTACATTTCCAACACTTATTACTCAAGTTCTTATCCATACTAATATTAGCAATCTTTTTTGGTGTCATATACCACCTATACATCATCTTGTAGCAATTTTCTTTTACATTAACACAGGTAGACATTTTAAAGGATCTTTTCCACAAAAACTCCCATGTTTCCATAGAAATTTCTTTGTTCATGTTTATGGCCCATTTTATCATTTGCTCTTTAACAGTTTCATCCAAAGTATATGCAGTCAACAAAGTTTTATACATCTTTGAGATCATTTTCCGCTCTCTTTTCAACCATATATTTTCAAACTCATCATTCTTAGCTCTAAAACCAACCTCTTTACAATCTTTTTTGTAAATATCCCTTATTTGACAATATTGTAACCATCCATACTCAAATTCTAGTTCATTATTTGGTTTTAAAACATATTTTTCCCCCTCTTTTTGCAACAGTTCTTGGTATTTCAACCAATCATTACCTTTATGTTCTGAAAAAGGATGTATAACAGCTGCTGGAACAATCCACAAAGGCCTCTCGTCGGAAACTGTATCCTTGTACCTGGTCCATGCATCAAACAATGTTCTCCTTACATAATGATGCTTAAACATTGAATCAACTTTATTTTTCCCATACCAAAGATAGGCATGCCAGCCAAATCTGCAATCGTGCCCCTCAAGAGCTAAGAGTTTTCTATTTTCCAAATTAACCCAGTCAGATAACCAAGACATACATACAGCTTCATGATACAAACGCAAATTCGGGACTTGGAAGCCACCTCTGTCTTTAGTATCATACATTATCTTCATTTTAATTCTTGGCTTCTTTCCTGCCCAGATGAATTTAAAGATTTCTCTTTGCCATTTCACCAACACTTTCACATCTTTCACAATTGGTATTGTCTGGAACAAAAACATTAACCTGGGCAGTACATTCATTTTGACAACGGCAATTCTTCCAAGAAGAGATAATCTAAGTTTTTCCCATTTTTCTAAGTCACTCTTTATCGAAACCCACAGTTTTTCATAATTATTCTTAAACAAGTCTATATTTTTCATTGTAATTTCAACTCCCAAATACTTAACCTTTTTAACCACTTCACATTCTGTCACATTTTGTAACATTTGTTGCTTTGTAGCTATCATATTTTTACACAATATCTTGGACTTATTCTTATTTACATAGAACCCTGCGAGATCGCCAAACTCTTTTACTTTTTCAAATACCTTAGGCATATTATTAACAGGATCTTCAACAATAAACATAATATCATCCGCAAATGCTCGTAGTTTATATGAAAAACCTCTAATATTCAAACCTTTTATGTTATCGTCATCTCTAACCATTTGCAGCAAAATCTCCAAAATCCAGATAAATAGCAGTGGTGACAGGGGGCAACCCTGTCTGGTACCTTTTCTGACCCGGAACACTTCTATTGGTTCTGCATTCACAATCACCGTAGCTTTTTGTTCTTTATATATTGATTGAATCATTCTTGTAAATTCTGCGCCCATCTGGGATTTCTCAAACACTTTAAACATAAATTCCCAATTCAAATTATCAAATGCCTTTTCTGCATCCAAAAATAAAAAGCCAACTTCTTTTTCTGGGTGTTTATCATAATACTCAATTGCGTCTAAAACAACCCTCATATTGTCTTTTATTTGTCTATTTGGTAAGAATCCGGCTTGATCTTCAGCAATAGTGAATCTGCCAAGTCTCCTGCTTTTGTTTCTTTCCCTTGCGTATTTAATTAACATCCTGCTCTGTGTTTGCTATTCATAAGTCTTCTTTTCTAGACCTTCTAACATCCTAAGTTCATCCAAACTCCTCAATTCTCACTATTTATTTATTTATTTATTTATTTATTTATTCATTTATTTCAACATATCCCACCCCGCCAAATTTCTTTACATTTCACCAAGGCCACATCCTCCATGCATGTATGGATATATCTGCTTACAGTAAACAACAAATATCCTTCTCATAAAAAGGACCAAGATCAGCCTCCACTGTAACCCTAGTTTCTATTTTCACATAGGCAGGTATGTGCTGTGATAACCTTATCTCAGGTAAAAATATCCTAAGGTTTGCAACTAAGTATTTGGGGAAGTTGGAATCTGTGTACAGATTTCACAATAAACCACTGTTTTTAAGCCACAGTTCAATAACCTCCAGCTTACTGTGAAGTTTGAATGTAGGCAGCCAACAAACTTTGGTTTATTCTTTAGAACTAAATGGGGATTCTAAATAACAGTTTGTACTTGGCTTATTACGTGTGATGTATTGCCATCTCTGAGTGTAGAAATCCCAGTAGGTACAGTAGCACTGCCCCTTCAGCCTCCTGCATACAGAGATGGCTACACAGAGTAAATGCAAAACCTAGCTCTGCAGCTGCACTCAGCTATCCAAGGTGCTTTTTCTCTCATTGCCTTTTCTCTGTGCCCTCTCCTTGCAGTGTTGCTTCAGCATCTGATGAGAAACTTAAAAGACAGTGCTAAAAAAGATCTCACTTAATAACATGATTTGTTGCCAACATACACGATAGATTTTCCAAGTGGGAGAGGGAAACAGAAGGGATCTCTGAAATCACTTCCAACTAGGAAGGTATTTAATTGCCTTCCCAGTTCACTCATTGAGTTGTGTCTTCACAGTTCACTTGTGAGTCATTCCATGGTGGCAACGGGGCTTGCAAAAACCATTTAAATGTGACCCAAGGTCACACCAGCAGCTGCATATGGAGGAGCGGGAAATCAAATCCAGTTCTCCCAGATTAGAGTCCGCATTCTTAACCACTACATCAGCTGGCTCTCTAACTGGCTTTTGGACCCAACCCTACTTCCCCAGTTTTATGGCTGGTTCACTTTTTGGACCCCCACTCTCTGATTAAAATCAGTGAGCTTTCCTGTCCTCTGAACCCTGGAACTTCCTCCTTGGACCTGCTTTTCATTGACTAGTCCTGGACTGGCCTGTTGTGCATTTTTTTCCCCCTCTTTCAGGGTCAGGCTCATACATTTTCTTTCCCCTTTTTATTCTCCTAAAGCACCTTAGTGCTAGTCAGTCCCCTTTTTCCAGGTTTTTCCTCATTAATCAACAGCTCATAGGCAGGTAGGCATTTATTTATTTATTTATTTACTCATTCATTCTACTGTCCTTTTTTTGCTATTTTTGCCATTCCATTTTTTTCCATTCTCTATCTCACTAAGAGAATAAGGAATTAAGAGCTGTTTTCTCTCTCATTCCTTTTGGAGTGCTGGCTCAGACTGGAACCCTGGTATGCATAGGTAGGTGATAACATGTAAAGGACACTGCACATTACAGCCCCTCAATGGGTAACAACTGTTGTTTTACCTTTTCAAGCACAGGGTTGGGAGTGTGCATTTGCCAAGTTTTCGTTTTGCCATAAACATGCCCAGTTTTCTTTGGATTGCAGCTTAACACATCTTGAGGCAAGTGATTTTAGAAAAAGATTGATTGTTGGGGGGGAAAGAAGATGGAACATTTATACCCATTTATACCACAACCCATTTATACCACGACAGTATAATCACTGACCTTGAGCCAGACATCCTGGAATGCAAAGTTAAATGGGCCTTAGAAAGCATTACTAACAACAAAGCTAGTGGAGGTGATGGTATCCCAGCTGAGCTATTCAAAGTCTTAAAAAAAGATGCTGTTAAAGTGCTGCACTCAATTTGCCAACAAATTTGGAAAACACAACAGTGGCCACAGGATTGGAAAAGGTCAGTATACATTTCAATCCCAAAGAAGGGCAATGCCAAGGAATGTTCAAACTATCGCACAATTGCACTCATTTCACATGCTAGCAAGGTCATGCTCAAGATCCTACAAGCTAGGCTCCAACAGTACGTGGATAGAGAACTGCCAGAAGTACAAGCTGGGTTTCGAAGAGGTAGAGGAACTAGAGATCAAATTGCCAAAATTTGCTGGATTATAGAGAAAGCAAGAGTTCCAGAAAAACATCTACTTCTGCTTCATTGACTATGCTAAAGACTTTGTGTGGATCACAATAAACTATGGCAGGTTCTTAAAGAGATGGGAGTACCAGATCACCTCAAATGTCTGCTGAAAAACCTGTATAAGGGTCAAGAAGCAACAGTTAGAACCGGATATGGAACAACTGATTGGTTTAGCATAGGAAAAGGAGTACGACAAGGATGTATATTGTCACTTTGCTTATTTAATTTATATGCCGAGTACATCATGTGAAATGCTGGCTTGGATGAATCACAAGCTGGAGTTAAGATTGCTGAGGAAAGATCAATAACCTCAGATATGCAGACGATACCACTCTGATGGCAGAAAGTGAAGAGGACCTAAAGAGCCTCTTGCTCAGGGTGAAAGAGGAGAGCACAAAAGTGGGCTTGAAGCTCAACATCTAAAAAACTAAGATCATGGCATCCGTCCCCATCACTCCTTGGCAAATAGAAGGGAAAGTCGTAGAAGTAGTGACAGACTTCACGTTCCTGGGATCCCAGATCACTGCAGACGGTGACTGCAGCCATGAAATTAAAAGATGCCTGCTCCTTGGGAGGAAAGCAATGGCAAACCTAAACAGCATGATAAAAAGCAGAGACGTCACCCTGCCAACAAAAGTCCGCATGGTCAAAGCAATGGTATTCCCAGTAGTAACGTATGGCTGCAAGAGTTGGACTATAAGGAAGGCCGAGTGCCAAAGAATAGATTCTTTTGAACTGTGGTGCTGGAGAAGACTCTTGAGAGTACCTTGGACTGCAAGGAGATCAAACCATTCAATCCTAAAATAAATCAACCCTGACTGTTCCCTGGAAGGTCAGATCTTGAAGTTGAAGCTCAAATACTTTGGCCACCAAATGAGAAAGGAGCATTCTCTGGAGAAGACCCAGATGCTGGGAAAGGTTGAAGGCAAAAGAAGGGGACGGCAAAGGATGAGATGGTTAGACAGTGTCATCGATGCAACGGACATGAAATTGAGCAAACTTCAGAGGACAGTGGAAGACAGGAGGGCCTGGCATGATCTGGTCCATGGGGTCGTGAAGAGTCAGACTCGACTGTGCAATTGAACAACAACAACAAATTCAAAGTGGCATATTTGTTAATGCTGTTTCAGAGTTACACAGAGGCATGATAGGTAAAGCAGGCATGTATACTTAAACAACCATTAAACAGGACAGATGACAGAAGTTTGATAGTTGGAAGAGCCGTTTAACTTCAAAACCATTCAAGAGAGATCAGCTTGATTAGAATGCTGTTTTTGGTGTGAGTTGCCATAATAATATTCAGTAATAAATGAACATGTGTGTGTGATTCTAGAATTTTAGAAAATTCTGGCCAATACAAAAGATGGCCCTTACAAGTCAGCGTTTTCCAAGATCACAATTCTAACATTTAAAGGCTAAAACCAACTACAATTCAATGAGTAGCAAATGAAATTGTAAAACAAGAACACTTTCCTTAAGATTTCAGTAGTTATATTAAGCTAATATATGAAACAATTAATGTTATGCTGTATCTTCAGTCCATTAAATTGCTTATGATTTATAAATCAATTGTAAATATGTTTACGAAATTTTATTCTCAGTTATATACATCAAGTGACCCTTCTTATGATTTAACTAATAAATTTATAAACTCAGTACAATCTACTAAACTCTTATCTGATATACATCAGAAAATGCTAGACCATCCTATAGATGAATCAGAGCTTCAAAATGCTTTAAGAACAATGAAAAATAACAAATCACCGGGCCCAGATGGGTACACCTCTGAATATTACAAACACTTTAATTCTGTTCTATCACCATATATTTTAAAGTTGTTTAATTCGGTTTTAGATACAAGTAAACTCCCTCAAACATGGTCTTTAGCAAAACTTACCTTAATTCCTAAAAAGGACCGAGATCCTGAAGATCCTAAATCATATCGCCCAATTTCTTTGCTTAACAATGATTACAAACTATTTACTAATATTCTTGCTCATCGCTTAAATAAGATTATTGGAGAATACATTGCATTAGATCAAACGGGATTTATTCCTAATAGAGATATGACAGATAATATTCGAAAAGCACTAAATACAATTCAATACGGCAAATCTTTATCTGACTTAGATTCTTGCTTACTTTTATTTGACATTGAAAAGGCTTTCGATACTTTGGAACATCAATATCTTTACATGCTTTTGAAACATATGAACTTTGGAGTTAAATTTATAACAGTAATTCAGGCTATCTATTCTGCTCCTCAATTTTTTTTGAGAGTTAACGATTATCTTCAATTTTCATTTCAATGGCCAGAGGCACTAGGCAAGGATGCCCTCTTTCACCCTTGTTGTTTGCTTTAGCAATCGAACCACTTGCAAACCTTCTGAGAGACGAACCTTTTCATAAAGGCATACCTATAGGTAAGCAGAGAATAAGAATAAGTTTATTTGCGGATGATTTACTTTTATTTGTTTCAAACCCAAAAGAGTCTTTACCCAAAATCGAATTGCATCTAAGTACTGAGTACTGAGTACTGGGGAGCCTGGGTTGCCCAGCTGAAACACTTCTTGAATATCCAGGGAGTAACCGATGCTGAACTCAACAGGTCGTGGCTGTTGAGCGCGTGCAGTGTCGCCACCATCTGGCTGGCACAGAACCTCGTTGTGCCAAAGACGCTGGAAACCGTGACCTACAATGAGTTGGTCACTGCCCTGACCAATTACTTTGCTCCGAAACCCTCTAAGTGGGCTGTCCGGATGGATTTCATTGGCTGAACTCAGAAGACAGAGTCAACAGCGGAATTCCTTGCTGACCTCCGCCACCTCACCAGCAAATGTGAGTTCCCCTCCCTCGAAGAGACTCTACTGACCCAGTTCCTGTGGGGAGTCAGTGATCCAAAGTTGCCATGGAAACTCACCACCCAGGCAGACCTAAAACTGGGCACCACACTCCAGACAGCGACCGCCTTCAAGAAGTCGCAACGAGACCGACAGGACCACTTTGCCCACCAGGCCAGGCCAGCGTCAGAATCTGACATCTCGAATGAGGAAGCCCATCAGGTGAAGCCTCACACACGGCCCGGCGCACGCAAAAGCCGCTCGTCAGCCGTCCGTCCTGCAACAAGGGATGTCACCAAGCTACCCAAGTTTGCACTGTGCGCCAGCTGCGGGGATCTGCACGAGAGGAAGACCTGCCAGTTCCAAGAGACCATTTGCTGGACATGCAGGAAGCAGGAGCACATTGCCCGCGCCTGCCATTCACGGAACACCAAGGGTACCTCTATGCATCAAGGGACTGTGGACCACAGCTTCACCATTCACCAGAACCAGGTACATTACTTGCCCCAGGGGTCCACCCACAAACTGACTGTGACTGTATTGATAGAGAGTGGCCCCTGCAAAATGGAGCTAGACACGGGATCGTCCCTTTCCATTATCTCTGAGGAGACCCTCAGGAAGCTATGTCCTAACGGGGGGCCTCCACTAGAGACTACCAGCCTCAAGTTAAGAGACTTTCAGAGAAATCCAGTAGCGATTAAGGGGGTGGGCCAGTTCAAGGTGAAATACAGGGCTTTTGAGGGTCTCTTGGGACTGATCATGGTACAGGCCCCTCTCACCAGCCTACTGGGCCTCACCTTGTTCGATGCCCTGGGGTTGGTGGCAACGGTGATCAACCAAGTGGGGCATTGGTATTATAGTCATGTGTGCCAGGAATTCCCCGCAGTATTCGACGGCACACTCGGAAGGTACTCTGGGCCACCAGTAACTCTGGAGCTCGACCCTGCGGTGCACCCCATCCACCTAAAAAGTTGACACCCCCCGTTGACTCTCCGTCTGAAAATTGAGGCAGAGCTGGATCGCCTGGTCAGCCAGGGGGTCCTAGAACTGTTCCCACACGCGAGGCAGGAAATGCCGATAGTCACACTAGTCAAATTGAACGGGGACATCAGAATTTGTGTGGACTATAAATGCACAAATAACAAGGCATTGCAAGACCACACGTATCCCATGCTGGTGGTCAGCCATGTGCTTGCGTCCCTAGCCAGGGCCAAAATATTTTGGAAGCTGGATCTGGTGCACGCCTACCAGCAGTTGTTGGTGGACGACACCACGGCCGAAACCCAGACCATTGTCACTCACAGGGGCTTTTAAGGTGCAGAGGTTGCAATTCGAGGTGAGTGTGGCTCTGGGAATATTCCAAAATTTAATGGACACTTTGCTTAAAGGAATTCCTGGAGTACAGCCCTTCTTCGATGATGTTCTGATCTCAGCACCATCGGTAGACGTCTTTGCGGATTGCTTGTGGGCAGTGCTTCACCATTTCAGCGAAGCAGGACTAAAAGTGAAGCGAGAAAAATGCATCCTCGGGGTGCCTTGCGTGGACTTCCTTGGGTTCCAGGTTGACACAAGCGGCATCCACCCGTCCCAGGACAAAATAAAGGCAATCGTGGATGCCCCGACCTCTAAGACCGAACTGCAGGCTTTCTTAGGCCTCCTTAATTTTTATCATTCATTTCTCCCCCATAAGGCAGCCGTGGCTGAGCCCCTCCACCACCTGTTGGATAAAAAGGCTCAATGGGCTTGGGGTCCATGACATGCCACGGCCTTCCAAGCGGTCAAGAACCTCCTCGTCTCGAACTGTCTTGTCTCACTTCAGTGAGTCCCTTCCCGTGGTCCTTGCATGCGATGCCTTTCCTTACAGGGTGGGGGCTGTGTTGGGCCACCGGCTCCCGGATAGCCGTGAGGTCCCGGTGGCTTATTATTCCCAAACCTTGTCATCGGCTGAGCGCAACTATGAGCAGATCAACAAGGAGGCGTTGGCCATCGTGGCAGGGGTAAAAAAATTCCACCACTACCTCTATGTCCATCCCTTCTCCATTCTCACTGACCACAAGTCGCTCTTGAGTCTCCTGGCCCTGGATCATCAAATGCCCCAGATGATGTCGCCGTAGGTGCTTCGCTGGTCAATCTTCCTACCAATACCGCCTGCTGCACTGGCTGGGTAAGTCCATGGGCCTTGCGGACACCCTGAGTTGCCTTCCCCTTCCCAGCTGCGACCCGGCACTAGCATACCAGATCCTGCTGCTAGAGGGCTTGCCCTACTGGCCGATCCAGGTACACGAAGTGGCCAAACACAACGGTAAGGACTGTATCCTCTCCTGGGTGCTACACTGGTGGGGAGGGGCTGGCCCACAGGGAAAGTGGGCCCAGACTACATAGCCTTCTCGTCCCGCTGGGCTGAGTTGTCCACCCACAAAGGGTGTCTCTTGTGTGATAGTAGGGTAGTGATCTCCGCTCCCCTATGCAAATGCAAGCTCACAGCGCTACATGAGACCCACCCGGGAATCGTGCGAATGAAGGCCCTCGCATGGAGCTGTGTGTGGTGGCCGGGTTTGAACGGGGAGATAGAGGACTGAGTCAAACACTGCCAGACTTGCCAGGAGACACAGCCAGCCCCCTCCCGTCCCCCCAGGTGCGTGCATGGGAGTCCTCCAGCTAGCCATGGGCTTGCCTGCATCTGGATTTCACTGGCCCATTCCAGGGGCAAACCTTCTTTATTTTAGTAGACACCTTCTCCAAATGGCTCGAAGTCATCCCAATCTCCTCCACGTTGTCCTGGGCCATGATCAGGTCCCTGTGGAGGGTGTTTAGTACCCACGGCATCCCTGACACACTGGTCTCCGACAACTGAGCAGCCTTCACGCTCAGGGACTTCATGAGTTACTACGGGATTCAGCACATCCGCTCTGCCCCCTTCCACCCGGCCACCAACGGCCAGGCAGAGTGGATAGTGAGAACTACAAAAGAGGCACTGTGACGGATCGTCTACGAGGACTGGGACAACAGGTTAGCTGCTTTTCTGTTTGGCCAGTGGACAACCCCCCCACAGTCACCAGCTGCTCTCTCGCAGAAATGCTCATGGGCAGGCGCTTGACAACCCAGCTGGACCGCTTACACCTGGACCAGGTTCCTGACCACACCCCAGGAGACTGCCCCATGGGGGTTCTTCCCAGAGGACCCCATGTATGCTTGCAATTATGCATGCGGGCCACCCTGGATCCCCGCACAAGTGGTACGAGTGACAGGACCTCTATCTTATGAGGTCTCAACAGAAGATGGACAGCTCCTGTGGAGAAACATGGACAGCTCCGCCGGCGGCGGCTGCCCTTAGATGAACCTAGGGACATGGAGGCTGAGCTGGAAGCCAACATTGAGCCATCAGACACCCCTCCAACCAGGGCACCTTCCGCGCCCGGACACGCCGAAAACACTTCGCCAGCGGCGGCCCCCGAACCACCAGTTCCACCAGAGCCGGCCCAGTGCAGTCCCAACCGTCCTCTTCCAGAACTGCGCCGGTCGACTAGGGAGCGGCAGCACCCCGAGTACTTGAATGACTATATTTGCAGGAACACCTGAACTATGGGGGGAGGGGTGTTGTGTGTTAACTGGAATAAGATGGCTGGTATGGGGTGGCCTGAGCATGCGGTCCAACAAACCTCAGAGCTTCGGTCCAAAGACAATAGCCATTTCGGATCCGAAGGCACACCTATAGGCTCGCCAGGAACCGAAAGTAGCTGTATTGAATTGTAGATGTGTAAATAAGGCCAATCACGGGTGGTGGGTGTGGGTGTGGTGTGGGGCACGCATATAAGCTGGACACTTACTGGCCTTTTTATCTTTCATTCCTGATGTAATCTAATAAACAAGAGCCGATTCACTATGCTGAGTCTCTGGTCTCAGTACTTTTCAGTAACAGCAGCTTGAATCTTATTTGCAACCCTTTGGGAACTTCCAATAATATCTTTGGAACAAGACTTAATAGTGAAGATTATGGAAAGTACAGAAATGGATAAATTGACTTTGATACTAAGAGGGCAAATGGAAGAAGATTTCTTTGGACTGTGGACTCCTTTTTACGACTAGATAAAAAAGAAACATAAAGCTATGAACATTTTTTAGTTGCTGTAGATTTTCTGGGTTGTGTGGCCATGGTCTTGGCATTTTAGGACCTGACGTTTCACCAGTAGCTGTGACTGGCATCCTCAGAGATATAACACAGAAAGATGGAGTACTCTCTGTGTCACATCTTTCTGTGAGTACTCCATCTTTCTGTGTTACACCTCTGAGGATGGCAGTCACAGCTACTGGTGAAACGTCAGGTCCTACAATGCCAAGACCATAGCCACACAACCCAGAAAATCTACAGCAACTAATGAACTCCGGCCATGAAACCCTTCGACAACATACGAATATTTTGATAATATGATATGAAGAAGCCTTTATGAACTCTTAAAATTTCACAGTCTGTCTTTTGGTAATTTGAAATGATAAGCAGAGAAGATTTGTACGCAGAAGACTTTTTATCTTTGTTTCCTTTCTCTTCCCTACCCCTGTATAACCTTAGAAATCTAATAAAGTGTATTTAGAGAGAGAGAGAGAGAGAGCTGGGAGTTGACATCGCAGTCCTGCATTCCCCCGGCCCAGCCACAGGACTTCTATCTTTGATGGATTTAACTTCAAGCTGGTTCTGTTTTAACCAGCCAACCGTGGCATCCAGATCCCTGTCCAAAATCTCCAGGGTGGCGAGCATATTTTAGCCACCCTGATCCTGTTTGGGTGGTGAGCGTATTTTAGCTTGCCTGTGGAGTCAAATGGACCTTAGGCGGCTCCAGATGGCTCTGCAGGATTCTGTGCCCTCTGACAGCCCATTAGATGAGCCGACTCTCTGCAGCGATCGACGAGATCGCTCCCTGGTGCCCTCTGCATCCTCGCTCTAGCTCCGTGGTTTACCCTGGAGCTGCGGCTGATAAACTGGAGGCTAAGATGGCTAGAGAGACAATGGCGGTGTGCCTGCAATGAAGCCTCAAGAGCATCCTATAGGTAATTTATGAGGACCCATGAGATGGCAGTCAAGGCCACTATGAAAGAGTATTATGTGGCCTCGATTGCGACTGCGAGCTCATGCCTGGCCCAATTATTTAGAACAGTTCAATCTCTGACTACTCTGCCTCTCGGGAGACCAAACACTAGGGAATTGGATATTGGCTGTGAGGGTTTTGTGAGGTACTTTGCAGATAAAATCTTGTCACTCCACTGTGACCTCCCTGCTACAATTGAGATAGTAGGTGAACTCGAGGCCTCATGCATGTCTTCCACTCAGATCATGGATCATTTTGCTCAGCTCAGCCTAGAGGAAGTTGACATAATTCTCTCAACTGTATGGCCAACCACTTGCAGCCTTGATCTGTGCCCATCAAGGCTTATCAAAGCTGGCCGTGATGGATTGTGAGATCCCCTAAGGGAAATGATCAACAAGTCCCTCTCTGAAGGAATTTTCCCTGGGGCACTTAAGGAAGCAGTGGTTCACCCTCTCTTAAAGAAACCATCTCTGAACCCAGTCAAATTGGCAAACTATTGTCTGGTCTCTAACTCTAATTTGAGACAGCTGTGGCAACTCAGCTGCAGAGTTTTCTGGATGATGCTGATATATTAGATCCATTCCATTCCAGCTTTCGCCCAGGCCATGGGACAGAAATGGCACTGGTCACCCTCACGGATGACCTCTGGAGGCATCTGGATTGAGGCAGATCGGTGGTACTGCTGTTGTTAGACCTGTTGGGGGCATTCAAAATGGTCAACCACCAGTTACTCTTCCATCACCTTGCTGATGCTGGGATTCATTTGCCTTACAGTGGCTGTCCTCTTTCCTACAAGGTCAGGGACACAGTGTGGCACTAGGGGAGCAGCTGTCCTGAAGACCCCTGTAGTGCTACAAGGGGCTGTTCTCTCCCTGAAGTTATTCAACATCTATATATACACACGTAGTGACTAGAGTGGTAAACTCCAATGTGGTGCCCAACAATGTGTTTGCTGGTGGCTACTTGCTTCTTACCCAGCACTTTTTCACCAAAGCAAACAGCCAGTTCTGACTATCTTTCACCTCAGTAAAGCAGGAGGTGTTTTTGAAGACCCCAAGGGAAATCACTTTTGGTCTTACAGAGCGTGCACATTTGGGGACAGTTGTCCTGATCACAGGTGGATGCTCTGCTTGAAACCTCCCAATATTTTAGCAGCCATTTTGTGATTGGTCCTGCTTCCCAAGGTATCAATTTTGTGATTGTGACCACTGCCCTTTCTTAAAATTCCAAAAAATGCCCACAAGTTCAAATCAAAGTAGCAGCCCCTTGCAGGAAGAAGTTCAGTATTTTTTAATTGTAAAATGAAACTGAATTCTGGGGGGGGGAGCTATTTCTGGTTTTGGCTTAATAGTCTTCTCTGCTCTCTAATAAAATATTTTTCCTTTTTTCTGTTGCTGCTTTGCATGCCTTTCAGTATCAGGTCTCAATGAAAACTTTTTGAAAACTTAGTTCTGTTACACAAAGATTAATACTGCTGTGATTGTGCTGTCCGGTTTTAAAAACATAAAATCAAATCTCTCTTTCAATTGTACTGAATTTGTCTGACGAGATTGAATTTGGTCTATATTTTTCCCCTTGCAATCATGGTTCCCCAATGGAGGGGGGGCAGTGTTCCCTCTAAGCTGAGTTAGTGTGAGCTAGCTTACACTTTTTAACTTCCAGCTCGCAGATTTTTGTCTTAGCTCAGGAAGGATGGCTCCAGAGCAAACTAATTTATAAGGCAGCCAAATTGCTCTCTCACAACTTTAATGGCAGTAGCTCACAAAGTAGAAGTTTTGCTCACAAAACTCCACAGCTTAGAGGGAACATTGGTGGTGGGCCCCCTGAGAAAAACATGGGCCCCCTGAGCAAAAAGTTGTTAGCTACGGGCCTGTTGGGAGTGCTCTTGGACACCTCCTTAACAATGGAGGCCCAGGTAGCAGCCACTTCCAAGTTGGCCTTTTATTATCTTTGGCTGATTAGGCAGCTGGGTCCCTTCCTCAAATGTGAGGACCTGGCTACAGTGATCCATGTGAGACTAGACTAGTGCAGTGCTTTCTACATGGTGCTGCCCTTGTTCCAAATCCAGAAGCTACAACTAATGCAGAATGCAGCGGCCAGGCTATTGTTGGGTTTCCATCTTAGAGAGCACATTCAGCCTATGCTGAAAGCACTGCACTGGCTACCTATATCATACTGGATCTGCTTCAAGGTGCTGGTTCTTACCTATGAAGCCCTATATGGCGAGGGGCCTGCATACCTGAGGGACCGCCTTTCCCCATATGTTCCCCAGAGGGTACTGTGGTCTGGTTCACAAAAAAACCCTTGTTCTCCCCAGCATGAAGGGTGCCAGGCTGGTTACAACCAAGGCTAAAGCCTTCTTGGTGGTGGCTCTGCTTTGATGGAATGAGCTCCCTGAGGACAACAGGGCCCTGCAAGATCTATCAAAATTTTGCAGGGCCTGCAAGATGGAGCTCTTCCACCAAGTGTTTGAGTGAGATGCCACATAAAATGGCCTTCCATTAAGCCAAGTAACTATGCCCTACAATCTACTCTTGGCCACCTGCTTTAACATCTGTGTCCACATTAAAGAACTATGCACTAAGGACCCAGACACCAGGTGCTGATTTCCCCTATGGTGGCTGATAGGACAGTTTCTTGACATTTTATATATGTTGTACCTCTGAATGGTTTCTATGATTTTAAATTGTTTTTTAAAAATGTTAAATTGTTTTTATTGCTTTACTGTTTTGTGACACTAATGGCCCTGTTAGCTGCCCTGAGCCTGTCTTGGTGGTGAGGGTGGGGTATAAATCAAATAAATAAATAAATTATAAATTCAGCCAGCTCATCAACAGATACAGCTGAGATACACCCAAGCCCAAAAGTCCATGCCAGCTGGTTGAGGGACCATATTAAGATGTTAAATAACATTGGGGAGAGGATTGCCCCTTGCAGGACACCACATACCAGAGGGTATTGTAGGTGAGACCCTCTCCCCTAGCACCATCCTCTGTCTCTGATCTTGTAGGAAGGAGACAAACTGTTCCAAGGCTGTCCATGAAACCCCTAACAGGCTGAAATGAATGCAAGCCATTTAAATGCCTTCCCAGTTGCAAGCAATATCAGCAATCCCTTTCACTCCCCCCTGCTTTCAAGCCTCCTCCTGGAAATCTCCCCTGCCCCCAGTTCTTAAGATTTGGTACAGGAACGTATGGGATTAGCTCACAATGGAAAGTATACTGATAGAAACCTCAAATAAAGACCATTACTCTGCCTTTCTTGATTATTATAATTTCTGGTACCCTGTTTTAAATTTTATTGCTCAAAACAAAGACCATTTTGATTAGAATTGTGTTATAGATGTTTTACTGTGTTAATTAATTGATACTTGATTATTTGCTTTGACCCTTTGACACCATCTTTCTCCTGATAGGCATAATTATTTGTGGCTTAATATTTTGTGGTGTTGAGACCTATTGTATTGTGGAGTACTTACTTTTTTATTGGAACTTTGTAACGTGATAATCTGTAGTTGGCATATGACAGTTTATTGTCACTGATTTGTCTTTGTATCTGATGTTAAGCTTTCAATAAAAACCTTTAAAAAGGGGGAGCGTTCCCTTTAAATGACTTTTGCAAGATCTCCCCCCCCCCGCCTTCCATTCTGCTGGCCTCGGGCAGCCACCACCAACAGAAAGGAGGGAGGGAAGATGCACGAACCTTATGAATTGAACTGGTTTGTGAACTTCCCACGAACTGGGATGAACCTCCATTTTCCCGGTTTGTGCCCATTCCTCGTCTGGAGAGTGGTTATTTTTTAAATACACCTTTAATTCTACCAGTAGAGAGGCAGTGACTTTGCTTGGGCAGCATTGGATTTAGGGATGAAACTTGAATCTGTTGGAGAGTTTGAAAATAGCTGCTGAAGTCCCCACATGAAGGAGTCTTGGATGGCGAGATTAGTGACTGAGTGATAAAAAGAAGCTGGAATGTCAGTGAGATATAGTTAGGATGACAATGGCTGGGGCAGAGCTGGAAGTTTTTCCTAGAAGCTTGAGTGAATCAAGTTGGGGAGAGGAGAAGTTAGGCAAAGTCAGTAGCCTCAGTTATTTTACAGCAAGTTTGAGTCAATTATTCATAGAGGGTGAGGGAGCTCTGGGGGTTTGAAACAGAAGATGTTTTATCAATGTACTACATACAGCAGTAGAAAAGAGCAAGAGTCCAGTAACACCTTAAAGACTAACAAAATTTGTTACAGGATATGAGCTTTTGTAACTCTCTCCTCACTTCTTCAGATAGAGAATATGAGTCCATCTGTCCTTACATGTTGGAGAGTGAAATGATTTCAGATGCCAAATGACATTAGCAGGTGATAGATAATAGTAGGCTTGATTGTATTAGATGTGATATGCAGACATGGGCAGTAGGTTTGGAGAAATCAGCATTGGTAGTGAGACAGGAAACCTAAGTTTTGATTCAGTCCAGGAGGATGCATTGTCTTGAGCTTCATTATCAGTTGCAATCTAGCAGTCTCTCTTGCTTATCTCCCTTTGAAATTCCTTTGTAAGAGAACTTCTACTTTTAGGTCAGCAAATGAATGTCCTGGAAGGTTAAAATGTCCCCCCACTGTTTTTTGAAAGCTGTGGTTTCTAATCTCAGACTTACATCCTTTTATTCTTTGTTGTAGGGACTGGCCTGTTTGTCAGGTGTAGAGGGTGGAAGGGCATTGCTGACACGTGATGGCATAAATCATGTTAGAGGATGAGCAGGACAAGGAGTATGAACCTGAGATGGCATGGCTGATGTTGCTGGGTCCAGTGATAGTGTTGCTAGGATCTACATGAGAGCAAAATTGGCAGCTTGGTTTGTTGCAGGCCTTGGTACCAGAGTCCATGTTACTATTAAGTACTTTATCATTGTGAGTGAGAAGTTGTTTTAGGTTAGCAGGCTGTCTGTAAACAAGAAAAGTTGCTGCCCCACCCAGTGCTCGTGTGAGGGAAGTGTTGCTATCCAGCATGGGTTGTAGGTTGTTAATAATACATTGGACTGACCTGAGTTTTGAACTGTATGTGACATAGTTACATACAGCATTCCAGCAGGTGAACCACTCCCTTTTTTAAAATGACAATGGGAATTCCTGTCAGTTTCAGGCATCTGGCAGTCTAGCCAGAGGATCTTTGTGGATTAACAGCTACAGGGTCCTTATGGTGGGGGGTCTTGTAGGTATCATAGCCTTCCCCCCAAGTTGGGCTTATTTCTGGTCCTGGAACCCACCTAGGTAAAATGGGAGAGGAATAACAGAAAACAGTCAACAGGCAGGGAAAGGGTTAACTTATCTCTCTAACCCTGCAAACACTCCTCCTGAACTAGCTTTACAAGACAAACTTGAGAGTGGAACCCTATGTTGCCTCAAAATTAGTGGTCCTGCCTTAATTCCAATGTAAGCAGTGTGCCTTAAATGACTGTTAAATATTAAATTTCAATAGGATTAAGGCATGCCTGTCCTTAATCACTATTGATCTTTCTTTCTTGGCCAAGATCTTATTCATGTGTATATCATCTTTCTGGGTTATATATTTTAAGTATAGCTAAGTTTCTTAGAATAGCTGTATTTGGGACTACTTTTTACCTCTTGGCAGACATTTAGCTTCAGGTATGGATTGCCAAGTCCCATTCAGTTATGTGCTTAACTCTTTTCCAATAACATCAGTAGGATCTAAAATGATAAATATTGGTGACTGAAATTTGCCCATTGTGAATGCTTCTGACGGTGCTAACAATAAGGTTTTTACCATTGGGTTTAGATGTAAACATTCACATAAATGTGATTTAAATAACTTTAAAGCTATTTTGATTTCAGCCCAAAATTATTTATGGTTTGTTTATTTAAAATCAGAAAAAATAGGCATTTGAACCTACTATACATGTTGTTAGTTGTAATCCTGCTGAGACCAAAGAAATAGCCTTCTATGCTGTAATTATGTTCGTTTTGAGTTTTTCAAAAATTGCATGGTTTTATCTCTTTGTTTTTCATTAAACTGGTCGTCCCAAAATGTACATGGTTGTTTTCCTCTGTGTGTACATACTGCAGGATAAAGCAGCCACAAAAATAGTCTCACAGTTTTAGTTTACATCTACACTGGAAACCATTGCGCGGTTTTGGAAGCAATATCAAATATAATGCATTAGCCACAGTTGGAAATTTCTTTGACAGTGTATTTTATCCGGGTTGTAACAGGAGTGAAGCGCTGAAGCTAAAATACACATCACTGTGGGTTGGAGGCTATTTGCATCTGTGAGGCCATACTTAATGTCCAATGATGAGCAGGACTTTTACTCCAAGTTCTGGAGGCTGTTTTAATAATATAATTTGTGTTCTGGATATCTGATTTATAGCATGGGAAAATATATTAGAAAATAATAAAATGCTCTTCTTTTTGATAGGTTGTCAAGTTGTTGAGCAACAAAAGATCACAAGCAGTTGGGATATTAATGTCCAGTCTTCATTTAGATATGAAAGATATACAGCATGGTGAGTGAAATAAACTTTATTAGATTTTGTTCACGAAGATAATCTCATCTTTTTTGCACTGAAAAATCACACAATATGTAAAAAATAGCTCAGTATGGAGAACCATTTGCGTATCATCATAAACCCTTTCCTCTTGAAATTTGAGGGCTTTGGGAGTACTGTGCTGGGAATGTTTCTGTGTGAATCCAAATGAAATTAATAGGGAATGGACATCAGTTTTATTGACATTGTTGAATCCTTCTTGTCTCCTTCCAATTTAGAATGAAGGGTAGTTGATTCCAGCATTTAAGAAGAATTAATAGAATTAAATACTTGGTGCCTTTCACAATGATTCCATCTTTCTTTTGCATCAGCACCCCAAATAAAGACACAAGACCACCATCTGGGTTTAACTAATTTATTTAAATATCAGATTTGTATCATAATTAAATATGTTGTCTGAATATTTAAATAGGGCACATTGTACTAAGGCTGCCAGCCATTTTGTTCTGCTTTTCAAAGGCTGCCCTACCTGGCAGATCCAGCCTGGCTCCAAACTCAGCCAGTAGCATTCTACTGGTCCTGCTTACCCTCATCTGCAGATCATGTGCTGGGGGATGCTAAGCCCCATACCCTTTCCCGATGCACCATGAGACCACTACCAGGTTAAATATGATGTTGCTTAGCACCAAGACTGCTCCTTCCATAAGCCCCACTCTGCTGTAAAGCTAGTAATGGGCTAGTCCAAAACTCACTCCATCTATGATGCCTGTCCAATCATCCCTGTCCATTGTGAGCAACCGGCCAAATTCTTGCCAAACTAGTTACAGGAATGGGCATGAACCGAACGATGAAACAAAATTTGTTACAAATTTTGCTGTTTGTGGTTCACAAACCAAAGATAGTGACAGGTCTAGTGTCATGAACCACAAACTTTTAAGGCAGTTTGTGGTGCTTCGTGGATGAAGCAGAAAGCAGGGGTTAAAAGGACTCTGAGTCATGGGGAATGTCTCCCTGCTGCTTAGCTGTTTTTTGGGGGGTTCTTGTATAGCCCTGGTTTGTGCCCATCCCTAACCAATTATACCCTAAACGGTCAAATACCAGGCCTTTCTTTCTGTCTGTCTCTTTTACCTGTATTAACACCCATATAACCCCAGGTCACTGCAAAACAGGCAAAAAAAGGCACTCCTACAGCCAGTTGGGAGAGCCCAAAAAATTCTTGTTTGGCCTTGAAACTGGTGAGCCCATGATGTTCCAAGAAAGGGCAGGTGGGTCAGCAGCAAGAGGGAAAAGCCTGTTGAAAAGGGGCAAGACTTTCTTAAGTGCTCCTCAGCTTGTGCTTCCCCAGTTGTCTGATGCTTCTCAGCAAGCCTCTAGTCAAAACTGGGCTTAGTCAGTCAGTCATTTGCCAACCAAAGGGAGCCATTGTGCAAAATTAACGAGAGCTGCTGCTGTGAAATAATTGTTTTTTCCCCCTCACTTTGCAAACTTCTTACCACAGTAAAGTGGAAAATGGCAACTTTATTACTTTATAGTGATGGATGCTAAGTGCTCACCAAGGTGCCAAGGGACAAATTGCTCAATCTAATGACACACACTCTCCCTATCTTTGTTAACAGCAAATTAGTGGACATCAAGGAGAATTTTTTGGAAGTTTGTGGATGTCATAGATATAACACAAAAAAGGCCTTGCAAGCATTGTGTTGGGAAGGGTGACAGAAAAATATGGATTGTTGGTGTCTAATGTTTGTAGCCCATACTGTGATAACAGTGCCAAAAGAGTGCAAGCCACTGTTCTATGGGGGGGAAACCCAGGCATTCTTTGTAGCTTGTTTTCCCCACAACTGGAATGTTGTGTTGATGCATGCCACAGACTCTTCTGGCCAGGATTTTTTTTGTAAAATTACATCACATTTATGCATTTTTTTTCTGAAGCAACATAATGCTGGGAAGTGGCCCTACAGCATTTGCCAAAACCGATCCTAAAAGCTCTGTCTCAGACATCTTGGAGTGCTACATCTTAGAGTGAGAGCCAGTTTGGTATAGTTTGGTATAGTGGTTAAGAGCATGGACATAGGCAGCTGCTGGTGTGACCTTGGGTCAGTCACAAGTTCTCTCAAGAGCAGCTCTCCCAAGAGCTCTCTGAGCCCCACCTGCCTCACAGGGTATCTGTCACGGGGAGGGGAAGGGAAAGGAGATGGTAAGCCGCTCTGAGACTCTGAGTGAAGGGTGGAGTATAAATCCAATCTCCTCCTCCTCCTCCTCTTCCTCCTCCTCCTCCTCCTTCTTCATGTTGGAGCAGATGCTGTCAATTCAGTTTTGCTGCAGTTACCACAACTAGTCGATGCATTAGAGGTACTTTCTCATGGCACACATCTTGATTATTATGGATATACCCAGGCAAAAAATGCATTTGGCCATCTTTGTACTCAATTAGGGCCCTCAAAGCAGTCAACAAAAATATAATACAAATCAGTACATACATAAAATTAGAAAGATTTGGATCGAGATATTTGTTAGTGGATTAAATTAGTTGTATCAAAGATTTAACTCTTTGTTTAAAAAACAGTGAGGCATTCTTCAATATTAAAAATAAATTTTATTTCTTTCTGTTAATTTATGGCCACTTTGATCCAGTGTTGATTAAATTAAATTCTGTTCTTTCTGCCTGAAGTTTCCAAATGAACATCTTCAGTACATGAGGATTGTTCAATTGCTGAAGTATTTCGGATGGATGTGGGTTGGCCTCCTCACTTTCAGTGATGGGAGTAGAGAAGCTTTTCCACAGACCTTGAGACTGAGGTTCCTCCAGATTGATATTTGTATTGTTTTTATACAAAAGATACTGATTTTCTTGAATGCCCACCAAATGAAATCATGGAAGGCATATTTCTTTTCTCTGGTTTTATATAAAGTAATAAAAGGAACTAAGAAAGCACAATTTGGTAAGATTTCTCTTTACCATAGTAAGCAAATTGAAATTGAAAAGGGAGTGGATGAAGAAGAAATGGGAGGTGCCAAATGGAAGGTGTGTAGGCTTGCCATTCCCTGGGGGGACGGGGGGTTGCCCACTTTTAAGGTCCCCAATCCGCCAGCCCAGATCTGGCTGGCAGGGGGAACCCCATCCCCAAAGTGCTACATTTGGGCCAACGTGCCCAGTGCGATGATGTCAACCAGAGGTGACATCATCGCACCGAACACATTGCAGGAGGATGCTGTATCATTTTAAGGAAAAACTCTATGGTTTCTCCTTGAACAATAGAGGCCCCACCCACAACGTGCCCTGCATGATGACATCACTTCCGAGTGATGTTATTGCAGCACGTGCTAAGCATGCATGTCGAAGATCTCCCAGACCGGGTTAAAGACCCACCCCCCCACTGGCAGCCAAGTAAGACCTGGCAATCCTAAAGAAGTGTGGTTGGAGGAAAAGGGACCATGCTAAAGGGGAAAGGGGGCTCAGTTGTACTTCTTCGCCCAAAGTCCACACAATCCTGAAACTGATCCTGCCTTCCAGCCACCCAATTTTCCCCTCATGCTTCATTTGAATAGGGGTAAGGGCAAATAGATCCACATCCTAACTGCTGTGAATACCTCTTTTTGAAAAAAACCATTTGCCTTTAAATACATTGTATTTAGCAATAAATACCTTCTAAAAACTGATAACATAACCTTGAAAGTTTCATATTAGGAGACATCTTTGAAGGTGTCTGTAATTCCTCTCTCCCCATTGACATTAAATGATGGCTTTGCATAAAAGGTGAAAAGTGGAGTTATATTTATATAGAGTGTTCTTCATGCCTCCTAGGGTCTTATAATAGATTTAAAGCAGATGGAATGGAGCTGTGTAGTGCCAGCTTACCTATTAAATAAATATGGTTTCAAGTACATTGCAGACTTAATAAATCATGAAAACATCTTTTTGACTTTCTTAGCCTACCTATTTTAATTGTGGGTTCTGTTTGATATTTTGTTGAATGAATTATACACAGGACAAACATTGGTGTGCGTAGTCAATTTGTGAGTTACTTTTAATCACAATTTAAGCTTTTATTAAGTTGTTTTCATGGTTACTAAACTTCCTCAAGCTCAAGCATTTAGGCTGGTAGTTACAGATTGAGGCGCCAGTACTGGCGCCAAGAAGTACTTGGTATTTCTAAAGCTGGCAGATGTAGTTCAGTTAAGTCATAGAGTGAAATCTGAAAACAATGATATGGTCCTTTCCTTCAGTCAAATATTCAGCTTGGTTTGAGTTAATAATGAGAACCTTATGAACAAAGGAGTCCGCCTAACATCTGTGTCTGTGGTAAAGCCAACACAAGTTGATTGAAAATTTGCTTGCTTAACATGCAAAGCTAACAATAATATGGCATGAATGTCAGTCGTTGAAGGGGTCAAGCGATGCTATGTTTAACCTTTATCCTATTAGGATTAAGTGTATGTAATTGTTCTGTCCAACAAACTCTCTCATAAAATTCGTATTTTATCTTCATTTTCAGTTTGATGAAATGCATTTATTTTGGCGTAACTAATATTTTCTGAATTATTATATCCTAATGTTTAACAATATAAGGAGTTGGACAAGTCTTGTCAGAATTAGCAGAGTTTGTGATAAATTAAGAAGTTGTGGAGACAATTGACAAGAAAGCTAACTGCGAGCAAACAAGACCTTACGTGGCTTAAATATGCTTCTGCTTTGCATTTGTTCCCAGCCATTTTCTACATAGAAAAATTTGCTGTTGCTCCTGCCAGTTCTAATGATAGCAAGTTTTGTTTTTCCTTCTTTATCTGTGTATAGGAAATAAAATTTCCCCATCTAAATCTAGTGAGCTACAGTGAACTCTCGCTGAGATGGCTGTATGCAAATAACTCTGCCTTATTCCCCTCATCTGCAGTATGGATATATATCAGTTCACACGTAACATGTTTTTATATATGGGGGGTGGTATGATTATTCTAACATTTGGTACATTGGGAAATCATACATGCCTACTCACCTAAAGAAACAAAGGCCATCAATGGTCCCAATATTTTTCTAACACTACATGAAATTCAGGCTGAGGTGCTGTTGAACAATTATCAAGCATGATCCAATGAAGTTGATGAACAGTAGATTTAAGACAAAAGTGAAGTACTACTTTATCCAGTTAGTAATTAAGTGGTGGAATTTACCGCCACTTTATGTTGTGATGGCCATAAGCATAGATGGCTTTAAAAAGGGATTAGACAGAGTAATGGAGAATAGGTCCACCAGTGGCTACTAGCCATGATGATTAATGGGAACCTTCATATGCAGAGACAGTAAACTTCTGAATACCAGTAGAGACAGCATCAGGGAAGGCCTTGCTTCTGTGCCTTGTTTGTTGCCCTCCAGGGCAAATGGTTGGCCACCCTGTGAAACAGGATCATAGAATCATAGTTGGAAGGGACCTCCAGGGTTTGATCCTGCAGACATAACATATTTTCTTTTGAAAAGCAGTTTCTTCTTAGCTGTTTGTTCTGTGTGCTCATACATAATGGAGTAGTATGCCCTCATAGTCTGACAATCAAGTCTGCTTCTTATGACAACTTACGATTTTCCCCCTTCCTAACTCAATGTGTGGCTTTTCTTCCCAAGAGAAGGGAATGAATCATGGAGCCAATTGTTCAATGGCTAAGTTAATAATTAGGCATAATAATTGGACATGTGAAAAGATAATTTACAGAGCTGGTTATTAAAAGCATCAAGACTAACAATAAACAATTATTTTTAATATATCCAGAGCAGAAAACCTGGCAAGGAAGCAGCTGGGCCTTGGAATGACCAAGGAATAAAGGGACTGCTAAAGGAAGATGGGGAGATGGTGGAGAAACTGAATGAATATTTTGCTTCTGAGTTCACTGTGGAAAGCGTGGGGGCATGTACCCATACCACAGCCACAGTTTTCAGGAAGGGATTTTGAAGAACTGAGTCAAATTGAGGTGACAAGATATTAAGTTTGGGGAAATTACTTACTGGGGAAATTAAAAACCAGTAAGTCTTCAGGTTCTGTTGGCATAGACACGAGACTTAGGGAACTCAAATGTGATATTGTTGATCTGCTAATCCATATATTTAATTTATCACTAAATTCAGCCACTGTACCAGAAGACTGGAGAACAGCAACTGCTACACTGATTTTTAAGAAGAGGTCCAGAGGGGAACTAGGAAATTACAGGCCAGTTAGCCTGATGTCTGTTCCAGACAAATTGGTCAAAACTGCAATCAAAGGTAGAACTATTAGATGCAAAGCCTGCTGAAGGCAAATCATTGTGGCTTCTGCAAATGGAAGTCCTGCCCTCACTAACCTTTTGGAGTTCTTTGAGAAAGTGAACAAGCATGTAGGTAGGGGTGACCTGGTAGACATTATATATTTGTACTTTCAAAAGGCTTTTGACAAGGTACCTCACCCAAGACTCCTGAGTAAACTCAGCAGTCATGGGATAAAAGGATGGGTTCTCTTATGGATTAAAAATTAGGTAAATGCAGGAAGCAGAGAACAGGAATAAAATGACAGTTCTCATAATGAAGGGATGTTAGCAGTGGGTCCCACAAAAATCAGTATTGGGGCCAGTACTATTTAATCTGTTCATAAATGCTCTGAAACTAGGGGTAAGCAGTGTAGTGGCCAGGTTTGCAGGTGGCACAAAATTATTCAAGATGGTAAAAACCAAGGCTGATTCTGAAGAGCTCCAGGCAGATTTCCACAAATTGGGTGAGTGGACAACAATGTGGCAAATGAAGTTCAATGCTGGTGTAGTAAGGTGATACACATTGGGACAAAAAAATCTCAAATTCAGGTGTATGCTAATAGGGTCTGAACTTGCTGAGACTGAAAGGGGAAAAGATCTTGTGTTCATACCTCATACCTCAATAAAAGTATCAACCCAATGTGCCACAGCAGCAAAAAAGGCAAACCCTGTGTTGGGGATTATTAAGAAAGGGATTGGGAAGAAAATGGCTAATAATATAACGGCCCTGTATAGATCAAGGGTGCAGCCTCATCTGGAATACAGTTTTGGTCACCCTATCTTAAAAAGGTCATTACAGAGCTGGAAAAAGTACATAAAAGGGCAACCAAGTTGATTAGGGGATTGGAGCACCTTCCCTATGAGGAAAGGCTGAGGAGTCTGGGACTTTCCAGTTTAGAAAAGAGACAACTGGGGGGAGGGGGCATGATAGAAGTTTGTAAAATTATGCCCTGGGTGGATGGAATTGACAAAGAGAATTTTTTTTCCTTCTCCGAAAATACCAGAACTCAAGAGCATACAATGAAGTAGATTCAGGATGGACAAAAGGAAATACTTCTTTATATAGCAAGTTATCAAAATGTGGAATTTGCTGCCAGAGGATATACTGATAGCCACAGGTAGGGGTCTTTGGGGGGGAGCGCACCGGAGAGCAGCTCCAGGAGCTCAGGAGCTAAGCCCCACCCCCAGCCGGCATCCCAGGGAGTCTTTCAGGCAACCGGATGTCAATTTCAGCTCCATTATATCCTATGGGCCATTGAAGTCAATGGTGAAAACATAGGGTATATTCTGGGGGCTGGAGGGGAGGGGGTTTGAGGGAGAGGCTCCAAACTCACAGGGTAGCTGATAGAGCCTCTCCCCAAGATACCCACAAAGTTTCAAGAACATTGGACCAGGGGGTCCAATCCTATGGGCCCCCAAACAGGTTGCCCCCATTCCCTCCATTGTTCTCTATGGTGGGAAAAAAGTTACTTTGATATCATCGGCGTATAGGTGCATACTGGTGGCAGCCCAGCCCAAATCTCTGGATGATGTATCCCAGTGCCTTTGTGCATGGAGGACATGATGGGACCTTCTGAAACTTTGTAGAACAGAGGCCAAGAGGCAAGCAGTGATCCCTCAACACTACCCTCTGAATTCTCCCTTCCAGGTAGGACAGACACCACTGTAGAATGGTGCTTCCTTGTCCTAATCCTGAAAAATGGTCAGATGGATACCATGATCAATAGTATCAGAAATCACCAAAAGGTCCAAGAGAATCAACTTAGTTACATTTTCCCACCCATCTTTCAGTGCAGGTCCTCCACCAGAGCCACCGAGAATGTTTCAGCCCCATAGTCAGGCCTGATATTAGACTGGAACAGATCCAAACCATCTGCTTCCTCCAGGAATCCTTAGAGTTGTCTGTCTACCACTTGTTCAATCACCTTGCTCAAGAATGGTACATTTGAGATTGGACAATTATGACAGTAATTTAGACAATCTCTGATACAATACACTTCCATGTAAAAATAATTAACTTTATAGAGTGGTCCTTGGGAAGAATCTTAGAAATAAAACTCCCAGCCATTTCCTGGGAGCTATCCATATTATCTTTTTAGATGGACAAAGTAAAGGGTATCTTTGAGCATAAATATTGTTGAAAGGATCATGTACCATAGAAGCACAGTTAATTCATGGGGATGAAATACAAATGTTCAGAATGAACTTTGAAACATGAAGTTGAAATATGCATGGCAAATGCCTGTTAAGTTTGCAGCTCTGAATATAAAGAATGTGAATCTCTAGTTTTATAAACTACATCTCCCCCCCCTTTTTGCATCAGTGTTAGACCTAAATTACTGCTGGCTCTTACATTTTCTAGTACATTTTCTAGTGGAGCAGAGATTTCTTGTGTCTATGTTTTTACTGAAGTATAAACTTGGTTTTGCAGCCAGCTATATCTCTGATTTTCCATATTAAGAGTTTCAGTGTTCAACCCTGGGTCTTTTCCACTGTGTCCTGAAAACACCATCTTTCCCCCCCTCCTTTTAAAAAATACTGGATATTCACCCTAAGGTTGCTCATTATTTTGTAATGTTTTAGTTAGTCCAAAGAACACCGTAGGCATTAATTAATGTCTATATTTACCAGTTCCTTTATCTTGAGAAGCACTGGACTATTCAAAACAGTGCAAAATTGTAATAATATCTTCATTAGCACTATTGTATTGAAACTTTAAATTTCATACACTTCTATAAATAGGATTAGTACACTCAGTGAATGCCAAGTTATTCAAAATAGTGATAGAGTGACAGAGAAGGAAAGGGACAGGGGAAAGCATGAAGGGACATGGGGTGTGACAAATGTATAGAAACAAATATAGTCCATTAGGTCTGATTAAAACCAGCTAAACAGAATATATAAATGCAAAAGTTCAGAATTTGTATTAATTATAAGATTTCAAATGTAGCAATATCCCTTAAGTGTAAATGGATATTATTTTTCAGTCAGTTATTATTTGTCAATTTAGTCTAGCAATCATTTTAATTTTGTTAGATACCTATTTTTGTTCCAAGTATTGAGTTACAAAATTATTTGAAAGTTCTAATGCAAGGGTTTGGGGTATTGACAAAGATACATTTTCAAACAGAGAAGCCAAGGGGCTTGTGATACCATAGAGTTAGACATAATGAAGGGGTTTCATAGAGCTGTGGCACTTAAAAGGGATTTTTACCAGGCCACTGGGATTCCTCATTTTGAACTGCTGGTCCTCAGGCCATGTTATAAATGATGTCTGAAACTTTGTCTGTTCTAAAATCTCTCTGGGGTTCTGGCTGTACTGTAGGTGGTTTGTTCTCCTTAAACAGCATTCCTATGCTCATTGACTTGGGAGAAACTCCTACTGAATCAGTTGGCATAGGACTGGATTTCTGACTACCTTATATTCAGGTATGATTTAGAAAACTATTTGGGGAAACTTGAACACTGTTAAAGTGGATGTATAGTCTACTCAACATCACACATATTTGGAATGTGATACCCTCCCACATGACACCATCCCAAACCTTATTGTCAGCTGCTACAGTATAGTGTACAGTATAGTGTACAGTATAGTACAGCGTTCCGTGCGCCTTGGTGTTTAGTCATGCCGGCCACATGACCACGGAAATGTCTTCGGACAGCGCTGGCTCTTCGGCTTTGAAACGGAGATGAGCACCGCAACCCTAGAGTCGGATTTGAATGGCTTTCGAGCAAGGGAACCTTTACCTTTACCTTTACAGTATAGTGGGCTCCTTTTGCATATGGCAAAGGTGGAACTTGTTGGAAGTTCCAGATGCGATGTCCTCTGTCTCAGATCTCCAGAATGAGTGGCAAGAGAGACTAGATAGCTAGACAGGCACACTGATTTTTCTTCCTGTATCTGCTCTTCTGCTACTGCCCCCTTTGAAATGCAGATTGTGTTCTCAGGGATCATTTCCTCTTCCTTCTCTCTCATTCTGTTGAAGACAAGCTTTCTTCCTGCCTGCACCAAGACAGGGACATGCGGTCCTCTCTTGGCACCATGAAGCAGATGGGCCTCTTGCCATCTGCTTCCGTCCTTTAGCTAATAAGCTAGTAATCTATCATGTCTCTGCTCTTTCCTATCCAAAGCATACTTCTCAGATAAAGAGAGAAGTATTTCTCTTCTAAACTTGCAACATGGCTCTGTGTAGCTTTGTAAGCTGAGTAACCTGGTAAAGTGACACTCCTGCGTTTGTAGCTTTATTTAAGCACTCAACTAACTAATGGTGATTGGGCTAACCACACCGGTTAACCTCAGTAGAACTAATGTAAATACACACACAAAAATGGGAACATGCAAGAAACATACCGCAGCAGCCATCCCATTTTCACCATCTTTCTTTTCTTCCCTCTGCCCTTATTTTTTTGTCACTCACTCCTTCTCCCTCCCACCACATCTTCCCTTACTCAGTCTCTCTCCCATGCCTATCACTTTCTTTCTGCTCCCCCTTTACTATTTTTCTGCCTCCCCACCTTAGCAATCTCTCTTTCTGGCCTTCACTGCAGAACTTTCTGTCTCTTTCTGACGTCGCCCTATCAGTGTTTTTTTCTCTGTCATTCTGCCTTTCAGTCTTTTTGCCTTTGTGACTCATCACTCTTTCTGCCTCATCACTGTTTCTTTCTCTCTCTTTCTGCCCCACCACCCTAGTCTGTGCTTGCTCAGACAACACTTTTGTTTGCAGGGGGGAGGGGATTACCCTTCAGTTCTTTTAGTTTCTGCATATCTGGGGGGATTCCCTAAATTTACAGAAGTATCTTTCTTTGTGGCCCCAATCCAAAGAATTAGGTATCTGTAGATGGGGCCACACTTCCTGCTCATTAACTCCCCCAGTCAGTGCCGTCTAAAAGAGGGAAGGGCTTTCCCCCACTGTTGGAGCCAGTGCCATGAGCCTGGTACAGCTCCCAGACTCTGGCACCATCAGTACAGGTGAGTCCATTGTGGCCCCAGGCTTCCACCTCTGAAAGCCCTTTCCACTATCACAGCTTCCTTTGATGAACTTGGCACACCTCCTGCTCTCCTACTCCCCCCCCCCCGACATTGATGGCAGTGAATATAGTGCAACTCCAGGCCTCTGCTGCCTGGCTGCTGTGTCTCCCAAGGCCCATTCACCCTCACAGCTGATGCCACTAAGCCTTGTTCAGTTCCTGGTCTCACCTGCCATGGCTCCCCCACCATTGTGAGACTCCAACAGAGGTTGGTGGATTGTTTGTCCATGCACAAAAAATACTTTTGTTTGAGGGGATTTACACCCCCCCCCCTTTTATTGTTTTCAGATTTTTCTACAAACCTTAGGAAAAAGCTCTGTTCTCTCATTGTGGGCCCATTCTGTGGATTTAGGTATCCACAGATTTGCGCCTACTTGAGAAACAGATATGTAGATTATGAACTAGACTATGGCCCTTTCTGCACTGACACCTTGCTCTAGAGAAGCCAAGGAGTCAAGCCTCTGCACTGTTTTCCCCCCTCTGGTTTATCTGTGTATTCTGTATGCATTCTGCATCTACAAGCAAAACCCACATTTTTTGAGCTAACTGGTTGCTTTGTCTATGATGAAGAGAAAGGCAAACATCTTTCTAAACTTTTAACTGCAGACCCAACCCCTCCCTCCCTCCCTGATTCTGCAAAAAGAAAGGGAAAGGAGGGGAAAACCCAGGCACACACATGCAAGACTGACACATCTGGAAGCAGGGAATCGCCTACTCTTTTATATTTACTGATTCCTTCTTGTGCTCTCTTAAAGTTTGCCAGAATGTCCTCTTCTATCTTTGGAGAAGGAGGGAAAGAAAACAGAATGGGGAGGGAGTGACAACCTAAACAGAGATAGGCAGAAATGGGAGGGCAGCGGGCAGCACTTAAATACCCACAGAAACAAGGATTAGCTAGTCAAAAGCAGATGAGAACAAGAAATCACAGTAAAAGGAGTTTTGGTAACTGTGGGGCAACAGTGTGTTGGAAATGGCCTGAATGCAGACTCCTGTAAAACAAATGCAGAAACAAGAAAAAGCCCCCACACAAACCGGAAGTGAAAGTGCAAGGGAATGCAGAATGGAAGAATAGGATGTGCTCAGAAAACGAGGCAAAATATGGGTGTAGAAAAGGCCTATTTTGGCTGCTTTCTTTAAATTGGTTTCAAGAAGTCATGCTCCCAAACACTGTCTCTGGTTTTGAATTTGCTTTAAGTTTTGTAAATGAAGAACTCTAAGCAGGGCCCTCTAAAATATCTTAGTTGCTATGTAGACTCATCTGATCAGTAGTTTTGGTTGTCAAACTCTTCAAATTTCCACCTTCTTTCCCTTATAGATTTTCATGTCAATTATTTCAGGAATTACCCAATGGCTGTAAATCTGGAAGAACTTGTTGAAAAGGGATAAGATTGCTAACTCTGAGTTGGGAAAATCTTAGGGATTTGGGGTGGACACATGAAGCTGCCTTATACTGAATCAGACCATTGGTCCATCAAGATCAGTATTGTCTACTCAGACTGTTAGTGGCTCCCCAGGGTCTCAGGGTATTACCTACTGCCTGGTTGTTTTAGCTGGAGATGCCAGGAATTGGACCTGGGACCTTCTGTATGCCAAGCAGAGGCTCTACCACTGAGCCACATAATCACTAAGTGATTCTTAACTTATTCATAAACTAGCCCTAGTGGAGTGTCCACTAAGAACCCTGTATCCTAGGTTACTGCAAGAGATGGCTGTGCCCATTCTCTTTCCTTTCTTTCCCCTTATGTGGAGTCTGTGGAGGGTGGGGTTTGGGGAGAGACTTCAGCAGGGTATAATACCATACAGTCTACCCTCCAGAGCAGGAACTTTCTCCAGGGGAACTGTCCTCTATAGTTTGGAAATCAGTTGTTATTTTGTGAGATCTCCAGGACCCACCTGTAGGTTGGCAACCCTAGATAGCGGTATGTTTTCTTAAGATTCCAGGTTGTCTGACTTATAGCATGAAATCTCTAGAGTGGTTTACAGACAGATATTTCAGATTATATAGATAAAGCTTGTTCAGCTTTATCCAGAGGGTTACAGTGCAGAAAAAGGCAATACACAGTCTATTTACACATATAAATAGACCTCCCCCCCCAATAAGCCAGCAAATAGTTTTTTTATAGATAATGTTACTTACTAGCAGATTTTCTAACAGTTCTAGTCTGTCCAAGAATATTGAAAAATATTGTTTTCTTTACCCCTTGTGTTTCCCCCCCCAATTCTTGTTGTTTGTTGCTATGGTTTTAATTACAAGCGCCCACTTTTTACATAATAGTCTCTGTTGATTATACTGAAATTGGTAATACTCGCATTTGTTTTCCTTCTAGTTTCTCCTTTTCAGAGAATCTCAGAAACAACTTTATCTATGGCTAGTAGCATTTTCATATTTTTTGAACTCTCCAAACACCGTGTTGCAAACTGCTTTTGAAATTTGTGAGAATTTCAAAAGTAGTTTGTAATATAATATAAGACAGTCTATCTTTGTAAAATAAGATGATGTCAATAGCTTTCTATAGATATGCCAAAGCCACATAATGCCTTTGGGCATTCCTAAAGTAGCCATTTGGATTTTGGTCTGCAAGGTTAGGAAGGCCCTTGAACCAACCTTCAGTATTTTATTTGCTATGGGCCTAATCATAAATATTTTGCTAGGGTTCAGGGCCAAGCTAATCAAAAATATTTTGCTAGGGTTCAGGGCCAAGCTAGACACAATTGAGCAGACCTGTTTGTTTAAATTCAAGTCTGCTCTGTTTTAATGTGAACTATATAGCACCTGCATTTTGGCTCATTTCCTGCTTGTGGGTCAGCTGGCTGCATCAGTGAATTTAGATGCATTATTTTACTGTGTTCTTACACAGTAGACTTTCTCACTACTGCCCACCCGTTTACCAGCACCTCCAAATTTTATAAGGGACATATCGGAAAATATTTTTAAAAATCAGTTTCAGAGTCTTTAGCTGAGATATATTACTTAGCAAGCCCACAACAAACATTTCCAGGGAGTATGAGGCAACCCTATTAGGAATTCACCTTGTACATAATTGAGGGGGCTTGAACAAGTTTCAAGATGAGCATATTTACTACAATGTTTTCAGCATGCCTAATGTAAAATAGGTGTTATGGGTCAGTCAGGAGAGAAAGACTCCTCAGGAGAAGAGAAATCTTACATAGCCAGCTCTGAATCTGCAGAAGCTGGCAAACAAGAAGATGAACTGCAGGCTTGTCAGCGTCTTGCAATCTGAAGGTCATGGTTTCCTTGACTGAGTCAATCCATCTTGTGTTGGGTCTTCCTCCACTGCTTATGTCACTTCAGGCCCCCACTTTCAGCTAATGAGAAAAGTTTGGGGGAGGGGGGAGACTCTTGGCAAATAAACTGTGGTGTCCTGTCCCACAGCATTCCCTGTCCCACACTGATTTTGCTCTAAAATCAAATGTTTGTCTTTTACTTTATACATCAGTTGGGTAGTTGTAGATTTAAACAAAGTGTTGTGTCACTGTCATGCTTAGTCTGGCCTTCAGATGATGGGATAGAAAATTGCCCTACAGTGATTGCTTCATACATCTTATAGCCTAGCAGGAGATATGTATGAAAAGTGAAGTTTTGACTCTTCCCTCCCCATTAGAATTAAGTTCTATAGATATACAGGAGAGAATATGTGGACCTTAAGTTGCATTATGTACATTATGAGCGGTTTCCCATCTGTAGTTCAGCATATGTGTATGAAATGTTCATGTACATGAATGTGTGTGTTTTGGTTTCCTTTTGGATTATGTTGTTGAGAAGGATGTCACTTTTACATTTAGCCATTGTAAGCTGTTGTATTTTAAGTTAATGTAAATTATAGATTTTAATGTGATTTTTATGGTTGATCTTGTTTTGATTCAGCTACTTCAGTACCTTTGGCAAAGAGTTACTGTGAGATTCAAGTATCTTAGTAAAATCTATATTACTGCTCTCCTTCACCTATTGTTATTCCTTGTCTTTCTGCTAAGCAGCAGTGATGACTAATTCTTTTCTCTGAAATAATCATTGTACTTTAATTGAAATATCGATACTTGCATTCGTAATAGATTTGTTTTCCAGAGGCAGTTAACAACAATAATAAAACAATGACTTATCTAGCTGAAAATACATGTTTGTAAAATTTAATATTAGCCCTATAAAGCATTGTAAGAATTAGCAGCAACTCCCTTCAAAAATCAGCAGCATTAAAAAATATTAGTTTAGAGTGAAATACCCACGTAACCTAGTAAAAACTAAAAAAAAAATTAGCAGCATGAACAAATAAAGACATAATGAGTGTAAGCAGGGCTATTTTGGGACAGGAACGCACAGGAACGGAGTTCCGGCTGGCTCCCAAGTTGGCCATGCCCAGCAGGAACCCATTAGCATAACAGGCCACATCCAACAGCAGAAACTTATTAGGATTGGCTACACTGGGGGTGTGTGGCCTAACATGCAAAGGAGTTCCTGCTCCAAAAAAAGCCCTGGGTTTTGACAACAAACAAGGTAAACAGAATAAGAAGCAAAAGGTGGGTATGGCTGGATGACCACAGTTCTAGTAACATGGGGGTGTGGCCTAATACGCTAATGACCTGTGCTGTCAGGGGTGTGGCCTAATAAGCTAATGAGTTTCTGCTGTTGGGTGTGGCCTATTATGCTAATGAGTTCCTGCTGGACCTTTTCTACAAAAAGAGCCCTGAGTGTAAGTAACTATAAATAGTATATCAAGCTAAAGAAGAGTACAAAGTCTAAAAATAAGGCAGAAGGACCATGCAATAGAGAGAGCCATAGTCAAGGTAGCACATCAGAGAAAGCCTTGTCTCTTGTGGCCACCAATTACACTTCCAAAGGCAAGAAAACTCTAATCAGGAACATCAAAAAGTCTTTTTTTTGTTTTTGTTTTTGAAACAAAATTTTTATTGGGATATATTCAACATTTCCAATCACGTTACCAATACAGTTTCCAAAAAGTAAGATCCCAATCCCCCCACCCCCCTAATAGGCTTCCAACACTGCTAATAACAAACAGAAAAAATTATAAGGCAATCAAGTTTAGACTTAAATACCTCGACAAACCAGGTAACACATTTAAATTATATATAACCTCTACAATTTCAGCATATTATGTATAACAGTACATACAGTTCAAAATTCATTTCACTTCTCATTCAATATCCATACGTATCCAAATTATATATTTTCCCCTTCATTCTATATTCAGTTTCTAGATACAATTTCAATCCTTCCCAGTCTTTTAAGTACTGTTCTGCCATTTGTCCATTTAATTTCTTTGTCATTTTGTCCATTTCTGCTAAAAATAACAATTTTCTCAACCAGTCATGTATATCTGGTACCTTCTCCATTTTCCAATGCTGAGCAAAGGCCATTCTCGCCGACGTAATCATGTACCATAACAGTGTCCTTTTCTCTTGTGGAATTTTTTCCATTGTCAAACCGAGGAGAAAAAGTTCAGGCTTTCTCTCAATTGGGGTTTTCAATATTTTCTGCATCACACAATGTATATTAGACCAGTATGCTTTCGCTTTATCACATGACCACCACATATGGTAAAAAGAACCCTCTACTTTTTTACATTTCCAACATTTATTACTCAAGTTCTTATCCATGCTAATATTAGCAATCTTTTTTGGTGTCATATACCATCTATACATCATCTTATAGCAATTTTCTTTTACGTTAATACAAGTGGACATTTTAAAAGATCTTTTCCACAAAAATTCCCATGATTCCATAGAAATTTCTTTGTTCATATTTATGGCCCACTTTATCATTTGTTCTTTAACGGTTTCATCCAAAGTATATACAGTCAACAAAGTTTTATACATTTTTGATATCATTTTCCGTTCTTTTTTCAACCATATATTCTCAAAATCATCATTCATAGCCCTAAAACCAAACTCTTTACAATCTTTTTTATAAATGTCCCTTATTTGACAATATTGTAGCCAACCATACTCAAATTCTAATTCATTATTTGGTTTTAAAACATATTTTTTCCCTTCTCTTTGCAACAATTCCTGATACTTCAACCAATCATTGCCTCTATATTCTGAAAACAAATGTATAACTGCAGCTGGAACAATCCACAGAGGCCTTTCATCCGATATTGTATCCTTATACCTGGTCCATGCATCAAACAATGTCCTCCTTACATAATGATGCTTAAACATAGAGTCAGCTTTGTTTTTCCCGTACCAAAGATAGGCATGCCAGCCAAATCTGCAATCGTGCCCCTCAAGAGCTAAAAGTTTTCTATTTTCCAAATTTACCCATTCAGATAACCAAGACATACATACTGCTTCATGATACAAACGCAAATTCGGGACTTGGAAGCCACCTCTGTCCTTAGTATCATACATTATCTTCATTTTTATTCTTGGCTTCTTCCCTGCCCAGATAAACTTAAAGATTTCTCTTTGCCATTTTACCAACACTTTTCCATCTTTCACAATTGGTATTGTCTGAAACAAAAACATTAACCTGGGCAGTACATTCATTTTAATAACGGCAATTTTTCCAAGAAGAGATAACCTTAGTTTTTCCCATTTTTCTAAATCACTCTTTATCGAACCCCACAATTTTTCATAATTATTCTTGAACAAATCTATATTTTTCATTGTAATTTCAACTCCCAGATACTTAACCCTTTTAACCACTTCACATTCTGTCACATTTTGTAACATTTGTTGCTTTGTACCAATCATATTTTTACACAGTATCTTAGATTTATTTTTGTTGACATAAAACCCTGCAAGATCACCAAACTCTCTTACTTTTTCAAATACCTTAGGCATATTATTAACAGGATCTTCAACAATAAACATGATATCATCCGCAAATGCTCTTAATTTAAATGAAAAACCTCCAATATTCAACCCTTTTATATTAACATCATCTCTGACCGCTTGTAGCAAAATCTCCAAAATCCAGATAAATAACAATGGTGACAGGGGACAACCTTGTCTAGTACCTTTTCTTACCCGGAACATATCTGTTGATTCTGCATTAACAATCACCGAGGCTTTTTGTTCTTTATATATCGATTGGATCATTCTTGTAAATTCTACGCCCATCATAGATTTCTCAAGCACTTTAAACATAAATTCCCAATTTAAATTATCAAAGGCCTTCTCTGCGTCCAAAAATAAAAAAGCGACTTCTTTTTCAGGATGTTTGTCATAATACTCAATTGCGTCCAATACAACCCTCATATTGTCTTTAATTTGTCTATTTGGTAAAAAACCAGCTTGATCTTCCACAATAGTATCTTTCAAAAACTTTTTAAGGCGCTCTGCCAATATTTTTGCAAATATTTTATAATCGTTGTTCAATAATGAAATGGGCCGATAGTTTTTAACATTTGTTAAATCTTGCATTTCTTTAGGAATTAAGGTGATTGCAGCTTCATTCCAGGAGTCAGGGATCTTTCCTGTCTTTCTAATTTCATTTAAAAGAATCTCCAGCACCGGAACCAAATCTTCATGAAATTTTTTATAAAATTTAGCTGAAAAGCCATCCGGGCCTGGGACTTTGGAGATTTTTGCCTCGGCTATTGCTTTACTAATTTCGTCCTTAGTTATTGCAGCATTTAGGAGTGTTTTCATTTCTGGATTTGGTTGTATCAAATTAACTTTGGATAGGTAATCCAACATTTTTTGAGGATCTGCTTGTTTCGATTGAAAGAGAGTCGCATAGTATTTGAAAAATTCCCTTTTAATTCCTCCTGGGTCCAAAATCTCTTTATTTCCATCTTTCAAACAAGTGATTGTTTTATTCTCTCTTCTTTTCTTTAATTGCCATGCTAAATATTTGCCAGGTTTATTTGCACCTTCAAAGGATTTCTGTTGCAATTTTTTCAAGTTCCAAAATACTTCTTTGTTCAACCTTGCCGCATATTGCTCCCTTAGGATCCTCAATTCTCTCAAAATCTTCTTTTTACCAGGCCTTTTCTTAAGTTCTGTTTCTTTTTTCCGAATATTTTCCATAATTTCTTTGTCTATTTTCATTTGTTGTTTCCTTTCATTATTATTAATTGCAATCAGATGTCCTCTCATCACAGCCTTGTAGGCTTCCCATACCGTTTGCGTCTGTACACTTTTATTTAAGTTCAGTTGAAAGTATGTTTGGGTTTCTGTCCTTATTTTATCCACAATATTTTGCTTGTCCAGCAAATCTTCGTTGAGTCGCCATCGAAATTTTTTTCTCTTAACATACGTTGACCATTTTATCGGACTGTGGTCAGAAAGAGTCCTAGGTAGTATCTCAATTTTGCGTGTTTGCAAGATTAGGTTCTCTGTCATCCACATCATATCTATCCTGGAAAAAGACTCGTGTCTTGATGAATAAAAAGAGTACTCACTGTCTCTGGGATATTTAGTTCTCCAAACGTCTGCCAAATGTTCATGTTTAATCAATTGGAAAAAGACTTTAGGAAGTTTGCCCATGGCCTCAATTCCTTTTTTTGATTTTCTATCAACAACATTGTCAACAGTACCATTAAAATCGCCCATTAAAATCATTTGCTCATAGGTCAACTGTCGTAGTTGTTCCCACAAATTCTGAAAAAAGTTTTCTTTTGCCCCATTGGGAGCATAGAGATTAACAATTAATGTCTTTTTATTCTGCAGCACAACTTCTACCGCCAAAAATTTCCCTTCATTGTCTTTGAAAATTTCTTTTGGTTCCAACTCTTTTTTAATATATGTAACTACTCCTTTTTCTTTTGAGAGGAGAGTGAATAAAATTCCTCTCCTAATCTTTTTTGAATCAAAAATTTGGCATCTGATTTTTTAATATGTGTTTCTTGCAAGCAAACAATATCGCATTTCTGTTTTTCCAACCAGAGTCTGACATTTTTCCTTTTTTGGGGTGAGTTCAGTCCATTAACATTCCATGAAATTATTTGATTCTCCATGTTGATTCTGTAATTATTTATCAGAGTCTATAAAATTATCATTGATGAATCTGGTCATTTGGTCAACTGACTTGATGGTGACTCTCTTCTGTTTGAACGAAAAACTGACACCTTTAGGAATTTCCCATCTATATCTTATGCCCTCTGATTTCAGCTTGTCAATCAGGTCTTTAAAAAGTCGTCTGTCCTGAAGCATCGCTCTGGGTAGTTCCTTTAGGACCATGATTTTCTTGTTGCCAATTGTGAAGTCGTCCTGAAATTGTTGCTTAAACAAATCCTCCTTCAACTTCTTAGATATAAACTGGACAATTACATCTCTAGGTAATTTTTTCCTTTGCGCAATCGCAGAATTGACTCTGTATACCACATCAATCTGTGCCGCCACTCTCTCCTCTTCCATTTTCAAAAAATCTGCAACAGCATCTACCATGACTGAATGGATGTCCTCATTCTTATCTTCAGGGATCCCCCTGAATCTCATATGATTAATCATTGCATTGTATTGGACCATCACATTCACTTTATCTGTTTCTAAAGTGACCTCAGCTATATTGGATGCTACTCCCTTCACCCTTACATCCATCTCATCTGCTCTTTTGGTCAGCGTCTGTATCTCTTTTGTAATTCCAGACATTTCTTTTTTCAGCTCTGTTACCTCTGATATAACGGTCTTTTCAAGCTTCAGAATCGCGTCCATCACTCGTTTTTCCATAGCTTCCATCATGCCCTGTAGCTTTTTTCCTCTTTTCCAGCCATTTTCGGGGAGGACCAGGTATTTGCCCTCTGTCGTTGCCGCAGGTCGTAAGCCGTTGTTCACAATCTTCCCTCCAACACACTCTAAATCAAAGTCCTTCTTGTGCCCACCTAAATCGCACTGGTTTCACTTTTTTATATTAAGTCTTTCGTTTAAAATCAAAGAAAATTTTTCTGACCTTCCCAAAATGGCGGGCGCAATTTCTCTATGGTAAATGGTTCTTCCGGGTACTCACTTCCTGTCCGGCAATCTTAATGGTCCCCCTTGTTCCTGATTTCTTCCCTTCTTCCGGCCTCCTTGGTCTTCTCTAGGATGATTACTTGTCTGTTCTGAAGTCACTTCCTGTTTTGCCGATTTCTGCTGCAGCAGCTCCAGTACTTTTCCACTGCAATTCTCGCGGAGTTACTGTTAGTTTCTATTTTAAAGTCAATAATTTAACCGCAGGAATGATCAACAATTCGGCTTTTTGGCCTTTTTTAGCTGTTTAACTGCACTTTTTCCGCTCCAATGTTAGTACAACAGATAGTGCACGATCATGCGCTTCATCGGATGTTGTTTATTTTCGGCCGAAACGCGTCTCCGGTGAGCAATTTTTAAAAGTTACCTTCAAAGTCAGTGTCTTGTTATAGCAGTGTTTCCTTGATATCAGTTTCCGTAGAATGTCTTGGAGGTCTGGGTCATGCGTTCTTATGTTGAGAATCCAACTCGGTGGGGTCTTGTAGAGATTTTCCGAAGTGCCTTCTCTGGGGGAGGGGATCAAGGCTGGTCGCGGCGCTCTTTAAAGCCCCGCTATCAGCCGATCTCAACTCCTCTCTCGGGCCAGGCTCTCTGCCAGTCACCCCCCTGCCTGGGGGGATCTGCGGTGGGCTATTGGAAGCCCACCCTGTCGTCAAGACCCTCCGTTTGCTCTGGGAGCTCTACGAGCAAGCCAGAGCACATCAGGACGCCATGAATCCCAGAACGGAAGCCAGGAACATCAAAAAGTCTTTAATTGATATATAAACTCATATGAGAAGTTATTTATTCATTGCATGGCAGAGTTACACACAGGAAGCATATAATAATATAAAATATGTGACCAAATAGATAACAACGGTTATGCAGACAGATTGGGCAATCCGCTTAAGTACTAATATCTAATTTTCAATCCATTCAGTTGCAGCTGGGGAGAGTACAAAGAGCTCCGTCACATCTCCCTGGAAGGCATGGTGTTCATATTCTTGTGACAGATGGAAAATAGTTGGGTGGGCTGCACCACAATCACATTTGGATTCTAGTATTTCGCCCCATTTAAGCAACAGGTCTACACAACTGCCAAAGCTGGTTCATATTCTGTTAGCCATCTTCCATACTTTACATGGCAAGTCAAATCCTGAAAGCCTCTTGTTGGTGTTTATCAAGTTATGGATATCAGTTAGAACTGATTTCGTCCATGTTTGCAACCATTCATTCCTTAGATCAAAACTTTGCAATTGCAGGATTTGTGCAGATCTGATTGCTGGATGTTGGGGCTTTAGTCTGGATAGGCTCACGTCAGCCACATCTTTGTGGATGGATAACTCTCTGTTTTCAGTGATCTTTCTATATTCACAAAGAAGAGCATCTTGCCTTCGGATATGCGAAGGAGCAACGTGGCACAATGTAGGTAGCCAATAGTTTGGATGATGCTAAAGATTTGGAATTTCTGGCTGCCAGACAATCTTAGGATCTCCTGTCTACACTATACACATATGAGAAGTAGTTTTGGTCATCATACACTAATTATTCCTTCAGTTTTGTGTCTTTTAAATCTCCTAATAGATTTCCATAAATTAAGTAATTTCCTAATAGATTTCCATAAATTAGGTATCTCTGGAATTACTTGATGGGTGTCAATTAGATAATTTTGGAAATACTTGTTGGAAAGGTTTTCTTAAGATTCTAGGCTGATTAGCTTACAGCATGAAATATCTAGAGAGGCTTACGGACAAGTAATTCAGACTACAGATAAAGCTTTTTCTTCTTTATTCAGAGGGTCACATTACATAGAAAGACGATATATACTCTTAAATATGCTTGGCACAAGTTTATAATCTGCTTTTGAAATAGAGTCAGCTTTCATGTTCCATATTTAATTTAGACACCTTAGCTTGCAAGAAAAAAAGCGATCAACTCAGAGCATAATTATTAGCAAAATATTGTTGGTTGGTTAGCGTACTCTTTAACAAGAAATGTGCGTGTTGCATATTGAATATTAAGGTCCTGGTTCATTGGGTGAATATTTCCATTTCTTTGAGCCAATAAGGTTACCCCTGTATTTGCAGGAAGAGCAGGTTCTTGTGTACTGGATGAAATCTCCAACTGAAAGCAAACTTTGCTCATAACACTCAGTAGATTTTCTGTGCTTCATACATACCTCCAATACCCTCTTCGACTTCCAGCAAGCAAAATTAAAAACTCCTGATTCCACATTGTGAAGTCAGAAAATCACAAGCTTTTAATATCACATTCACCATGAATCTTTGATAAAGGGAGATAAGTCCATTTTCACATTAATATGCAATTGAATGCTTTCTCATTGAAAATAAATATGAAAATGGGAGCTTCATTGGTTTTTCTCGTTCTTACTAATATATAGTCCTAGTAAAATTCTTTTTTAAATTTGTAGATAAGTTGGCGTACCTAACACATCTAACTTGCAAGACTAGAATAGTCCAGCAAAAGAGTAGTCATAAGGAAAGTTTTAATACTTTTGGTTGGATCTACAACCCAAATCCTGTTTCATTGTTTATTGAATGTCTCATCTTGTTGATTGTATTGACTCAGTCTGTTTAATCCGAGTCCCAGTGAGAAAGGCAGAGTATAAATAATGTAAATAGGTAAATATATCAACTGCTCCCCTTTCTCCTGCAGCACTTGAAAGCAGGCCCTCATCCTCAGATTTTGGCAATCTGTTGTATGCAGAAGGACCTTAGGGCAAAGGACAGATCTGACTTTAAACTTGCAGGCAAGATGGAATTAGAATTTATTAAGGCAGTTTCTGGGGTCACAGACTTGTAGTCCAAGTTGCTGCTATGCACAGTTTAGGGAAGGATGATGAACTCTTAAATAAAAAAGGGCAAAGCATAATGTTAACAGGACCTCTGTAGGGCTATTACCTCATCCAGGGATGTTTCTGTTTCTTGCCACAGTATCAGGGATTCCCAAGTTTCATGTTTCTCAGGAACCTGTCCCAACCAAGTAATACACGCATAATCTTTAAACACTGAATGAAATGGTGATATTAACAATTTTAAAGACCCACACATAATAAAAACCGATTCCACCAATGTAATGAAATCACAGCTATTTTTTGCCAAAATGGGTACATGGTATGTATCTCACCCAAATGGAAACTGATGTCAGGAAAAAGTGATCTCTCTTGAATGTTAACATTAGAATGTGAAAAAAATTACATTCAAGTTAACATCACATTTAATTTCTTCCACTTCAGTAGTTTTCTGTTTGGGTTCCAACTATTCCTGCTGTGACAGGATCAAGGTTATTGCATTTTCCAACCATGGATGTTTTGAGAAACATTATTTCCTTAGTGAACTGTTACTATTATCATTGCTGTTCCATCTGGACAATATCATCATGGCGTCTTCATTACTACATTTGGTTTGACACCCATTCTTTTGTAGGAATATAAAGTGCAGACTCTTTTTGTTGAACTTGAATTATTATACTTTGATTAAAAGAAGCTATAGCCTTACATCGGAGACAGTTTCTCCATCCATCTCTAGCAAATTGTATGAAAGCTTCAGTACTGTACACATATTTATTTAATCTGAAGGATAATATTGTGTTTCATTATCCAAGAAAAATACAGAGAGATCTTCAGCATCTGGGCATATTGTTGTTGAGAAATTTTACTAGAACCAAACTAGTAAAACATCATTCTGAAATATCTATTTCTAGCTAAAATTGGTGCAGAGATTTACTGTAAAAATAATTGACACCATATAAAATAGAGAATCTAAAAACAGAGCTACATTACAAGAGGCAGTGGGGTGCCAGCACCCTACTTCTGTAGATTTTCTTCCCTTTTCTTGATAATGTCTAGTATAAAACAATGTTAGATGTGCTATCACCGTGTTTTGAATTTCTCTGTTACAGTATTCAGTAATATGAAGTGTGGGTAGAAAATGCACACCGGGATTATGTCATGTCATATACTTGTTATACTAGAGTTGGACTCCAGCTTTGAGTCCATTTAACCTTATGTCCATGCAGTTCAATCTTGGTACCGGTCATGACAACAAAGCATCATCCTGCCACAAATATTGTAGAGTGGGAATCAGACCTTATTATTTCTCTAATGGCAAAGCTGTTTTCTAGTTCAAGCATCATACTGAGTGAGAAGACTGGAAAAAGAGAAGGAAGAAGCAATATTTATAAATATTCCACTATCTGCCTCAGTGTCTCTTGTGGTCACTGAACAGATTGTAACGGAAAACCTGGACAAGTCATATGTGCAGATGATTGTTTTGAAAACTTTTTGACAACTCATATTTTCAGTTATTTTAAGATTTTGCTAATTCAGTGCAATATGTTACAATTTGGACTAATTAAAACAGTACTAAACAAAACCAATTCTCAGTGAAAATTCTGGAATAGTGAAAGAAAAATGGCAATACCTCCTAAAGTGATAAAATGTTTATCCACCACACTGAATATGTATGGTGCTTCAGGGGAGGTATAATTGCAGGGAGTTTTGTTTCTAAGACCACCATTTCCTGAAACAAATCTCCCAGTGAATTAGGAGTGCAAGTTGTTAGGACAGCTCTCTTAGCCATCCATCCATCCACATTAGCTCCTGGAGCTGCACTGGCTGCTCTGGAAGTTCCCCAGCTTTCACAGGGCTCGACAGCAGTTGGTGTTGGGAGGTAGGCAGATGCTGATCCTGATCTTGGGTTTGATAAAAGAAGACAATGAAATCACTGATCTCCCAAAATCTTTTTCGAATAAGAGGTGCCTAACAGGGGTGTTCGTTCGATATATACCAAGCTGAATAAATACCCAAAAAATACCTTATTGGTATTTTTCAGGTATTAACTCAGCCAAATAGAGATCTGTATTCGACTACCGAAATAGTAGCACCCAAATAAAAGCCAGTATTATTCAGCTTTTATTGGGCACATCTAGAAGACATTTAAAGAGACCATGGTCTCTTTAAATGTCTTCTGAGTTCACTCACTGAGTCATGCCAGTTTAAATGTGCTGGTTTAAAGTTTAAACACTTGCTGAGGTCACTCAGTGAGGCACAACTCTGCGAGTGAACTCAGCAAGGATTTAAGGTTTAAATCCCCTCTGAGTTCTGTCACTGTGGCAGTGCGAGTCAGGGCTGAACTCAGAAGGGATTTTAAATCCCTGCTCCGTTATACCCTATGGGGACTATAGACCCGAACTGGAAAAAACCCGATTTGTTTTTTATACACCCCAGTGCCTAATATTTAGTTGTTCAGACTGTAACTTTACATTAAGTAACTTTGTAGCCTTTTCTGTGATTATTCAGTCTCAAAGCTTCTTCACCCAGTAAATGACATCAAGAATGGCTGAATCAACCATAGTACCTTCTTGTACAAAATCTCTGCTGAATCATATAGTTGAAGTAAATTCTTTTCCCCTAGAAAAATGTTAATGTCTTTGTCTAGTAATCTTTCCATGTTAAACATCTTACCTACATACTTAGATGACTCAGAATCCATTTGAGGCAGATGTGGTAGTAGTATGCTCATCGGCACAATTTGAGGTAGATATGCCGGGGTTGTTTTTAATTATTTATTAAAACCCTCCTATATTCTTCACCCATATTTTTGTCACTTGTCAAGTTGAAAAAAAGATCTTATCTAAATAATTAAGATAAGAATTGAAGGGCTCTGTATGGTCATATCAACAGACCTCTCAAAAATAGAACTGCAATATAATCTCTCTAGATTAAACAGTCTACAATGGTAATCATGTTTGCATTTAAACATTTTATTCTGAAAGGATTACAGTGCTGGTCTCATTTTTTCCCCCTCTTCTCCCCAGACAAGGAGGCGACACACTGACTCAAACAAAATGTATTTGTTCTCTAAGAATTTAACTTGCACAAATTTTATAAACAAAGTGTATAGGTGTATGAAGCTTTGGCTGATTTAATCAGTAACTTATGTCTTTGAATTTATATAAGCTTGTTTACTCAAGATGCCTGCACTGGAAATGTTTATACTAAAAATACCTCTTATTTTATAGCATTTGATTTAAAACTTATATCTATGTAACATTATTGCTATGAACTAGAACACCATGGGCACAACATAATGCTTCACGGAATCCCTGTCTTCCCTTCCTGTACATGCTGCAGCCATATGGAACATTCCATCTCACCGCCCCACAAAGGTGGGCTGTATGTGTAAGGGATGGACTGGCTCTTGTCTCATATTGTCCTTCCCAAAGACTCACATTTCCCTTTATACAAGAGCCTAGAGTCTAGTTTTAATCGTGTCATTTACTACAGTGGCTAATCTTTTGATATGCTCTTGGTTTTCATTTTACTGGTTTTTCTGTTGTATTTTCCAGACTATTACACCCACTTTATGGCCCTAATGATAAAAAGCATAAAAAATTCAAGAAATATTAATAGTAATGCCATGGAGATTTATATGTACCTTTGCTGCCAGAAGTTGTTTTCAAATGACTCTGATTAAATTTAAATTTACACTTATGCATGCGTCTTTATAAATGTCCAGTTTTTGTTTTACACACACATATATGACCCTGGTCTTCCATACTGCCTTAGTCTGCCAAGCCCAGGTGTGTGATATTGGTATATTGTTGAACAATTTGCTTGCATAAGGGTAGTTAATTGTCATCACAGTTCTTTGAAATGGAATAGTACTACCCAGTTTTGGAAGGGGAACTAATATATCAGATTTCATTTAATCTGCATGTTTTCCACTTTTCTCATACTGAATATTATGTCAATTGCATGATAATCCTAGATAACAAATGAATTTTGAACTGTGTTCCTGAAAGTATTGGACCAGAGTGCTATTCTTGTTGCTTTTTAAATTGGACCAGCCATCCTCCCCCAAAACTAGAGGACAACATGAGGAGTGAACATAGGTTGGAAGGCCTTTGAGGGCTTTGTTCACTTCCCTTGTCACCACAGCACAAAGTTTACAATGGTGGCAGGAAGGGCAAATAGTGATGGAAATCTGTTCGGGTTGTTAGGACAGTGTGTATTTTGAAGCTTGAGTCAAATGCTTCCTGTCTCTGGAGTGCTGTAAGTGCTCATGTGAGGTCTTTTGGTAAAATCCAATTTAAACAATAAATTTTAAAATAAATGGGTTAAGCTGTTAATTCTTTTTTTTAACTTTGTCTAGTTGGGTTGTTTGACTCTTCTGGTTGAGGCTTACATGCATTGGGCTCAACATACATTGGTCCCTATGCAAATGTAATGGCCAAAATATGGCCACCAGGCAACCCTAGAAGGGAGACATGGCTCAGTGATAGAGCTGATTTGCATGCAAGGAGGTTCCATTTTCAGTCTCTGGCATCTCCAGTTAAAAAAGGATCTGGTAATAGGTGATGTGAAAGACCTGTACCAGAGACTCAGAGAGACATTGCCAGTCAAAGTAAACTAAATGACCTTAATAGACCAATGGTCTCACTTTGTAAAGCAGTTTCATGTATCTACAGATACACAGCGGGGGGGGCCCAAGGTGGCAGAGCTCTGAGCCCCTTACCATACATTGTATCAAGCATCTGAACATAAGAACATAAGAGAAGCCATGCTGGGTCAGGCCAGGGGCCCATCCATTCCAACACTCTGTATCAATCAGTGATCAAAAGCCAGGTACCACCAGGAGGTACACCAGCAGGACCAGAACTACAGAAGCCCTCCCACTGTTCCCCCCCAAAAAAAACACCAAGAATACAGAGCATTACTGTCCCAGACAGAGTGTTCCATCTATACATTGTGGCTAGGAGCCACTAATAGACCTCTGCTCCATATGTTTATCCAATCCCCTCTTGGAGCTGTCTCTGCTTGTAGCTGCTCATGGCAGTGAATTCCACGTATTAATTACTCTTTGGGTGAAGAAGTAATTTCTTTAATCTGTTCTAAGCCTACTGCTCATTAATTTAATTGAATGCCCACAAGTTCTTGTATTGTGAGAAAGGGAGAAAAGTAATTGTTTCTCTACCTTCTCTATCTCATGTATAATTTTGTAAACCTCTATCATGTCACCCTCAATTGTCATTTCTCCAAACTAAAGATCCCTAACCTCTTTAATCTTTTTTCATAAGGAAGGTGTTCCATCCCCTTAATCATTTTAGTTGCCCTTTTCTGCACCTTTTCCAACACTATAATGCCTTTTTTGAGGTGTGATGACCAGAACTGTACACAGTATTCCAAATGAGGCCACATCATGGATTTAAACAGGGGCATTATTATACTGGCTGATGTTTTCAGTCCCCTTCCTAATAACCCCCAGCATAGCATATGCCCTTTTTATTGCAATCAACACTGATTCGACATCTTCAGTGAGTTAACTACCACAATTCCAAGATATCTCTTGTGGTCAGTTACCACGAGTTCAGACCCCATCAACATATTTATAGTTAGAATTTTTGGCTGCAGTCTGTATTACTTTGCACGTGCCCACATTGAACCTTATTTGCCACGTTGATGCCCACTTGCCCAGCCTCGAGATATCCTTCTGGAGCGCCTCACAGTCCTCCCTGGTTCTCACTGCCCTGAACAACTTAGTGTCATCCACAAATTTAGCCACTTCACTGCTTATTCCCAACTCCAAATCATTAATGAACAAGTTAAAAAGCTCTGAATTTAGTACTGAGCCATGCAGTACCCCACTGCTTACCATCTCCCACTGTGAAAATTGCCCATTTATACTCACTTTTTGCTTCCTGTTAATTAACAAGTTTTTAATCCACAAGAAGACTTGTATTCAATGACCACTGAGTTTAGGAGCCTTTGCTGAGGAACTTTATCAAAAGCTTTCTGTTCTAGGTAAACAAATGCCTGGGTCATCCTTGTCCACATGTTTGTTAACCCCCTCAAAGAACTCTAAAAGGTTAGTGAGACAAGATGCTTTTGTTCATTAATGGGCCTACTAATTTTGTCTTTAATAACAGAGTCCACCAACTTACCCAATATCAACATTAGACCAACCTGTAATCTCCTCTGGAACCTTTTTGAAAGACGGGGGCTACATTAGCTACCTTCCAGTCCTCAGGAATGGAGGCAGATTTTAATGACAGATTGCATATATTTGTCAGGAGAACCATAAGTTCACATTTGAGTTCTTTCAGAACTTTTGGATGTATGCCAGCTGGGCCTGGTGATTTGTCAATTTTTAATTTGTCCATCCATCATAGGACCTCATCTCTTGTCACTTCAATCTGACTCAGGTCAGTGTGGAGCTTATGCTGATTAACTGAAAAGTTAGTTCAGATATTTCTAGAAACATAAAGCTTAGCCTTATAAAAGCTATGAGCCATTTTCTAAGGTTTTGTCCTTTTCATAAGCTGTTCTCTGAAATATATATACTTGCCTGCATACCTATGTTGTTGAAAGTACACAGGCCTGGCACCATTGTGTTTGCCAGACATTTTCTTATCTTCTGCAAGCATTCAAACAGAGTGTTCTCTTGCTCTCCAACTAATTCTTAGGTAATCTTAACAAACTTGAAAATTTAGAACAGAAGCTGGGCCATATTTCTTGCTTAACTTCTTTTGAAAGGAAAGGGAACAGACAAGACAGAGACCTAAAACAATTCAAAAACACTGTGTAATGTCTATCCTGTATAAAAACAAACAGGATTATTCAGACATGTCCCATCATTGTATAGGGGAGTACAGGTATTTCTTCATAACTCTGAGTACTTGGGAATGCATATTGTTGTCCAATAATTTCCAGTCTCTGCTTTTTGAACACATTTTTTTTTTCAGGTTAAAGTTTGTCCAGAATGGCACAGAGTGAAGATAGTGCTGTCCTTCAGCCAGAGGTTTTCATATCCTCACTCATTAATGCACTTGATGACCTTGGACCGGACATTCTCAGCCTAACCTACCACACAGGGCTGTTATGAGGATGAAGCAGAAACCCACATCTGTGCACGCTAATCTGAATTGATTGTGATTAAATAATAATACTGCATTTTTTAAAAACCACCAACTTCTCGAATTAACTAGGCAGGCAGTGTAGATGCCTTCTTTATTTCTCTTCAGAACAGGTGCCTGCACTTTGCCTTCCACTCCCTCTGCCTTACAACATGAATCATGATCTTACATTACTTCTATAATTCAATTAAATACCCCACAAAAAAGTCTTGTTCTTCCTTTCATCCCATCCTAGAGTTGTGGAATAGAAGCCAGGGTCCGGACTTACCCAGGCCCTTTTTACAGCCCTGTGGGGAAGGTGGGGGGAGCAGCAGATCTCACCAGCGGGGAGTGGGGAGGGGGCTGGGCTGCAAGAAGCATGAGATGCTTGGTCTCGCCCCAGCCCACTGCTAGACCTATACTGGAGATTGCCAGAGGCAGAGGTGGCCAATAGGGCCATTCAAGGTGTACTGCCTGGGGTCACGCTTTTTGCCACGTGGATTTTTGCCTACCTCCCCTCCCCTTTCTTGTTGTTACTTCTGTCTTTGGGATCACATTCTGGGTTTATGTTCCAGTTAATTTTCATACCTATCACAACATGGGCAGTATTAGCATGGAGCTTTCTCAGGAAAGCCGGCCTGTGTGCCCATTTTCCTGAGTCTTGGGATCCCCTTAAGGGTTTTTGGGATGAGGGATTCAAGGAGCGTGCCTTGCTTGGTGCCTGCTAGGGGCTACCCTCATGCTCAAGTGGCAAGGGAGACCACTTAGTGGAGGTTATCCTTGTGGGATCTAGCAACCTGTCATCCCACAGTGCTTACAGCCCCAGCTGGTGGGCAAGAAATCATTGGCTGGCAGGTGGGTCAGTCAGTGTCCAGGATCCAGTTCCCCATGCTGTTCCAAGGCTTCTTACAGCTGTAACCAATAAAATTGTGGCCAGTTTATTTCAACCCAGGTTATGTGTGTGTTATTCAAACCTGGGTTGTAAAACAGATTAATGGAGCATCCCCCTTTCCACCTTTTGCACCCTCCCCCATGCCCTCCCCTTGGCACCATGGCCACAAACCACTGTAGCTCCACAGCAGATGTTTGTTGAAGGTTCCTGCAAAGCTGTTGTGCAGATGTGCTTTGTTTTCCTCATACTGCACATAGTTTTACTTGTATTCTTCTGTACCTTGTGTTGGCTTAAGACCTAAGAACCAGTGATGTATATATCTTAAAAGCAAATGGATCAAGATGGGTAGCCATGTTTGTCTATAGCAGTAGAAAAGAGTAAGAGTCCAGTAGCACCTTCAAGACTAACAAAATTTATGGCAGGGTATGAGCTTTTGTGAGTCCCTACTCACTTCTTCAGATATATACTGTATATGTTGTATCTGCTGTATCTGAAGAAGTGACACATGCAAGCTCATACCCTTTAAGATGCTACTGGACTCTTGTTCTTTTCTACTGTTAAAGGACATGCTTTTAGTTTTGCTTGAAAGAAAAATGCCTGCATAAATCACCAGAATTAAATACCACATTTAGAAATAACCATCCTATACTTTTGAATATCTTTATAAATAATTCATGAGTGCTGTGTTGGATCTTCTGTCTTCTGTTTGGCTTACATCTTTGGCTTACTCAGTTCACTGCCTTTGGGATAATCTATCCTTTGCTGTGGCTGGACATTCAGGTTCAAGCCTGCAAGGCTAGATTACAATAATATACTGTACATGGGACTACTCTTGATGATGGTCTGGGTGCTGCAGCTACTGCAATGCAAAAGACAACAGTCTGAGGGAGAGTAATTGCTGAGTATTTTATACTAGGGAGCAAAGCCTGTTGTGGTGGAAGACAACGGGCCCTAGAAAGGAAGAGAGGGAGGGTGGAAGTGAGAGGGGGTTGGAGAAAGGAAGGAAGGAAGAGGGGGAAGAGTGAAAGAAAGGAGAGAGGAAGAAAGGAAAGGGGGGAAAGGAAGGGAAGAGGGGCGGAACGGACTTCTCTAGTCCTACTGAGCCCATAGAAGGGCCAGAGGATGGGGGGCAGAACGGGCTCCTCTGGGTCTACTGGGCCCTGAGAAGTCCAGAGGATGGTTGGGGGGCAGAACGGGCTCCTCTGGGTCTACTGGGCCCTGAGAAGACCCAGAGGATGGTTGGGGGTGGAATGGGCTTCTCTGGGAATACTGAGCCCTGAGAAGGCCCATAGGATGGTTTTTGGGGGTAGAATGGGCTTCTCTGGGCCTACTGGGCCCTGAGAAGGCCCAGAGGATGGGGGAGAACGGGCTTCTCTGGGCCTACTGCACCATAGAAGACCCAGGGGATGGGGGAACGGGCTTCTCTGGGCCTACTGCCCCCATAGAAGGCCCAGGGGATGGTGTGGGGGGTGGGAAAGGGCTTCTCTGAGCCTACTGCCCCCATAGAAGGCCCAGGGGATGGTGGGGGCGGAAAAGGGCTTCTCTGGGCCTACTGCCCCCATTGAAGGCCCAGGGGATGGTGTGGGGGCGGAAAAGGGCTTCTCTGGGCCTACTGTCCCCATAGAAGGCCCAGGGGATGGTGTGGGGGACGGAAAAGGGCTTCTCTGGGCCTACTGCCCCCATTGAAGGCCCAGGGGATGGTGTGGGGGGCAGAAAAGGGCTTCTCTGGGCCTACTGCCCCCATAGAAGGCCCAGGGGATGGTATGGGGGGCGGAAAAGGGCTTCTCTGGGCCTACTGCACCCATAAAAGGCCCAGAGGACAGTGGAGGGGGCGGAAAAGGGCTTCTCTCACCTGCCTCAGCCTTGAGGGCCTGTCCCTGCGCTCACTCTGCAGACGGTCCTCTCCTGTCGGAGGACCGGAGCAGACTGAGCCGAAGACACTGACTGGCCAAGCAGCCAGTCAGCCCTGTCCAGCATCTTCTGACTGCCAGTTCTTGAGCCCAATCAATTATGGCGACCATAGAATGTTGCGGAACCAAAATCCAAATATTAATAAGGACAGGATTATTGCATATTTATAGCCCACCTTTTTCATGGAGACTCAACATGGATTGCATAGTACAGAAAGAGAACAAAAGTAATTATACAGTATCAGAGATCCAGTAAACAATGCAATAGTAATGTGTGTGCTATGTGCTGTCAAGTGGCTTCCCACTTATGGCAAGCATGTGAATTAATCATTACCAGCCTTGCTCAGGTCTTGCAAACTGAAGGCCAAGGCTTCCTTGATTGAGTCAATCTATCTCATGTTGGGTCTTCCTCTTTTCCTCCTCCTTTCAATTTTTCCAAGCATTTTTGTCTTTTCCAGTGGGTCTTGTCTTCTTATAATGTCAGCAAAGTATGATAGCCTCAGTTTAGTAGTTTAGCATCTAGGGAGACTTCAGGTTTGATTTGTTTTAGAACCCACTTATTTGTCTTTTTGCCTGTCCACGATATCCATAAAACTCTCCTCTAGCACCACATTTCAAATGAATCAACTTTCTTCCTGTCAGTTTTCTCCGTTGTCTAACTTTCAGAATTATACATAGTAATGAGAAATACCATAATACGAATTATCTTAATCTTCATCTCCAGTGACACTAGTTCCTACACAGCTGCCCTTCCAAGTCTGAATCTTCTGATTTCTTGGTTGCAGTCTTTGTTTTAGGAATACAAAATTAAATGACACTGTTGACAGCAAACTGCCCAGGCAATCATAGCACAAGCAATGCAGAATGTGGGGACTACAAAGGTATAAGCAACGCAGTAACCACTCCCAGACTCTTCCTTGGACATGATGTTCCACAGGGCAGGACCCACCATAGAGAATGTGCATGAGTTGGCAGTTGCTAATGTTATGATCTGAGGAACCTTCAGAAGGTAGTGTGGCAGAGCATAGTAAGAGAGATACAGGAATGTGCAATTAAGTTATTAAAGTAGGAGTGGTTGGTTGTCGTTGTTTTATTCTAGTAATTTGGTGAGGCTGACATTCAGATTTATAAATTATGTGATTTAGAAGGGTTTTAAAATGTGTTTGGGTTTTGGAGAAGGTTTTAATCCACCTTGCTCTTTAGGAAGGAAAGGAGTAGAAATACATTAGAAGGTAAGCGTTTAAATGTTCCATGCAGATTGGTAGATTACAGAGGAAAAGAGGTAAAAGCAAATAAAGGCTTTTAAAGAAAACTGCCAGAAAGGACTTGATTGTCTTAGGAAATTAGTACATTCCTAAAACGAATGAATGTTCTTTTCATTTGCTATTTTCCCCTCCAGTCTTTGCACACGCACTGGACCCTGCTCAGTGCAATCAAGACCAACATTTCCTTATTTATATATTCTTCTATTATACTGTAACTAAAATTATGCTTCAGACCTGTAGGGGGAAAATGTGATGAGTCCCAGACACTGTGTTTTATCACTGAATGCTTTACAGCAATGAGAAACAAATGAGTATGAATTATATTGTCTCTAATCTTGAGGTATATACACAGAATCATTTAGCAGCAGTGAAGGGTACTGATTTATAGAGAATCAAGTCATCTGATGTCAGGATTCCATCAGGAATTGCCAGTGAAAATGCTCAGAAAGGTTTTCCCCCCAGTTTACATTCTGGCTAGTAAGGAGACTTGATACAGTGAACAGTGAAGCAAGCAAATCTAGACAAGACAGAAAAAAGAGAAATAAAAAAAAAAGATTTCTGCTTTTCCAGTGTAGAGATTCACTAAAAACAGGCTAAAGTAAGAAGTAATTTAAAACACTAAATAGAAAACTAGTCCTATGACACATCCAAGAACAAAGCAGTATTCAGAGTAAATACAGTTTCAGTAAATTTCCAAATGCCTATGTTTTGAAACTTCACATGGTCATGCTCCAATAGATTTCCTTAGGGAGGGAATTCCACAGCTGCAATGGCACAACTGAAAAAGGCTCTACCCTGTGGCTCCCAACCATTTAGTCTCCTGAGTAGATAAACTTAAAGCACCTTGTAGGTCTTATTAGGTGATGGGAACGTAATGGGTAATATATTACCTAAGATGCAATGCATGCCATTTACACCTTTACAGACAACCATCAGCATCTTGACTCTACTGGCACCTTTAAGACCAACAAAGGTTTATTCAAGGTATGAACTTTCATTTGCATGCACACTTTTTCAAATACATTGGAATGAAGTTCAAACTTATAGACAGAGGCTGAACAGCAAATTAACATGTAACATTAGGAAGATGTTTTAAGATATGCAAAGACAAAACTAAATAACAAGTTAAGGTTATACAGTCAACAGTTGTTTTGATGTAATTAAGGGGGAAGAGGACAGCAAAACAATAAATATGTCAAAATAAGGGATTAATGTGTAAAGGTATTTTTTCTAATTGTGGGAAGTGAACTGAGACTTTCCATTCATCTCTTCTCAGGCATGGAGGTAACTTAACAGCATTTATTCTTTCTTTTTTGAGGTGGGTGCAATATTCCTTGCATTACATTCAGTATTCTAATATACTATTTTGAAAAAGAAATACACAAAAATACAGAGAATATATAGTCCTTCTCATTGAGAATACATTTGTGAGGGCTGAATGAGTTAGCATACATAATGAGATAAGAAACCAATATCCCTGTTGAATCCTGGAGAGGTTTTAGAAAAGATACCTTTATGCATTTATCCTCTGTGTTGACATATTTATTGTTTTGCTATCCTTTTCTCCCTTTATTAAATCAAAACAACTGTTGACCTTATAACATTAGCTTATTATTTAGTTTTGTCTGCATATCTTAAAACATCTTACTAATGTTACATGTTAATTTGCTGTTCAGCCTCTGTCTATAGGTCTGAACTTTACCTTCCATTCCAATGTATTTAAAAAGTGTGCATGTACACAAAAGCTCATACCTTGGATAAACCTTTGTTGGTCTTAAAGGTCCCACTGGACTTTAAATTTGTTCTGCTGCTTCAGACCAACACAGCTGATCACCTGGAAGCATCTTGAGTTGTATGGCTCTCTTTAAGTATTTGAAGGGCTGTCACTTAGAGGAGGGCAGAGAGCTGTTCCTGTTGGCAGCAGAGAATAGGATTTACAATAATGGGTTTAAATTAAGGGCGGGAAGGTACTGGCTGGATATTAGGAAAAACTTTTTTTACAGTAAGAGTTTTTCAACAGTGGAATCAGCTACCTAGGGAGCTGGTGAGCTCCCCCTCATTGGCATTCTTTAAGCAGCATCTAGACAAACTCTTGTCAGGGAAGCTCTAGGCTGATCCTGCACTGAGCAGGGGGCCCCTTCCAACTCTATCATGGCCGGATCGCCTATAGGGCAAACTAGGCGCTCACCTAGGGTGCGCCGGCCTCAGTGGCGCCGCTAGACCCCCGCCCCCTTCCCGGCTTTCCTGGGGGTCCCGCAGCTGCGGAGCCCCCAGAAAAGCCGACGCTGGGAGGGAGGGGGCGGCGGCTAGACCCCCCCGCCCCCTTCCCGGCTTTCCTGGGGGTCCTGCAGCCACAGAGCCCCCAGAAAAGCCAGCGCTGGGAGGGAGGGGGTGGTGGCTAGACCCCTGCCCCCTTCCCTGGCTTTTCTGGGGTCCCTGCAGCTGTGGAGCCTCCAGGAAAGCCAGCACTCTGCTGCCGCCCCCCGGTCTCCAGGCCCCACTTGGAGGTTGGCATCCCCAGTGGGGGGGGGGCGCCCCAGGCTGTCCTACCTAGGGCGCCCAGACACCTGGAGCCGGCCCTGAACTCTATGATTCTATGATTTTATGACCAGATCAGGTGTCCTATGCAACTGGAAGGGCACTACTTGTATGTTTTGTGTACAGTGTTGTAGTTGATATGTGAGATTGCCAGGACATGGCTGAAACTCATAAAGTCCTTGTCCTTCAAGGAAGCTATTGCCAGCAATTGAGAATGAATTTATAGAGGCACTTCTGGTCACAGCTTTCACCTTGCCCTCCAGGAGCAATGCTCAGTTTAGGAGTACTCTAAATACAATGGGACCACAGAGATACTAGTACAGTAACAAAAACAAAATATACCATGGAGAGAACGTATGGCTCAAGGTCAAATACCACTAAAGTGTTACTTAAAGGCATATGTCTCAAACATAATAAATCATGCATGGAAATTAAACTGTAAATCTTTTAGTATGATCCACATGAAGTTATTACTTATTAGCACAAAAGCTATGAGACAAATACACAAATACGAAGAAGCGTTCCTGAAGCAAGACCAGTCAATGGGCTGTATACAGTCCTTGAAAACACTGTAATCTTCTTTGCTGTTTCTTAGTTTCAAACTTTCAGGTCTGCATGGAGGCTGAGAAACCAAGCTGATGTCTCCTTTTGGCTGAGAGAGTTTTGATTCTACTACTTCAGAGCCAATATATTCTTATGGAGTGCAATGAGCCCTTGTATGGTTCCATAAGAATATATTGGCTCTGAAGAAACAGACTCAAAATTCTCTCAGCCAAAAGGAGACATCAGCCTGGTTTCTCAGCTCCCCTGCATACCTGAAAGTTTGAAACTAAGAAACAGCAAAGAAGATTACAATGTTTTCAAGGACTGTATACAGCCCATTGAGCAATATGTTTTCTCCAGGGTGTATTTTGTTTTTGTTATTGTAACAGTTTAGGAATACTGTCAGCCTACAAACCTGTTAGATAAGTATACATGCAACAAGATGAGCAGACCATCCAGCCCTAGATTATACATGCTAACCATCATCACTCTTTTATATATGGTCAACCTCATTAACTTGCTTCCAGTTAATAAGTGCAGACACAGCTGCTTAATATATTAGAAGAAAACAGGCTACCAAAGAAGGAAGGGGGTTACAATGTTTCCAGCACCTGGGATATTTGGGGGGGGGGGTTTGCAAGAAGCCAGAGATCTGAGTTTAGGAAGCCTGAACCCACTCTCCCTTTAACCCTTTCCTTACTTGAAATTGTATTAAGTACTTTCTTACAGCTAAAGAGCACTTTGCTGTGTTCTTCAGTTACATAAAAAATTAAAGTGAGAGAATCTGGATTCCTGGGGAAGCTTTGTCCCTTAAACAGTGGTCTGTTCCTTCCATCTCTTTCCTTCCCTTTTCTTGTTTTCTCTCTGGTTCACGATGCTGAAAGAGAGAAGAAAATCTCACTAAATTGCATTTGCCTTTGAACTATCTTGGGCTCATGTCATGAGGAAAAGGTGGTCTTAAGAGTGGTCTGCCTGGCATTGGCCAGAATCTGTGCTTTCCCCATCATACCTTCCATCCTATGGAATAGACTCCCTGAGGAAGTGGGGGCAGTTGCTGCGTCTAGTGGTGTTCAGGAGGAGGTACATAACTGTTTTATTTACCAGGGCTCATAATGATATCTAGGCTACTTCAGACATTTTTAGAGAGGTGATTTATATTGTATATTTTAAACTGAGCTTGTAAGCAGCCTTGAGAAATGGGGAAAGGTGGAATATTAATATTTTGATTCTAAAGAAATAATATTTTACATAAGTAAATCATGCTTGTTTGTCCAGCATAACCAATAGGTCACACTCGCATCATTTCTGTCTCAAAAATGAAGGTTGTCTGTCAGGACAGTTCAAAACATGGCCTGAAATGGAAGAAGAATATGTGCCTCAACTAAGAAAACCTGGAACTAAAGTGTAACCACAAACTTCACCAATTTTATCCAGACTTGGTAAATTTAAAACAGATAGTAGCTCCCCGAATCTTCCAGCTGAAGTGAAGGCTGCTTCTTGTACAGTGACCTCCACTTCTGGCATCATGTAACTAACCAGAAAGGATAAAGATCAACAGCACATATGCACACACTTCTGAAAGCATCCTATCTGCTAGAAGACATAGTAATTTGAAGTGAATTCTTCTCTTCATTTGTAATCTTGATGTATTAAAAATCAGCATTTTATTTTGTTTTTGAAAACATTTTTCAGTAATGACTACTGTTTAATGAGGGTATTCTTTTTAACCTGCTTGCATAAATGTGAAATGTTTGTATCTTTTGTATTAAATTCTAAAAATTCCTTCTCCATATTTTTATTAATGATAAAGACAGTTTAATTTGAATGTGTTGTATGTGTAATGGCTAACTGAACTGCTTATGTACTGAAGGGAATAGTAAGGCATATCTTTTGGCACATCATAGCTGTAGCTTCTGGAACAGAAAAGCAAATGTGTGTAGTAAATCTCTGGCTTTAGTGCATAGAAGATTTGACCCTTGTCAGGTGTCTTGAAGGTCACTGGTTGATTTATGGATTAATCAGTTTAAGAGTGAAACCCAACCAGTGACAGATCTCTGTGTGTCTCCGTTTGTGTGTGTGGCTGTAATAGACTTACTATTTGTTATAATGCTTTTAGTCAGACCATGAAACTCTGATGTAAAGCTTATCTCTGATCTTTGACTTTTGCTGTACTCATGGGATCCTGTGTATGTCTTGGAGGGGAAAGGGACCATGAATTTCTTAACATTTGACACCTGGCTCCACCGGGTTTCTTGTCCGCAATCTTAGATGCAGCACTTTTCAAAGCATTAATAAATGTTAAGCTGTTAAGCTGTATGACCAGTGGGTCATAAAAAACTATTGTGCTTAGTCTTTCCTTCACAGATGGATTATCATCCTGACATGTAATCCTTATACACTTTTGTCTTTTTTCACAGCTGTTGTGAACTTGGATAACTCTGTGGTTGACTTAGAGACCCTTCAAGCCCTTTATGAAAATGTGAGTAACAAGGCAAAAAATATACTAATTTGTATGTCTTTGAACCCTTTTTCTTTGCCCAGCAAAGTTGATTTTGTGGCTTCAGATGTTCTAAGAACATAAGAGAAGCCAATGTTGAATCAGGCCAATGGCCCATCTAGTCCAATACTCTGTCACACAGTACCCAATTGTAGTGAGTTGTTCTGTTGTTGATAGAACAGTTTTGCACTGAAAATGAAATGGCGAACATGATGCAGATACTGAGAAGTCTTCCCTGCCAGGAGAACCTTTGGAGACATTACATTACAAAAGTAGACCTACAATGCTAACCTAAGAAGAGTTACACTTCTGTGTCCATTGAATGCAGTGGGCTGAGAAAGGTAGATTCTGCTTAGGATAGCACTACAAAACATGTTTCCTAGCACAATGGAAAAACATAACAGAAAAATAATGTTCCTTTGATGCACAAAGATTACTTATGCTGCAATATGTGTGATATGGTTATTTTAAATAGACAGCCATTTATTTATTTCAAATTGTTTCCAGTTGTTTCCAATAGTTTTGGGGATACCATTTACCAATTTTGGGGGGGACATCTCCCCAGCTCCTGTTGTCTCTTGCTGCTCCAGTAGTAAGTGTGGGAGGGAAATAGTGCCATTGATTTTACCATAGCATTTCCTGTGATTCCTGGAGTGATGTCACTGCCAGGTTTCCTCTGCCAGCAGTGTCCCCCATATCTCCACCTCTTCCCAGACAGTGGTTGGCAGCCATTAGAAATCCTATTGGCTGGCAGCCCTAAACTGTTCATTGCATGTAATTGAAAAATCAGTGTTAATACCAGGAATTTGGTTTTGTACTTCAACACTTTAACTTTGACAGGAACTGAATTAATTTAATAGAATTGTTTTTAAATCTGCTGTGTTCTATTTATATGTGCTTACATTATTTGATTGCTATTTTCTGCCCTGTTTCACTTTCGTATTTACGCTCTGCTGACCTACTTTGACATTAAAAGAGGAAGCTGTCAAGTCACAAATGCAGCTAGGCAAACATTTGTTTAAAAAGTCCAAGCTATGCTGCAAATATAAAAGTGCTTTAAAAGAGATTATGAAAAAATAAGCTTTTTCTGGGTGCAGGAAACAGTACTAGCAGGAGGTTAATCGGAAGGTATATTTTGCATCTGTTGTGGATTTTCAGTTGAAGATAAGCTGGCATGTATGGTAGGTTTAACTCAGTACCCAATTGTAGTGAGTATGAGATCGCTGCTGTCTCCATGTGAATCAGTTTGAAGATTCTGGGAGACACCAGCTGTATGGAGGAACTGAAAAACATTATCTAAATTACTATGACCTTGGTTATAGCTATTATCTTCTGTTAGTAATTTGCATGGGTACAACAATATATTTTTCAGCTATGTGTATGCCCTGGAGCTCATTTTTAATGATGGTACTGAAATTTATAGTTACTTTAATTGAAGTATAAATGTGTTCAACTTATAATGCATGGATACATTTTGAATTGAGCACAAGCTCAGAATTTTGAATGAGATTCTTTCCATCTGCAGTATTTAGCAGGTCATGCATCCAGTGCTGGCTGCTTTGTAGGCAACGTCTGTGCTAATGCACCATGCACTGTGAAGTTCCCAATGATAGCTGTGGACAGAACCAAACCATGTTTTCTAGCTACAGATCTGTAATGCCATGCTGTAATAATTACTGAATATTTCTAATTTTCAAAAATTATTAAATGTCTGTTTTACTTGCTTTCCAAATAACATTGCAAATGCTTCTGGTTGAATAGCATAAGAATCATGGTTAAAGTTTTAGTGAACCCCACAATGAAACTATTTCTTCCATGAGAGCCCAGATAGCCACTTATTATCTTCTTTTGCTCCCCATTTGAACAAGAGGATTTGGCAGAGCTGTCCTCTTGTATTCATTTCAGTTATTCCCTTATCTTTCCCAATGTAGAGAGAACTTCTGTCAATTCCTTCCCTCAGTTATTCCCTTATCTTTCCCAATGTAGAAAGAACCTCTGTCAATTCCTTCAACCGACACATAAGTGAATAGGAATGCAGCTGAGGAACAGAAAGTGTATTTTTTACTAGGGCTTTTACTGGTTATATGGCTCTCTCATGGATTTTATATCTTTTAATTGATGCTGAGTTTCATTAACACTGATTTAAACATTGATTTAGCCATTCTTAACCTACCAGTTGTTGGTTAGCAATCGCACATTCCATTTTACCCATGTTCATCAAATGTGTTTGGTAGTAACTAATAGGAGTGAGCCCTGGTCATAGAATCATAAGAGTTGGAAGGGACCTCCAGGGTCATCTAGTCCAACCCCCTGCGCAATACAGGAAATTCATAAATACTTCCCCTCCATACCCCTAGTGACCACTGTTCCATACCCAGAAGATGACAAAAAATCTCCAGGATCTGCAAGTCAACAATTAATTTTTTAAAATATTTCACAAAAGAAGCAAGGGCTGAATGCTGGGCATCACTGGTCCTTTCCAGTGGCTCAGTCTAATGTAATGAGTAGCAAATGCAAATCGCTTTTTAACTTCCCTTTCCCCAAAGTGAGCAGCACTAGAGGCTTTGGCGGAGCCATCCCTTTATTTCCAAATTCATTTATTCACTCTAAGGCACAGCGAAATGCTTTTCAAACCTTTTGCCCTCTGTGTGAATAACAATAGAGGTCAGTCATAAGCTGAAAATTTATTTAATACTTAAATAATACAATTAATAATAATTGAATTTTGTCTATAAGGAACCTTCAAGGGTAGATTACAACAAATTTACAAGCCGCAGTAACAGTAGAAAGACATGTGTAAAAAAGATGTCTGCCCTTGCTTTCAAAGAGTCAGTAGGCTTGGACCCTGCTAATGAACTGCATCTTCCAGTATACTCTCCTGCCCCACCTACACTGTTCAGACAGTCTCCTTCTTAAGCCACCCTTTCTTACGACTGTCTGGGCAGCTACAGCAAGATCATGGACTTTTCTGTTGTGTGTTCTGTTGAAACAGCCTGCCAGAGTGGGTGAGGAGAATGTCTTCCCTAGCTATGTTTATGAGTCATGTAAGGCAGTCTTGTTCTAAAGATCATTTGGTAGAGTGCGAAGTTTTCCAAAAGAGTTACCTGGGACTTTTCTGATCCTGTATGTTTTTAAGTCTGATACACTTTAAGTCTGAATACTTTTAAATTGGTCAATTGTGCATTTTGATTTTAACTGGATTTCCCCCTTTTTGCAACTTGGTTGCTACATTATTCGTGCAAGGAGATAAGGCAGCATAGAAATGTATTAAATAAATTAAATAGTATATTGGAGCATCATCAAAGAAGCTTTTGCTGTATAAATCTTGTCCAGTTATAATTGCTTCCTGTTTGCAGTGCCAACTACTCCTGCTTGGCAGGGTGTGTGTGTGTGGCATCTGATGCCTGTAAAGGAAAGGGAATTTTGTTATAAGCCTGGTGCAGATACCTGCTATTTATTCTTACTAATAATAAGCAACTCCAAAGGGAAATGCCTCACCAAGGCACCACTGCTGTGCCAGTTATGGAGACTGGATGTGCTTCACCGTGAAAGAAGAGTGAGATGGAGGGGAAACAATCTATTTGCAGGCTGTCATAATTGTTATGTAATTAGAAAGGGAGAGTGAGGAGAACGTGATAACAGCTGTCCTGTTCATCAAGCAGCAGTCAATGCATTAGAAGCTTAAGGAACTGGTGATATCACCCCTGGATATCAGAGTTGCTATTTTCTTCCCTTTCAAATGAGGGAAAAAAATGAAAAATAGAGAAAAAGTTGCTAATCCATATTGGAAAGGTAACCCACCTGGAAGTTTGTTGTATAGCTGGAGCAGCCTCACCTGCACCTATGTGCTGTAAATATGGGGGGAGGATGTTAAATAATACTTTGCTGAGGCACAACAGTCCAATGGGCAGTATTAAGATTGTGGAAGCCTGGAGGCATGGGCTGGGTTGTCACCAGTATGCGGATGACACCCAGCTCTATCTGTTGTTGGGTGGCCAGTCAGACTCTAGTCCGGGAGTTCTGGACCTGGTGTTGAAAGCCGTGGCTGGTTGGCTTAGACTGAGTCGATTGAAATTGAATCTGATGAAGATAGAGGTCCTGTGCCTGAGTCAGAGAGGACCAAGGTTAGGGATCCCACTCCCAACTTTTGATGGGGCGCCATTGGTGCCAGTGACAGAGGTTAGGGGCCTGGGAGTGCTCCTGGATGCCTCCTTGATGATGGAGGCCCAGGTAGCAGCCACTGCAAAATCGGCCTTTTACCACCTACAGCTGATTGGGCAGTTGGTTCCCTTCCTTGAATGCAATGACCTGGCGACAGTGATCCATGCAATGGTCACCTTGAGTCTGGATTATTGCAATGATCTCTATATGGGGCTGCCCTTGTCCCAGATCTGGAAGCTGCAGCTGGTGCAGAATGCAGCGGTGAGCCTGTTGCTGTGTCTTCCTGTGCAGGAACACATCCAGCCCGCCCTAAAAGCACTGCACTGGCTGCCAATAGTGTACCGAATTCGGTTCAAGGTGCTGGTTTTGACCTTTAAAGCTCTAAATGGTCAGGGACCTGCTTACCTGAGGGACTGCCTTTCCCCACATGTTCCCCAGAGTGCACTAAGACACCATCTGGCCCTCCATCTGGCCAGGCTAGTGGTGATGAGGGCCAGGGTCTTTTCTGTGGCAGTCCTGCACTGGTGGAATGAGCTCCCGGAGGACATCAGGGCTCTGCGGGACCTTCTGTAGTTCCTGCAAAACGGAGCTCTTCCACCAGGCTTTTGATTAGGGGGCCACCGGTAACATTGTAGCCCTGGCCTAACATCAGCACTAAAGTAACATCAGCACCAAAGCAATATCTGACAGCCTGGCAAGGACCTGGAATATGGCAACTGTTATATCTGGATGTCAAAAGAATGCTGACATTGTTTACTGCACTGCTAGCTCTTCGCATTTTGTTGTGGTTGTAACTGTTGAATAATGTTTTTATATACATGATTGTGAGCCACCCTGAGCCTGTGTTCGCGGGGAGGGTGGGATATAAATTAAATAAATAAATATTCCTGCTTCCCTTTTGTCTCTGACTCCAGTTGGTCCTTCCTGGAAGGAGGGAGAGCACTGGAAAGCTCTGATAGAATCTCCCAATTTCCCTATAACATACTTAAAAATTGATGATTATCTTATATGAATTCTTCTGTTATTTTTTACACACTGCACTAATTGTCGATTCCTTAGGATCTCTCTCTCTCACTCTCACTCTCTCTCAACTTAAAACATTGTGGTGCTAGTTCTCAGGCATTCTATTTGATCTCAAAACCATATGGGAACATTTGTTTTATGATCTCTCTTCAAAATGTAATCACTGTTTTTTCTGATTACATATGTTTGGCATAGCGCTTTCCCTTCGAGATGTGGAAGAAGTTTGAGCAGTCTCCAAGTCTAAACACACCCTAATTTCAAAAGCCACAATCCTGAGGGCTCAATTCCTGTTTACTGAGGAATTAAAGTCTTGTTAAACTGCAGTTTCTAAATACATCTTAGTCATTTTGTCTTTCAGCAATAACAAATATTTAATTTTTTTAGGGATATTGATCTGTATTATGTTTGGCTAGAGAAGATGATATTGGACTAACCCTACATGTATTTTTCCCTCACTCCTCAGCTTGTATATAGTTTCTCCATAATGTGGTTATAGTAAAGGTTCATCAAACGAACTTTCATGATCACTGCTTTCCCCATAGGCTTTAAAATACATACTTGTTTCTTTTGTTTTCTCAAGAAGTTCTCCTAAAAACAAATTTTTACACAAAAGTTACATGTATAAATCTTATTAAGAAGCATAAAAAACCTAGGTGAGAATGTTAATGGGATGATAGGTGGTAGTTTGAGTTAATGGAATGATAGGTGGTAGTTTGAGAACAGGAAATTCTGCCATTGCCAACTTCTCGGGGGGTATTGTAGTATAAATATTATAAATGATTCGTCTGTGGTCCTAACGATACCTACTAATAAGCTAATTCCATTGAAATCAGTGGAGTTTACTTCCAAATAAATACAATTACAAATAAATACCGATTGTTGCAATAAACTGTAGCCCCCTGTTTCAGAGGGTAGCCATGTTGGTTTATAGAATAGCTAGATCCAAGGACAGTATCTGACAGATTTAGCTGACAGTGGGAGTCAGATATATCTGATGAAGGGAACTGATTCTTAGACACTCTTAGCCTGGAAATCTTCCTGGACTCTAGGGTGCTACTGGACTTGAACCTAACTTCCATTTTTATCTGAATCTGAAATAGATTTTAAAAATATTCCTTGTCTACAGTCAGGTATATCTAACTGCACCCTAATCTACCACCTCCATTTTTAATCCTGTGTTCATGTCATAGGGCAGGGGTATCAAACATGCAGCCCGGGGGCCAGATGAGGCCCCCAGAGGGCTTCTATCAGGCCTGCATTGGAACTGGCTGTCTTCTGCTTTGTCATCCAGTTCTGCTGCTGCGTCATCATAGGTTTGCAGCTTGCAGATACACACCTGAACAGCATACTCAAGATTGCAACAGCACAGACATTTTGATGCAATAATTCAGAGCAACAGCCACTGTTAAAATAAATAAACAAATAAATTATTGCAAGAGTGCTAATGTTTTAAGCATGATTTTATTTTAAGTTTAAAAAAACACCCTTTGTGTTTGTGTCCTTTATAAAGTTTATATCTCCACTACCTGGCATTACATTTTATGACACACATGGCCTGGCCCAATCAGGTCTCATTTATATCTGATCTGACCCTCATAACAAATGAATTTGCACCCCTGCCATAGGGCACTATGGATGTGTTTTTTTAAAGAAAAACATAAAAATATGAAAATATAAAGAAAAACATACAAACAAACTTTATTTATTTATTTATTTATTTATTTACTTACTTCCAATTTATATCCCCCCTTGCTGGTGCAAACTGGCTCAAGGTGGCTTACATAAGTTAACATACAATAAAACCAATAAATACAATAACATTTATAATAAAACAGTTACATAAGGTGCTAGTATATACAGATGGCAGTGATTTTGTATACATGGTCTGATGAGAAAAGGCCAAGACCGGCGTTATGACAAGGGTCGTGGCATATTCAGATTACGATGGTTCATTCGACCGTGGCAGCTCCTAATTGAAGGCCTGGTGGAAGATAAGGGTAGCTCCATGTAGAGAGCGTTGCAGTAGTCTAATCTCGAGGCGTGGAACACTGTTGCCAGGTCATTGCATTCGAGGAAGGAAACCCAACTGCCTAATCAGCCGTAGATGGTAAAAGGCCGACTTGGCAGTGGCTGCTACCTGGGCCTCCATTGTTAAGGCGGCGTCCAAGAGCACTCCCAAACTCCTGACCCTCAGCGCTGGAACCAAAGGCACCCCATCAAAGGTCAGTAGTGGGATCCCTACCCCCGAACTGCTCTGACTCAGGCACAGGACCTCCATCTTCACTGGATTCAATTTCAATTGGCTCAGTCTAAGCCAACCTGCCACGTCCTGAAGCGCTCACTCCAGGTCATCTGGGGTAGAGTCGGACTGGCTGCCCAACAACAGATATAGCTGGATGTCATCTGTGTATTGATGGCACCCTAGCCTGTGCCTCCAGGCAATCTGGGCGAGGGGGTGCATGTAGATGTTAAATAACATCAGGGATAACACTGTCCCTTTAGGCACCCTGCACACCAGCGGGTACCTCTTGGATGTCTGCTCCCCTACCGCCACCCTCTGTCCCTGACCTTAGAGAAAGGAGGTGAGTCATTGCAAGGCAAGCCCCTGAAACCCTGTGTTGAGTGAGACAGTGGATCAGCAACTGATGGTCGACCATGTTGAACGCCGCTGACAGGTCCAACAACAACAGTGTCGCCGTGCCGCCTCAATCCGGGTGCCTCCGGAGGTTGTCTTTGAGGGCAACCAGTGCCATCTGCGTCCTGTGGCCTGGCCAGAAGCTGGACTGAAATGGGCATGGAAGTATAATCTATAAAGCTCTGCAACTGAATTGCCGCCACTCTGTCCAGTAATTTGCCCAAATTGTGATCTAAATGTGATGCTAGTTGAGGTAAAAATATTTTCCCCTTGGGCTTTGTCGTCAGTGTGGTTTGGGAAGGCAAAACGACCCAGGAAAAGGGGCATGCACTGTTTTGGCCACACCCACAATGGAGACAGGCCTAGCTAATGACAAGGATTACCAATTTCTCATGGGATAGTCCTGGGCAAGATTTGTAGAATCTCATCTAGTGCAGGGCCACCTCCAGTGAAGAGGCCCCAGTAGAGGGGAGGCAGCAACCCAGACCAATCTGCCCCTGTTTGTCATCTTTAAATTGGGCTGCTAACCTTTGTAAAGCTTTGTATGGGTAGCAGCTCTGTCTCAACAAGACAGGGTGTAAGTGTAGAGTCACACAGAAAAGTGTTGGCAAGTATTGGAGCAGGTCTTTTTCCACAGGCAAGAGGAAAGATGATTCCGCAAATAACTGAAGTTTATAATAAGGTTTTACAAAATGAAGGAACTAAAATTGTGTTTAATATCATTGTATTTTCTAAGGAAAGCCTGTGGTACATTTCTTTTTAACAAATGTAGAGTTATTGCTTCTTAGGCCACAGGCAATAAATCTCTGAGCTCCAAATGTTGTGGACTAGATGACCGTGGAACTCCCTTCCAGCTCTATGATTCTATAATTCCTTATGGGCTTCCCAGAGGCATCTGGCTGTCAATGCTGAAAACAGAATGCTGAACCAGATGAGCCTCTAGTCCAGCCCAGCAAGGCAGTTCTTATACTTTTGATAATATGCTTAAGCTGTATTTATTTTCCTGCTCTGTTACTTCAGGGGACAGACAAGAAAGTGCCAGAAACCTTATGGATAGAAGGGCAAAGAACTGAGTGAAAGGCTGCAAGTCATTAGTGATTAAAAATAGCAGCTTAATTTGACTGTTGTTCTCTAGTAAAGAAAATGATGTGCTGTTAATTACAAACAAAAAATAACTTGAGAGCCAGTGCTAGGTTCTGTAATTATTATTTTGTGTGTATTTTCTACAAGTTGGTGAAGAAGGAAAGACAGAAATAAGGAGGGAGAAGCAGAGAGTATAGGTAACATGCACAAACCCATGGAGGTAGACAGTTGAAACAGGAAAGCTGTGTGCAGATTTCTGGCCATGATTCCAATCCTGCTATAATTATGCATAGTTAATTTCCACTGCTTTAAACAGCTGCCATAAGCCAAGAGGAAAGGCAGGGTATAAACATTTAAATAAATCATACTTATGAACAAATAACTAGATGCAAAATTGCAATGACTGGGTTGCTAAAATTGTTCTACCTCTTAGTTCCATATCATGTAAGAGCAACTTTAGACCTGGGGGAAAGGATTGCATTCATGAGTCATGGTGTTTTGCTCATGTATGAGCTCTCCTTTGTTATAATCAATAACTTTAAACACAAGTTTGTTTTTTTCATTTAATGAATTGGGAGTTATGATGGTCAGTTTGACCCATGTAAGACATGGCACAAATGCTAAAGTACAGACAAAAAGGAAGGCTTCTTGCTTGGATTTGGATTACTACAACAGAGGAGATTCTTAAGGCTTCCCCTGCATCTCTGGCAAGCAGTAAGTGACTAAAAAAGAGCTGGTTACTTAATCATGGAAAGAATCTTTAAACAAACCAAAAGAAAATGTTTAGTTTCCAGAGGTGCTAAACTAGAATCATTTCACAAGTTGGTGATTATGATGGTAGTAAAAGGAATTTTAGTTCTCTTGGTGGAAAGGTGGAACCAGACCGGAGAGGTGAACTCTTCACTATATACCTGGCCCAGCTGCTTAAATTCTACATACCCCATGGTAGAACAATGTTCCTGAAGATTCTGTTCTGCCACAATTACTTCTCATGTTTTGACCATGGGTATAACATGAAGAAAAATGCGTTCTGAACAACGTAAATTTGTGGGAGGGCATTCATTTAGATATATTGAAGAAAATAAAATTTAGGTAGAAAACATTTGTTTTCTTCTACTTCTGGTAAATTTTGTTTCCTTCACAGAAATTGCAGTCATTAAAATCAGTGATGTAGTCAAACAAACAAAATTCTTGATGTCATTGTGTCAGCCACAAATGTGCCCTGATTAGAAATGCATTAGGTCTGTACATGTGATAGCCAGAAGAACAATATAGGGGAATTTCAAACAGCTGATATATTCTGGTTCAGGAACCATTCCCTAACGGTTTCTGGTCTGACATTTCAGACAGAATCTTTTCAGTAACGGTTCCCTACCAGAATATATTTTCACTTTCAGACAGAAATGCTTCTGTCCCGTTAGGGAAGCGTTTCTGAACCGTTTTACCTGCAAACTGCTTCCAGGTGGTCTTCACTTTTCTGTAACGTTTCTGAAGCACTATGGGGTGCTGTGTAAAATGCCCTGTAGCACTTCCTCCTGTACCGCTTTGTTTTCCAGCCCTTTTTTGCCCGTGCGGGTGATCTCCCTCCTTTTTTTTTTTAACATTTGTTTTAGAGTGCTATACCGCTATAACACAATAACACAACACCAAAACAGTGCAATGGCAACCTCATTAGAATGCCTGGACTCCACTGGGATACATGAGATTGGCTACATCTGCCACTTGGAAACAAGTACTTCATTGGATACAGGCTTCAAGTGGGAAATCAGGGCATCAGTGACTGGTGTGACAGAAGTTGCTAACATTACCCTTTTTACCCTTTTTAACAAAGATAAGGGGTTTGTCTCCCTGCCCCTTATACCAGATCCAGCTTTGTGCCAGTCACTTCTCAGCCAATCACCTCTTGGCATGGATGGATGCACATCAGGCTGGGTCAGGCAACCTGACAACCAGTGGACATGGAAGGGTTAGCAATATGTGTCACTCCAATCACTGGTGCCCTGATTTCCCACTTGAAACCTGTATCCAATGAGGTACTTGTTTCCAAGTGGCAGATGTAGCCATCTCATGTATCCCAGTGGAGTCCAGGCATTCTAATGGGGTTGCTATTGCACTGTTATGGTGTTGTGTTATAGCGCTATAGCGGTATAGCACTCTAAAATGAACGTTAAAAATGAAAGGATGGAGATCGCCTGCACGGGTGAAAAAGGGTGGGAAAACAAAATGGCACAGTCTGAAATGCCAAACCACTTCAGAGATGGCTCCTTACTGGTAGGGGAAAGGCTGTGTGAAATGGCAGCCCTGTACCGGTTTACTCCAAGATGGTACAATAATGGCTTAAAAACGGCTTTAAAAGGGTAATGTGAAATTCCCCATAGTTATGAACATCCAAGGATTTTTGAAGAATGAGTGTTTAAATACCGGAGAAGACCCAAGATGTTTTTGTTTGGCACTTCAAGTATGTTTGATGGAGAAATTTAACATAGCAAAACTGTGTGATCTATGTGTTGTGCTATATTACAATTAGCTTGTACCCAGAGGCTTTCTGTGTAATTTATTTCAATGCATTATTTCAAAGAAGTGTCAAGTGCAATCAGGAGCTAATGAAATTTTATATAAACCATCTGCTGAATGTTCCCTTTGATAAAATGCCTTTGAGGAGAATAGGAAAGCCCCTTTTATATTCTGCTGCGTGATTGTGTGTCATTTTTTTTCCAGGCTAATTTTTTTCTTAGCTAAAAGGAGCTTTTGGGCTTTGCAAGTCATAGCACAACAGTTTACCATAAAATTCTGCTCATATTTCAAGGAACAGGTGACAGAAATTAACTGTTCTGCCTGTATTCATAACAAATGCAAAGGTGTGTTTGTTCAGCCCATTGCAGGAGTATCTTATATTCTAATAGTGAAGTTGAGATATCTTTTAACACTTAAATCCAGTGACTGGAGCGGTGAATGGGCAAGACAAGCCTAAAAAGGGTCCTAGGTTTGCAGAAAAATGTGAAATCTAAAAGAAAAATACACTGGGCAGCTTTAAAAAGCCGAAAATGATAAGAGGACACCCTGTAGCTTTAAGAAATTGATTTCCTCAGTGGCTCTTGGCAAACTCTGGGCTCATCTGGTTAATGGGCCAACCCCTCCCCACCCAGTCCAAAATGCAGGAGAGCATGCAGTCCCATTCGGTGTGGCGGGACACATTGGGTACCTGGATAGGATGGTTGGGCGGGTCCTTAAGGAGCAGGATCTGGTGTGCAGGCACCAGATCCGGGTCATAGGAGGGCAGCAGGAGGCAGCTGAGGGCATCAGCATGACCCATCGCTTTTCTGGGCCCATGGAGGAGTGCATACTGGTAGTCGGCTAAGAAGATAGACCATCAGAGGACCCTGGGGGACAGCATCTGTGGTTTCTGGCGATCTGGAGCCAACAGACCCAGGAGGGGTTTGTGGTCTGTCATGGTGAAGGGCCATAGAGGTAGTTGTGAAACTTCTTTACACCCGCCACAATTGACAATGTCTCTTTATCAATCTGCGCATTGTTGCACTCGGCTGAAGACAAGGTGTGGGAATAGTAGGTCATGGGGACCTCACAGCCGTCAGGCAGCTGGTGCCCTAGGATGGCCCCAACCCTGTACAGGGAAGCGTCACAGGCGAGGACAACGGGGAACATCTCATTGAAGTGTGCTAGGACCAGAGTACTTAAAGAACTTTGTCAGTTGAAGAGGCTCTGAACTTGGAGGGGAGGGGTGTTATGTATTGTGCCTGAACTGTATTGGCAAAAAGGACTTAGCTTGGGATGCATGACAATAGATTGCTAGGATCCTAGAATGGGCAGGTAGGGGGACAGGGATCCTGAAGTAAACCAACTGGGAAACAATAGAGTGTAAATAGGCTATCTTTGGGAGTGGGGTGTGTTTTGGGTGTAACCTTTTTCAGGCATAAATACCTGGCTTCAGCCAGGGATTTCCAGTCTTCTTTTTCTTGCTGAATCACTAATAAAATATGAGCTGATCATTTGAATGCGTCGGAACCCAGTATATTTATCGAGAAGGCAATGCAGGGGTTCGGCGATTGCAGCCTTGTTGGGGCAAGAAGGAATGATAGAAGTTCAGCAGCCCCAAGAAGGCCTGGAGGTCCGGCTTAGAGGAGGGGGTTGGAGCATTAACAATGGAGCGGACCTTGTCGAGTGTAGGATGTATGCCTTGAGCATCGACCAAGAATCCCAGGAACTTGACTCGCGGAACCCCCGGAGACATTTTTCCCACTTAATCTTCAGGACAGCAGTGTGGAAATGTTGCAGGATGGCGTGCAGCCTCTCGGCTAAGGTCTCAGCCATGGGTGCAGCAATCAAAACATCATCAAAGAATGGCTGGACCCCAGGGTACCTTTAAGGAGACACTTCATTAGATTTTGAAAGATCCCCGGGGCCACACTGACCCTGAATTGCAACTGCCACACCCGGAACTCACCCCTGTACGTCATGATTGTCTGGGGCTCTGCGGTGGCATCGATTATGGGGAGCTGTTGGTACACCTGGGCCAAAAACTTTCTCACCCTCCAAGGACACCAAAACATGGCTGACTACTGGAATGGGATAAGCATGGTCCTGCAGGGCCTTGTTTATGGTGCACTTATAGTCCGCGCAGATATGGACATCCTCGTTTGGCTTAATTGGGGTGATGATGGGAGTCTCCCAGAGGGCATGTGGCACTGGCTCTAAAACCCCCTGTGCTACCAGGTGGACCAGCTCTTTGTCTATCTTGGGTCTGGCCTTCATACGGATAGGGCATACAGTGGGGTTGAAGTCTAGGGAGATGAGTGGACTGGTGTAGCACCCCAGCGCCCCATCGAAAATGGCCAGGAACTCGTCGCACACATTACTGAAGTCCGTAGGCCATATGTGATGCACCTCCGTCACCCTGAACCCCAGGGGAGCAAACCACGACAGACCCAGTAAACTAGTAAGCCGCCTTTCTACCACCAGCAAATCCAAAAGTCCTTCAAAGTTCTTATATTGCACATGGAACTTGCCCCACCCTTTCATGGCCACTGGGTTCTTTTGGAAGTCTCTGAGGGTGAAGCCAGCGTGTATTAGGTGGGGACCCCCTTGCGGGCAGAGCCTCCTGAAGAGTCTCTTCAGAGATGATGGAGATGGAGGACCCGTGTCCAATTCCATTTCGCAAGGGGCCCCCTCTATTAACATGGTTACTTTAATTTTGTTAGGGATTCCTGGGGCAAGTGAAATACCTGGTGTTGGTGGAGTCTGCGGATTGCTGGTGAGTGGTTGGCTGATGCCAGTTTCCTCAGGAATAGCAGGTGCGTGCAATGTGGCCTTTTTTTCTGCAGGTTTGGCAGATCAGGTCGCGGAAATGGCAGGAATGGCGTTCGTGCTCTTCACTGCAGCTGGCGCAAGACACTTAAGCGATGGTCTTTGCAGGCTGTGGGGCAGTCACAGACAGTGGGCGTGAGTCCTGGCGAGCTGGGCAATGTACCTGGAGTATTTCTTCCTCATCCGAGGCATCGGAGACTGGGGATATGGAGGGGGCCTGGCAATCCCATTGTGACTTTTCAGAAGCCGTGACCATGCATAGTGCCTTGTCCAGTTTGAGTTCGTTGGTACCAATGAGTTTGCAGTGAAGTTTCTGTTCTCAGACACCTCAGACGACTCAAGATCTGGGAACTTGCAGTTGATGGCCAGTCTGTGGAGATCAGCCATGAAGTCAATGGCCACTTCACTGGACTTTTGGTGGCGCACCAAAAAGTCCATGCACTTCGCCATCTTAGCTGGTTGAGGAACAAAATGGTCTGTGAGGGCCTTGATGAGTTCATCGTATGTGGCTTCTTCAAGGGTGTAGTGTATCCACAGAGAAACATGGACTCGGGGCAACCATGTGCTCCGATCGGTTTGGGCCGGTCCACCACGCGGTCAGGCAAAGAGCCTGAACTTCGTTCCTGTAGACAATAGATTGTAGGCTCCTCGCATTCTTCCAATCGGGGAGCCTGGGGTAACTCAATTAAACTGTAAATAGCTAATCATGGGGGGGGGTGTTTGGGGTGTGGGCTCACTTAGGAATAAAAGCCGGCCTGCGAGCCGGCTTAGTTGTTTTGTTCCTGATCTAATAAAGTATGTGAGAGCTGAAATCACTCGTCAGTCTCAGTACTTTACACTGGCGATGAAGATGGGATGCCAACTCCCTCTCTGAACAACGACCATGAAGAAGAGCATCGCATCGAGCCCCGCCGCTCATCGCACCGCTCCCTAGCATCACACCGCTGACCCCGAGAGCAGCAACGCACCGCTCACTGCAACCAAAGCCGCCAACGCTCCTGAGCTTCACACAGAGCCAGCCGCTCAACACACCGCTCCTGAGCCTCGCCGCTGACCCCAAGAGCAGCGTGCCTCCTGCTCGGCTTCAACGTTACTACCCGGCCACTACAACTCGCCTTCACAGGGTAAGATGGCCGCGCCGGCAGCCCACCTCCAAGCCTTCGACATTTCCCAGCCTCAGAAATGGGACGACTGGCTGGAGACCTTGGAGAACCACTGCAGCTACCATGATGTGGTGGATGCCGGAAAAAAGAAGCAATTGTTCCTAAGCGTCTGCGGCATAGACACCCTCCTCTTCTTGCGGGACCTCATAAACCCCAAGACCACCAAGGAGGAGTCCTACAGGGCGCTGGTAAAGGCCCTAACGGACCACTTCTTGCCAAAACCCACAAAATTCGTCAAGCACCTGGGGTTCTTTGCAAGGGTCCAGGGCCCAGACGAGTCCACCACAGAGTTCCTGGTGGGTCCTCGGCGGGCGGCCTCAAGATGCGCGTTTCCAAGCCTCTCAGATACGCTGCTGAACCAGTTTCTCGTGGGCCTCCGTGAGTCCAAACTGTGGCGGAAACTGGCCAGCAACAATGACCTCACACTGGAAAAGGCCATCCAGGAGGCCGCAGCCTACGAAAAGGCCCACCAAGACCGGCTCGGCTCGGTGGTCCACCGCACACAAGCAACGCGAGGGTCCGATGTATCGGACGACGAGGAGGTACTCCAGGTACGCCACCGACCGTCTCAGCGACCTCCGCAGACCCAACAGGCCAAGTCCCAGCCATCCGTAGCCTGCGCAAGCTGCGGAAACGCTCATGAGCAACGGACCTGTCAATTCCGCACCGTAATCTGCAGGGCGTGCAACAAAACGAGGCACATTGAGAAGGTCTGCCGCTCCAAAGGCCAACGGACAACCCTCACGGCGCACCTCGAAGCTGATGATCTGCACACCGTTTCGGTCCACCACCAACAAACGGTATGTAACTTGCCCCCCAACAGCCCAGACAAAGTGCATGTGACTGTCCGGATTGAAGGGTCCCCCTGTGAAATGGAGATTGATTTGGGGTCTTCGTTTTCAATCATATCGGCGGAGACCCTCTGTGCCCTATGCCCGAAAGGGGGACCCCAGTTGCACAAGCTACAGGGTCTGGTTTTGCGGGACTTTAATAAGAACCCTGTGGCCGTCCAGGGCTGGGGCAAGTTCAAGGTCCAGTTCAAAGGATTCTCGGGCACCCTGAACCTGGTGGTGGTGGAGGGACGGCTCTCCAGCCTATTGGGACTCTCGTGGTTCAAACCCCTGGGTCTCCAGATAACGGGGTTGAACCAGATCCGAACAGCGGACTGGGAAGCGGTGTGCCGGGAATTCCCCAAGGTATTTGATGGAACTCTGGGAAAATACACCAGGGACCCCATTTCGCTGGATCTGGATCCGGCTGTCCGGCCCATTCGGATAAAGGCTCGGGTTCCCCCCATTGCGATGCGAGCGAAAATCAAAGCGGAGCTCGATCGCCTGGTGGCGCAAGGGGTGCTGGAGCCAGTCGCATCCACACGCTGGGAGACCCCCATAGTAACGCCCGTCAAACCTAATGGGGACATGCGCATTTGTGCCGACTACAAGTGCACAATAAACAAGGCCTAGCAGGACCACGCGTACCCAGTCCCAGTGGTTAGCCACGTCCTCACTTCTCTTTGGTAAGCTCGACCTGGCACAGGCTTACCAACAGCTGCCCGTTGATGCCACTGCCACAGAGGCCCAGGCTATTGCCATGCACAAGGGAGCCTTCCGGGTCACAAGGCTTCAGTTCGGGGTTTGTATCGATCCATCTTTTATGGACTCTCTCCTAAAAGGCATCCCCGGAGTACAGCCCTTTCTAGATGATGTCATCGTCGCGGCGCAGGACACATCCTCCTTCGCGGACCACCTCCGTCAGCTCCTACAGAGATTCGACGATGCCAGGCTGAAAGTAAAGAAGGAGAAATGCCTTCTGGGAGTGCCCCGCATTGAGTTCCTGGGGTTCGCTGTGGACGCGCAAGGGATCCACCCCACGGACAACAAGGTGAAGGCCATCACGCACGCCCCCCCGCCCTCCTCCAAGGCTGAATTGCAGGCTTTCCTTGGCCTGCTCAATTTTTATCATGCGTTCCTGCCCCTCAAGGCAGCCGTGGCGGAGCCGCTCCACCACCTCCTCGACAAGGATGCGCCCTGGGACTGGGGACCTAAACACGCGGCGGCATTCCAGAGTGTCAAGGACTTGCTGGTCTCAAACGCGGTCCTTCACCACTTCTCGGAGTTGCTTCCAGTGGTCCTCACCCTACGGGGTCGGGGCAGTCCTGGGCCACCGGTTGCTGGACGGCCGGGAGGTCCCGGTCGGCAGAACGCAACTCTGCGCAAATAGATAAGGAGGCGCTGGCAATTGTGGCGAGGTACTCAATTTTCCTGGCGGGGTACTCTTACTCCCTCACCCACCGACCGGGGAAGGCGATGGGGCACGCAGACGCCCTTAGCCGCCTGCCCCTGCTGTCCACAGACCCTGACCCCGCATCTGAGCAGCTGGTCGCCCTCATGGAGATGCTCCCTGACAGTCCGGTCCATGTGCGGGAGGTGGCCCGCCACACGGCTCGGGATCCTGTTCTCTGTTGAGTCTTGGACTGGGTGGGGAGGGGGTGGCCGGTGGCCAAGGAGGGGCCCAAGTTTGCCCCGTTCAGTACCCGGAAACATGAACTGTCTCTTTACAAGGGGTGCTTAATGTGGGGAGGCTGGTGGTGATTCCAGCGCCGCTGCAACAACATGTTCTAGAGGCGCTACACGAGCATCACCCGGGGGTGGTCCACATGAAGGCGTTAGCGCAGAGCTGCGTCTGGTGGCCGGGCCTCGACAAGGACATCGAGGACAAAGTAAAAAGATGCCAGCCCTGCCAGGCCTCACGCCCCGATCCACCGCGCGCTCCGGAGAGAGCCTGGGAGTCCTCCCATCGTCTCTGGTCCCGGCTCCACCTGGATTTCGTGGGGCCGTTCCAGGGGCAGATTTTCTTTATACTAGTCGACACCTACAGCAAGTGGCTAGAGGTCGTCCCGGAATCGTCCACCTCCTCGAAATCCGCCATCAGGGCCATGTGGTGGATCTTCAGCGCTCAAGGCCTCCTGGACACGCTGGTCACTGACAACGGCACCGCTTTCACCTCCTGGGAGTTCCAGGACTTCACCGCTTACTACGGCATCCAGCACGTGCGTTCCACGCTGTTCCACCCCACCACTAATGGCCAGGCGGAAAGAATGGTCTGGATGGCCAAGGAAGCTCTACAGCGGCTCGACTCCCTGGATTGGGAATACAAGATAGCGTCCTTCCTTTTCAGACAACGCATCACTCCACAGTCCACGACGGGGTGAAGTCCGGCAGAACTCCTCCTGGGGCGTCGCCTCATGACACGCATGAACAGGCTGCACCCGGACAGGGCCCCGGAGCAGGAGCCAGGGACGGAGGACCAGGAGGCCGCCCGAGGGTTCTTCCCAAAGGACCCGGTGTACGCCTGTAACTACACAGTGGACCCCCCGTGGGTGCCGGCATGGGTGGTTCAGGTCAGGGGCCCCCGTTCATACGAGGTCTCTTGTGAGGACGGTACTGTGCTTCACTGCCACATCGACCAGCTCTGCCGCCGGGTGGTGCCACGAGAGCTGGACAACTTCAAGGTCCCGAACCCCAGGAGGGAGAAGAGCCAAGACCTCCACCATGGGAACCCAGCCTAGCGGAAGGCGCCACGGCAGCACCCATCGTCCCGTCTCCCGATCCCCCGACTGCTGCGGATGATGCCACGATGGCCGCTCCCCGTCCACCGGTACCAGTAGGCTCCCCAACCAGGACCCAGACACCGGCATCCCCAGTGGCGCCGGGTCCTCGACACTCCACAAGGAATAGGAAGCCTCTGGCTTACTTGAAGGACTTTGTGTGCGGGTACATCACGGACCAAGGGGGGAGGGGTGTAGTGTATCCATGTGGCAACATGGACTCGGGACAGCCATGTGCGCGGACTGGTCTAAACTGGTCTGCCATGCGGCCAGGCGAAGGGCCTGAGCTTTGCCCCAAAAGACAATAGACTGCAGGCTCCTGCTCCCTTCCAATCGGGGAGCCAGGGATAATTGAATCACTGTAAATAGCAAATCATGGGTGTTATGTGTTTTGGGGTGTGGGTTCACTTGGGAATAAAAGCCGGCCTGCGAGCTGGCTTAGTTGTCTTGTTCCTGATCTAATAAAGTATGTGAGAGCTGAAATCACTCGTCAGTCTCAGTACTTTACAAAGCGTTTTAGGAGCGATGAGGCCATGGCCTAGGCGTAGCGTGGCAATGCTGCATGTGCTGAGCAGGATTGATTGTTTTCTTGTTGACCCCGTCTATATTTTGGAACCGAACAAAGTACTTCAGCTGCTCCACCCACACTTCCCAAAGCTCAGGGTGAGCGGGGTCGAACACAGGAATGTTTCCCAGAATGGCAGCCGTGACCCATACAGCAATGCGAGGTGTGGAGTCCTGGAGATCATTGCGTGGTGCGGTGCTGGTTGCTGGGTCCGGGTTGGTCATTGGGATCTTATTCTCATTGCCAGTGAAATATACTGGGTCCAGATGCATTCAAGTGATCAGTTCATATTTTATTAGTGATTCAGCAAGAGAAAGAAGACTGGAAATCCCTGGCCAAAGACAGGTATTTATGCCTGAAAAAGGTTATACCCAAAACACACTCCAATTCCAACAACAGGTTATTTACACTCTATTCTTTCCTAATTGATTTACTCCAGGATCCCTGTCTCCCTACTGGCCCATTCTAGGATCCTAGCAATCTATTGTCATGCATCCCAGGCTAAGTCCTTTTTGCCAGTACAGTTCAGGCACAATACATAACAGGTTGCCAGCTCCAGGTTGGGAAATTCCTAGAGATTGTGTGCTGGAATCTGAAGAGAGTAGGGTTTGGGGAGGGGTGAGGACTCAGCTGTATATAATGCCACAGAGTCCACCCTCCAAGGCAACCATTTTCTCCAGGGAGACAGCTCTCTGTTGTCTAGAGTTCAGTTGCAGTTCTCCAGGCAAATGTGGGCCTGGCAGCACCTTCTGTGTCACTTGATACCACCTGACTTGCATGACTCAACTAGATGTGATTGCTTGCTACTGTTCAGCAGCAGACACTGTATGGAGGCCAGTGTGGCACAGCAGTTTGAGCTTCAGAGTAGGATCTGCAAGATACAGGCTCAGATCCCCATCTTGCTGTGGAAGCTGATTGAGTGATTTTGGACTTGTCACATACTTTCAGCTTAACATGCCTCACAAGATTATTGTGCAGGTAAAAGAAGGACAGAATAATGTAAGCTGCTTTGGTCTCCACTGTGGAGAAAGACTGTAGTTTTCCTAGGGGGAGAGGAATGGAAACAGAAAGCTGAAGACAGAGCGATGGATAATGGTAGGTTGGCTGTTGGGTGAGAAGGAGATAGGGTTGCCAACTCCAGGTTGGGAAATTCCTGGAGAGGATGGGGTTTGAGAAGGAGAGGGACATCAGACCAGTATAATGCCATAGATCCCACCTTCCAAACCAGCCATTTCCTTAATGAGAACTACCTTTGCAAAGCTCCAGGTGAGGGATGGAATTACAACTGCTCTCCAGGTGACAGAGATCAGTTCACCTGGAGAAAATGGCTGTTTTGTAGGGTTACCGTTCCCCAGGTAGGGGCAGGGGATCCCCCACTTTCATGGGCTCCTGCCTGCCAGCAGCCAGCTCAACAGTGGAAGTAAATTCCCCCCCCACCACCACCAAGCAGCAATGCTGTTCGTGATGCACTGACGTTGCAATGTGACTGAGTGGGGGAGTGTGTCTTGTATTCTAATATACTATACACTGGATTCAGATTATTACTCTATTATGACTGATCATCTCACCTTTCTGAGGGATGATCAGTTTTCACTTAAAAGTGTCTTTGGAGTTTGTATCCCTTGTAGATGGAAGATATCTGCCAGTATGAATCCTTATCAAGAAGCCAGGCACCAGTGCTTTTTAAAGTCAAACTGCACAACTCTTTATTTCACAGAAACACAGCAGGGGGAGGGATATTTACACAGGATATATTGTTGCTGTTTGTATGAGTGCCTCTCTCTCCCTCTCCCTCTCCCTCTCCCTCTCCCTCTGTCTGTCTGTATTAACATAGGCTGTAGTTATAAAACACTAAGTTGGTCACAGTCTGTCTTTGGTACAGGTTTCACTCTCCGGTAACTATCTGTGGTTAGACCTTGGACATTCTCCGTCTGGCTCTCTGAGACTGACTGGTGAGCCTATTCCACCTATTTCCCAGTCTCTTCTAGGCTCCTAGTCCTTCCCTTAACCACCTCACAAGTTCCCTTGGAGAAGTGTATGTTTTGCTTTGTGACTACTGAGGAGTTATTTAGTTTCTCCTGTCAGCTCACTACCCTCTCTCTTTTGAGATGACCAGTAGGAGTGTTATCCAGCCCCAGTTTTCCTCGAATGGATGGCTTGCTGTATCACTCAGCTTCAGAGGCTCCTTCGCTCTCAAGAGCTCTCCAGCTAACTCCCTAACTGTCAGCTGTTAACTGTCACTTCACTGAGAATTCCAAGCAACTTGCCCTCCCCTCAGTCATGTGACCTAGCTGCTCTCTTGCTTTGCCGCTGTTTATCAACAAACCTTTAGTCTGTCACAGACGTCAACCAGAAAATGACATAGGCATATCAGTTACATTGGGTGGGTGACACTGTTTTCTGGGCAAAACTCTATGGTTTGAGGGTGATTTTACCATAGAGTTTTGCCCAAAAACCAGAGCATCACCCCTGATGTCACTGGCATGGTCACTTTTGGGTGATGTATGCACATCATGTGACATCCCTGCCAACTCCTGGAATGCCTCCCCATCCCCTCACTGGTGCAACAATCAGACCTTGCAACCCTACTGCTTTGGAGGGTGGAGTCTATGGCATTATACCCTGCTGATGTCACAAGCTCTGGCACAGCTGTTCCTGAAAGGGCAGTTTGTGTCAGAGCTCTCTCAGCTCCACCTACCTCACAGGGTGTCTGTTGTGGGGAGGGGAAGGGAAAGGAGTTTGTAAGCTGCTCTGAGACTCCAAGTGAAGGGTGGGAGACTCCAAGTGAATCTCTTCTCTCTTCCTCTTCTTCTTCAATCCCCAGTATCTCCAGTTAAAAGATCTGGCATGTGAAAGACCTCTGTCTGAGACCCTGGGGAGCTGCTGCAATCTGAGTAGACAATACTGACTTTGATTGACCAAGGGTCTGATTCACGATTAGGCAGCTTCATGTGGAGGGGCGGAAGCAGGTGGGCAGCTGGGAGCACCGCCACCACGACTGTGGCTGATGTGTGTGTGGGGGGAGCAGGCAAGAAGCTGGGAGAGTGCAGGGGGAGAAAGATGCAGTGATGGGGTGCGAGGAACAAACAGAGAAAGCGAGGGTGGGGGCAGAAGAGAGATAGTGATGAGGTGGGGAGGCAGAAAAACAGAGGGATGAGGGGTCAGAAAGAGAGAGGAAGTGACACGCATGGAGGAGAGAGAGTAAGACAAGGCATTGCAGAAGGGAGAAAGAGTATGATGGGGGGAGGAAGCAAAGGGGGGATGGGATAACTGCTTGCAAGTTTATTGTGGGTCCCCTCATGTTTGTTATTTACTGTATTTATAGTCCTCCTTTCTCACTGAGGTTCAATGTTACTTAAGAACATAAGAGAAGCCAATGTTGAATCAGGCCAATGGCCCATCTAGTCCAACACTCTGTCACACAGTGGCCAAAATATACCAGGTGCCATCAGGAGGTCCAGCAGTGGGGCCAGGACATTACAAGCCCTCCCACTACTGCCCCCTCCAGCACCAAGAATAGAGTGCATCACCTGCCCCAGACTGAGAGTTCCCATCTATACCCTGTGGCTAATAGCCACTGATGGACTTCTGCTCCATATGTTTATCTAATTCCCTCTTGAAACTGCCCATGCTTGTAGCTGCCACCACCTCCTGTGGCAGTGAATTCCATATGTTAATCACTCTTTGGGTGAAGAAGTACTTCCTTTTATCTGTTCTAACCCGACTGCTCAGCAATTTCATGGAGTGCCCACGAGTTCTTGTATTGTGAGAAAGGGAGAAAAGTACTTCTTTCTCAACCTGCTCAATCCCATTCATAATCTTATAAACCTCGATCATGTCACCCCTCAGCCGTCATTTCTCCAAGCTAAAGAGCCCCAAGCGTTTTAACCTTGCTTCATAGGGAAGGTGTTCCAACCCTTTTAAGAACATAAGAACATAAGAGAAGCCAATGTTGAATCAGGCCAATGGCCCATCTAGTCCAACACTCTGTCACACAGCGGCCAAAATATACCAGGTGCCATCAGGAGGTCCAGCAGTGGGGCCAGGACACTAGAAGCCCTCCCACTGCTGCCCCCTCCAGCACCAAGAATAGAGTGCATCACCTGCCCCAGATTGAGAGTTCCCATCTATACCCTGTGGCTAATAGCCACTGATGGACTTCTGCTCCATATGTTTATCTAATTCCCTCTTGAAACTGTCCATGCTTGTAGCTGCCACCACCTCCTGTGGCAGCGAATTCCATATGTTAATCACTCTTTGGGTGAAGAAGTATTTCCTTTTATCTGTTCTAACCCGACTGCTCAGCAATTTCATGGAGTGCCCACGAGTTCTTTTATTGTGAGAAAGGGAGAAAAGTACTTCTTTCTCAACCTGCTCAATCCCATTCATAATCTTATAAACCTTGATCATGTCACCCCTCAGCCATCGTTTCTCCAAGCTAAAGAGCCCAAGCATTTTAACCGTTCTTCATAGGGAAGGTGTTCTAACCCTTTTATCATTCTAGTTGCCCTTTGCTGCTCTTTTTCCAATGCTATAATATCCTTTTTGAGATGTGGTGACCAGAACTGTACACAGTATTCCAAATGAGGTCGCACCAATGATTTATACAGGGGCATGATGATACTGGCTGATTTGTTTTCAATTCCCTTCCTAATAACCCCCAGCATAGCGTTGGCCTTCTTTATTGCAGCTACACACTGTCTAGACATTTTCACTGAGTTATCCGCTACAACTCCAAGATCTCTCTCTTGGTCCGTCTCTGCCAGTTCAGACCCCATCAATGTGTATTTATATTTAGGATTTTTGGCTCCAATATGCATCACTTTGCACTTGGCCACATTGAACCCCACTCACCCATCCTCGACAGATCCCTTTGGAGTGCCTCACACTCCTCCCTGGTTTTCACCACCCGGAACAACTTCGTGTCATCTGCAAATTTAGCCACTTCACTGCGTACTCCCAATTCCAAATCGTTAATAAACAAGTTAAAAAGCATCGGACCAAGTACTGATCACTGTGGTACCCCACTGCTTACCACCCTCCACTGAGAAAGTTTCCCATTTATACTCACTCTCTGTTTCCTATTTATAAGCCAGTTTTTGATCCACAAGAGGACTTGTCCTTTTATCCCATGACTATTGAGCTTACTTAGGAGCCTTTGATGAGGAACTGTATCAAAAGCTTTCTGGAAGTCAAGGTAAATAATATCTATTGGGTCCCCCTTGTCCACATGTTTGTTCACTCCCTCAAAAAACACTAACAGGTTAGTGAGACAAGATCTTCCCTTACAGAACCCATGCTGAGTCTGCCTCAATAGTTTTTGTTCATCAATGTGCCTACTAATTCTTTCCTTAATAACAGTTTCCACCAACTTACCCGGTATCGACGTCAGACTGACTGGCCTGTAATTTCCTGGATCTCCCCTGGAGCCCTTTTTAAAGATGGGAGTGACATTAGCTACCTTCCAGTCCTCAGGAATGGAGGCAGATTGTAAAGAAAGATTACATATTTTTGTCAGGAGATCCACAAGTTCACATTTGAGTTCTTTAAGAACTCTTGGATGAATGCCATCCGGGCCTGGTGATTTATTAGTTTTTAAATTGTCCATCAGTCGGAGGACTTCCTCTCTTGTCACCGCAATCTGATTCAGGTCTTTCAACCCCCTCCCGAAATCGGTGCTTCTGGAGTGGGCAAGCACTTCTCCTCTTCCACAGTGAAGACAGAGGCAAAAAATGCATTCAGCTTCTCAGCCATTTCCCTATCATCCTTCACTACTCCTTTTACCCCTTGGTCATACAAGGGCCCCACTGCCTCCCTGGCTGGCTTCCTACTTCTAATGTATTTGAAGGAAGTTTTATTGTTGGCCTTTATGTTTTTTGCGATATGTTCCTCATATTCCCTTTTCGCTTGCCTGATCTCAGACTTGCATTTTATTTGCCATAGTCTGTGTTCCCTTTTATCAACCTCACTGAGACTAGCTTTCCACCGCTTAAAGGAATCCTTCTTACCTTTTACAGCTTCCATTACTTTATTTGTTAACCATGCAGGCTTTTTTCTATACCTATTTGTGCCTTTCCTAACCTGCGGTATATATTTTTTCTGAGCTTCTAGGATTGTATTTTTAAATAGTCTCCAAGCTTCCCCAATGGTTTTGACCTTCTCCACTCTTCCTTTCAATTTCTTCCTCACATATCCCCTCATACCAGAGAAGTTACCCCTTTTAAAGTTAAAAGTGGTTGTGTCAGTCTTTTGACTTACTTACACTTACAAAGAGCAATCTAATAAGTACAGTGTAGGTCGATACAATTAAATATGAGGTAACATCTAAAGAACAGTGTATTAGAACTAGGATTACTGAAATCTGAATGAGCATAACATATTGGGCGCAATACAGAATGTGGATATAAAATGGTATCACATCTGTAGAAAGCAATGAAATGACAACAGGTGTTGGATGTGATTACTTCACCTACTGACATCACATGTGTTTGCGTATTAGGCGTAACATCTAAGAGTTGCCTGTGTGTGTCTAATAATCCCCTGTGATCCTTGGTTTCCACATCCCACTGCCCTGTGGACATACACAGACACTTTCCTGTGTAGGAGAATAGTGATCCCAAAGAACATTTTCAGTGCAGTCCTAAGAATGTTTTCCTGGAAGTAAGCCATACTGAATGGACCTGAGTAGAATTCTGAGTAGACCTGCTTAGACTTGCTCTCTAATGGTGCCATCTGAAGCAGTTTTACCCTTTTAAAGTTTTGAAGTCAGTTGGTTAAGAAGAGTATAACTCTGCTAAGGATAGCACTGGCAGTGAAGGGTATGAATGTAAAACAAGCCTCATTCTTTTCCCAGACAGCAGTTCTGTGAAGTTACAACCAACATAGCAAAGGTTAAATCCCAAAGGGTCTGGAGGCCTGGTTCTGAGTTAGGGTGCACAAATAGTTTTGCTATTATTATTATTTACATTCAGTCCTTTTCACATTTCCATTCAAGTGTTTCCACGTTTCTGTGAGACATCTACAATCAGGGTGTTAATGGTTTGTTTTCCATACATTTATGGTTGCCAGCCTGACACTGGCAACCCCCAAGAGCTTTCCAGGGACAGAGCCCTGGAAAACAGCACTGCTGACATCATGATGTCTTTTCTGGACTAAAACCTGGAAGGTTGGGCATAAGTTTTTGTCAGCCACAGCCCACTTTATCACACTGACAGGCTAACAATATTCTACATTTTTCTTTACCTCAGAATATAGTCATTCTTCCCCTGTTTTGATGAAATAAATTACTCCTACTGGTGATAAACTCAAAAGATTCCGATGCAAGGAGCATCCATGGGATCCACACTGTGAAACTTTTGCATGATTCTTAGCTGTAGTTTATATAACTTTGTAGTTTATCTAACCCTTAATATTGTCTGTTAAGATTCAGGACCCATTCAAGCACTCCTATGTTTTTTCCACTATTACAGAAAAGAGAATTATATTAAAACATTTCTGTCAAAATTTCACACTTGATAGCAGTGAATGTTGTTTCCATGGAAGCAGAATGGTAGATATTCCAAGGCATGCTTTTGTTACAGCTTTAGTGTGTTAGAAAGGTATTAGCAATGTTCTGGAATACTACAACTGTAATACTACTGAAGGGAAAATCCCTACTGCTGTTACAATGCTTTGACCTCTAAAGTAATGTAGAAAATTTCTATCTTTATAGAAATGATAGGAAAGAAAAATGAGGTTTTGACTATTAGTTTTATAATGTTGTAGTTAAGGTCATCTGATTCAGGAAAGTGTATGAACTACTCAAAAGGGCTGTGTGTAAGTGTTATGTGTATAGATCATGTACTGTCTTACTGCGTATAGATCTCTTGCAATTAATTCATCATTATCATAAAGGGTAGCTTTTTGATTTGGTTCATGTACTGTTATTCCACAAAGCACAAACATATGCTGCACACACAGAAAATATATGTATATGAATGAAATTTTTAGTTGTAGGAAGTTCTGGTCACCGTAGCTGGGGTCACACACACTAAATAATCCACTTTCGATCCACTTTCAGTGCACTTTCCAACTGGATTTTATTGTGTGTGAATTGACAAAATCCAGTTGGAAAGTGGATTGAAAGTGGATTATTTAGTGTGTGTGACCACAGCCTGTATCTCATAAAGGATATTACAGAACTGGAAAAAGTATAAAGGAGGGCAACCAGGATGATGAGGGGGTTAGGGCACCTTTCCTATGAGGAAAGGCTGGAGAGACTATGACTTTTTAGTCTAGAAAAAAAAGACAGCTAAGGGGCAACATGATAGAGGCTTATAAAATTATGCATATGGTGTATGTAACACAGAAAGTGGATAGAGGGAGCTTTTTCTCCCTCTCCCATAAAACTTGGGGCACCCAGTGGAATTGTTGGGAAACAGGTTCAGAACAGACAAAATGATATACAAAATGTTAACAGCAGGGGACTCTAATCTGAAGAATTGGGTTTGATTCCCCCCTCTTCCACATGAAACCTGCTGGGTGACCTTGAGCCAGTCACAGTTCTCTCAGAATTCTCTCAGCCCCATCTACCTCATGAGGTGTCTGTTGTAAGGAGAGGAAGGATATGTGGTTTGAGACTCCTAAAGGTCAAGAAAAGACCTACCATTCTTCTTAACTCAATGAGAAACTGTGGTTCCTAGCTATGAAGGGAGCTTCTATCTACAGAGACAACAAGTTTCTGAATACCAGTGCTGGGATGCAGCGTCAGGGGAAGGCCTCTAGGCCCTGTTTATTGGCTCTCCAGGGCAACTGGTTGATGCTGTTTGAAACAGGATGCCTGATGAGATGGAGCACTGGTCTGATCCTGCAGGCTGTTCTTATGATCTTACATGAATTGTAATTGACTAAATCTTATTAATTTCTTTATGTTTGTTTCCTGTTTAAAGAGAGCACAATCTGATGAACTGGAAAAAATAGAAAAACATGGCAAGTCAAGCAAGGAAAAAGAAAATGCCAAATCATTGGACAAGCCTGAACAGTAAGGATTCTGTGTAGCACAAATCTGAGCGGGTATTGTTTTGGGCTCTGGTACTGGTTTGCTACAGGGAAGAATGCTTCCTAATTATAAAGTTCATGCAGTGAGAGACCTAAATAACATTTTCCAATAACTTTTTTTTTAGATTTCTTTATGAGCTGTCACTAATTCCCAACTTCTCAGAACGAGTTTTTTGTATCCTGTTCCAATCAACATTTTCAGAAAGCATTTCCTCTATCCATTGCAAACTTGAATTGCTTCAGAAACTGTGTGAGGTAGGTTTTGGACCATCTGATGTGAAAACTAGATTTGCTGATATTTAATCTTTCTTGTTCAGTGGTACTCATATTTCAAAAGTTTTATTTACTTTATGCACTCATTAAATGTGAAGGATAGCAGTTCTGCTGAATGGAACATTTTATGATTGTGCTCCAAGATCAAAGCCCATCTTAAGATTTGGCTTCCCGTGCTGAAATATAACATCACAAGTCTGTAACCAATGCATATCAACCTCTAGAGAATAATGTACCTTAATTCTGTGCCAAAGCAAAATTGTGTCTCTGTGTAACTGACACTGCCTTCCCTTGAGCATTTCCCAAAGCTCTGTTAATACATGCCTTGATTTTTTTTTAAAAAAATAGCCTTTCTGGCAGAATCTCCACTGATCACATCAGTGATCTGGGTGACATTGGCATAAGTTATGAGACAATGGCAAAGCATCCTCAGACAGAAGTCTAATAATGATTATCTTTCTTATGGATTCTGCAAGTACAGCTAACATTAGTTCTGTTTGGAAAAGGTTCTTGAAAAATTATGAACTCTACAATGTTAAACACCTTGCAAAGACATAAAGTGGCTTCTCACTTTAAGGTTGTATTTCTGTGTTAGAAAAAAAATCTATAACTGTTATCAGTATTTGTCCTCACACATTTTAAAGACAAAAAGTGTCCTTTCAGGGTAGGCTTTTTATGCCTACTGAGAGCCTCATTTGCTGCAGCTTAGGCACTGTTTCTTGCTTTCATTAGGGGTTCTTTTGCTGGTGATAAGCTCCTCAGCTAATCACAGATAAAATAATATAAATGGGATACTGTCACTGTGCCTTGCAGCCAATCAGGTCTGGCTGTTTGGTGATGTAAATAAAGCAAATAAAGCCCCCTTGTTCAAAATGAGGGTGCAGATTGTGAAATCTTCCCCCCTGCAAAATGGGACCCACTGCAGTGATCTTTCTCAAGGTACTACAAAAGAGAGGTGATAGTATTTGACAATTGTGTGACAATGAGTGGTGGAAGTGAAGAAGAGAGGAATGTGCCTGTTGCTGAGACAACTGGGCCAGTGCTCCCTATCTTGTTGCACCATATTGGCAATTTGCCTCCCCACAGTGGGACATTCTAAGGAGCAACAGGCTGGTAGTTCTGGCAAAGGGAACATGTTCTGTCTTCCACAACACATGTTGCCTCCACAAAACCAGTGCCCTATTAGATATAACCAAAAGGGGGGCACTTTTGCAGTGACTGCAGGGATTTTGAGAAATCACAACTTGTTTATTTATTTAATTAGTATGTAGTTATTTATTTAATGCATTTGTACCCCACCTTTATCCCCAACAGGGACCCAAAGTTTACATCATTCTCCTCTCTTCCATTTTGTCCTCACAACAACCCTGTGATGTATGTGAGGTATGCCAGGCAGGGAGAGTGTGACTGGCCCAAGGTCACCCAGCAAGCTTCCATGATACGAGTAGGGATTTGAATGTCAGTCTTCCACATGTCAGTCTGACACTCTTAACCACTACACCACACTGGCTTTCAGTGATAATAGCTAGGTGGGTCACTGGGCTGTAGTGGGATAGGGAAAGAAGGTGAAATTTTTCCTTCCTGCCTTTTCCATCAGTGGTGCTGTGCTGACAGAAGAGGCAGGAAAGGCGATTTCATCTCCCTCCCTCTTTTTATTGCAGCCCATAGACCTACATGGCTATTTGCACAACATAGGTCCCACAACCCTAGGAACTGGAAGGGGCCACTGGGGGAAGTGGAAGGAAGTGGGGACATTTGCAACCATCAGCATCTTCTATTGATGGATCACTGGATCCAACCTACTCTCTATTCCCTAGCTATTTGTATAATTGGTGTTCATTTCATTTGTAAACATAACGGAACTGTAGTATGGAGGATCAACAAATGTAATTAATCTTTATTAAAGTTTAATTTTTATATAAATGTATAAGATTATAGAGCTGCTGCATGGCCAGATTGCATGTGGTTGTGGAGTGCCATGATTGAAAGATCAGATTTATTGTCTGGCCCCATGGGGGCAGGATGAACATTTATAGAAGTACAAGCAGCAAACTTGGAACCATGATCTCCTGCACTGTTTCCCTGACCAAGAAAGTTTCAGGAGAGAAAAAATACAGATATCTGTACTGTCCCCTCCCCCCAAGACCTCAAAGCAACCCAGTGGGAGAGATATTGTGTAATCAAGGAAACGATGCAGGGGGCATGTTACCTTCCTTTCCCCATCATCATGGCAAATTTCCCACAAGCACTGCTTCGCACTCGCCCTTCCCTTTTGCCCTGATGGTATATGTCAGTTTCACAAAAGCTGCTGTGCGGCCACATTTTGCCTCACAGTTTTGTGCGATTTTCCCTGCATCTACTCAATCCTGTTTTTTGAGGATCGAGTAGAACCGGGGGAAATCACATGAAGCTGCTGGGCAAAATGCCGCCGCACAGCAGCTTGTGTGCAATTGACACGTACCATCGGGGCAAAAGGGAAGACGAGCGTGGAGCGGCGCTTGTGGGAAATCGGCCTTCATCTCCTCTCCCCCTGCATCTGCTTTTTATAGCCCAACAGCACAACTGGAGTTTTAGTCACAGCATGCTAGAGCCATGTGTAGTTTGATCCTGAGAGACTGAACTACGAATCAGAACGTCTTTGGTTCAAAGCTCACTTTTGCCATGAGCTTACAGGAGGACAAGCCATAGCCTCAGCCCATGATCTGTAGAGCTGAGGATCATAGTAATAACCTACATTAGAGGACTGATGTAAAAGATCTCAGTGACACAACATGTATGAGACACTTCAGACACTTAAAAGCAGTGGCGCTATTGCAGCCTCATCCAATAGTCCTAACATGAATATATACTTTAAAATAATAGTTGCATCATACATGTTTCTAATGGAAAAAATATTTTCTTGATCAGTGTTTAAACTATTGAAGTTGCTTTGTCTTTTTCAGACACTGAAAAGTGGCTCAGGAGTAATGCGGGTTTTAGGCTTGGTCCTTGCCTTTGGAAATTACATGAATGGAGGTAACAGAACACGAGGACAAGCAGATGGCTTTGGGTTAGACATTCTTCCCAAACTGAAAGATGTCAAGAGCAGCGTAAGTTTATTTTTTTCAGACAGCTGTACATTTTTCCTTTTTTATTTTTAGGCTCTGGATTCAGAGTTTGGAATAAACCATACACGCATGTACCGACAGATAATATGAGGATAGCTTAGCATGGATTGCTTTAAACACTTCTCCATCTTTCTTATTTGAGGTAAAACATTCCCTTCTGTGGTCACTTACCTCAAACTGAAATAAGACTTTGTGTCCCATATAGAATCTTAAAAACCCTAGGGACCCCCATGGGCAATCATATGGAGTAGAAACAAGAGAAGGATAAATTGTTGTTTCACAATAATAAATCACAGTCTTATTAACATATTCATGTATATATTTGTCTACACTTGTCATACAAAGTTTTTAATGAGTAAAATAGTCTTAAAAGTTATGATTATTGGAAAAGAATGAAGGAGATTCTTTGACATCACTTTTCAAGTTCCAAGAATTGTAAATGGTTGAGCAGGTATTACAAAGTTCACATCTCCAGGAAGCTACTCATCTTGACCACTGCTAATGAACATTACTGGTGTTTAATCTGTTAGTCAGAAGAAATCAGTTTGTGTTTTATCGATTACAGCAAAGCTTTTGACTCTGTGAATAATGAAAAGGTATGGACAGTTTTAAAAGAAATGGGTGTTCTGTTTTGATGTGCAACCTATACTCTGGACAAGAGACTACTGTTAGGACAGAATATGGAGAAACAGAACGGTTCCCAGTTGGCAAAGGTGTCAGATGTGGATGTATTTTGTCTCTTTAACTGTTCAATCTGTATGCAGAACATATCATAAAGAAAACTAGATTAGATTTAGATGAAAGTGGAGTGAAAATTGATGGAAGTAACATTAACAGTTTGAGGTAGGCAGATGATACCACCTTAGTGGCAGAAAATAGTGAAGATCTGAAATGACTGCTGGTGAAGAAATTGTCAAAGCAGGATTACATTTGAACATCAAGAAGACAAAAGTAATGACTGCTGAGGAAGTACACAGCTATAAGGCGGGCATGAAGAAATCAGAATTATTTAAAGACTTTCTATTTCTTGGCTCAGTCATCAACCAAAAGGGAGACTGTAACCAACACACACAATCTGTTAGTACCATATCCCTAGAATACCCTCGTCAAAGGAGGCTAAACACTGGAGCAATGCCTGTCTCTGTCCTCAGAGAACTGTTGTAAAGTGATCTCATTTCAACCAATTTTTATCTATCACAAAATTTTAGTTTGAACACGATTTAAGCTGTCAGTGTGTGCAACCTACTGTATTAGATGTTAATGTGGGTTAGAGGACCACTTTTGTAAAGCCTTTTCCCCTGCAAAAAGTACCCCATTTGATGATTTTTCTCAAGATACTACAAACAGAGGTTCTATCTCCCATGGTTCCATTTCATATCATACAATACACTGTCTTGGGTCCTGAATTAATCAGGCCATGGAGTTGAGAAATAATTGCACACCAGGTTCTGGTAGCTAATACTGTTGCTGTGATTTTGAGGCTGAAATTAGAGCATTCCTCCACCCTCGTGTGTGTGTATATGTGGTTTGCCAGTGATGGCAGGGGCCTGTGAGTGGTTGCTCCTCTCTTCCAATGTGATGTTCGACATACAAATGTTGAGAGGACAAGAATGATCCTAATCTCCCACCAAGACACAGGCTGTACACTTATGAATAGGCTTTGCACGCAAGGCCCATGGGTCTACGATTAATTTATGGTGAAATTGTAGCTATTAAGTGTAAGTAATTAGAGAAGGGAATCTGAGAATGTCAAGTAATTAAATTGCGTACATTTGTTAATAATAAGCTTCAGAACATGCTTTTTGGTCACTTATAAAAACTGTAGTCTGTCTTTTCTACGTCTTCCCAGAAAATATTTTGTTTTATAATTCCCACATTTGAATATTTCCCCAAATGTGTGTTACATGTGTATTACATTTTGAATTGTGTGTCTATTTTATTTGTTAGTGAACTATGAAATGACAAATCAGTTGTGACATTTTTCCTTTTAAAGAATATAAGAATTTTAAGAATATAATACTTGTTGTGCTCAGTCGTACCAGAGCTCTATATAGATTAGCATTCTTTCTCCCACAATGACTAGCCAGACGCCTCTGAGAAGTTTTCAAGTTGGGCATGCCGGAAGAGCCATTTTCTGTTTGTCACTAGGATGTAGAAGTGGGAGGTATTCTGCCTATGAATACAGAGGGTTCATTTTTAGCTATAATGGTTAACATACCTCTTCTTCATGATTGTGACCATCACTTTGAATAGCCATTTATGCTAGTGATTATTGCAGCTTCCTATGGCAATGAATTCTATACATTACGAAGAAGTTTTGTCTTCCCTGTACTTACTACAAATAGTTCACTGAATTATCTATTAATAAAGTTTTCAGTTATAAACAGTAGCCACTACTTTGACTACGTCATAGTAATTCAGACAGCTTGCATTTACTCTTTAATAAATGTACGCATCTCATCTGTCTAGTCATTTCCTGCCCTTACCCTGCACTATCTGAAAATACTAATAGACAGTAAATGAAATAATTGTAGAAGAACAGAAAGCGAGGCCAGAGAAAAGGTCTTCTGTTTTAAGACAGAAAAATGGAAACCAGATAGCTCAGAATCTTCTATTCTTGTGCTGCTCATTCCACAAGGTTCCTAGTTAATTAATGCATGTTATGTCCCATTTTTCCATTTAGTCTGTCTTCATATGTGTAAAGCATCAAATCACTTTATTAATTGCACAGATGCACATTAGTTTGGCCTCCTTCAATGTCCTTTGAGACATCCTTTGCCAAACTATATTAAAGTTCCCTTCTTTTCCATGAACAGAAACTACTCTAGTTGAGACTATAAACATGCAGATCTTGTGCGTATGTATGATATTGTGTAAGTAAAGTCTCTATTATGTTGTATTTTTACACAGGACAATAGCAGAAGTCTTCTGTCATACATCGTCTCATACTATCTGCGTAATTTTGATGAGGTGAGTATTTATCATTTTTACATTTTCTTTATCATTTTTTTCCTCAGAAGAACTCATGGTTACCATGAGTGGCTTAAGATCTCTCAGAGATCTACATGGCTGAGTGGGGACTTGGAACTGTCTTCTCCAGTCATAAGATGGAAGGGCACCTTCTGTGTAATTCCCTGTTCATTTAAAAAGGCACATTTTTTCTATTCTACATGCAGCTACTGGCACTGTTTTTCTTAAGTGGGTGAATGGCATGGAAGGAAGGCTTTGTCCCATTCCATTTTCTTACTGAAAAGGTCACCTGGGGCTGCTTTTATTTCTGCTGATGAAAAACATGTGTAGCCATATTTTTGTCTGCTCTGTCTATTTTAACTCAATTTTTAAAATGTCATTTTAAAAGGATGGCAGTGTGTGATTTAGATAATAGCTTTTTTGATTAATGTCTGTTTATGGCTTAGATATGCTTTTTTTGTGGAGATAAAAAACAGTTGGCAAAACACATGCCAGAAAGGTAGACACAAGCTTAGCCCGTCACCAGTATCTTCCAAAACAAGCCTTTCTCAATATGCTGAATTGCTATTTAATTGCCCATGCTGTTTATAGTTAGTGCTACATGGTGAGTATTCCTGCCTCATCTCTCCAAGCACTGCCCATGCTCATTCACAGACCTGGAAGGATAAAAGTTTATGGCACCTTCTGCCTCCTCTCCCAGCCTGCTTGCTCTTGCTTTGCTCCCGTGGGTTTGCCAAGAGTAAACTAGGGAATCCTCCTCTGCCAGGGGTCAGTAGGGTTGAAATCGCTTGAGTCTGAATGCCCCTTTCCTAGCTCCATGAGGCCTTGTGAGTCCATGGTTCTTAGGTCTGTGGACCAGCTGCAGCCACAGGCTGCTTGAGAATTGCCTTGAGGTATGCCTGTTGACTCACTAATCAAGGTCTTGCCTGCCTCCCTCCCTGAAAGCTGTGCTCATCAAGACACTCTATACTGGTAGGTTCTAGGACAACTGTCAGGGCATTGACTGATCCATGTAGGCACTCTTCCTTTCCCCAGTGGCCAGATCCAAAGCTGGGGGCTGCTGGGCTTATTGGGGTGCTGCTGTCTATCTGGTAAATGACTGCTAGACACAGTAGTACTTAGAAAACAACTATGTAAGTGAATTTCACACACTAAAACAGGAGGAGGAGAACTCCCATCCTTCCTAATCCATGAAGCCTACATTTTTGGTGAAGTGTTGATACTAGCCGGGATACCCTTTCCAAGGGAAATTTGTATATCTTTTTTAGAGATGAGTCTGAAAAAATATCTTGAATCATAATTCTAGTGAACATAATGGGACAGAAATATTGAGCTGATAAGTTTGTTTCCAAGTTCTGTTTTCTACTGACAGAAAGGTTTATCAAAAGGGGAGGGCTTTTTGATAATTCTCTTTCCTCATTGCAGACCACCTCATTACTTGTAGCACAGTTCTTAGGTATCCTTTGAGATAAAAGTTTCTGAAGGCCCAATGAGTTGTAGCAGAAAGGTGGGGGGGGGGATTTCAGTACCTCTTGTTAATTTCCTCTCAGGCTATTCTGAATCTAAGTCCTGATTTCCTTCAGTATTATTATATGAAACTTTTGTGCTTCACAGCTGGAGATGCAGTCCTTTGGTGTCATAAGGAGTGCAGAAATATAATCATTATTAAATTTTAAATTCAGTTCAAAGCTTGATTCATTTTTTTCATCTTCCCACCAAAGAACTGATAAGCAAGAGTGCCCAACCTATTTGTTTGTAGGGCTCTCACTTCACATCTTGTGTATCATCTATTTTATCCCAGCCTTCCTCCCTAGTACTTGAGATGGCATATAGATTTCCTTTCCGTTTTAGTCTCATAAACCTCTGAAGTAGGTCATCCAGTGAGGCTTCCTAGCTCAGTGAAAATTTGAATCCAGGTCTTCTTAGTCCAGCACTCTGACTAAAACATGAGCTGTGATACTGGGATTCTTGGCTTTGTATGGACTACCACAGAAATGAAGCACTGATTTCTTAAGAAGCAGCATAAATTTTTATCGCCCTGTCACCTAGTCCATGTTGTGCATATTTTAATAGTTACAAATCCTTAATATGAAGCTAATAAGTTTTAAGTTGGTAGCTTTTACCTGCTTATAATTAACAGATTCCTTAAATAATAGCTTCTTTTTCTATTTTAAGTGCTCTGTAGTGTCCAGTCATAGTAACTAAAGGGGGATTTTTTTTCAGGATTGGTATAAATGAGTGTAGATTTTTTAAAAACCAGAAGTGTTCCTATTTTAAAAATAAGATTCCCATTATTTGAATGTCAATTCCTTGTCAAGTTTTTTAAAAAAACTTTTAAAAACCACAATTCTTATGGCAAATTAGTACTCCATGTGGGTACTAACCCTAACCCTGGCCCTACCCAGGCTACAGTCCTGATTTGATACAATATTTGCTTTCTTGTATAGGAGATAAAGAAGTACAGTTCTTATCTTTAATGTTTGGAAATGTTTGTTTTATATTTCTGTCAGGATGCTGGAAAAGAGCAATGTATCTTCCCTCTTCCAGAGCCGCAAGACTTATTTCAGGCTTCTCAGTTAAAATTTGAAGAATTTCAAAAGGATCTCCGCAAACTTAAAAAAGACTTGAGAGGTATGTAGTTCTGGATTTGTTCAATCACTTGGCATTTGAGATATACACACCAAACAATCTTGGAAATATATTTAACGTCTACCCAGCAAGCCTAAAGGTCAACTTTACCAGCCATATGGTGGCAGGGAGCCAAAAACATTGCAGACCTACCAAACTAGAACCCTCCAGGAAAATGGCCCCATGAGATGATCACTGAAGTTGGATGGAGGAGAAAGCAGTAAAGCTATAGGCTGTACATTTAACCATATTTGGGGGCTTTTTAAAATATAATTTATGGGAGTTGAAAATACATCTTTTAGAATTTAACCTGCATCAAAGAGAAAGGTAATGAAATATTTATCAACATATTATTCACTCTCCTTAATGCACAATATTTGAGAGCACAGAGCTTCATGAAGTGTTTGATCAAGGTTATTGTTTGAATGCATATGAAAGTATTTGCAGACTGAATCTCATTGGACACCTGGTCCAATTCCCACGCCATTCTCTAAACTAGCCAGATTCTACCTAACCTTGGTTGTAGGTAATTATGCAGTTTCTGGACCTAGAGAAATGGTGTGTATAGTGGCTAAGAGTTTGAACTATGAGTCAAGCTCCAATTCATATCTTAACTGAACCGCAAATGCTGTTGAGGTAAACTCTAGATTGCCTTGAAGAAGCCACTGTTCTGTCATCATCAAATCCACTCTACCATATGGGGATAAAAAACTATTGTCCTATCTTACAAAACAGTTATGATTACTAATGTAATATATGCAAAACATTTTTAAAACCTAGCAGTGCTGTATACATGATTTTCAAAGACTCATATTTTTTACAATTAGAGGTCAGAGCTTAGCATCTTAATCTAAATTTGCTTTGCCAGAAGTAATTCACAGCTAAACAGCTTTTGCTGTAGAGAAGAAGGAACCTTTTAAAGCATGCAAATTTCTGTAATATTCCCCTAGTCCCCCCACTCCTCACCTCTATAAGATAAAATATGCCAACTTCCTTCATTTGTCTGTGATGAAGGTCCCACAGTGGCAACAGCGCTAGGCAAAGCCTGATAATCACTCCACTTTCATACAAGTCCTTTTCTGCTGGTCATTGACCACCAAAATAAATATACATCCTTAAAAGATTTTGGGAAATATTGAACACGTGTTTTAAGTCAGCTCTGCAATCAAGAGGCTTTCTGAGCTTATACAATAATCACAAAAAGGGAGTTTGTTTTGGAAAAAAAAAAGAATCTATGTTTAAATCTGACAGGCACAAATTGCCTGATCCCACCTACGTCACCAGTGCATAAATGCTGAGTTATGCTAGTGTCATGTCTGTGAAATAAATGCAATTATGCTGATACTGCAGTATTAGGCCAGCAGTGGTGGTGCTTATGCAGCAGTGTGATATGCTGCAGGCAGATGTGAAAATTTGTGCAATCTTATATGACAGACTTTCAAGAGATTGTGAAATGTTCCATCAATTACCAACCCATTGTATTAATGGAAATCTTTATTCTCCCTTTTTACTTCCTAAGAATGCAAACCAATATGGGTCAACTTCAGTTTCCTTTTGCTGCTTTCTATTGTGCTGTAGTACCATTTTGTCACTATCCTAACAACCTTTATGTACTCCATGAAGGTCATAGGATGTCATTCTAATGATCCAGCTTCAGCTATCCATCTTCTGGATATACAAAACTTACATTAGTGTAATGTACTCTGTGTGGGCAGACCTTTTGAAGACTTCTCAAATTGTAGCTGGTCCAAAATGCTACATCTTTGATATTACCAGATACATTCCACAGTGAGCATATTACACCAGTATTTATTGACCTTCATTGGCTTCCAGTATATTTCCAAATGCAGCTCATAGTTTTGCTCTTTAAAGCCCTTTCAAACTGGAGTGCCTGAAGGACCATCTTTTAAATGAGATCTTCTGCTGAAGTCCTGTTCTAGGTACCCCCCACTAAGTAAGGTGGGGTTGCTGCCAACTGCAGGAGGAGGAGGAGGTAATGCTGGTTTTTATATCCCACTTTTCTCTATCCGAAGGGGTCTCAAAGCAGCTTACAGTTGCCTTCCCCTTCTCTCCCCTCAACAGACACCCTGTGAGGTAGGTGGGACTGAGAGAGCTCTGAGAGAACTGTGACTGACCCAGGGTCACCCAGCTAGCTTCATGTGGAGGAGTGGGGAATCAAACCCGGTTCTCCCAGATTAGAGTCTGACACCCTTAACCACTACACCACACTGGCTTTTTCTATGGTAACACCACAGTTGTGGAATAGCTGGAGCCTCCATATTCAAAGGTGGTAATCTTCTGAATACCAGTACTAGTAGGCAAAAATACTTTGCTTCCATGTCCTTCTTGGTGCATCCGGTTAGCCACTGTGTAAAATGGGATCCTGAATCAGCACAGCTGCTTTTACATTCTCCCACTAGTGATTTGTGTGTGCCTTACTTATCATTATTCATGTGTTAGTTAAAGATATTTCTGTTTCACTTGATAAGTTTATGTTGCCTACTTGTTCTATTATTCTGTTTATAGTTTTTCTCTATATTTTTTCATTGCATTGTATTTTTATTTTTAGTGATTTGTTTAATTTTTATTGTTGGTTGCCTTGGGTATTTTTGGGAGGCAGGATACAATTATTAATAATAGGTGCAGATTTTTTTAAAAGATTGTACATTAAAATATTAAGAAGTCACAAACAGCATCAAATACATTTTGTGTTGCTTCTCACATAAGAAAAAACTTTTCATTTTGCCAAGTAGCAATTTAGCTTGGTAACAATGGTTGCACAATTTGATTTGACAAAAGGAGTGATTGTAATAGTTCTAGTTAAGGTTACCAAATACTTCTGCAAACTTTTATGGGGCTTTGACTATTCATTGTAGTAACTGTACAATCTTATTTTTTTGGTCCATGGTTATATAGTTATACTAGAACCAAACAGATTTAGACCTTCTCATTCTCCCACTGCATTCCATTGTTGGGCAAAATGCTCTCTAGGGGTAGAGCACCTCACAACAGGTATAATTAATTTTGGGATCTTTTGGTCTATGTCTACGAGGAATGGGCTGCCGCGGAACCTTCCCAGTGAAGAGGCGATAGACAAGACTCTGAATAATGTTTTAGTTTACTTAAATACACAATACTGATAACAGTTACACTCAACAATAACAAATCATACACGCATACATTCAACAACTAGGAAATACAGATAGACATTGCACAGTTGCATGAGCAGGTAAACGTTGTTTCGTTGAGGGCGATATTTACCTCCAAGGCGTGGCTCCTAAATCTTCCAGCGAATGGGGTTAGGGTGGGTAGGAAGGATGGAAGAAGGGACACGTGGTATAGACCTGCTAATAACACACGTGTATAGTTCCAGCTGCAGACTGGAACGAAGCGAGGCAAGGGTTTAAGCTACAGGATGGGGGCTTAAGAGGATAAAGCAAACAGACAGAGGGCGTGGATCGAGTGCGCTGGTAAAATGAGGTGGCGAAGTAGGAGAGTCTAGGAGGGGCCAGGAGGGGCAGCAAGGACCGACGACAACGGGGGCCGAGGTGACCTGAGCTACCCAGAGATCGCGTTTTTATAGTGTCTTGGGTGTTGGGCGGGGAAGGCCAGGCGGTGTACACCTACTGACCCTCCCAGCCGGCTGTGTCAGTGACAATTTCACATCTCATTGGCTACACTGTCCATTGGATACCTGGGGGCTGGAAAGAGGAAGCTGGCTGGCAGGCAGATGATCTCTTCAGGTAGCGGATGGCTCTTTCATTGTTTGTGTGTATGGCTTGGGTGGGGCAGGCACTTAATCCCATCATGCAAACGACTGGCAGAGGAAAAGTCCTTTGTCTGCTGTATGGCCCTTAATCCATGTATGTGACATGCGGCAGGTATGCAATGGAGTCCCTCAGAGTAAAAAGACTACCTTTTCCCTTCTCTATGGGCTTCTCCCTTGGCATCCATTTTACAGTCTAGCAAGTACACAGACCATGTGGCAACAGCAAACAGTCCATAGCAAAGCCCCATAATGGCGTTGGGGCTAACACCATACAACACATACACTGCCGGCTCACCCACTAGGCGAGCTAGGCGCTCGCCTAGGGCGCTGGGGCCCACAGGGGCGCCAAGCGCCCCCGGCCCCACCCCCGGTGAAGCCGGCGCTCCACCCCCTGTCTCCAGCCGGCGCTGGGACTGGGGAGGAAGGGCGGCCGGCGCTCCACCCGCGGCTCCCCCCCCAAGCCCTTGGGGGGGGTGGAGAGGTGGGGCGGTATGGCGGCGGCTGGCCAGCGGGGACTCTCCCCGCTGCCGCCGCCCCCGCCAGTCTGAGCGCCCTTCCCGGGCGCTTCAGAAGCCCTGGGGGGTGGAGAGGTGGGGCGGCATGGCGGCGGCCGGCCAGCGGGGACAGACCCCGCTCGCTGGCCGCCGCCAGTCTGAGCGCCCGTCCGCTGGGAGGGAAGGGGCGGGTGTTCCAAGGCCTCCCCTTCCCCGGCTCTCTCCGGCGCCCCGCGGCTGCGAGGGGCCCGGGAGAGCCGCCCGCCCGTTCCCCGGCTCTCCCCGGCGCCCCGCGGCTGCGAGGGGACCGGGAGAGCCGCCCGCTCGTTCCCTGGCTCTCCCCGGCGCCCCGCGGCTGCGGGGGGCCGGGAGAGCCGCCCGCCCGTTCCCGGCTCTCCCCGGTGCCCCGCGGCTGCGAGGGCCCGGGAGAGCCGCACCGCCCCTTCCCCGGTTCTCCAGGCCCCACCGGGAGGTTGGCATCTCCGGTGGGGTGGGCGCCCCAGGCTCTCCTGCCTAGGGCGCCCAGACACCTGGGGCCGGCCCTGAACACATATCACATATGTACTGTTTGTCTCTCTCTTGTTTTTTCGTTTATGCAGGTGTCTTATATAATACACGAATATGAACATATTCTTAATTTCTTTAAGTATACAGTATGTGCATGTATTCCATTACTCACTCAGGCATGCAGATAGGGCTGCCAGCCTCCAGGTGGTGGTTGGAGGTCTCCCAGAATTACAACTGATCTCTAGTGTACATAAATCACTTATTTATTTATTATTTATTTAAAATATTTATTCCACTTCTCCTGGAGAAAATGGCTGCTTTGGAAGATGTACTGCATGGCATTATACCCCATTCTCCCAGGCTCCACTGTCAAATCTCCAGGTATTTCTGAACCCAGAGATGGCAACCCTACATACACATAGCTCTCCCTCTGCAAACAGTGATGAGGGATGTAGAGCAGGAGCATCAGTTCCACTTTTCTGCTTGTTCTTGGGGATGGTGGAGGCTTTCCCCACAGCTTGGGAAGACCCCCAAACAGCAACAATGAGTGTTTTACAATAGCTTCTGATATGCCAAGGCACAGAAAGCATTTTCAGAAGGCCTGTCCCTGTTTATAAATGTAACTTATTGCATCTAAGGATGTGTTAGAAGTTATGCCTGCTAGTTGCTCTTAGAGAAAAATGAAGTGGTCTAGGATTTCAGACTGAAGTGCTGTTTGTCATCTCCTTGCCAAGCAGAGACACTACAGACAGATGATCTGGGAAGTCACTCTGGATAACTAATTGTTTGACCCTGACTTTGTTCATGAACTACTCATTGCAAAATTCAGGCTTAAACTGAAGAAAGCTGGGAAAACCACTAAGCCATTCAGGTTTGACCTAGATCACATTCCTTGTAAATATACGGTGGAGGTGAATAGGTTTAAGGGACTAGATTTGATAGAGTGCCTGAAGAACTATGGACGGAGGTTCGTGACATTGTACAGGAGGCAGCAATCAGCACCATCCCAAAGAAAAAGAAATGCAAGAAAGTGACTGTCTGATGGGGCTTTTTCAAATAGCTGAGGAAAGAAGGAAAGTGAAAAGCAGAAGTGAAAAGGAAAGATTTACCCAACTGAATGCAGATTTCCAAAGAACAGCAAGGAGAGATAAGGAGGCCTTCCTGAATGAACAATGCAAGGTAACAGAGGAAAACAATAGAATGGGAAGGACTAGAGATCTCTTCAAGAAAATTGGAGAAATCAAGGGAACATTCCGTGCAAAGGTGGTTGTGATAAAGGACAAAAATGGTATGGACCTAACAGAAGCAGAAGAGATTAGGAAGAGGTGGCAAGAATACACAGAAGATCTATACAAGAAGGATCTCAATGACCTTGACAACCACAATGGTGTGATCACTGACCTCAAGCCAGACATCCTGGAGTGCGAAGTCAAATGGGCCTTAGAAAGCATTACTGACAACAAAGCTAGTGGAGATGATGGCATCGCAGATGAGCTAGTCAAAGTCTTAAAAGATATTGCTGTTAAAGTGCTGCACTCAGTATGCCAGCAAATTTGAAAACCACAACAGGAGCTACAGGATTGGAAAAGGTCAGTTTACATTCCAATCCCAAAGAAGGGCAATGCCAAGGAATGTTCAAGCTATTACACAATTGCACTCATTTCACATGCTAGCAAGGTCATGCTGAAGATCCTACAAGCTAGACATCAGTAGGACATGGATAGAGAACTGCCAGAAGTACAAGTTGGGTTTCGAAGAGGTAGAGGAACGAGAGATCAAATTGCCAACATTCACTGGATTATGGAGAAAGCAAGGGAGTACCAGAAAAAAATCTACTTCTGCTTCATTGACTATGCTAAAGCCTTTGATCATGTGGATCACAACAAACTGTGGCAAATCCTTAAAGAGATGGGAGTACCAGACCATCTCACATGTCTCCTGAGAAACCTGTATAAGGGTCAAGAAGCAGCAATTAGAACCAGACATAGAACAACTGATTGTTTTAGAATAGGAAAAGGAGTTCAGCAGGGATGCATATTGTCACCCTGTTTATTTAATTTGTATGCAGAGTATATCATATGAAATGCTGGCCTGGATGAATCACAAGCTGGAATTAAGATTGCCAGGAAAAACATCAACAACCTCAGATATGCAGACAATACCATTCTAATGGCAGAAAGTGAAGAGGACCTAAAGAGCCTCTTGCTCAGGGTGAAAGAGGAGAGCACAAAAGTTGGCTTGAAACTCAACATCAACATTTGCCCCATCACTCCTTGACAAATAGAAGGGGAAATCATGGAAGCAGTGACAGACTTCACCTTCCTGGGATCCCAGATCACTGCAGACGGTAACTGCAGCCATGAAATTAAAAGTCACCTGCTCCTTGGGAGGAAAGCTATGACAAACCTAGACCACATAATAAATAGTAGAGACATCACCCTGCCAACAAAAGTCCGCATAGTCAAAACAATGGTATTCTCAGTAGTAATGTATGTCTGTGAGAGTTGGACCATAAGGAAGGCCAAGCGCCGAAGAATAGATGTTTTCGAATTATGGTGCTGGAGAAGACTCTTGAGAGTCCCTTGGACTGCAAGGAGATCAAATCAGTCAATCCCAAAGGAAATCAACCCTGACTGTTCTCTGGAAGGCCAGACACTAAAGCTGAAGCTCAAATATTGTGGCCACCAAATGACAAGGGAACACTCACCAGAGAAGACCCTGATGCTGGGAAAGATTGAAGGTAACAGAAGAAGGGGATGGCAAAGGATGAGATGGTTGGACAGTGTTCTTAATGCAACGAATGTGAAATTGAGCAAACTCTGGAAGATGGTGGCAGACAGGAGGGCCTGGCATGATGTGGTCCATGGGGTTATGATGAGTCAGACTCGACAGTGCAACTGAACAACAAAAAGACTTCTGTTGGCTAAAATTCCACCTGTAAATCACATCCTGATTCACCTGAGATCATCAATGAATTCTTTGTACCAAAAGCCTGATTCTTATGTATTTATAATCCCTGTTCAGTTTGATAGTCAAGGCCTAGCCTAAAATAATTTTTACAAAATTATTTTACTCTTCCCCTGCTCACCAACTCATTGCATCAGCCGCCAGATGTGAGCCTGTGACTTCCTCATCCTGAAAGCTATGAAAGGATGAAGTTTCAAGAAGTTAAAGAGGTTTTCTTTGCAAAAACTGAATGACCATATTGTATAGACAGGCCATGTCACCTTTACTAGATTTTTCCCATCTGTAAGCCAAAATTGATGGCCCCAGCACCAAGGGGAGGGCATGGAGGAGGTTCGCAAAGGGGATTCCCTCATTATGTAAGAACATAAGAGAAGCCAATGTTGAATCAGGCCAATGGCCCATCCAGTCCAACACTCTGTCACACAGCGGCCAAAATATACCAGGTGCCATCAGGAGGTCCAGCAGTGGGGCCAGGACACTAGAAGCCCTCCCACTGTTGCTCCCCTCCGAGCACCAAGAATACAGAGCATCCCTTGCCCTAGACTGAGAGTTCCTATCTATACCTTGTGGCTAATATCCTGCTCTTGAGATCCTGGGAGCAGCATGGTGAATATGATATATTTGCGTCAGTCTTTTTGGGCAACTCCCTATCTGTACAAATGTTAAACTCAATAACGTTATGGTCACTGTTCCCAAGTGGTGCAATCACTTTTACATCTCCCACCAGGTCTTGGGTGTTACTTAAGACCAAATCCAAGATCGCCTTTCCCCTGGTAGGATCTGTGTCCATCTGTTCCATAGCACCGTCATTGAGTGTCTAAAAACTCGATCTCTTTTTCTCTTTGTGCCCCATTAACCCATTTAATGTTCCAAGTTTGAATAACACACGTACAACCTGGCTTGGGATAAATTGGTCACAACTTTATTGGTTACAGCTGTAAGAAGCCTTGGCATAGCATGGGTTACTGGATCCTGGACACTGACTGTCTACTAGCAAGTCAGTGATCTGCCCACCCCAGCCCACCAGCTGGAGCTGTGAGAATCATGGGATGGCAGATTGCTGGATCCCACAAGGATGATGGCCAGCGAATGGTCTCCCCTGTCACCTGAGCATGAGGGTAGCCCCCAGCAGCCACTGAGCAGGGCATGCTCCTTGAATCCCTCAGCCCAAGTTCCCTTAAGGGGATCCCCAGACTCAGGAGAATGGGCATGCAGGCCTGAGAATGGATCTGGCCCCCTGCTGATACCACATGAGCCAGGCTCCCTGGCACCCAGCTGCTGCCAATGCTCCTACAGCTGTAGCCAACCCCATAGGCCATCACTAATACCATGCAGCCAGATATCCATCCCCCAGTGAGACAGGTGGACACCGTCAGGCCTAAACAAGGCTGTCAGTCAATGTGAAATGTCTGGATGGCAGATCCTATGGCCCCCCTCCCATGGCTTCCATGCACTTGCACAGCCTGTTGGTCGTTTTTTCTCATCATGTCAACCCTCTCTGGACAGAGGGCCCTATACCAAGAGCACTGCTTAAGCCAATCGGATCAGAATATGGTTGCAGCTGGGAGCTCCTTCCCCAAGTATCTGGCCCGATACAGAGCCTGTGCAAGCCCCAAGTTGTTTTCACCAAGTTGTATCACTAGTGCACTTGGACTCTGGTAAAGACAAAAATAGCAGCATACTGTGGGCAGGAGGGCATCCTATTTCATACCCTGCTTGCCAGTCTAAGTAACACACACTCCGTCCTGCAGGCCAAGGTCCCTGCCCCAGCCCAATGAGGCTGTGTAGATACTTGCCCAATGCACAATGCTTTGCCCACACATCCAAACAGACTTCTGCTGTTCCCCTGAAACTGAATAAGTCAATGTTAAGCATCAGCAGTCAGTTGTGGACAAATGTATGTCTGTTACGCCTCAGATTTCCCTCTCCCAATGGCCCGGATGCTTGAAGGCTGCAGGCCCAGTGTAACAGTCGTAGTTGCTGCCCCAATTCTGAAGGAATGGAGCCCAAAATCTCCCAAGAGAAGGCCCAGCGTTGCCAAGCCAATCTGCCAAGACCCGAGCAAACTGGTACCTTATAAGGAAAGAGCTGTCCTTGTGGATGAAGAGGGAACCTGACTTGTGTGGGCGTATTGACAAAAAAGCCCTTGCGGCCTAGACTGGTCACAGGCCACTCCCTGGCAGAGGGGTCAAGTGCACAAGAGTCCCCTGTGCCCACTGGTCAGTCTTCGACCTCCTAATAGACCCCTACCCTGCCTACCAAAATGTCCTGAACCTCCAGAGGGCAGTTAGCCATGTCCATTCTAGAATTTGCCACTAGCTCCCCAACCCTGAGGGCCCCAAAAAAGGCTAGAGTGAATGACACTTCAAAGAAGGAGGCCTTGTATGGCAATTGGCAAAGGATCAGCATTTGCCACACTAACCAGGTCAGGGTCTCAAATGTCAGGGCCTGCGGGGGTCAAGCCCCCTGGAAAGTGTCGCTTCCACCTCTCTACTGTCTTGCGAGCCTGAAAGGTATTGCATGGGTCAGAGAACCTGTGTGCCCTGCTAAAGAAAGAGATGGTGACCATATGTCCTTGGATGCTTCTGGGTGCAAGCTTTGTCCATGCTGGTGGGCAATGTAGCAAAGAACCATCTCTGGCTGGACTGGCCAGGTCTCTGGACCTCCAATGCTAGTGGAGAAGGCCAAAAAGGCTGAGGCAGCTGCCATATATGAGTATAAGGTAGAGGGGGGCAACTGAGTGGAAGATGCCTTGCTTTGTGGTGGATTCCCAAGTCCTCAGAGCTCCTCAGGAAATGGGTCAGGGTAACAGTTGGCCTCCAGTGCCAGGCTGTGGAACTTCTCCTCGTAGAGGCAAGGCATCCACGATGCTGTTATTGACACCTGCTACATGGTGAGCTGAAAACATTATATTGGCAGATAGGCAGATGAGGACCAATTTGCGCACAAGGCACATGACATGTTCTGAGCATGATGTCTGCTTATTTACGACCCTCACCACTGATTCACTAAAACTGTACCTTCTTATTCTGGAACTCCTCCCCCCATATAACTGCCGCTACAAGAATTGAGAACAATTCCAAAAAGGCGAGGTCCTGCTGTATGCCTTTCCCAACCCAGTGCACTGGCCATCAACTGACATACCAATGCCCTCTGTAGTACACCCCAAAACCACTGCTACCCACTGCATCCAACTGTATCTGAATGCTGGCACCCAAGACCAGGGATTCCTGTCAAATGGTGATGCCATTATAGTCAGATAGAAAGGCTAGCCTCACCTTGAGGTCCTCCTTCCCTTCATGTTCTTAGTTATCTGAATATGGTGATGGAGTGTGGAAGCACCCATCATAGCCCGTGCCAGGTGCACACAGAATGCCCTGCCTGGTGTAACTACCCTGCAAGTGAAGTTGAGATGGCGCACTAGCAACTGCAGCTCCTACAATGTACACTTTGTATGGTGCAATACTAGGGTAATTAAAGCTTGCATTGCTAGAAGTTTATCCTCCAGCAGGCTGGATGTCCCGCTCACCCAATCCAACTGGATCGCTAGATAGGTGAGCGACATTGAGGGGCCTTCAGTCATGTCCTGCACCAGCGGCACTCCCGGTTCCCTTGGCAGTGCTTGAAATGTAGAAAGGTGTTTTTCACAGGCGCTGCTATTCACCAGGCCAATGAAAAGAAAATAATCTAAATAATGTGTAATGTGCATGGTGCAGGCCCTGCTCTTGCTGCCCATTCCAAAAAGGTGCTAAAGGCCTTGAATGCCACACATGCCACGGAGCAGCCCATGGGCACTGCCTTGTCACATACCAAGCCCCTTTGAACTTAAAGCTCAGCAGGCAAAAGTCTCTGGGACGAACTGGGAGCAGGTAGAAAGCTGACTGTATATCACATTTGACCATGAGTGCTCCTGGACCACAGGCCCAGACCAGGCCCACTATGTGATTGAAAGATATGTATTGTATGGAGCAAAGTTCAGGGGACATGGCATCATTAAATGAGGACCACATTGGATATGACAAGTGATGGATTAGCCTGAATTCACTTGGGGTCTTCTTTGGAACAAAATCTGCAGGGTGGCTCACAGCTTGTGGCCCTGGTCTGATGCTCTAGTGGGGGGGATGCTCTGTGATCCAGGCTGCCTCACTTCTGCTGTGGCTCCCCATCCCCAACTTACTGAGATCCAAAGGAGACACAGCAAGGAGCCTTCACAGTGCACTAGGCTATAGGGGGTGCACACAGCAATTCAGGTTGTCGTGACTCCCACCAAGGTTTTCCACCCCCCATGCTGATCCACCAGGGGCTGAGGCAGCCCTCCTGGCTTGTGGCCTTCATGGCAGCCACAGCTGCCACCAAGCTCCTGGGGGAAGGAAGGGGGGTGATTACCTCCTGGGTGCTTCCTTGTTCTTCACTGCGGTTGCCCCGCTGATGCGCCACCTCGTGCACTCTCCCATTGCGAAGGCCGACAGAGGGAGCAGAGAAAAGGTTGTGCACCCAAGCAGAAAGAGCCAACCATGAAGCAGTGAAGCAAGGTGATGGGAACAAAGCAGTCCATTGCAGAAACCCACGTGGCAAAGAGGGAGACTTATCCTTAAATCAAAAGACTTATATTTTATTTTATTAGGACTAAACATATTCCTCTTTTTAATGTATTTATTGATTGTTTGGGCTTGTTTTATTGATAGTATATTGGTAGTATAGTTTGCTGATGATGGGAAGGGAGGAAGCCATCTTTTGAGGGTCTTTAATAAAACAGATAAAATTTAAGTCTTAACATTTTAAAATTTAAGAGCAGCTTACTTGCAGAGCCAAAATTTCATGTAACAGCTGAGCTGTTCTTGCTCTAAAGTATTATATGGTTGGACATTAATTTATTATATACCAGACACTCTTATAAACAAAGGACCTGAGACAAATAGGGATTTTATTAATACATCTACTGGTTTGGCTCCATCAATTGCCTCTCAATTTCACAGCTCTCCAGGATTCTCAGTTCAGTCCTTTTCAGTTCAGTGACATCTAGTTTGTTAAGCAATCTGATCTGCTTTTGATCTCTCCTGACTGTCAGCAGACTTGCTTGAGTAACTCATGTCAAGTAATAACCTTCTATGTGACTCTTGTCATTCAACACTCAAAGTTTTAGCACTTGCTGGAGGATTTAAATCAATGTGCTGTGTTAAAAAGAAGTAGGTAGGCAGAGCCATGGAAACAATAATGGGAGGGTTAAAATGTAAATACCTTGCAGTAACTTCTGCAATCTTTTGGCACTTCTAGAAAGTATTTCTGTAATAAACATGTTCTCAAAAAAGATTTCAGGAGCTTGCCTGGCTGCTTTCAAGGGCTCCTGAAATTTAGCTTTGTCTCTGAATATCTACCTTATCAATCCTTTGTAATGGTTACCCTGGTATGTTATTTCTGGTCTCAGCTGCCATCTCTTAAGTTTGCTCATGCAGCATACTGTGGGGTGGATCCAATAAACTTTTCCTCCAGTGAAAAAGGGAGGGCAGAAGTCTTCTTTGAGTACCATAAAGACTATTCTAGGAATTATGGGACCTGTAACAAGGAGGCGAATTGAGTAAGAGTGAGCAAAAAAAGCCTTGATGGATCCATCTCTGAACAAGTCTTATGCTATGAGAGAATAAAATAATTTACAAGTCGGGGGGAACCAAGAAGAAACAGCAAGGGGGGTGGAGATGGAAGAATATTCAAAGAGAAATGGGCGGCAGTGGAGTCTGGAAAAGAAAGCCAAGTTTTGGAGAGGGCATGGAAAAGGATCAAGAGAGAGAAAGATGGTGATTAACAGCTTCTCTTTCAGTGGGGGAAGTCATCCAAACTGGTCTGGACATGCCTCCTCTCGCTCCAAGCAGGACTATGCAAATTTGTGTAGACTATGTTGGCTCAGAGTGAGGCTGACCCTCCAGTTTTGATAGCCCTGCCACTCCAACAGAATGTTTGAGCCTAGCTCCGCTTTCTTGGAGACTCTTGCCTCATTGGTATAGAAGATAGAAAAGCCTAGAAGAAAGGCCCCATCACTGGCCTTGAAAAAGAAAAAAGAGACCATTAAGACAAGCTTTCCCACCTGAGGTTCCAGGCTTCAGAGACTGGCCAATGGCTGGTACATCTGCAGTGGCACAAGCCACCATCAGTGCTGGCAGACCCAAAGCTTTGGGTTATTCCACAGCTGGCCTCCGACTGCACAAGAAAAGCCCAGAAGAGATCTATCAGGTCCAAGCCTAGACCTGCTCTCTTGGAGTCTCTTACATTGTTGGTATGGAAGGCGGATTCAGCAGTTCAGGAAAATTCCAATAGGGCAGCTGCTCAGGTTTCCCCCACATTTTTACACCTGCCCCCCACAGATTGAAGGACACAGGCCTTTAGTCCAGCCTGGGCCTCCCCTAACCCCGTGTGTGCAACCAGGAATCATGTTGACCTTTCTGTGGCAAGGAGTATCTGGCCAAGCAGTGGCCATGGCAGATCTCTCCATAAGTACACTAGCACCAGCGACATCAGGAGCTTTTGAGAGCTAGTCAAAATAGATGTTCCCTTTCTCCTTCACCACCAATGTCAGGCTTGGGTTTGGGGGTGGAGGAGCTCTTTTCAACCATAGGATCTATGGCAACAAGCTCTGATAAAGAGGTAGAGGAGTGGTCAGAAAATTCTCCTTGGCCTTTCCTAGGGAAATTCTTTTAGGCCTTTCCAGCCAGAACATTTCTGGAGATTAAAAGAAGGTATCTTTTCCTTCTCTTACCTACCAGCTGGATACAACAGAAAAACCTAGATCATTAGCTTCAAGCAATTTAGATACTAGAGCTTTAAGAGCCTATCCAAGTGGTTACCAGGTTGTCCATTCCCTGAATTCTTTAATCATGTACTAAAGGAAGAATGGGCAGTTCCAGGCAATGGCACTTTCTTGCAGACAAAGAGAAAAAGGTATTTGCCTCCCAGCAGGCAACATGGAAGTCCTCAGGCTCCTCTGCTGGATGCTCCAGTCATAGGAGCATTTTTATCTAAAGATGTGGACAAAATGTTTAAGGATTCAGTGGATGACGATGACGACGACGACGACGATGATGAGACAGCCCTAGGGAATCCCATGAAGCAGCCTCTCTGACAATCTGAGCCTCCGCCGTGCTCTAAAATTTTGCCAGGGTCATCATTCAGGAGCCAGACACTGACCCCTTGACACTTAAGAGACCCATCCTAAAACTTAAAAGAGCTGCAAAATTTGCAGCAGATGCATCCCAAGAGGCCATGCAGTTTGGTGCCAGAGCACAGGCCCCCAATATAATGGTTAGAAGGAACCTATGGCTAAAGCATTGGAAGATGGACTCTCTGTCTATTTCAGATTTATCCACATTTTAAAAAATGGGAGCAAAAGGATTTTAGGAGCTCCTGCACCTTTGGCTATAGGTCCAGATTCAGCAGAGACACTTCCCTCCTAACAGGACAGGAACCAACAAAGCAAAGACCATCCACCTGACTATATGGTTGGGAATCGACTCCAGCAGTTTCCCCACATATGGATGGAGTCTGTGACCAACCAGTGGGCGCTCTCCGTCATCTGGAAGGGACGCAGGATAGAATTCACACACAGAGACACATACATATTGTGCTTTCCCATTTCCCAAAACAGAACAAGACACTTTTTTTTCTGTCATGACCTATTCAACATTTAGTGCACATAGGGGCAGTGGAACTGGTGCCCTTAGAACAGCATTTCCATGGCATTTATTCCATTCTATCTGTAGTCCCAAAAAGTTCCTGGGACTGGAGAGCAATGCAAAATCAAAGATAGTTGAATTTATGAGTAAAGAAACACAGGTTCTGGTTCAAACTGTTTCTGCCTGTAAAGAAGCAGGTAAAATTGTTGGAAGGGGTGAAATAAATCTGGCAGAGGTTGGTGGACCTCATGCACTGGTTGACAGTACTGGGGCTGATGATGTAGTCCATAGATCTGATTCCTTGGCCCGCTTCCACACCAGGCCTCTACAGTGGACTCTTCTTCCTTATCAGAAGGACACACACAAAAGGGAGCACATATAAGTCAAGATACTGCCCCCCCCCCCAAGAAGTCACTAAGCTACTGGTCTTTGCAACCAAATCTGACAAGGGGCTCAGTTTCCTCCAGCCTCCTTACATGATGGAAATTGCAGGTGCCAGCAGAATGGGCCAGGGAGTACACTGCAAGGATCAGGTTGTCCAAAGCATATGGAGCCCATTGGAGCTTACTGGGAAAAGTCCCATTTGGCCCCACCCACTGTCTAAACTACTTGGCAGGTGCCAGAAAATTTATTGCCAGGCACCATGGTGCCCATAAGCATCGTACTGGGAATCCCTGATGTAGACAGTGGTTTTGTTAAATTGTTTCATTTTTCCTAATGCAGCTTCTCTTTGATACTTTAGTGGCAATCGCTTTTACATACAATTGAATTACAAGAGACATGTATTTTAAAATATAAAGTAGCCTGCTGTTAATTGAACACTCGTTTGGCAATGTAGATTTCTTGATGAAAGCAGTCCCCTCATACTGATCACCTACAAAACTTAGCCTTCAGTGGCAGCATTAAACTGTGTTCCCAACATGAAGATATAAGATAGTACCAAAATCAGCTGGTGCATAGCTAAGTTTCTTTTCTAAAAAGAAGTGGGTGGGGGTTTTTTTTTGGGGGGGGGGGATGAGAATGACATGGGAAGAAAAACATTCTGGGTGGGGATGGAAAGAGGCTGTTTGCCTGACAAACAATATCCCCTGGCAGCTAGAATTTAGTTTCCAAAAGAGAGGTTAACATTCCTTTAGCTAGTTTGCCATAGAGAGGGAAATTTAAACCTCAATAGTCCTTTCACAATAAACCATTCATTAAACTATTCCCATGGGGAAGGCGAACAACATCATGTAACAGAATGCATTTCAACTGATTTAGCAAACCAAAGAGGCAACAAAGAAGGAGACTCCTTTTTTAAAAAGTATGTTGAAAAAACAAAGAATCATAGATCGGATGCCATTCTGCTACATGAAGCCAAATTTTGCAAATAATAATAGGGGAAAGGACATCGAAAGGATGCTGGCGAAGCAGAATAGCCCTAAAGAGTCCTCCTTTTGCAGGTTTTTCCATCCATAGCCATTCTCAAGGCGTGCTTGGAGAAACGGGTAGAATGGTGTCTTGGATCCTGCAGAAAGCAGAAGGGCCCGGGTGGGCCGGGCCCGCCATTTGCGGGGACGGGCAGGGACAGCGAGGTCGCCGGCCGGAAGGGGGCGGGGGCCTGGTGCGTGACGGACCTCCCCCCCTTTTTCCCAGCCAATAGAGGGCAGGGGGTGGTCAGGGAGGGGGGAGGCATTAAAAGCGGAAGGGAAGCTGCTCCCCCTCCCCACTTGACCACGAGGCGAGCCCGGTTTGCCCACCCATCCCTCCCCAGGTATTATGGTGCTGGGGTTTGGTGTTTGGAAGTTGAGGGAACGCAGAAGGGGGGTTTATTGGGTCTTTGTAGGTATGGTATTGTTAGTGTTTATTTACAGTTTTTCATTGCACAATCTGTCACAGCTTTCGGCGGTAACAGCATGGGGCCGGATCTGTTGGCGGAATTTGGCCTGCGAGCCAATTCCGGAGCTGGGGACCCTTTAAGGGTCTTGGCGTGAGGGCTGAATGGAGCTGGCTAGCTCAAGGAATAACAGTGCTTGCCCTCACAGCCAGAGGGCAGGGGAGCTCACAAAGGGGCAAGCGTCCGTGTGAATTCCGATAACCCGCCCTCCCACCTTCTCTACCCATGCCGGCTGGCTGGGGTAACGGTTAACTCGGCTGGCACATGGGCCAGCCGATAGGTCGGATCCGGTGGACCCATGCTGTGCCAATGCTCTACAGCTGTAACCAATAAAAGTTGTGGCCAAGTTTATCCACCTAATTTTCCAAAGAAACTGGTTGTGTGAGTTCATCCAAAGGGGGGGGGGTGTACTAGGTGAGCCGACCTCGGGGTCCCAGGTAAGACATGGAACCGCAAGCTTCCACTGACAGAAGGATTACTGTCAGTGGAGAATGACTTCCTTTGCTGCTGCTCCTTCTCCCACTCCAGCCCCAAATGGCTCCATAAATAAGAGCATAAGGACATTAGAGAAGCCAATGTTGGATCAGGCCAATGGCCCATCCAGTCCAACATTCTGTCACACAGCAGCCAAAAATACCAGGTGTCATCAGGAGGTCCAGCAGTGGGGCCAGGACACTAGAAGCCCTCCCACTGTTGCTCCCTTCCGAGCACCAAGAATACAGAGCATCCCTTGCCCTAGACTGAGAGTTCCTATCTATACCTTGTGGCTAATATCCTGCTCTTGAGATCCTGGGAGCAGCATGGTGAATATGATACATTTGTAATGTATGCTAATTTAGTGATTTTATTTTGAGAGAGATTCACATGATCGCATTTGACCTTTTCTAACATGACAACTGGTCTTGTGAATATGCTGATATATGACAAGATAGCAGTTCAGCACAACACAGTTTAGACAGCATGATATCATTTTCAACTCTGGAAAGTCAAAATGTGCTGGAATACTCAGAGAGCCCCTGGTGGGATGTCAGTTTCTTTTAGGTTAATGGATCAGAGAGGTCATAAACTCGAGAGAATTGTGGAGTCGTAGTTTTAAACATGTTCATAAGGCTGGTCATCTTGCTAAGAAATAACTTGTGGTGACTTTATTGTGTGCATATCACATTGATCCATGTGAATTGGGCCAATGTATAGATGATGAGTAGAGTTGACAGTGAACAGTTAAAGAACACATTGAAACCATGCAAAGATTTTTCTAAAAGGGAATGTTCATTTTCGTTAATGTATCTTCCTGCCTTCATGGTCCTGTGCAGGCAGAAATTTAAGGAGGTGAGAAGAGGTGTAAAATAAATTAATTGAAAATAAACCCTACCCCTTTTGTTCAAATCAAGCACTTAATCATGCTAAACTTTTTCTCAATTTCAGCCATTTGAATCTCATTTTCTCTATAACTTTGGCATTTCCCAGTACTCTGTTCTTTGTTTTCTTGATTATAATACCCTCACATGTATATCAGTTTGTTTCACTGCAAGTGGCTGCAGTAATTACAGATCAATAATTATTAATTTGCTTCCTTTTTAAAAAAGAAAAAACTGAAGGCACTGCATCTAGTATCTGATATCTCCAATGAACTGCAGACCAAAGGATTACAAAACAGTCCTTCTGGATCTGACCGGTTGCATTTTGGCTGACCCAGAACGAGCTCAGGTCAGCAGCCCCTATAGAAGTTGGTGCAAAAATGTTGTCAGGAGCCCTCCTGCTGCTTTTCACATCACGCTGAGTCCACGTCACTTTGACAGAGGCTGCAGAGGTGAGGTGTAAAAGTACTCTAAGGTTATTATCTCAAAAGCAATTGAAGCCCACACTTCACATTTCAGAGTAGTTCATCTTAAGGCAATGAGACCATTCAAGTCATCATCATTCAGTTTAGACAATTATAGCTTAACTGCCTCTAGGATTGCCACCTGAGATGTCGCTGTGGCTAGCTAATCAACAGTGCTGCCCACGCATACTTCAGTAGCCTGTGCAAATATTGCTGAAAGGGTTAATTGACTGAAACATTGCTGCATGCAGACTCCTAAACCTAAACCATATGTAAAATAAAGCCAGGATTTCAGTCAATCTGTGAGTCATGTTTTACTATCCTTAAAACTCCAAACAAGGAGCTGTCTGTAGAAGCTTTTGAAGCCTCAACAGTCCTTAGCATAAGTCCTAACAATACCAAAAAAATAAACACAAGAAAATTAAGAAGTCTTTCTCTTTGTATGGAAAAGTGTGCCATTCAGATAAATCTGGTTTCATTTCCTTCCATTCTTGATTCTTTTTAAAGTTACCACTTCAAGCATTTCTATATGACTCTGGGTTAGTAAGATGAGATAAAATCTTACTTTCAGGGAATATTTCAACCTCGATGTTTTTCAGCATTTCTGAACAATCGTAGGCTTCCACAGACTTAATTTCTTAAATTTGACCCAAAATTGTCTGGTGAATGACTGCTTGCTCAGCTCGTCTTTTACATACTTAGGGCTAATGTGTACACTGTAGATACCCAGTTATTGTTCCCAGCAATGTAAAAATAAGTCCCCTTCTTTACAAGATCAGTATGTTAAAGAGTAGTGGAAAATGGGTAATATATTCATGTTGGCATGTGTTGCCACATTTGTGACAGCTTGGAAAATTCTGTTGATATTTCAGTCCTGTACATGAAGGACCAGTTATCCATATATTTTAATGCAAATATATTTGATTTTAAAAACTAATATAAAATATATTAGAGGTTTTACATTTCTAGGAAAGAGTATATAATTGATTATTGATGCATATTGAAAAAGAGATCAGAAAAGTTGTTTCACCTGTGTTCATTATGACTTTAAAGAGTAAATTTTTAAACTTTCTTGAAAGCTTTTGCCAGTGAAGTGGGAGATAACCTTTTAGAATAATTCAATAAATTTCTTGAATGCAATGAAATAGCAGAACATCCTGAGACATAAATAGGTGTAATCCAATTTTAGAATTCAAGGCTTGGATTCAGGTAGGCCTTTGGGCCTGTGCGAAACACCTCCCATGTCTGCACAGGGTGGGGCTGATTCCCCCCCCTTCTGGTTGGTGGTTCTTTTGCCTCATGTGATGCTACATTGGTGAGACTGCAGTCTTTAAGGGTATTTTTCATGTGGGAGGGTGTGCATGCCTGTTGTCATGGGGGAAGAGCTGGAGAAACCCCACATATGAGCAGTGTACCACATGTGATGCTTTGGATCCTGGTCCAGATGTTTTGATTGTTCTGCATGGAACAGCTGAGATCAGCCCAAACAAACATGGCACCTTCTTGGAGTGTTGGGGGTCCCAACTGTTATATTTGTGTGTTCCTATGCGGGAAAGCTTTGCGAAATTTCCATAACTTCTAGTTCTCTCACAGATTTTAAATCTGAAATTAGTGGTAGTGTTCAGTTTGCTTCCTGTCAAAAATATGTCTCTTTGGTGTATGTTCATTTTTTTCATTGTTGTGGTGAGAATCAAAAAAATAAGCGTGTGAAACGTTTTTTCATTGTTTGAGGAGGCAACTAAAGTCTGAGACCATATAGGCTATCGAAAGAAGCTGCTGTACCACAGCTCCTGCACTTGCTATGAAACTGACCTAACACTGGATTTATTTAGGCACTGAGCCTGCAAACACTTAAATTTATTTTTAACTTTCTGACCATGAATGGTTTCATTGAGGTCAATAGAATTCATATAGTAATGTTGTTAAGCAAGTTTACAAGCCAAGTGCATGTGAGATCTGAGCCTTGGCAGATTATTGTAGCTGAGTTGATTACACAAAGTTTAGAAACATAGTTTGTGCTATTTGATTTGCATATGTGTATATGTTTTTAAAGGCTGCCCACATGAGTCAGATACAGCATTTGTTTTGTTTTTTAAGTTTAACAGGCAGTAAATCTTGGTTAACTTTTTAAAAATAAATTGTTGAGTTGTTAACATCGGCTACAGACCAGCCTATATTCTCTAAATTTGGGTTCCACTGATAACAATGAACTGCAATCATTCATTTCAATCAAAAATTGTGCATAGATCCCTGACCTGGATAGACCAGGCAAGCCCAATCTCATCAGATCTTGGAAGCTAAGCAGGGCTGACCCTGGCAATTACCTGGAAGGGAGACCTCCAAGGAATACAAGGGCTGGGATGCAGAGGCAGGCAATAGTAAGCCTCCTCTCTGAAACATCCAAACCCCACTAGGGGTCACCAGAAGTCAACCATGACTTCCAAACATACACACAAAATACTTACCAAAAAATCTGCATAGACTTTTTTCATTTTAATGGCCCTGATTCTCACTCTTCTCTTAGGCATGTGTGTGAAATATTTTCAAAGCCCATTTTTAAAAATTGTTCGATTGTTCATATGTGAGCAGTGTGGTGTACTAGCCAGGATAGGACCAGGACTGCATGGACCCTTAGGAATAGTGTGGCATAGGAGCTGCAGAAAGGTGGAGGAAGTGGTAGAATTCACCCATGTATGTAATCTCTTTGGGAAAGGTCCCCCCCCTCCTTGGAAATATACTCAAACCTAGCCTCCCACATCTCATTATTAGTTCAGGTTTGTCTCAGTTTGTATCCTATATAATAAATGTTGTTGTTCATTTTAAAGTGAACAATCTTCATTTTAGTTTATACCCAGGCCCAGAATCTATCCCTTGAAACCATTATTCCCACTGGAAATTCCCCAAACGAGTGGGGAGGGTGGGAGTTGTGATAGAAAATCCTTTTGAGGCAGTGTATTTATTTTATAATTTATTTATAATTTGGATTTATAAATTGCTCAAGTCCTGAGTACTCAGGACTCTGAGCACCTAGCCACAGGGAACCATCACAAGTGCCATGCATAAGTTATGGATCCAGACCTTTATTTCATCCTAACTTATTTTGAGGTAATGTTGTAAGGATGAAAAGGGGAGGGGGAGTTGTATTCCACCTTGAACTTCTTAGAGAAAGAATGTGTTAAAATAAAATAAATATATCTTAGAAATAAAAACAATTGCCTTTTGAGGATGCCTGATTTGTTATCAAATATTTTTGTTCCACCATTAGATGAGTAAGTAGTGTTTCAGTACCTTTATTGGCATCCAGAGTAAGTAGTAATTGTAGGTGCAGCTCTTATGTAGGCTCTGCAATCTACTGCAACTATAATTTTGCCACCTAATGCAAAGTCTCACATTCTGTTTCTCTACAGGAATTTCTAGGTTGATAAAATCCAGTCATAAGCCTTGACTTTTGCCCACCCTGAAGCTTGATCCTACCCATCATTCTATCAGATCCCTTCTAGTAGTGCTGCTTAATCATAAAGACTAGTTGCAGTTGAACAATGCCACCAGCTCTCACTATGATATATTATAACCATGTGTGGAATAAAGCCTACAGCTGTGTAATGCTCAGTAGTTACTTTCTTTGTGTGGATTTTGCTTGCATTCACATTCAAAGAAATTGTTAAGTGTAAATTTAGTAACTGAACTCCATAATCTTGGTAAATGCATTAGATGCAGGACTCTTTTTGTAGCAGGAACTCCTTTGCATTTTAGGTGACACACCCCTAATTTAGCAAGAGCTTACAGAGCTCTTCTTACAGGGGCTACTGTAAACTCTTGGAGGATTGGCTACATTAGGGGTGTGCTGCCTAATATGCAAAGGAGTTCCTGCTACAAAAAGAGCCCTGTTTAGATGTATGGATTCTGCTCAGTTTCTGATGAGTAAGAGTTTTGACAAAGTGTGTTTAATTATAATGTTTAAGATCACCTGGAGAGAGAAATTGTGTAAAGGAAAGTTTCCATTGTCCAGCTTCTGACGCGCACGTTGTAAGGTATATTAGGGAACTAAATGCATCTGTAAGAGGTCAGCCCTTTTTTGCTGGCTGACCTAGCGCTAATAATAATAAACATCCTCCTCTGATTGACCTGGTGTGGTTTCACTGACTGGATGAAGGCTCTCCTCTCCCCGCTTCAATACAAAATTCCAGCATATGATGTAGTCTGGTCTGGTGCAGTCCATTCTACCATTTCATTCTCTTGCATCTGTAAATCAAGCCTTTAGAATTGTTTTTTGTCAGAGAAAGGGAGCAGTCCTAAGCAGTCTGCCTGAAAGTAAATTTCATTGAGTTCAATAGGACCTATTCCCACATAAGTGTGCATAGGACTGTGGCTTAGTATACCATCAGATTTAAGAGAAAATAGCTTTATGTGCATCATTTTAAAGCAGTGCTCTTGGAACAACATATTTAGACAATTGTTTCTGGATGTATGCCTGATTCTAAAAAATCACACATAAAACATTTTATTTTTAAAAAAAATTAAGAAAAGAAATTGACTTTATCAGCATAGCTACAGCGACATCCTATATGATGCCATTATACTGTGTATATACTGTGTGTTAGTTTCAGTGACATGTAATTACTGGTTTTCAAAGCTGCAGTGACATGCTGGAATTCAAAGTCAGATGCAGCTTCTTACAGTGACATATATGAGTCGACTGGAGTCTATCCTGAGACAGTTGCTGAATCTTATAAGATCTGGGGTTTTGTCATTGTTGTCTTTAACATATGTTACACTAGTGCAATTGGAGACCTTGGCAGTCCATGATAAAGTGGCCCTAACTGGATCACACCAGATGTCTGTGTTGTCCAGCTTTGTATCTCCAGCAAAGCAGTGATTTCATCCAGACCTGGAAATTTGTTCGAACCAATAATTCATAGGATCCATCAGTAAATGTAAAGAGTTGGGGGAGAAACTTTCTTGCAATGGTTATATCATTCTAATTTGGTGTATTACTTCAATTTCAGCATGTGAGACAGAAGCAGGCAAAGTTTGTCAGTTATCATTAGAAGAGCACATCCAGCCTTTTAAAGACAACATGGAGAAATTCATTAGTCAAGGTAACTAATAATTTGACTTTTCTAGGCTTCATCGAAAGGCTAGAAGAACTATGTTGAAATACTGTGAGTAAAGTGTCTGTTTATATGGAGTCATGGTGTAGATTAAATTAACCACTCTTTCATTTTAGATAAACTCTACCTGTTTTCTGTATTTTGTTTTGAGTGATATTAGAAGCAATTAATGCTGACTTTTAAGCATAAAATGATGAGTTCTGTTTTTTGTAGGAAACTAACTTATTTTTTGTTGACAATTTCATAAAACTGGAAGCTGGAGCTGTACTTTGATTTGTCTCCAAAGACACGGTGATTCTTTTCATAGTACCAAAAAGTATTGTATGTACAGAACATCTGGTTTATTTCATTTACACATTGCTTTTGGAAAGTCATATGGTTCAAAAACAGAATCCACAGAATCCCATAGAAACAAAACTGGATTGCAGCTCATTTCTACAAGTACTATAGGCTTTCTGGGCAGTGGTGGAAGAAGAAATGGTCAGGTCCCCTGCAGCTATGACTATGAATTTTATTGTGTTTTTCTTCTGTAAGTTTGTGTGACTGTTGCTGGTTCAGGTCCTATACTTTGGGATAAAAGAAATGTCTAAATAAGTAAATAAATAAAATGCTGTTGGACCTTTTTACTAGAAGAGAACCATTTAATAAGAAAGAAGTAAAAATATACTGGATATTTTGTAGAGAAATAAATTCTATGGGTGATTTCCCACTAAAGCTTGCCGCGGGGTTGTGCCGCCGTTTGCCCCGAGATTTTTAGTCAATTTCACACCCGAAGCCGCGGGGCTGCATTTTGACCCGCGGCTTCGCCCGATTTCCCCCGCAGTTTCGTAATCCTCAAAAAACAGGATTACGAAACTGCGGGAAATCGAGCGAGCCGCGGGTCAAAATGCAGCCCGCGACTTCAGTGTGAAATTGACTAAAAATCTCGGGGCAAACGGCGGCGCAACCCCGTGGCAGCTTTAGTGGGAAATCACCCTATGATTTATATCTTTGGTCTCATACTCCTTCCCTCTCCAGTAAAGAGTATGGAGATTATTTTTAAAATCTGAAATTTTCAGCCTTCTGTACAATATACTCTTTTGGCATATATATGTTCTCAACCCCATGTTTTCTGTGATAATATGAATTTAGGAAGGCACGTAATCAAAGGAAAAAATCAAATTAAGTTGTACTCTCACATTCTCCCTTGCTAGGCTGTTCATCACTAGCTGGTATTACTGTGGAGCATGGCTTTTGGAAAGCAATTGATTAAAAATAACTGAGCTATGCTCACTAAAATCTCTGTTGTTGAATTTCCTTGCTGAATTTGAGTTGTCCACTCACTGGCACAATGCATACAAAACAGACCTGATCACATTTTTAATCTGTTCACAACCTGAAAATAATTCTTACATTCATATTTATGTAACAATCTTTGCCCTCACACTGGCTAGAATACTAGAATGCACAGAAGTCTGGGGCTTGTGTAGCCAGGGCAACCAAAGCAGATTTTTGCTTGCAAAGATGTACTTTAGACACATTTACTTAAATGGAGATTCATCGGTCCATTCATACGTGCATCCATACCATCTGAATGGTATATGACTGCAACATGCCTTCAGGCAAGAATATAAAATGTCACACTGAAGAGCTATGTAAAATATGTAACCATCTTGAGTTTAAGGGGGGAAGGCAGGCTGTAAATATTTTAAATTAATAAATTTATTTCAGACAACACTGCAAAAAGAAAATTCTAAAAAGTACATCACTATGAAGAATACCAAAATTCTAAACTGTATATTACCAAAAAACCAGTAATCAGAAAAAATGTCACAACAGAGCTAGGGGAATTCACTCACACCTACAAGGTATTTGAAGAGTGGAAGAGGGTTAAGCACATCCTTTCTGTCTGCTGTTTCTCCCTTGTAAGTGTCTTCCCTGTCCCTGCATTTACCTTATGAGGAAGACACATAGGGTTGCCAGTCCCCAGGTGGAGCCTGGAGATCCCCCAGAACTACAACTTATCTCCAGTTTACAGATATCAGTGCCCCTGGGGGGAAATGGCAGCTTTAGAAGGCACACTGTATGGCATAATATCCCTACTGACCTCCCTCCTCTTCCCATACTCCACCCTCCCCAGGCATGGCCCCCAAATCTCCAGGAATTCCCAGGCTGGAGATGGCAATCCTAGATGATTGGAAACCCTGTATTTTACTCATACTGCTCAGGTCAATACTCAACAAGCAGGAGGCAGAGGGAGGAAAAAACCATTTGGTCAAGTTCCAAACTAATGTTGAAATATTTTACAATACAAAATCTTTTGTGTTTATTTGGCTAGACTGAACTTAGACTTGAAAGAGTTCCTACAGGATTTCTCTTTCCGGCTTACTATTTGACAGGCTTTTGATCTCAGCATTTTTTCTAAAGGCTTTTTGTTGTTTACGTAGACATAATCGATGAGTAATTCCAGCTAGACTGTGCACACAAAGATCATTTAGAAAAACAGAAGGGCAGCTTTTGGCACCTTTTGAGGATTTGTCTGTTTATATAGGGTGTGTTCTGAAGAAAGTAAAATGGAATTTCGAAACATTTTCTGAAGTTTTATTTTTTTGAAATTAAAGTTGTCTGAGTAAGTTGTTCATATGGTATACAATTAATGGATTTAAATGTTCCTTTTCCCGTCAAGCTCAATATCTGATGAGTTTGTTTTTCTGAACTTTTCTTTTTAAGAAGATTCACCATTTAACTCTAGAGCTGACTATTTTAAAAATCTCAAAATGAAAGAGCTTCCAACATGCTAGATGGTGGATAATCCATAGGACCACCCAGTGCCCCACAAATTTAGTCAGCAGCATCTGATCTGACCATCAGCCCATAGCCTCCACATCCCTAGCACAGGCACTGGCCCACACAACATAGCATATCGAATAGAAGATTCACGTAGAATCATAGAGTTGGAAAGGACCTCCAGGGTCATCTAGTTCAACCCCTTGCACAAGGCAGGAAATTCACAAATACCTCCCCTCGCACACCCCCAGTAACCCCTGCTCCATAACCAGAAGATGGCAAAAAACCTCCAGGATCCCCGACCAAATTGGCCTGGAGAAAAACTGCTTCCTGACCTCAAAGTGGCGATCAGCATTTCCGTGGGCATATAAGAGCGAGCCACAAGAACTAAGCACTGATGCAACCCCTCCTTCCTTCACTCTCATGAACTGCCTAAGTTCACAGAATCAGCATTGCTGTCAGACGGCCACCTAGCCTCTGCTTAAAAACCTCCAAAGAAGGAGAGCCTACCACCTCCCAAGGAAGCCTGTTCCACTGAGGAACTGCTCTGTCTTTTAGCCAAAAACTCTTTTGATTTAATTTCGACCCGTTAGTTCTGGTCCAAACTTCTGGGGCAACAGAAAACAACTCCCCACCATCCTCTGTATGACAGCCCTTCAAGTACTTGAAGATGGGTATCATATCACCTCTCAGTTGTCTCCTTTCCAGGCTAAACATACTCAGCTTCTTCAACCTTTCCTCATAGGACTTGAGTTCCAGATCTCTCACTATCTTCATTGCCCTCCTTTGGACATGTTCTGGCTTGTCTATACCCTTCTTAAATTGTGTTGCCCAAAACTGAACACAGTTCTCTAGGTGAGGTTTAACCAGAGCAGCATAAAGCAATACCATCACTTTGCAAGTGATTGCAGTTTACTGGAGAGGGCTGGTTTGTGGAGAGCCCCTTGTACCTGCAATGGGGAAAATTTAGAAGTACTCATAATAAATTTTTCTTAGTGGTAGTATCCCCTCTTAGATACACACCGTAATGCTGGGGGGGGGCAGGGCCGGATCGCCCATAGGGCGAACTAGGCGCCCGCCTAGGGCGCCCCGGCTTGAGGGCGCCAAATGGCGCCCCACTCCCCCCCGAAAACTGCCGTCCTAACCCGGCGCCCGCCGGCACCGCCAGACCCCCGCCCCCTTCCCAGCGGGGCCGGCAGAAAAGCCAGCGCCGGGAGGGAGGAGGCGGAGGCTAGACCCCCCTGCGCCCCCTTCCCGGCTTTTCTGGGGGTCCCGGAGCCGCGGGGCCCGCAGAAAAACCAGCGCCGGGAGGGAGGGGGCAGAGGCTGGACCCCCCGCGTCCCCTTCCTGGCTTTCCTGGGGGCCCGCAGCCGCGGGGCCCGCAGAAAAGCCGGCGCCGGGAGGGAGGGGGTGGAGGCTGGACCCCCCCCCGCGCCCCCCTTCCCGGCTTTCCTGGGGGTCCCGCAGCTGCGGAGCCTCCAGGAAAGCCAGCGCCCCGCCGACGCCCCCGGTCTCCAGGTCCCACCGGGAGGTTGGCATCCCCAGTGGGGGCGCCCCAGGCTGTCCTGCCTAGGGCGCCCAGACACCTGGAGCCGGCCCTGGGGGGGGGGTTAACAAAGCTGAGAGCAATACTGTAAGGAGCTTAGACTCCTAGCAGAATCACTCAAGGTGAAATGCTCACAGCTGAAACACCAGACTAAGCTGCATCTACCCCTTTCAGGGATCAATGGCCACATCAGCAGAAGAGAACAGATGGTTTCCTGGTGAGGTGATGAGGGTGGAGGAATCCTTGAAGAAGAGCTACTGGGCAGCAGTAGTGGAAGGTGGCATTGGAGGAGGAGCTCTTGTAGATAATGGCAATGCCACTTCAGCTAACCATAGTTAGTATTGCACAGAAGAAGGCAATGGTAAGCTACTTCTGACCAACTCTTACCTCAAAAACCCTATGATGAGACAATTCAAAATGAAAAAAGATACAGTGCTGGAAAATGGAACCTCCAAGTCAGATTGCACTCAATCAGCTACTGGGGAAGAGCTGACAAGTATGAGTAGCACTATTCTTAATGACACAATTGGACTAAAGCTGAAAGGATGTTCAGTTATTGACATGAATGGATGCAAAAGGAATGTCCAAAGCTGTTTGATGCATATAATAGGAACATGGAACATGAGAAGTTTGAATCAAGGTAAGTTCAAAATTATAAAATGAGGAATGGAATGTTTAAACTTTGCAAACCTGGTAGTGAACAAACTAAAGTGGACTGGATTGGAACATTTTCACTCAGAAGATTACAAAGTATTTTACTTGGGGAATGACAAACATAGAAGAAATGGAGTTGCCCTGATTGTGATGCAAGCAGTAGCACAGGCAGTCAGGGGATATAATGCAAAGTCTGACCAAATAATATCAATCAGATTTCATGGAAAGCCTATCAACATAACCAGCATTCAAGTTAATGCCACAACTACAGATGCTGATGAAGAAGAAATTGAAAGCTTTTATGCAAGTGTCCACAAAGAAATTGATCACATACCTAAACAAGATGTGAATAGTAGGTAAAAGTAGGAAACAAAGCAGAGTCAAATATTTTAGGAAGATTTGGGCTAGGAGCATGAAATGAAGCAGGAAAGAATTCTGTAAAGACAACCATTTGTTCATTGCAAACACATTTCAGGTGACCAAACTGATAATTGTATATGTAGACATCACTGGATGGCAAATATAGAAATCAAATACATTACATAATCAAAAGCAGAAGATGGAGAAGCTCTATTCTCTTTGCTAAAACAAGATGAAGAGCCACATCATCTGACTGTTTTGATCTGCAACCTGTATTCCAGACTAGAGGCTACTGTTAGGACAGAATATGGAGGAATGGAGTAGTTTCCAGTCGGCAAAGGTGTCATAGAAGGATGTATTTTATCTCCCTGTTTGTTCAATGTGTATTCAGAATATATCATAAGGAAAGATGGATTAGATTTAGATGAAGGCAGAGTGAAACTTGGTGGAAAGAATATTAACAGTGTGAGATATGCAGATGACACCACCTTACTGGGAGAAGATAGTGACGTCTTGAAATGACTGCTGATGAAGGTTAAAGCAGAAAGTGCCAAGGCAGGATTTCAGCTGAACATCAAGAAGACAAAAGAAATGACTACTGAGGAATTACACAACTTCAAGGTTGACAATTAAGAAACTAAAATTGTTCAAAATGTCCCATTCCTTGGCTCCATGATCAACCAAAAGGGAGTCTGCAACCAAGAAGGAAACTGAGAAGGGCAGCCATGAAGGACCTACAAAAGATTCTTAAGTGCAAGGATGTTTTGCTGGCGACCAAGATCAAGTTAATTCATATCATGGTATTCCCTATGATTATGTATGGGTGTGAAATCTGGATAGTGAAGGAAGCTGACAGGAAGAAATTTGATTCATTTGAAATGTGGTGTTGGAGAAGAGTTTTACGGATATTGTGGACCACACAAAAGACAAATGTGGATTCTAGACCAAATCAAGCCTGACCTCTCCCTAGAAGCAATAATAACTAAGCTGAGGCTATCCTACTTTGGTCATATTATGAGAAGACAAGAGTCACTGGAAAAGACAATAATGCTAGGCAAAGTTGAGGGCAGCAGGAAAAGAGGAGGACCCAACATGAGGTGGATAAACTCAGTAGAGGAAGACACAGCCCTTTGAGTTCGCAAGATCTGAGCAAGGCTATTAACGATAGGATGTTTTGGAGGACATTAATTCATAGGGTCACCATTAAGTTGGAAGTGACTTTATGGCACTTAACACAGAGAGACAACAGTAAAAACAACTTGTTTCTGGTAGTGATTTTCAGTGAGAAGAAGAAAGTATGAAACATAAGAATTAAATAACCCCCTTTCCCTCACACCAGTATTTTTCTGTAAAACATATCCCCTACAGTTTCAGTCTTTTAAAAAAATTGTCAGGGGAAATAACAATAGAATTAATTGCCTTTCTGTACCATTTCACAGTGTGCCTGACTCTTTGGAGTCTCTTCCTGCAGTTCCTGGCACAGATTCTGATAAAGGTGATAAAAGGATTAGGATTACATTGATCAACAGGATGTATCTCTGCCAAAAATTCTGAAATGACCCTTTAAGCTACTGTGTGTCTTGGTTGTTGTTGTTGTTCAGTCACACAGTTGAATCCAACTCTTTGCGACCCCATGGACCACATCACGCCAGGCCCTCCTGTCTTCCGTCATCCTCCAGAGTTTGCTCAATTTCATGTGTTTCTTGGTACCATGTTCTAAATTTGCTGTATCTTTCTAAAAGCCACTTGCAAAGTAAACCCATACTAATTTTCACTTCCCCAATATAAAATACAGGAATCTCACATAATTTAACAATGAACACATATTTGATTTTTATTGTTTACTGAACAATTAACTTCAAACCTGAACAGGCAAGCCCATATTTGCCCTTGAACCTCCTATAGCCTGCACTGGAGTTGTTAGGCAATGCCTGGCAACCAGTGTTCCCTCTAAGCTGAGTTAGTGTGAGCTAGCTCACAGTTTTTTAGCCTCCAGCTCATACATATTTGTCTTAGCTCAGGAAAGATAGTTCCAGAGCAAACTAATTTATGCAGTAGCCAAATCACTCACTCACAACTTTAATGCCAGTAGCTCACAAAGTAGAATTTTTGCTCACAAGAATCCACAGCTTAGAGGGAACATTGCTGGCAACCAGTGGGAGGGTTGGGGGGCAGAGAACATGACCCCAAAAACTTGTTCTGGGAAAAGAGAGCAATCTTAACTATCACAGCAATTCCACCCCCTCCTAGAATTCTCATTAAATTAATAAAAAACAAAACAAAACAGGAGTTCTAGGCTGGTGCTGTGTTTCTAGCAGCCGTTTTAATTTAACATTTATTTAATTTTTCCATACTTTAATTCAAGCAATAAATAAAATTCAGGGCAATTTACAAATTGTCAGCATTTAAACGTATCTTCAGTAGTGTTGTTAACTGCAAGAAATATTAATAAAACAAGTATTTGGTCTCATCACCCTCAGCAAAGCTAGGCTCCTTTATTCTGTTGGTGGATTGGCTTTAGCATCATCTCTCACGTTTTAATATACCAGTGTGCAAAGAAGTTGTACTGATTGCCCTCAGTTTAGTGTCAGATTTTCCATTTATATGCACACTTCCCCCTCCCCTTATAAAGATGTTCTGCTGGGCAAGGAGATACTGCTTTACTGCTTTCATTCTACAGCAGTTTCCATTTTTGCTGTGATTTAACAAAAATACATTTAATCAGATTGTTATCTGTATTGTCTCAAGATTGGTCTGGGAATACTAAAGTTGTTTATTTATTTTTTGTTATGCCAGGAATATTGTCTTGCAAGACTTCTGTATTAAGGGACCTACTGTAAGCTGACCAATGAATGTGAATTTTTCACTGCCAGCATTTAACATAAGAGAGCCAGTGTGGTATAGTGGTTAGAGTGTATCTGAAGATCCAGGTTCAGATCCCAACTTTGCCATGGAAACTGGCTGTGTGACCTTGGCCTACTATTCTTTCAGTCTAGCCTACCCCACAGGGTTGACGTGAGGATAAAAATGGACACCAGGAGACTGATGCAAGCCACTTTGGGTCCCACAGAAGAACGTAACAGAAGAACATAAGAAGAGCCCTGCTGGATCAGACCAGTGGTCCATCTAGTTCAGCATCCTGTCTCACAAAATGGCCAACCAGTTCCTCTAGAGGACCAACAACAGGGCATAGAGACTGAGACCTTCCCCTGATCTTGCCTCCTGGCTCTGGGATTCAGAGGTTTAGTGCCTCTGAATGTGGAAGTTCCCCTCAGCTAGTAGTCATGGAGAGACCTATCTTCCATGGATCTGTTTAATCCCCTTTTAAAACTATTTATTGTGTGGCCAGCACTATATCCTCTGGCAGCGAATTCTACATTGTAAAGAAGTATTTCCTTTTGTCCATCCTGAATCTATGGCCCATTAGATTCATTGGATGCCCTCAAGCTCTAATATTTTGGGAGAAGGAGAAAAAATTCTTTTTGTCAACTCTCTCTACCCTGTGAATATTTTTATAAACCTCTATCATGTGCTCCCTTAGTCATCTCTTTTCTAAACTGAAAGTCCCAGACTCTCCAGCCTTTCCTCATAGGGAATGTGCTTCAATCCCCTAATCAACTTGAGTGACATCCTCTGTACTTTTTCCAAATCTGTGATGTCTTTTTTGAGATATGGTGACCAGAACTGTACACAGTATTACAAATGAGGCCACACCAGAGGTCTATACAGGGGCATTATAATATCGGATGTGTTATTCTTGGTCCCTTTCTTAATAATCCCTCACACAGAGTTTGCTTTTTTCACTGCTGAAGCACACTGGGTCGACACTTTCATTGAGCTATTCACTATAAGTCCAAGATCTTTTTCCTTCTCAGTCTCAGTAGGTTCAGTCCCCATTAGCCTATATTTGAAGTTGGATTTTTTTTTGTCCCTATGTTCATCACCTAACATTTACCAACATTGAACTTCATTTGTCACATTATTGCTCACTCATCCAGTTTGTGGAAGTCCTCTTGGAGCTCTTCACAGTCAGCCTTGGTTTTCATCATCCTGAATAATGTTGTGTGATCTGCAACAAAGACCAAAAAAGGCAAGCTGTCTACAAACTAGGGTTGCCAGGCAGTGCTGGTTGTGGGGGACTGGCAGTTTCCCAGGGAAAAAAATAAAAAGGTAAATAAGGCCTCCTCTACTTGCAGCAAGTTCTTACCATAAAGTTCCTGGTGATTGTTAGAGCTACCTGGAAGTAACAAAGGGTGGCTCTAGGAATTGCTGGAAATTCTGTGGTAAAACTGGACGTTCCTGCCATAGAGTTTCCAGCAATTCCTAGAGCTACCCTTGGGACTTGGAAGCAGGGTATCCCTGCCTCCACCAGGGGCTTGGCAGCTCTGCTACAAACATTTATGTTACAAACTTTTCAGATGTATCCCAGGATCTCTGAACAGTCTCTTTTGGTTTGACGCTGTTGAATTTCTTCACAAGCGGCTGGTATCAATTATTTGTGGAAGTTGGAGAATCTTCCTGTTCCCACTATAACAACACCCAAGCAAGACTTTGCAGAAATGAACTGCGGAGTGAACAGATCACTCTCCCGTCTTCCTGAACTCTCCCAGAAATTATTTATGAGATTTGGTGACCTTTCAAACATGACAAGTGGCTGCAATCTCTCACACTTAATCCCACTCTATTGCCAAGAGTGCCCTGACACTGAAGGCCAATCTAGACAATACAAAATCTAGACAATACCAAATCTGCCACAGGGATGTGGTGCCATTGTAGATTCAGGATTTTTTTTTACTTCTAAAAATTGTGTGGGAGATGATCCTGCTGGGAGGACATCCCCCATATAATCATTTTCAAAAACTGAAAGTTTAGCTGCTGCAAACTGAATGGGGGAGAGGAGCCTCTTGTTCCCTCTTCATTTGAGTTCTCCAGCCAGATCAGGCCTCCAGAGCATTGTTGAAAATAAAGAAAAAATAGAACCCTAACATAGCACCTCATCTGTGGGCAGACTTGGGGACCCAGTGTCATCTAGTTTGACCTTCAGAAACAGCATTACAGAAGGTACAAGGGCTGAGTTCAGACTTGCAATTTGCCCCAGTAGGGACCCGGGCCAGCGACGAGTCAATTCTGGAGTAAATTGGGTGTTCACACAGGCACATCTGCTTGGCGTCTCCCACCTGTAGCCAACCCATGCTGTTGCGCTTCACCGCTGGATTAAAAAGATACCTCATAAAACTGGTAGCAAATCCAAAAGCCCGTGTGTGTCGCGCGTTTCTCCACTTTCAGGAAGTCTGAACGCGCAGCTGAAAAGCCACATTGGGCAGAAGGCAGCAGCGATATGATTGGCCGTGCTCCGCTCTACTGCTCAATGCGGTGCCGGCGCTGCAGGGTCCTCCCCCAATCGGCAAAATGCGCTTATGCACATGAGCACATGGGCACTCATGCACACATACACCCATACACCCACAGCCGAATTAATGGGGAAATGCCAAATACAGCATGCCCCTGGCGCAGCAGTCTGAACGCTCCCGCCCGGCTCCGCCCCGTATTTTCCAGCAGCGGCCCGGGCTGTGTGAACGGGAAAACCCAGAACAGTTTATTCCGGGGCTTTTTTGCCATGACTGGCTACTGGAACAAACTGCCAGTCTGAACTCAGCCAAGGAGAGGGAAGGAAGAGATTTGTTCAGTGAACTCATTCCATTCATAGTTCATTGGATCCAACCCACTGGGCACAGAACTAAAGCTCAACCAAACAGGAGTTGATGCCATCATGTGTTTGCATGGGTAAAATGACATTAAGATGGGCCTGTTGCCATCAGTAAATACAAGGTATGAATATTAGTAAAGGCAGGTTGATCAATCCTGATTTTTTGTGGTGGCATGTTCAAACATAGCAGCAAACCGTGCTCCTACATGATTGAATCCTGAATTTGTTTCAGACTTGCTTGTGGGATTCTTACTCCCTTCTGTTTCTCTCCATGCATGTAACAAGCTAATTATTTACATCTGCTTTTATACTTTGCCTCCAAATGGACTGGTTTTCTAGGAATCTTGGATTGCAATAAAAGTGCAAATTATAGTTTTCTGACTCAGATGAAATAACAAACTATGGTTTGCGGCCAGAGTGGAAGTAACTAATTAGCTTGCAACATACAGTAGAGGAGGGAATTCCACATGCAATGCTGATGCTCCTTCAAGACTCCTTTAAGACTCAAGACTGTGGTGGTATAGTAAAATATCACAAAATACATGGATGGAACAGTAGTTCTAAATCCCAGAATTTGCAAATGCTTAGAATACATTACTATATTTAATATGCTTGGATATTAAATTATCAAGAGAAAATGTCAATTACAAATGTGGGATCATGTACTAAATACCATAATTAGATTACTAGGATAGTCTGTATTAGTTGTAAGCACTTTCTGATATTCATATAATAGGTGTGTTATGATATTTATATAATAGGTGTGTTATGTTCCATAAATTATTCCGTAAATAATTTTAAGACGTACTGGTACTTGTGTACAATATTATATATCTCAGATTTGCAATGGGTATTTTCTTGATAATTGTTAATTCCTATTGGCAGATTTTTCTTATGTTAAGTGGTATAGGACTTCGGTTAGATCCCACTGAACAGATCCTCAAGCAATATATGACAGTTTCCCCTCTCATGCTGTCCTCATTCCCCAGGAGCAGCAGCTTGGGGGATTTGAAACTGCAGTGGGAAGGGAGAAGAGAGAAAGCTGCAGAAATTCTGTGAACAGAAATCCTACCGCCCACAGTACATCTCAGTGGAATCCAAGTCATAATTTGGAAACTGCAGATGAAAAATATGGATTTATGTTATATAATGCCCAACTGTATTGCCCTTGTCCTACAATTGCAGCAGTCCATTTTCAGGCTGGTTTGTTGGCGAACATTCCTTCTCTGTTCCAGTCCTCCTCATCAGCACTTAGCACAAAAGGTGTCAGAGATCATCTCCACTGCACACTCTTAAAGGTTGCTTTGACCAAGCTAAGCTCTTCATTCTCTGTAAATAAACCAAACTACTGTCCAGTGAAGTTCTGAAGGAAAACCCATTGATAAAATCTGTGTGGAAAAAATTTGGAGAAAGGATTAGGCCACCAAAAAAGTTTTTAAAATGAAATTTAACATATAAAACAACATTTAGTCTACACTGATTATCTTACCTTGTCATGGAATTTTATATATGGATATAGATTTTTTTTAAATTGTCTTTATTTATAAAAACTTGCAGTTATGTATCCTTGAATTAACAGATTTTAAAATAGAGAACATGCAGTAAATGAGAACATTTAATGTACAAAGAAATTGTTAGAGCAGCTGATTAGAAGCCTTTAGAAGAAAATATTCTTTTTTTAAAAAATGTGCATGTGTGTGTGTGTACCCGGAAGTCATGGCAGCCTCTGGTGACTGACCCCTACTGAGGGCCTGGAGGATAATATTCTTTACCTCTTCTGGGGTGATTTGTACAATCACCCCTAGAATCTAGCTGGTTGCATGGTGGGGGGCAGAGAGGCTTTGTTTTGTTAAACCATTTCTTGATGTAGCTTCTGTATAGTTCAGCATTTTCAAGTAAAGGCCAAGTGCACAATTTGAACACCCGTTTAGAACTCAGCTGGAGCTTCCCCCCCCCCGAGGTACACACTTGAAGGATATTGCTACTAAAGAAGATAATAAAGCATTGCATTTTGTGTCTTAACTTTCGCCTTGTTTATTACAGCTAAAATTGACCATGAAATGGAAGAGAAATCCTTGGCAGAAACACATAAAAGGTGAGATGAAAGTATATTCCAGTTCAATGTTCTACTCAGTTTATATATTTTTTCTTGATACTGCAAAAACCAAACTCTTAAAATACAAATTGTGTTCAGTGTTATTGGCTCCGTTCAGACATGATTCAAAGCCATGTGAATTAAACCGTGAAATCAGGATTAGGCTCATAGGACCCCTCCTGGTCACAGTACTTTCATTCTTCCCCACACTTTCTGTGAAAAGATCCAGCTGCTGTGCCAGCCTCCGTTGCAACGCTCCTCCAAAAGGCAAAACTTCACAGCATCACCAAATCAGTTGGCTGGTGGTACTGCAGAAATGGAGAAGCAGAAGTCTTTCAGCACAGAGAGCAGCTTTTGGTTCCTACCAGGGGTCTTTTGGGGGGAGCGCACCGGAGCGCAGCTCCGGGAGCTCAGGAGCCAAGCCCCGCCCCCAGCCGGGGGAGTCTTTCAGGCAACCGAATGTCAATTTCAGCTCCATTATATCCTATGGGCCATTGAAGTCAATGGTGAAAACATAGGGTATATTCTGGGGGCTGGAGGGGAGGGTTTGAGGGAGAGGCTCCAAACTCACAGGGTAGCTGATGGAGCCTCTCCCCAAGATACCCACCAAGTTTCAAGAACATTGGATCAGGGGTCCAATTCTATGGGCCCCCGAACAGGTTGCCCCTATTCCCTCCATTGTTCTCTATGGTGAGAAAAAAATAACTTTTTTTCTCAGCATAGAGAACAATGGAGGAATAGGGGCAACCTGTTCGGGGGCCCATAGAATTGGACCCCCTGATCCAATGTACTTGAAACTTGGTGGGCATCTTGGAGAGAGTCTCCATCAGCTACCCTGTGAGTTTGGAGCCTCTCCCTCAAACCCCTCCCCTCCAGCCCCCAGAATATACCCTATGTTTTCACCATTGACTTCAATGGCCCATAGGATATAATGAGGCCAAATTGCCGCCAAATTTCTTTCATTCCTTCCTTTCCTTCTCTCCTTTTCCTCTTTCCCTCCTTCTTCCCTTCTCTCTCTCTCTCTTTCTTTCTTTCTTTCCCACCTTCTTCTCTTCTCTTTTTCCTCCTATCCCTTTTTCCCTCCTTCTTCCCTCTCTTTCCTTCCCTCCCCTCCCCTTTCCTTCTCTTTCTTTCCCTCTTTCCTTTTTCCTTCTCTCTACTCTCTCTCTTTCCTCCCTTTTTCCTCCTTCTATGGCCCAACTCTCATGAGAAGGAGTTTAAACTTTAAACCCCTTCTCTCTTAGCTCCCCCACCCAGATCAGCTGGGGAAGGGGAGGGGAGGCTTTGAAGATGCCTCCCCCTTTTACTTCCCCTTCTGACATCATTTTCTGGCGATGTCAGGGGGCATGGCATATGCTAATAGCTCAATAGCTCATTAGCATACCATATGCTAATGAGCTCCTGCAGCTGTTTTTCTACGAAAAGACCCCTGGTTCCTACCATTTTATCTGTCTGGTTTTTCAGATTACTCATCTTCTTACACCAGATGTTAGGAATACGACAATATATGTACACAAAGTTGCCCAAACAACCAAGCTGACCCTCACCCACCCCCAGCTGGCAGCCTGGGGAGTGACCTGCTTCTCAAACTCTGTCCATGCTGCCTAATCTGTGCCCATGTCATCCAGACCCAAGTAGGTCTGATTTATCATACAAGCCATTCTCTGCTCTCATGTGGAATTCTGGAAGAGCTGGAAGACATTGGAGGTCTTCCTAATTTTAAATGAACTGCCAAGAAGGTTAAATTAAACCAGCCATGGCTTTGTGGGGCTTCCTCTGACTAATAACAGATGCACATCATTCTGTTCTGTGTTTTTGAATACCCCACTTACATACAAAGGAAAGAAGAAAAAACCTCCAGTATTTAATAAAACGAGTAATTAAATACTGCTTTAATGTGTCAAATTAACTTTGCAGTGGAGCCAGTGCCCTAAGTGTAATTCAGCATGGCTTTAAACACCACTGAGGTTTGAGTTTTTGCAGTCTTTCTTGTTCAACTTCTGGTTTACTTTTTTCTTCACCCTTTTTGTGACTTCCTCACAATCATGGCTTATTTTAAGAATTAATTTTACTAGGCAAGGGAAAATATTTCCCCCCCTTAAAATTCACATTTTCCAGATATATTGGAAATAACACATGCATCAGCCAGTTTTTTAATTGCTGTTTTGTAACATGTTCAGAAACAGAACTGGAAATGTTCTAAAAATTATTGGAAAAGTTGGTGTTTAACATTTGCATAATATATAGACTTAAGAATGACTATTGAGCTCAAAAGTTTGTTGTGACTCTGGTTAAAGGCTGCATATCATCCTCAAGGGGGAAGATATATTGTAACTTCTGTCCATGAACAAAATGAGGCACAGTTTTCAGGTCCATAATAGTTTTGTTGTCAGATTACAAGCAGGAATGGGAGCCCCACCCAGAAGGCCACTTACCCCCCTGATCAGGCTATCATCTCTTTCTACAGAGGGGCTTCCCTGTCCTCTGCACCATGGTCCTTCTCCACCTGTTCCCCTAAAGCTGTCTTTCCTTTCTTTCTCTGTCTCTTCTCCTCCTATGTTAGATTCCTTGCTTCCTCCTCTCCCTTTCTAGCTCTATGCCCCTCTCCTCTTTTGTTTTCCTGCCTCCAGTTGGGCTCAGCACCCCCTTCTTAGTCCTCTCAGGTGACATTTTTTTTTTAGCCACACAGCATGCAGTGCACATTGGCTGGGCTGGAGTAGCCATACCCCCTTCTGGCCAGGATCATCCCAGCTGAAACCAGGTCTGAGTGAGTGTGCACTTCCCGGGTGTGACTTGAGTTCCTGATGGTATGGCTGGTAGGGCATTACAGGCTATCCTTTTCCATTAAAAAATCTACTTCTAGTGGAATAATTGGGAGGCTGAGGGAACTGGAAATGATGCACTATTCTAAGAAGACATTGACCGATAAAAAACATGGAGATCTGACATTCTTCAATAGCTACAGTAAATTTCTGGAGTGGAAGGGAATAGCTAAAATAGCACTAGGATTTAAAATCTGATGGTAACTGAGAACAAGAACTCTCTGAGAATTGGTATAATATTGACAGGTAGTAGTAAGGAGAATTAGGACGAAGATTTCTCTTGGTGTATGATTGTAGCCTGGAATAGTCTTATGTCACAGGAGCTTTCATCACAAAAACTAACCAAAAACCATTAAGGAAATGAATAGTGGAACACTGAAAAAATCATGAAATAATTTAATTATTCAAATAATTCGAATGAATGAAATTTAATTATTGTAATAAACAATGAGTTATTAATTATATTAATTATCAAGTAATATTTTTCATAATTAAGTGCGCTTGCACACGAAAGCTTATACTTTGAATAAAACTTTGTTGGTCCTAAAGGTGCCACTGGATTCAGACTTTGTTCTGCAGCTTCAGACCAACAGGGCTACTCCACCTGAATTTAAATTATGAAAGTGATGCTAAAATGCTTCTACAAATGTCGCTTGGAGGCTGGTTTGCTGAGCTGAGTCTGTTTTGGTCTTTGGTTATCTCCTTTTCATTCATGTTTTCTGAAATTGTACCACTGATGACCTTTCCAGGTATAAGATCAGCAAAGAATCCCGTTGCTCTTAAAGGGTAACACTTTGATTGTTTATTGACATAAGCTTTTGTAAGCAAGTGTCTGCTAGGGTTGTGGAACAAAATGGAAATGGTGATATACATTTTGGCACATACTTCCCTGAGGAGGAGGATCTTTAACCTACCCTGTAGAGATAAGCTGTCTGGAATCTTTAGGGAAGACGATACTAGACAATGGGGAAGATGTTCTTTTTCATTGTTTACACACCGTGATAAACACTGAATGTATCCAGTATGTTAAAACATTTGCTTGTTGCGTAACAATACATTTCCATAATAAGAAATATTTATTTAGAATTCACCTAACAAAATGCTCCAGTGTCAAACATGCTATTTGGGCTCAGGGTGAGAAGAGAGCTTAAGCAAGCTACATAAATAAGAGATTAGTTACATTCTACTAGTCATGGGCAGAATGACGGTGCATTGGATGAATTGACAAGTGAGTTACTGCTCTGTGCAGTGATGGATTAGATGCAGTTCAATTAATGTGATTGACATGGTTGTTGTTTTTTCTTTTTCAAGTGACTATGTGCCACACACAGTGTCTACCTCATGATTAACTTTCATTTAACTGAGAAATGCAGATCCACTACTTAATATGGGTGAAAAATGGTACACCCCTCTGTGAGAGTCTGAAACCTCTGCATAAAGAGTATCCCTAAAATGAGTAATGTGTTGAGAACAATGGTTCAAGTGTGTTTTAGAAAAGCTTGGTTGTTTAGCAGATGAGCTGAAATGGAAAGTTAATCTTTCATGCATAATGAAGACAAAGAAAAGGCCCAGTGATTCCATGAAGTGTCTAGCTGTTCATTTGTCGGCAGAGGGGTGTTTAATAGTTTCTGAAAGGTTGTATGCCTTTTATTTATTTATCAAATCTAGTGAGTTTAAGAGTGTCAATGTGTGAAGTGTTTATTCACGAAATGGATTTCTGGCACATGGGCAAAAAGAAATGTGAAATGTTTAGCTCACAATAAGGGTATATTCTAAGGTCTCTGACTAAGTATTCTGAGATGAGAAGAAAATCACACAGGTCTGTGTTTATCTAGCTTCTACAGACAGACAAGGAAGGCTCCAGCCTGGTATTAAAGCTGAAATGATATGGAATGCCTTTGCTAAACCCCAAACAATTACATCACTCCCTGAACAATATTGATAAAGTGCAACAGAAAGAGACCTGGCACTTTGCAGTTTGAATGCTCATTGCTGACTACTTGAAAACCCAGAAATACCTGGCATGTTAAAGTTGAAAATTCTGTTTGTTTCAGGGCATAAAAGGTTCTAACTCTCTAGAGTCTCAGGCTTTCTGAGATCTGCTTCCTATAGTTCTTTTCATTTGTGATACAACAGACTGAACCTGGGATGATTGGGACCAAAACACATGCTCTGCCACTGAGTTATAGCCTCCTCTGTGCATAGGTCATAATTTACATCTACAGCTCAAGTCTGAAAAAAAAGTCTAATCACATTTTAGGATGACATAAAGAAGATGAAAGAAGCTCCTGTATTGCTTGAATTTTAACATTCAGAGAACCCCCTCTTGATTCTGCAGGGAGGACAAACAGGTACATGAAGATATTGTATGCATATGTGTCATATCATGTTCTATTTCAAATATGAGAAGCATTTTGTTTCCCATTATCACTTAGGAGAGCATAAGAAACCTGATAAAAAGGATAACTCACCCATTTGAAAGTATAACTCGATTTCACTTCAGTATGCTTTGCTAATCAAGGCTCTTTGACTTGTTCTGTTGTGAGATTTCCAATAGATGTGGTTAACTATCTCTGGTGTTAATTCCAGAGGCACCTATGATTGGTTTGGTGAACATCATTGTTGTCTAGGCTGTCAAACCTGTGTGCACATTTCTCTCCTATGGGCACATGTTCTTTTTTTTTAACCCCAACTTGTATATAAGTGATCTAAGTCACAGTCTGCCCTTAATGCATTTTGATCTTGTTTCAGGTGGGATTTGGGACTTAAATAGCACTATTGGCTTTTGCTAATGATCTCCACCAACACTTGGGTACTGATCTATCAGCAGCATTTTATATTGTCTAACAAAAATAAATAAATAAAATGGTTGATCACGATATTTTGGTGGATCAACGTTGATCAATGTTCGGATTAAAAGGGACAACCTTCCATTGCTTTGTTCTTTTCTTGTTGGCAGGAAACAGTCTTGATAGGGGAGGTAGAAATGGGAATTAATGTGTATGGTGCCCCTATTGTCCATTTTATTCTTGGGGCTTTTTGACCTTTATCTTAACATTTTGGTAGAGATCTTCAGGAACTTTGGAATAGGTTGTCACCAATATTGGACTGATGCCAAGCTGTATCTAAGCCTCCAGAAGCAGCTGAGAAGGTTCTGGGCCAAAGTCTTGAGGCTGTGGTCAAGTGGCTGAAGTTGACCAAAACAAGGCTTAATCCATACGGAGGCAATGCTGGTCAGAAAGGTAGGGTGGTGTATTGATCTACCAGCCTTAGAAATGGGGTTAAGCTCTCCTTAGTAGATCAAGTTAACAGCTCCAGGGTGCTCTTAGACCTGGACTTGTCAAAAAAGAAACAGACCAGTGCAGTTGTTAGGAGCACCTTCTTTCAAATACATCTATCTTGTAAGCTGGCAACTTATCTACTTACCTGGCTGCAGTGAAGCGCACGAACAGAACTTCTAGGTTGGACAGCTGCAATTTGCTCTATGTGGGGCTGCCTTGAAGATGTCATGGAAGTTTCAAGTAGTACAGAATGCAACCACAAGATTTCTGTTTGGCATCAACTGCTCAGAACATATAACTCCAGTCCTGCAAGACCTAGTTACCATTTGCTACTGAAACTTAATATCTCTTAGACTTGTTGTAGCCTGAGGCCCTCAAACTTAACAATCACATCCCCCAGTATTCTCCATATGCCTTGCTTTTCAGGGAGCCTTGTCCTGGTGGTGCCCTGTTGTCCTTGTAAATGGCTTGATCCTCTGAATCCCCAGTTTGATCATGGAAGCTTGCTGAGTAATCTTAGGCCCGTCACAGCCTGACCTGCCTCATAGGGCTGTTGTTGTAAGAAAATGGAGGAGGGGAGAATGATGTTCTAAAAGCCACTTTGAATCCAAACTGGGGAGAAACATGAGATATAAATAAATAAATGGAAATGCAAACCTGAATCGTTACTGCCTTGTGCAATATGTTAAGTGCTTAAAGGAAGTTGACTTGAGAACAAAAATAAACTGATATCTTTGGCAAATACTTGAGAATTAAGAGCTAGTTTTGTGATTATTTCAGTGCAGGCTGCACACAGGGAAAAGCCTGCCCCGATTGCCTCCCATCTGCTCCCAGCATATTCTGAACAGGTTGTTTTCACCCAGTGCTGAATCCAGCTTTTGCTGTGCCTTCTAAGCCAGTGTTACAGTGGTTTAGGGTTGCTTGTCAAAAGTTGAATTCAGTGCATGGCAGGTATATGTGTGTACACTCATGTAAGTATGCACACACATACTTGCCATGCCCTGAATGCTGGAAACAGCTGATAGTTAACATGTTTTTTTTTGGGGGGTGGGGGGGTCTCCCACAGCAACAGTTCATGGATGGTTGTTGTGAAATTCAATTCCATATTGGAAGTAAGTATATTACATTAGGGTACAGTAAAATATGGGTTTTTTATAATGGATGGAATTTTCAATTGAGTAGTTAAATATTAATCTAAAATATTTTTTATTTCTCCGTACAGTATTCCATTTTTGGTCCTGTATTAATTGTTTACTGTCTTACATGTGTAACAGGGACTTTGTTGCATGGTGTATTTTGTACTTTCTACTATTTGACCTGTGAAGAAAGCTCTTGTGAGCCGAAATGTGTCGTGTCATACACTGTTCTCTTTTGTGTACTTGTTACTTTAAACATTTTATGAGGCTTTATTTGGGCCCCTACAAGGTTTTTATAAGTCTTTGAAATAAACACTCTATACTTTTTTATGTTTTTAATTTTTGGCTCTTCATAAGTTTTCTAAACTTCCTTTGGGTTTTTTTGCTTGATTGTTGTGAAACTAAGCCTGAGGTTTTTTAATGAAGGTACAATGTGGAGTTCCTGCTCCGGAAATGTGGAAAGCATCAAAGTCAGTCAGTAAACCTGGTTGCATGGCATTCTTTCAATATAAAACAGAAGTCCAATAGCAGCTTAAAGACCAACAACATTTATTCCAGCATGAAACTTTGTGAGTCAGAGATCACTTCTTTACATGCTATGAAGAGGTGATATGATTTCCTATTTATAGCATTTGAAGAAGTGAGTTCTGATTCAGGAAAGCTCATGTTGGAATAAATGTTGCTAGTCTTTTAAGGTGCCACTGGATTTCTGTTTCATTTTGGTTCAATAGACTAATATGACTACTCTCTGGGAAACTGATATTAGCCGCTTGTGCAAAATGGAAGACTGTACCTAGAATTGTGACTTAAGATGTGTGACAGCAGCATGTCATCTAGGTCCACAAATACCTTTCCTCAAAGAGAAATGCTTCATCTAGAATATGTCTGCAGTCCAGCATCTAACATCAAATCTCTGTGGTTCTGAAAACAACAGCATTTATCTCTGACTATTGGGAATTCTATATTCAGATACACAAAATATTAAATGTCATGCTGAAAGCTGTGTATGGAATGCACATGTTTTGAGACCACAGCAGAATGTTCAAAGTATGAAAAATTTAACTGTTTCATATCAGACTACAAAACTGAGAGTCAATTTTTGACATTTCTGTGTCTTAAAATACATTGGGTTCAATTCCAAGTACTGCATAAATGGAACAAGATCATGGAAGCAATTTTACTGCCTTTCTCCAGTGGCCCTGACACCCCCTGAAAAGCTACTGCACAGAGCTGGGGAGCGGGGAGCTTCAGAACAATATGTTCAGATGACCTCCACTGTTATTGTACAAGTACTGAAGTATGCAGTCTCACTCGCTGGCAGTCTGAAATGACTAAATCTCAGTAAGAATTGCTAGGGTTGTCAGGTTGCCACGGCAGGGGGCTCCTGGCTCCTTGTTGGGATGTCTTTGCTGTGTATGCTTTGTGCACGTGGCATGATGATGTCACCAGTAGTGACGTCGTCATACTAGAGTGTCACTGTGCGATGCCCCCAGTGTGATGATGTCACTACCAGTGATGTCATTGTATTGTTGGCATCCCTGTGGGATGCTGCTGTTTGGGGCTAGGGCTTCCCTCACCAGCCTACTGGCTGGCAGTGGATTAGGGACCCTGAAATCGGGGGATTCCCTGCCCTAACCAGGGGATGGCAACCCCAAGAATTGCCCATGTGCTTACATGTGCTTAATTTATATTTATTTATTTATTTAGGGGTTGCACTTCCCCAAAAGTGTTCCCAAAGCAATGTACAAAGACAACAAAAACAACATTGATTAAATCAAAAAGCTAAAACGTAACGATTAGAAAACAGTATTAATGTTAATTGGGGGGGGTTACAGTTTAGAGTTGATCATAGTAGATATCTGTGACCAACTTTGTATACATAAATTAGTGACAAATTCAATCACGTTATTCTAATGGTGATTATGTTGTGCAATTACTTCCTAAACTAAAGCCATGTAGAACTCAACTGCAGGTTAAGAAACTAACAGCTGTCTGTAGTCTAATGTCCTTATTTATTTTGCCATACTCTACAACCTTGAGAAATTTAGCAGATTTAAAGGTACATACATCTTTATTGTGTGGAAAATGAGCTAATGTTAAATACTTGCAGAAGATATTTAGCATTTGCCCTCTCTGAATAAAGCAGCAGTGTGAACAAGTAATGACTTCCCCCTCAAAAATGGAAGGCTGAAATATCACAGAGGATGGAGAAAACTCCTGACTTTTTCTGCCTCTGTTAATCCCCCACCTTCTATGCTAATGCTGGAAGCATAAGTAACAACAGTACTTTGTGTTTAGGTACTCTTTAGATAAGCACCACTGAGAGCATTACAAACAACACACTGGTTTTATAAAAACCTCTTTTCATTAGTAAGTGTTCCCAATGTACTGGAAAGGACACTGAGGAGCAGAACCATCATGATCTCACCATTTTAAATCATAAGAACATAAGAACATAAGAGAAGCCTATGTTGAATCAGGCCAATGGCCCATCTAGTCCAACACTCTGTCACACAGCGGCCAAAATATACCAGTTGCCATCAGGAGGTCCAGCAGTGGGGCCAGGGCACCAGAAGCCCTCCCATTGCTTCCCCCTCCAGCACCAAGGATAGAGTGCATCACCTGTCCCAGACTGAGAGTTCCCATCTATACCCATATGTTTAACTAATTCCCTCTTGAAACTGTCCATGCTTGCAGCTGCCACCACCTCCTGTGGCAGTGAATTCCATATGTTAATCACTCTTTGGGTGAAGAAGTATTTCCTTTTATCTGTTCTAACCCGACTGCTCAGCAATTTCATAGAGTGCCCACGAGTTCTTGTATTGTGAGAAAGGGAGAAAAGTACTTCTTTCTCAACCTGCTCAATCCCATTCATAATCTTATAAACCTCGATCATGTCACCTCTCAGCCGTCGTTTCTCCAAGGTAAAGAGCCCCAAGCATTTTAACCTTTCTTCATAGGGAAGGTGTTCCAACCCTTTTATCATTCTAGTTGCCCTTCTCTGCACTTTTTCCAATGCTATAATATCCTTTTTGAGATGTGGTGACCAGAACTGTGCACAGTATTCCAAATGAGGTCGCACCAATGATTTATACAGGGGCATGATGATACTGGCTGATTTGTTATCAATTCCCTTCCTAATAATCCCCAGCATAGCGTTGGCCTTCTTTATTGCAGCTACACACTGTCTAGACATTTTCATCGAGTTATCCACTACGACTCCAAGATCTCTCTCTTGGTCCATCTCTGCCAGTTCAGACCCCATCAACGTGTATTTATATTTAGGATTTTTGGCTCCAATGTGCATCACTTTGCACTTGGCCACATTGAACCCCATTTGCCACGTAGACGCCCACTCACCCATCCTCAACAGATCCCTTTGGAGTGCCTCACACTCCTCCCTGGTTTTCACCACCCTGAACAACTTTGTGTCATCTGCAAATTTAGCCACATCACTGCTTACTCCCAATTCCAAATCATTAATAAACAAGTTAAAAAGCATCGGACCAAGTACTGATCCCTGTGGTACCCCACTGCTTACCACCCTCCACTGAGAAAGTTTACCATTTATACTCACTCTCTGTTTCCTATTTATAAGCCAGTTTTTGATCCACAAGAGGACTTGTCCTTTTATCCCATGACTATTGAGCTTACTTAGGAGCCTTTGATGAGGAACTGTATCAAAAGCTTTCCGGAAGTCAAGGTAAATAATATCTATTGGGTCCCCCTTGTCCACATGTTTGTTCACTCCCTCAAAAAACACTAACAGGTTAGTGAGACAAGATCTTCCCTTACAGAACCCATGCTGAGTCTGCCTCAATAGTTTTTGTTCATCAATGTGCCTACTAATTCTTTCCTTAATAACAGTTTCCACCAACTTACCCGGTATCGATGTCAGACTGACTGGCCTGTAATTTCCCGGATCTCCCCTGGAGCCCTTTTTAAAGATGGGAGTGACATTAGCTACCTTCCAGTCCTCAGGAATGGAGGCAGATTTTAAAAATCGTTGATTTTGTAATTAACAATCATATGACTCAAACCTCAGAATTCTGATTGACAGTTCTTTTCTCCTTTTACATCATTTCCACTGAGGATGCAGCCATGAACTTTGCATAGTCCTGTGTTAAGAACCCCTATTAAATGAAATTATGGGAAATTGATGTTCAGATCTCCCTTCCATTGAAGTTCTACAAATATCAGCAAAGGAGTACAACCCTTCCCCCATATCCATTTGGATATGGGAACTGACCAGCTGGAGGCACTATTTTATGTTTTTTTTCTCACCTAGGCAAACAGCACTACAGGAGGGCTGATTCACACTGGCAGGAAGGGAGAGTTAAACAACTCCATGGCCAGTGCTACTTTCCTGATCCAAATCAGTGTCTTTTCTTCTGTGTCTCCCTAACCCTGGGCACACCTCTTATTTGTCTTATTTTTTTAGACAGATGGGATTCTGCCATGGGTCTCCAGTATTTTATCTAGTTTGGCCAAAAGACTTTCAGTTGGCATGGCCTCCTGACATGCAAAAGGTAATCACCAAGGATATTTCATTCACTCTTACTTGAATCCTTTGCCTCTTTTGTGATTCATAACTCTGGAAACTAGAAAGCAAAACAGTGATCTTGTGGAAATGTAGTGGACAGGTCCCTGGAAAAACAAAGCAGTGTGTAAGTGATAGCCAGCAGTTTTACTCTATGCAAGCTCATTTGGCAGAAAAAGTGAGAGTTATCATGATTGGGCGTCCAGTTCACAGGGTAAGGCTCTGAGAGGTTCCAAGCCTTAAAAAGTACACACATAAAAAATAGGGACACTATGAATTATGATTTTTTTTTAATTTTTTATTGCTTTATCACTACAACCTAATATCTATAAACTACAACACTATAATCTAAAATACAGAGTAGACAAGGATCTTAAAAAGGTCTACATTTGACTTTGGAAGTCCCTATTAGGTATGATTACAAAGTAGGTATAGTAAAATAGCGCTGGCTTGAAATACAATTAAAAATAACATGATAATTCATTATATCAGGTAAAAAACAAAGTAAATTCTCAAATCTTCACTTTGACTTCTTCTGGTTATGCTTCTTCTTCTCGAAGGGGAGTTTGACCTTAAATGATCTAGGAGCAGCCACCCCTAATTCGGATTCAGAATCAGAGTCAATAAAATCGCCTAAACAAACTGATGTAGATGAGGAACTGCCACTGCTTGACCTATCTTGTTCACTTATATCCATAGCATTATTGTCCTTTACTTCTCCTTTTGCTTTCTTTGGGGTTTGTTGTTGTTCCAGAAATGTTTTTGCTTTGGCCAAAGAGTCAATCTTGTCTTTTTTTCCCTTTATAATTGAAAGTCAGTCCTTCTGGCATAAGCCATTGATATGGAGTTGAATTTTCTTGCAATAGTGTTGTAACATTTTTATATCGTTTTCTCTTTTTCCGTATTTCAAATGGAGTATCTTTCAAAGTCTTTACTTCTTCTCCTTGGATTTTTAAGGTTGTCCCATTAGTTGCTTTCAAAATCAAATCTCTTGTTGATCTTGAGAATTTCACAAAAATTTCCCCTGGAAGATTATTTTTCTTAACAAACTCTTGGTAAATACAGTAAACCATATCTATATCTGATTGTAATGTTTCTGGTTCGCAGTTTATCAGAGGAGCCAATGCTTCACTTAAAATCTGTCTGAGGTTTTCATCTTTTTTTTTCTGGGATCCCTTGAAATCTAAGGACATATGAGGATCTTTCCACTTGAAGTTGTAATAGTTGTTGTTTTGCTGAAGTTCTTTCTTTTACCGCTGATTCCACTTTTTGATTCAACATTTTTGGATTGTGTTCAACTTTTTGAAGTTTTTTAGGTGTCTTCTGTGTTGTGGATTTGACTTCTTTAAGCTCTTTTTGGAGAGTTTCGAAGTTGTTATTGAGGTTTGTCTGGTCCAGCAGAGGGCGTAATGCTTCGGAAATCATGCTTGCAATTGCAGTATCTATGGTCATTTCCGGTCTATGACTCGGTGATGATGAACTGGTAGTTCCTGTAGTAAGTTTCACTTTGGACGCCCTTTTTCCCTCTCACTGAGACATTGCTTACGTTAAAGGTAAAAGTTCTCTAAAGTTCTGAGATCTTTCTCTGGAGTGCTAAAAGTCATTCTTGGCACTAGGCGGGTTTGGATGGATGTGTACGCTTGAATTTAGTGTCCGCCTTAATCTTTTATTCAGTTGTTTAGACTAGGCAAGGGTTACTCCTCCCCCTTCGGAAGGGTTTCCCCTCCCTTCTTCAGATTTAAGGCTTACGTTTAAATCCAATCCCACTAACACTTCTTTTTAGGTATTTCAGCACTCACATTTAAGATCCGTTAGCCGCTGCAAAGTAGGGAAAATTCTTCCACTTCATTTAGATCCTTTGCTTGCTCTGGACTCGCTGTGTGCCTCTGAGCGCCATTGCTGGCCCCAGTGTGGTAGAACCTTGGGGGACAAAACGGAGCCTCAGTCCTTCAGCCACAGCTTCGGGAGCGGCTCTCTTCACGTCCTAGGCTAGAATCCCCCTAAAGGGGCTCTAAGGGAGGCCGAAAACATCCAGTCTCCCTTCTTGCCACTCTGGTACAGAACGCATCCATTGGAGCTCGATGGGATACAACCATCTAGAAAGACACCGAAACCCCCATGAATTATGATTTTGATTTGATTTTGATTTGATTGATTTTTATCCCACACATTCCGGCCTAGGCTGGCTCAGGGTGGCTCCCAACAAGATAAAACTTCATAATACATAAAACATACTCATCACATTGATACCAATAATCTATATACTAATAGCCAAGTGTCCCCAGTGCGTGCGGATACTTAATTCCACAGATCAGGGACACATGGAGGGAAAAGTGATTATCCTGCACACGTGGACCACTCCCCACATGTGCAGAAAAATGTAAAAACTGTAAAAAAATATAGGGGAGGTTAAAAATGCCCAAAAAGTAAATCAGCCTTCACTGCAAGTAACGGACTTACCGAGGCAGAGGACGAGGAGCGTTCTCTCCCCTCCCTCCCCCTCCTGTAGTTCTGATTGCATTGAGTCATCCTGCATGGCCACGCCCCCTCCACCAAACGTTCAAGCCTGCAGCAGCCGACAACAGGATCTACCTCCAGATTTTTAAAGTGACTGAACAACAACAACAATAAAAGCAAACCGCTGCAGCTTTCAGCTCCCTTCACTCTGCTCAGGCGGCTCCTTCTGCTTTCCATGAAATTGCAAGAAGAAAGTGCACACTTACCTCAAAAAAAGGGGGGGGAAGCCAGCAGAAAATAAACATGTCTTTGATTCTGCCCTTTAGAGCAGGCAAGAGCAGTTTCCAGTGCCTCCGCTCTTCCCTGTTTCCCCGCTTCCTCCCAGCCAATTAGTTTTATGGTTTACTGTTACAGGGAAAATAAAAATCAGAGTGGGTGGGGAGGAAAACCTTTTCTCCTTCAGAGACTACAGGAGTGTGAGTCTGTGTGGGCTTGGTCATTTCTTCCCCTGCACTGAAATGCCAATAAGGAGGGATGGCAACATTTTGTTGCGGGTCCCCTCTTGTAATATAATAATATACAATAATATAAAACAATATTAAAATCAACAATATTCATGTGCTAGAAGTTCCAATATTAAAATGCTAGAATTATGCTATGGACACATTTGATGTTCAAAGATAGCAATCAGAGGTGAGCTGATCACTCAGTTTGTTTGGTTCATGGCAAAAGGCTGAAAATGCCTACCAGACTGGTTTGTACTGCACATACATAAGGATGCTGCTGAACATAAGAACATAGGAGAAGCCAAGTTGGATCAGGCTGATAACCAATCCAGTCCAACACTCTGTCACACAGTGGTCAAAACCCAAGTACCGTCAGGAGGTACACCAGCAAAGCCAGAACTCCAGAAGCCCTCCCACTGTTGCCTCGCAAGCACCAAGAATACAAAACTTCAACTGCCTAAGACATAGTGTTCTGTCTACACCTTGTGACTAATAGCCAGTGATGGACCTCTGCTCCATATGTTTATCCAATCGACTCTTGATGCTATCTCTGTTTGTAGCTGCCACCACTTTCTGCAGCAGTGATTTCCACCTGTTAATTACTCTTTAGGTAAAGAAGGACATTCTTTTATCTGTTCTAAACTTACTGCTCGTTAATTTCATTGAGTGCCCATGAGTTCTTTTATTGTGAGAAAGGAAGAAAAAAACTTCTTTCTCTGCCTTCTCTATCTCATGCATAATTTTGTAAACCTCTATCATGTCACCCCTCAATCATCATTTGTCCAAGGTAAAGAGCCCTAACCTTTTTAATCTTTCTTCATAGGGAAGGTGTTCCATAGCTTTAATCATTTTAGTTGCTCTTTTCTGCACCTTTTAAAATGCTATAATATCTGTATTGAGGTGCGGTGACCTCATGGTATTCCAAATGAGGCTGCAGGATAGGTTTTTACAAGGCCATTTTGATACTGGCTGATTTGTTTTCAATCCCTATCCTAATAATCCCCAGCGTAGCATTTGCCATTCTTATTGCAGTCACACAGTGAGCCAACATCTTCAGTGAGTTGACTCTCCTGGTCAGTTGCATCCAGTTTGAAACCCATGAGCATATATTTATAGTTAGGATTTTTGGCTCCAGTGTGTATTACTTTGCATTTGCCCACGTTGAACCTCATTTGCCACATTGATGCCCAACTTGCCCAGCCTTGACAGATCCCTGTGGAGCTCCTCAGAGTCCCCCCTGGTTCTCACTGCCATGAACAACTTAATGTCATCCACAAAGTTATCCATTTCACTGCTTACTCCCAGCTTCAAATAATTAATGAACACGTTAAAAAGAACTAGCCCTAGTACCACACCCTGTATTACTCCACTGTTTACCACCTTCCACTATGAAAACTGCCCATTTATATTCACTCTGTTTCCTGTTAATTTACCAGTTTTTAATCCACAAGAGGACTTGTCCTCTTCTCCCATGATGGCTGAGTTTACTTAGGAGCCTTTGATGAGGAACTTTATCAAAAGCTTTCTGGAAGTCTAAGTAAACCACATCTGTTGGGTCACACTTATCCACATGTTTGTTAACCCTCTCAAAAAACTCTAAAAGGTTAGTGAGACAAGATGTTCCCTTACAGAAGCCATGCTGATTCTTCCTCAGTAGCTTCTCAATGTGCTTACTAAATCTACCTTTAATGGTTTCCATCAACTTATCTAGTATTGACATAATTTGAGTTCTTTCAGAATTTTTGGATGTATGCCAGCTGGGCCTAGTGATTTATCAGTTTTTAATTTGCCCATCAGTCGTAGGACCTCCTCTCTTGTCAACTCAATCATCTCAGGTCTTTTGACACCCCTCCTGAAATTGGCAGTTCTGGAGTGGGCAAGTACCTCCCAGAGGCAAAAAATGCATTCAGCATCTCTGCCATTTCCCTATCATCCTTTAGTAATCCTTTTACCCCTTGATCATCCAAGGGCCTTACTGCCTCCCTGGCTGGTTTTCTGCTTCTAATGTATTTGAAGAAATTTTTATTTTTTGTCTTTATGTTTTTTGCAGTATGTTCCTCATAGTCCCTTTTTGCCTGTCTGACTTGCATTTTATTTGCCAAAGCCTGTGCTCCCTTTTATTTACCTCACTCAGACTAGCCTTCTACTGCTTAAAGGAATCCTTCTTGCCTTTTACTGCTTTTAAATACAATGACCTTTACTGTTTATAAGGACTATTTTGCAAAAAAAACCCAAAACAGTAGCATTTTATTGAACCACAGCATTTAGTGGTGACTTGTTTGTGAGTGTCTAATTGTCTAATTAAACAATTGCCCACTGAACAGAGCAGTCAGGCAGCAAGGATGGGGGGGTAGTAGACTTCAGTTGACCTGTGTGAGAATCCACCTGAGTGAAAAGCCAATTGCACTCAGGGCCGGCCCATGGTGTCTGGGCGCTCTAGGCCAGCTTATGGCCCTGTGCCCCCCCGGCGATGCCAACCTCTCGGTGGGGTCTGGAGACGGGGGGCGGCACCGGCAAGCCAGGGAAGAGGCGGGGAAGAGCCGCCGCCCCCGCTTCCTCTCCCCCCGAGAGGGGAGGGTGAGGGTAGGCAAGCTCCACCACCGCCTCCTGAGCCCCACTGGGGCGTTCTTTGCTGACGGCTGTGACCGCAGCCCCCACCTCCTCTCCCCCCGAGGGGAGGGCAGGCAAGCTCTGCTGCCGCCTCCTGTGCCCCACCGGGGTGCTCTTCACAGGCGGCGGTGGGCTTTTCGCGGGGGGGCTGGCGCAGTTTGGCGCCCCTGTGGCCAGTGCACTCTAGGCAAGCGCCTAGATCACCTAGCGGGTGAGCTGGCCCTGATTGCACTGTACTTCATTGTTACTAAGGAATACATTAAAACAACCTGTTGAACACCTACAAACAGATTGACAAACTACTGAACTGTTTGCTGAAGAATCATGTATCTGTTCATAACTGGTGCATACCGTTCGCCTAGAGCATACCGGCCCTTAGGGATGCCAAAAGCCCCCTGCCCCTTCGCTGGCTTGCCGGCGCACCTCGCAACTGTGGGGCGCACCAGCAGCTGGTGAGCAGGGGGAGGAGGAGGAGGAGGAGGGGAGCCCTCCCTTGCCCTGGGGAGCCCTGGTGGCAGAGAGGCGGGAGGTTGGCAACTCCGTAATTGGGCGCACGCTGGGGGGGCGCCAGAAGGTAGCCCCGACTAGGGCGCAAAAAAACCTTGGGCCAGCCCTGTGAACAGGGCATGAGCCAAACCCCATTTTATCCACTCAGTAACATTTTGGAGTTTAGGCTGAGAGAGAGTGACTGGCCCAAGGTCACCCAGTGAGCACCACAATAGAGTGGGGATTTGAACCAAAGTCTCCCAGAGTCTAGTGTGATATTCTGACCACTACACTCTAACTAACACTTCAGTCTTTATATTACACATTTTGCCTTGGATCAGCTGGTGCACTTATTTATTTATTTATTTAATTTATACTCCACCCTACCCCAAGAAGCGAGCTCAGGGACGGCTGGATTTCTCATCATGTAGAATGATCCTCTCATCTCCCCATCCAGCATTTCATGGGGGGGCTAGAGTGGGAGAGGGGAAATGAGAAAGTCATACTCCAGTGGTTTCAATCCTTATTTATTTCACTACGTAGACTTGTACTCCTTCAGCTGAAACATGTGTAATTTATGCAAGACATAATACCAATTGCAAAATCTTATAGTAAATTACACCCCCCCAAAAAAAAAAAAGTTTACAGACATCAAATTTTTATCTTTGCTACAAACCTTGCATTATCTTCTTTTTTAGGAAAGTGTAAGGATGTTTTAACTACCATGGCAAACTTTTGAACAAATTGATGTGATTATTATGAAACTTGCCTGTACTTACTTGATAAACAACTTAATTTCTCTGGAACCTTGCATTTAAGCCTACTTGTGTTGCAACTCATAATCTCTGTGCCTGTATATAAAATGATATTTGCATATTATCTTTGAGAACTTACCACTTTTGGATATTTTGCATTTTAGAGCCATGTCCAGTGTTGTAGAAGCGATCAGCCTAAATGAGGACTTGAGAATTGTTGTAGCTATTTAGATAAAGGAATTCTGGTGACTGTTAAATAGCTGTATGCCTGAATTGCTTTCTGTTGGTTCCCAGCAAGATTAGCAGTGATCGGTGTAAAAGCCTGCCTTGTCCCCCTTTGATCCCATAGTATTCTTAAGAAAAGCCTTCACGTCTCCAATAAACATTAGTACCATTTATCAAACTCATTGAGCATTTATTTGTGGGGATTTCAAACTAGTCTGGCTCCCTAATTGTTGAAAAGGTTTCAAACAGAGAATTATAGTGTCTAGAAGGACTGCTTTGGGATGTGCTACTTGCTGTGGTGTGTATCTTTGGGTAAACTTGGTGTTGTTTTGTTGGTATACAATCTTGCTCTTACAGCAGTTCCAGACTTTACAGGCAAATACAATGACTACTTTCTGACATTGCAGTAAAGTGGGATTTGCTTAAACCATGTTTTGTTGTACAGACCCCAGGTCTCCTAGATTAATCTCACAGACCACAGGGGGTTCATTAACCACATTTAGCCTGCTGCTGGTCTCCTTTCCTACCTCCAACCTGGAATTGAGGAACACTGGAACACAGAACTGGGCAAATTTCTGAAAAAAAAACTAACAAAAAGAATGGAATGGAATAAATCTGTTCATCCATACATGGGCTTATATCAATTTTTGACTTTTAAGTACCGAAGTATTCAAATGGTGCCCTGTTGGAAGGTATTCTTGCATCAGATGGCAGCTGTTTCCTTCCTGTATCATGATTTATACCCATTAATGTGGTTCTGCCTGTTATCCTCATGAGAGGGAGTCATAATATAGGAATAACAGTTACATAGCTTTCTCAGTGGAGGGTGGTAAGCAGTGGGGTACCACAGGGATCAGTACTCGGTCCGATGCTTTTTATCTTGTTTATTAACTATTTGGAATTGGGAGTAAGCAGTGAAGTGGCTAAATTTGCAGATGACACGAAGTTGTTCAGGGTGGTGAAAACCAGGGAGGAGTGTGAGGCACTCCAAAGGGATCTGTTGAGGATGGGTGAGTGGGCGTCTACGTGGCAAATGGGGTTCAATGTGGCCAAGTGCAAAGTGATGCACATTGGAGCCAAAAATCCTAAATATAAATACACGTTGATGGGGTCTGAACTGGCAAGCGGGTGCTCCAAGCCACCTGGGCAGCTGGCCTGCCTGGGGAAGAAGGTTCTGCAGCTGGCAGGTCGCTTCTGGATAAGGTAGAGGCTTGAATTTAGCCCCCCCCCCCCCGCCTGCCTTCCCGCCTGCCTTCCAGGCGTGGGTGGAAGCGGCCGATGACCCTGCTTTGGCGCAGCTGCCTGGGTGTTCGGAGGGACAGCCCGGGGTCAGCTGGCATGAGGGGATGGAGCCTGGGTGATTTCCTTCTCTCCAGGCCCCACCTGGAGGTTGGCAACCTTGTTATTGGCAGGCAGGTTGGGGGGGGCAGAAGGTAGCCCCGCCTAGGGAGCAAAAAAACCTCGGGCCGGCCCTGGGACCAGGCAGAGTAAACAACAAATGAAAGGTTTATTTTTATAGGAGGTCAGTCAAATATGGGAACAAACAAAGTGCAAGAACAATAACGATAAGTGGGTAAAGAGAAAAGAAACCAAATGCCCTAACGTGACCAGACTCACAGTCCCTAGTTCACTTTCTCAACTGGGCCTGAGTCTACTCACCCTTCCTCTTAGGGTCAGGGCCGGCCCCAGGTGTCTGGGCACTCTAGGCAGAACAGCCTGGGGCGCCCACCCCACCGGGGATGCCAACCTCCCGGTGGGGCCTGGAGATGGCCCAGCGCCCAGGAGAGCCGAGGAAGGAGCGGGCTTCTTACCTCACAGCGGCGGCGGCGCAGCTCTCCCGGGAGCCTCGCAGCTGCGAGACACCCGGGAGAGCCGGGGAAGGGGTGGGCTTAGAACGCCCCCCCTTCCCTCCCAGGGGCGGCGGCGCGACTCTCCAGGGTGCCTCACAGCTGCGAGGCACCCAGGAAAGCCGGGGCTGCCGGTGTTGGGCAGCCCGGGGGGCTTTTCACGGGGGTTGGGGGGCATTTTGGCGCCCCTGCAGGGCCAGCGCCCTAGGTGAGTGCCTAGCTCGCCTAGTGGGTGAGCCAGCCCTGCTTAGGGTGAGGGTCTCTCCCAACAGCAGCCTTTCTTCTGGCTCTGCTCTCTTGGAAGAAAGAACAACTCTTCTTCCAGCTCTTTTATTATAAGTCCCCTTTCTCTGTGATTGGCTAAAATTGGCACCAAAACCTCTCAGGGGCTTCTGGGAGTTGTAGGCCTGGCCTCCTCCCATGGCTAGTCAGGCTCCTGGGCCTGCTAGGCCTTTGTTTGCACAGCCCAGATCATGGCTATCATTTGCTTCTAAATCCAAGGATTTCTCAGATGTGTAAGAAGTGGAAAGTTCTACACCCCTTTCCAGATTAAACTGTATAAGTATTTGTTTTTGGATAGGAAAGGTTCATCAGTTTGGTTATCTTCTGGGGTGCATGTCTGGGTGTAGTGTTCATCTGGCAACAAAGAAAGAGCAAACAAATAAATTGACAGTACTTTCACAAAACAGTGGTTTTTTTAATGATAGCTGTTTTGTTGTGTTTTTATTCCAAAGCCTCATGCATGTAAGATTTTCAGTTCAATCAGTATGTGACTTTTCACCTTCTTGATGGAGATGAAACACCTTGTTCAAATTTTGTCAAGAATCACAGTGTGGTGCAGATTTATAAAATGCTTCAGGTATAGTGGAGATATAGCACATGATCTAGGGTTGCCAGGTGGAGCCTGGTGATCTCTCAGAGTGATCTCCAGGCTGCAGAGATCAGTTCCCCTAGAGGAAATGGCAGCTTTTAGCAGGTAGCCTCTATGGTATTACTCCCTGCAGAGCTCCTTCCCCTCCCCAAGTCCCACCCTCCCCGGGCTGCACTCTCAAATCTCCAGGAATTTGCCGACCCAGAGCTGGCAACCCTAATGTGAATTGTTGCAAGAGTCTGCTTTTTCTTGCATTTGAAGAATTCTCTTTCGGCTGGACAAATGTAAAAAGCTTTTGTCTCACAATTGTATTTCTGTGATAAACAACAGGCCTCTAGTTTGCAAAGTAAATCTAACTCACAATATGAACATGAAAGAGCCAGGCCTGCGTTTCTGATTGCTATCGGCCTGCTACATTAGTCATATATGTAATAGGTATTTGGACAGAGAGAAAATTCACCCTGTTGTTGCTAATAAAATATCTGCCATTTTGTTTTCTTTGACAGCTTTTTGGAGACTACAGCATACTTCTATATGAAACCAAAAATGGGTGAAAAGGAGGTGTCCTTAAATGCTTTCTTCAGTATCTGGCATGAATTCAGTTCTGATTTTAAAGAATTCTGGAAGAAGGAAAATAAACTTATTTTGCAAGAAAGGTGAGTATTTTATGATAGCATTTAAAGGTTTTAGATAATGGTATTGTAAGTACAAAAAGGCTACATAATATCCACCCTGTATCAAAATTTGTAACAGTATAGATCCGCTTAATGTTTAGACATTTTGATAATGCCAGGCTATAATTCTTACCTCCTCTCACTTAAGGAACTGGCTACAAAGTCCTTACAGAGAACTAGTTCAGGATTAGGAGTTCTATTGTATATTTTTATTTTTCTTTGTTAACCTAAATTACAGTTTTCTAGACTTTCAGTAAGCTGCTTGGGGAAAAGTGGAGTATAAATAACTAAATAAAAAATAAATCCTGATGAGCCGCAAGGCACCCGGGACAGCCGGGAAGGGCGGGCTGACGCCCCTTCCTTCCAGGGAGCACGCGCGGCTCTCCCAGGTACCTCGCAGCCGCGAGGCACCAGAAAGCCGGGGCTGCTGGCATTGGGCGGCTCGGGGGCGCTTTTTACGGGGGGGGGGCATTTTGGTGCCCCTGCAGGGCCGGTGCCCTAGGTGAGCGCCTAGCTCGCCTAGTGGGCGAGCTGGCCCTGATGACATTGATGACATTAAGTCGAGGTAGACAGGAAGAGTTCTGGGGTGAGAAGCCTGGCTTTGGAAGCCTATTGTTGTGCACTTTTGCATACCTTAGGGTGGGGAGAAGGTTGCAGCAGTGTCAGACACCTTGACATTATTCCTTCCAGAATCAAACTGCCTGGCATGTAAGATCTTGGTGGCTATTAAATGAAGGGTGCTTGCATGCAGTTGACCCCTCAGTGAGAGCAGAGGGTCTGCCTGCTTACAGCGTCTGTTGAAGGCCCTGCTCAGGTGAGTGGAGCTGTCATTGTAGAGCATAGAGAGAGAAATGGTCCTGCAGATATGAGGGACCAAGGCCATGAAGAGCTTTGTATGTGATAGCCAATAACTGGAATTGACTCCAGTAACTGATGGGCAGCCAGTGCAGTGACTGCAGAATGGGAGTAATATGCATGGTCCTCCTAGCTTCTGAGCTGCAGCATTCTTCACCAACCAGAGTCTCTTGAGTTGAGAGGGGAGACCTATGTAGAATGTATTACAGTAGTCTAGTCTTGGTGTTACAGTGGTGGGGACCCATCTGGCCAGACTTGCCTAGTCAAGGCCATGCTAAACAGAGTTGGAAGAGGTGTTTTTTGCAGCTGTATCAACTTGCTTCTCCACCAGCAGTGCTGGACGCAGTATAACCCTTAGTCTCTTAACTGAGTCAGCAAAGGGTCAGCCAACCCCAACAACAGTAGAAAGCATAATGTCCTTCAAGATCTTTGCTTGTCAGCCAGCACTACTTCTGTTTTGTCAAGGTTTGTGCATTGATTTATCTAGTCCTGACTGCTTTGCTAAAAGCTTAGCTGAAGTTGTCATGCCATTGCATTAATGCATTATGGACTGTTCGGTTGTATAAGCAAACAGCAGTGCAACTGTGCTGTTAAACTTTTAGAGATTGCTGTCCTCTCAAAATCCTTGTTCATACCAGTAATTTCTGAAAGTTTAGTGCCTAGGAAATTTTGAAATGCTTTTGACGTAGTCAAGACCAGCAAACACAGGATGTACTCTAGTTCCTCATATTTGTGTGAATGCTTTAGGGCTTGTGGCCAGGTTTTCTGTAGAAAAGAGGGAAGAATATTTATTTTAGGTACAAAGCACCATCAAGGTGTGTGGCTCTGTAGAGAGTATGAGAAGACAGATCTCTACACCAAAGAACTTAGAATGTAAAGTTAGAGAGCAAAAGTTAGTGAGGGGATAAACTGGGGAAGAATTAGTTTATTCCAAGTTTGCTCCTCCTACTGGTTAGCCATGTATGCTTATTTTCCTACCAAAGGAAACAGCTGCTTTTTTATTTCTGGGCAGTTCTGGGTTTGGCGAGGCATAGAAGAAAGCTAAGCTCTTAGCTCAGTTGCTGTATTGCATCAGCACCAATCACTCATGGACAGCACTCCAAGTGACTTGCAGCTGCTGTCATCATGAAATTTCTCAGTCCATATCCTCAGCAATGTTAATGGCTGAGGACTGTGGATTTCATTAAAAAAAACACATGTACATGGTTTGCAGATTCCTTACTCTCTAGGCACTGCATCATACCATTTTGGGAAAGTGTGGTTGCCACGTACTGCCTTGGAATTATTGTCCTGGGAGAACTTGATGTAGTGTCCTCTCAGAACAAACCTTAATTTCTCCAAGTTATTGTGAAACATCATTTCAGTCACCTTCAGTCTCCTAGTTATAGGGCTCTCTCATTTTTAAAATGACAAAATGTGGTATGCTTTGTAGATTAATGAAGACAAAAGTCATATTGGTACCATGGAGCACAGAAAATTAAGAACACATAAAAGCAGTTTTCCATTACCAGCCACAAAAATTAGGATTTTCCAAGACCATTAAGAGAATGTTGGCTCTCCAGAAAACACCTCATTACACCAATGGTTGGGCATCAGTGAGGTCTGTGTTTTTAAAAAGGACATTGGGTGAGCAACTACTGAGAATGGCTGAAGTCCAGGCAGTCCAGCTATCACAGGGATTTGATCCAACAAGGAAATTCTAATAAACTCATCTATATATCATTATGTTAATATTTCCTTATGAATGACTAGTATTATCTCAGTTCCTTTTGGTTTGCCCTGGTAGTGCAAAGCAAAGAATTAATGACATTAGTTTTCAACCAGAATCATGCCTTTGAGAAGCTGATAAATTTTGCTTTGTTGCAACTATGCTGTGACATCTCCCTTGCATCTTGACTCTAATTAGCCTTTCCTCGAAACTAACCCCCTCACCTATATGTAATGCTTGAGGAAATCTGTTGCAGTGTATCTGAGGAAGTGTGCATCTACACATGCTAAGTCTCTCAGTTCTCGCTTATACCCAGAATTGAACTTTGTTGGTCTTGGAGGTGCGACTGGACTGAAACTTAGCTCTTACATCTGTTCGTCTGTTTGTTAAGTCTTGAATTTGTACACTTATTTGCTGCCATTCACAGATCTTAGCTGCTTTAATCCAATCTCACCTGTACTTGTTGCCCAGTTACTTATGCATCTTGACTCTAACTTGCCCTTCATGGCAATTAACCCCCCACACACACCCTCTCTCTACCTATATATAAGGCTTAAGGTGCGTACACATGAAAGCTTATACCCAGAATTAAACTTTGTTGATCTTAAAGGTGCCACTGGACTCAAACTTTGTTCTTCAACATCTCCCCATGTTCAAGGAGCATCTCAAGCAAGTTTTTAACAGCTGCCTACATCTTCCCACTGACATCAGCATGTCTAAATGTTGCACCTGCTAAGTCTATATTTTAACTTGCTCCGACACCTTTGACCCTTCTTTTTATTCCAGAATTTTATTTTGAATACAGGCTTACGAAAAACAACAAGCCAATGTGGTATGTGCTGAATCTTTGAGTAACCAGATATTATTTTCTGAACAATGGGTTACATTCCAGTCATTCATAATATATGAGGCTATCCAAGGATTTACTTAGCTCAGCATTACTTAGCTCCCATTTCTCTTTTGTCTTAGGCAAGGTGTGAAGTGAAAAGGATGGAAGGTTCTTTTCCTGAAATCAACGGCTTCTCTTTGCTTCCCATGAAGGGAGACAGGGCAAAGATGTGTTAGTATAGCCCCTTCCATCTTTCTTTTTAATGGGAGAAGCAGGGAAGCCTTTCACATCTCAAATGTTGTTTTTGCAAGTGGGGCAGCTGCCCTTACTACCCTTTCCATATCTGCTTGGTACCACTGCCAGGTAAATATGTGTCAGTGTAAACAGGCTCAGGTTTGGAATAAAAAGGCAAATAGCTAAGAAACCTAAGCATTGCTTTTCAGGAAACTTAATGGCAAAGGATAGCCCCCTCTGTTTTCTATCACGATGACTACAGACCAGAGCTTCCTGGGGGCTCTCCTAAGGGAAATGTCTCCCTCCACGCACACCTGTATGGATTAATGCTCCTGGAAGTTAAAATGCATCTTAAAACATCTTCCAGAGCAAAAATTTCTGTGAGGAAACTAAACTGCTCCATGTGCCAGTAGAGTTAACTGTAAAGAAAAAAAAAGGCATCTTAGTCTACTCAGATAGTTGCTGCTCAGACTGATAGATAATCCTTCAGATTGTTCCTGAGAGATCTCTGAGAAGCTAATAGGGAGGTGAGGGAGAATGAAGATGTTTTGAAGATTCAGTTTGTCCTCTTGGCATACTTGTCTTATGTTCACCTCAGACAGCAGAAAAGCTACCTCCCTTCCCTTTCTGCCTTATTCGAGAAAGTTTTGCACCACATGAACTGAGGATAGGGTCACGTTTTAAAAAAAACCACTTGCTTGAAACTTGTTTTCTTGTTGACTAAACTTCCTCTTCATCCTGACCTGGATGGCCCAGGTTAGCCTGATCTCATCAGATCCCAGAAGCTAAGCAGTGTTGGCCCTGATTAGTATTTGGATGGGAGACCAGCAAGGAGTTCCAGGGTCACTGTTCAGAGGAAGATGATGACAAACCACCTCAGTCTCTTGCCTTGAAAACCCTATGGGGTTGCAATAAATGGGTTGCGACTTGATGGCACTTTACATATCTACACAGATGTACGCAGACAAAGTTCCTCTTAACTGGGTGCAGGTGCAAACTAGCCCTTGCATTACAGCAGGAACTCCAGCTGTTTATGTAAGAATGTACCTTGGCAAGATTTCTACACAGCTGAAAAGGTAAAATAAGATTCATCCCTAGGCCTGTTAAAATAAATGTGGTTTGTTTCCACAACCCCCCCCCTTTTTCAAAGTTTATATTGAGTGCAAATACTAAAACTTCACTTTACAGGATTTATCCCATACATAAGCTGAAGTAAAATTATCTGAATTATTGAAGGAGAGTCTCTCCAACCTGATTTGATTATTTTAAACTAGCAGCTACTTCCACCCTTTCAAATCCCAAGATGCATCTTGGAGTTGCTTGACTATAAAAGTTGCCCATTCCTGCAAGAACAGCAGTTAAGCTGGCACCTGGTGTGTCATGTTGTACATCTAGATGAAAGGAGAGATTCCTGGCCAACATGTCTCCACAGCTCATTGATCTCTCTCTGAAGAAAGACTGGTATGTCTCCCTACAGATTACTCGGCAGGATGATTTAAAGCTTGCTGTTGAACGATTTAAAGTCTGGCATTGTGTAGCTATGTATTGCATAGGAAGGAACATAGGGGGAAGCTGTCCAAAGAAGGGCATTAAATCTTACAGCACAAGGCACGTAAATTTAAAGGACCTTTTGTTCTCTTTCAAAATAGGAAACAGTCAATTTGCCTTGAGAACGAGACACCTGGAGACGTGGGAAATATTATTTGTTTGTTTGGAGCTGGAAGGTTAGAAGGGTGGAACATTTCTACCCTACTTGCATTGTAATAAGAGCTGGTTGGTCAGAGTTCTTGACACTGCAATCCTAAGCAGATCTACTCAGAATCCTTCTTGTGTCGATTCAATTGGGCTTCCTCCCAAGAAAGGGTTCTTAGAATGGTACTGTAAGTCAGCTGATAGAAACATCATCTTATGGCTTAGTGCTATGTCTCTCCCAGATTTAGCTAAACCTGCTGGTGTCTCAACTGTTTCTGCCCCCTTACATACACAACTCACAAAAGCCCCCTTTGAAGCACCATCTTTCCTTTTGCCCATTTCTTAAACTCTGTTGTTCTTAAACTTCCCTTTTTAATCAGGCCCATGATAGAAGGTCTTTGAGGTCCCATTTAGAATATGCTGCTTATCTGTCTCTTTTATGCGCAACACACACACTCTTGTGCAACCTTTCCTCTCATATCAAATGTCCCTTTTCCCTAAACTCTCTCAGTGAGCGGTAGGGACAACTATCTGATTTGCTCTAAGTGGGGATCAATATACATAGGTATAGGGGTTGTGAGGGGTGGAGACACTTGTCACTTGCAGGTACAACTCAGAAGTGATAATGGGTAGCTTTAGGGATCATCAGAAACTCAATGATTGTACATGGAAATGACATACCAGCACAGCAGATGCCAGCATTTTGATGTTTGTTTGTTTGTTTTAAAAAAAACCTTCTCCCTCTGCAATGGCAGCAATCAGTGGGATAATCCTATATACAGCTCACAATTTTATCCACTTCTATATAAGATTTCATGCTTTTAGCATATTTGAAAAAGTGTTATTGTTCAGCTTAAGCTTATACTATGTGATTTGGGGGCCAAGCTACAATGCTTTGTGACATCAGGTGATGCAACCATTCTCTCCCAAACCATATTGGGCCTCTCATGTGCTCTTAAGCCATGGCACCCACCAACACATTTTGTGGTGCATATCAAGTGTTTTTAGAAAGTGGGTGGAGCCAGGTGGAGCTTTTGACCAGCAAGTCTTCTGATTGGCTGTGCAGATTTTTTTTTAGTTTTGCTTTGGCAGTGTGTCACTGAAAGTAAGTTGTGGCAGCCATTTTGTCACTGGCTCTGCCTCCACCTCCACCTCCTCAGCAGCCATTGTGTGGCTATGTCCACCACGCTGTCAGAATTCCAAAGGTGCATGCAGGTTCAAAAAGGTTGGGGACCTCTGTCTTAAGGAATTTGTAAAGCACTGCATCCTTGCAAGTATTTGGGTATAGTATTTCATTCTCCAGGCAAATGGTTGGCACATCTCCGGCAAGCACAGGAGAATGCTGAACACTTTGCTTGAGCAATTGCCAGATTTTATTATATTTAATGTGGATGTTTTGTCTCAGCTGTGGTTTATATATTACAAAGTAAAAGTGGTGCCATGACTAGTGTATGGGGTAGGCTACTGTATGGGGTTTGTAGGACATAGTCCAAATATAGAGAGGATGCAGTCTCAGTTTCTTACAGCTATTCTAGAACTGCCTAAGTGTGTGCAAAGATGTGCAATAAGCAGCTAGGGGAATATATTCACTAACAACTAGGATCACTGCCATAAACTTCTGGCTATTTGCCATAGAGATCTAGCCTCTCTAACACTGAAAAATACATTATGCGTAAACTAGGAATAAGGCCCATTGTGGGAAGAAATATAACTGGCTGTAGAAAAAGGCTCCAGGTGAGTGTCCCAGCTGTGGCTGGTAGGGCAGTGGAGGGAAGGGGAAAATAGAGGGAGGCGAGCCATGTTTATTCTCTTCTGCTTACCTATAAGGCAGGGCTGTCATAAGTCATTCTGCTGCCCCAAGTGGGTTGTATGGAAGGAGAGCCACATGGTAATAGTTACGGTTCCCTCCACCCCAACTTATGTTGATATGGGGCTATGCAGTGGCAGCTAAGGTAGAAAAGCACCTCCTCCTATGCCATGTTTCCTGGGTTCCATAGACAGTTACGGGGTTGCCAACTCTGGGTTGGGAAATACATGTAGATTTGAGGGATAGAGCCTGGGAGGGTAGGTTTTGGGGTGGGAAGGGACCTCAGCAGGGTATAATGCCACAGAGCCCACTGCCCAAAGCACCTGTTTTCTCCAGGAGAACTGATCTTGGTCATCTGGAGATCAGTTGTAATAGCTGAAGATCTCCAGGTGCCTCCTGGAGGTTGGCTCATGTGGATTTGGGGCTATGTATGGCATGTTTTCTGGGTTCCAAGGGTCTGTAAAGCGATTCTGTTCCCAGTTACGGGGTTGCCAACTCTAGGTAGGGAAATACCTGTAGATTTGAGGGGTAGAGCTTGGGGAGGGCAGGGTTTGGGGTGGGGAAGGACCTCAGCAGGGTATACTGCCATAGAGTCCACTGCCCAAAGGAGCCATTGTCTCCAGGAAAACTGATCTTGGTCATCTGGAGATCATTTGGAATAGCTGCAGTTTCTCTAGGAAAACTGATTTCGGTCCTCTGGAAATCATTTGTAATAGCTAGAGATCTCCAGATGCTGCCTGGAGATTGGCAATACTTAGGGGAGGGCCAAGTTTGTTGAAGGACTTCAATGAGGTATACTGCCATAGAGTTCACCCTCCAAAGCAACCATTTTCTCCATGTTGTTGTTGTTGTTGTTGTTCAGTCGCACAGTCGAGTCCGACTCTTCGCGACCCCATGGACCAGATTACGCCAGGCCCTCCTGTCTTCCGCTGTCCGCTGAAGTTTGCTCAATTTCATGTTCGTTGCATCGATGACACTGTCTAACCATCTCATCCTTTGCCATCCCCTTCTTCTTTGACCTTCAATCTTTCCCAGCATCAGGGTCTTCTCCAGTGAACGCTCCCTTCTCATTTGGTGGCCAAAGTATTTGAGCTTCAGCTGCAGGATCTGGCCTTCCAGGGAACAATCAGGGTTGATTTCTTTTAGGATTGACTGATTTGATCTCCTTGCAGTCCAAGGGACTCTCAAGAGTCTTCTCCAGCACCATAGTTCAAAAGAATCTATTCTTCGGCGCTCGGCCTTCCTTATAGTCCAACTCTCGTAGCCATACATTACTACGGGGAATACCATTGCTTTGACCATGCGGACTTTTGTTGGCAAGGTGATGTCTCTGCTTTTTATCATGCTGTTTAGGTTTGCCATCGCTTTCCTCCCAAGAAGCAGGCGTCTTTTAATTTCATGGCTGCAGTCACCATCTGCAGTGATCTGGGATCCTAGGAACGTGAAGTCTGTCACTACTTCTACGACTTCCCCTTCTATTTGCCAAGGAGTGATGGGGCCAGATGCCATGATCTTAGTTTTTTTGATGTTGAGCTTCAAGCCCACTTTTGCACTCTCCTCTTTCACTCTGAGCAAGAGGCTCTTTAGGTCCTCTTCACTTTCTGCCATCAGAGTGCTATCGTCTGCATATCTGAGGTTATTGATCTTTTCCCCAGCAATCTTAACTCCAGCTTGTGATTCATCCAGGCCAGCATTTCGCATGATGTACTCTGCATATAAGTTAAATAAGCAAGGTGACAATATACATCCTTGTCGTACTCCTTTTCCTATGCTAAACCAATCAGTTGTTCCATATCCGGTTCTAACTGTTGCTTCTTGACCCTTATACAGGTTTCTCAGGAGACATGTGAGGTGGTCCGGTACTCCCATCTCTTTAAGAACCTGCCATAATTTATTGTGATCCACACAATCAAAGGCTTTAGCATAGTCAATGAAGCAGAAGTAGATGTTTTTCTGGTACTCTCTTGCTTTCTCCATAATCCAGCGAATGTTGGCAATTTGATCTCTAGTTCCTCTACCTCTTCAAAACCCAGCTTGTACTTCTGGCAGTTCTCTATCCACGTACTGTTGGAGCCTAGCTTGTAGGATTTTGAGCATGACCTTGCTAGCGTGTGAAATGAGTGCAATTGTGCGATAGTTTGAACATTCCTTGACATTGCCCTTCTTTGGGATTGGAATGTAAAATCCTGTGGCCACTGTTGCGTTTTCCAAATTTGTTGGCAAATTGAGTGCAGCACTTTAACAGCATCTTCTTTTAAGACTTTGAATAACTCAGCTGGGATACCATCACCTCCACTAGCTTTGTTGTTAGTAATGCTTTCTAAGGCCCATTTAACTTCGCTTTCCAGGATGTCTGGCTCGAGGTCAGTGATTATACCATCGTGGTTGTCAAGGACATTGAGGTCCTTCTTGTATAGTTCTTCTGTGTATTCTTGCCATCTTTTCCTAATCTCTTCTGCTTCTGTTAGGTCCCTACCATTTTTGTCCTTTATCATGGCCAGCTTTGCATGGAACGTTCCCTTGATTTCTCCAATTTTCTTGAAGAGTTCTCTAGTCCTTCCCAATCCATTGTTTTCCTCTATTACTTTGCATTGTTCATTCAGGAAAGCCTCCTTATCTCTCCTTGCTGTTCTCTGGAAATCTGCTTTCAGTTGGGCAAATCTTTCCTTTTCACCGTTGCCTTTAGCTTTCCTTCTTTCCTCTGCTATGTGTAAAGCCTCATCAGACAGCCACTTTGCTTTTTTGCATTTCTTTTTCTTTGGGATGGCGGTGATTGCTGCCTCCTTTACAATGTCACGGACCTCTGTCCACAGTTCTTCAGGCACTCTGTCTATCAAATCTAGTCCCTTAAACCTATTCTTCACCTCTACTGTATATTCATCGGGGATGTGATCTAGGTCAAATCTGAATGGCCTTGTGTTTTTCCCAACTTTCTTCAATTTTAAGTTTGAATTTTGCAATGAGTAGCTCATGATCTGAGCCACAGTCTGCTCCAGGTCTTGTTTTTACTGACTGGATAGAGCTTCTCCATCTTTGACTGCAAATTATATAGTCAATCTGATTTCGGTGTTGCCCATCTGGTGATGTCCATGTGTAGAGACGCCTCTTAGGTTGTTGGAAAAGGGTGTTCGCTATGACCAGCATGTTCTCTTGACAAAACTCTGTTAGCCTTTGCCCTGCTTCATTTTGTTCTCCAAGGTCAAACTTGTCTGTTATTCCGGTTACCTTTTGATTTCCTACTTTAGCATTCCAGTCCCCTATGATGATGAGGACATCATTTTTTGGTGTTAGTTCTATGAACTGTTGTAGGTCTTCATAGAACTGGTCCACTTCAGCCTCTTCTGCAGCAGTGGTTGGGGCATAGACTTGGATTACTGTGATACTGAATGGTTTGCCTTGGATTCGGACCGAGATCATTCTGTCATTTTTGAGATTGTATCCCAATACTGCCTTTCTCACTCTCTTGTTGACTATAAAGGCCACACCATTTTTTCTACGGGATTCCTGGCCACAGTAGATATAATGGTCTTCTGAGTTAAATTCGCCCATTCCTGTCCACTTTAGTTCACTGATTCCCAAGATGTCGATGTTCATTCTTGCCATCTCATTTTTGACCACGTTAAGCTTACCTTGATTCATAGATCTTACATTCCAGGTTCCTATGCAGTATTGTTCTTTGCAGCCTCGGACTTTCCTTTCACCGTCAGACACATCCACAACTGAGCATCCTTTCGGCTTTGGCCCAGCCGTTTCACTCTTTCTGGGGTTACTCGTACTTGCCCTCTGCTCTTCCCCAGTAGCATATTGGACACCTTCCGACCTGAGGGGCTCATCTTCCGGCGTCATATCTTTTAGCCTTTTGTTACTGTCCATGGGGTTTTCTTGGCAAAGATACTGGAGTGGGTTGCCATTTCCTTCTCCAGGGGATCACGCTTGGTCTGAGTTCTCTGCTGTGGCCTGTCCGTCCTGGGTGGCCCTCCACGGCATAGCCCACAGCCTCATCGAACCACGCAAGCCCCCTCGCCACGACATGAAGGAGATTTTCTCCATGGGCAGATGTAATTCAGGGAGATGCCCAGGTCTTCCCTTTCCCCTCAACCCCCGTTTAACAGTTTAACTGATTAACATTTCAACTGACTCCCTGCTAATGCCTCACAGCCTCTTGGGACTCCCAACTTGAGAGTTGTAGTTCTAATTCCCTTTGCTCTGGTTGCAGTAAGGTCAGCTGAGAACTACAACTCCCAGGGTACAATGCATCAAAAGTGAGGGTGTAAGAATGGAGGAGCCGGTGGGATGGGCCAGTAGGATGCCAAGGCAGCTTCCTCAGTAACCTAAGAAATTAATAGTTTGGGATTTGCTCACCTGCTTTTACTATGTTATAGTCTGGAAAAAGCACAGGCATTAGGCAAGCAAAGCTTTTGTGATCATAACATGTATGCTTTGGCATATAGATCTTACTGAACCTTTAAACTTGGACCTAAATTTTCTAGTACCCAAGAAATGGGCAAGTTATTTAGATAATGTAGGTACCCCAAAATATAGGAAATCTTTTACTTTAGCCCGGGGGTGGCTAAACTGTGGCTTGGGAGCCACATGCGGCTCTTTCACACATACAGTGTGGCTCCTGGCAGGGCAGCTGGGGAAGCAAAGGGGAGGCATACCTCCCCATTCGGTCTTCCCTTCCCCAGCCCGTGTTCCCCTTCCTAGGTAGGCTAGAGGCAGAGGGGATCAGAGAAAGAAAGCAACTTTAACTTTAAATGCATTCTCAAAGTGCCTCCCCAGCCTACAATGCCATTGGACAAATAAATATCATTATCAATATCTATTTTTACCCTTTTTTATTTTTGGCAGTCTCATTTAATGTTAATAAAAAGCAAATTTGCATATTTTTCAATAAAAACATGTGTGTAATATTTGTTCATGTCTTGTGGCTCTCAAGCATCTGACATTTATTCCATGTGGCTCTTATGTTAAGCAAGTTTGGCCACCCCTGCTTTAGCCAATTGTAAAGTTTTGCCAACAGCAATTATTGAGAGTTGCTATGTGTATACCCCCTCAATCAGTAGATTGTATCCTTACAGTGCAGAGTTGATACTGTGCCCCACCATGAGCTGCCATCTTGCAATTATAATAAGGGAGTTAAGAGGATATAATTACTCCATTTTTGGCTATACTACCAGATTGTTCAGCAGAACAGCTAGTTAGCCTCCTTCTTGCTAGGAAGAATGTACATATTTCTGAAACAGTGGCAATGTTTTTTCAGTGTAGCGATTGAAATAAGGCCCTGAATGGTGAAATAACTCTATTAATCAAATTTTAATAATTTCTATGTTCTGTTGTTAATGCTTGCATTTTAAAGGTCTGTTGATCATATAATAAACTTCTTGTTGTTTGCCATCAGGACCTTTGCTGGAAATTCTCACTGAAGGAGAATTAACATTGCTTGTTGCAAAATAAATAAGTGAAGAATGACTGCATGGAGGGAATGAAAGGCAGCCCTTGATGTTACTACAATTGACCTTTTACTGAATGGCAGTTTGGGTTAGGAAAGCAGCTTATGCAAGTAAAACAGATTGAGGTGCCAAGTTCAAAAGCTGGACCATTAATCTCTATCTAAAAATGAGGCTCCCTGTTACCATCAATCCCTAAAAAGTCAGTTATTACAACTACAAGAATAATAAAGTCACATTCGACTTATGGTGATCCCTCAGGGACTTTCACCATGAGCAAAGATAGCTAGCCGTTGCCTTCCTCTGCTTAGCAAAACCCCAACCTTCCTTGGTGGTCTCCCATCCAATTACTAACTGTTGCTGACTCTGCTTAGCTTCCAAGCTCTGATGAGATTGGGCTAATCAGAGTTATTCAAGAACATTTATTATTTCTTCAGGATATTTCTATGCCACCTCTTCAGAGTCCTGCTTGAGGTGGCTTACTATTAAATAATGTTAAAATATAAAATGTCAAGCCATTAAAATGTTTTATTTATTTATTTTAACATTTATTAGCCACCATTCTTCCTTAGGGAGCTCAAGGCGGCTTATGACATAGATAAAAGATATGAAATACAATACACTGAAAACATAAGAAACAAAATTTTAAAAACACATGAACAAGCCATTGCAGAGAAACAGCACAAATCTCTCTCTATAATAATTCTGTTTTGGTCATGGACTCTCCTGAACATTCCGCACGCTCCCAAATCAGTTGGCTCCCTGATCGGTCACTCAGAAGCTGTCCCTATCCACTGGCTGCGTTGCCTAAGTCTCGCCTCCAATATTATAAACCGTTTCCTGTTCCTCTCCTTCCAATAGCCGGTCAGAACACAGAGGTCATTTGCATATGCGGCCTGATTGGCTTTTGCCTCTAACATTCTAAATATTTGTTGTTGCTGTTGGGAGTCACTGAATGTGTCCTGAGGTAAAATACATATCCCAATCTTCTCTTAAATGGTCACTGGAGTTGCCAGTCTCCCTGTGGGGCCTGGAGATCTCCCAGAAATCACCGTGTTCCCCAGCCACAACACATCATTTCCCCTACAGAAAATTTCCCAGCTATTACAATGGCTACTTTGGGCAGTGGACTCTATGGCATTATACCCTGCTGAAGTCCCTCTGCACCCCAAACCCTGCCCTCCCCAGGCTATACCCCTCAAAACTACAAGTCTGGCCCTACCCTTAGTACTGCCTGCCTCCAGGCAGCACCTGGAGATCTCCAAGATCAGTTCTCCTGGAGAAAATGGCTGCTTTGGGCAATGGACTCTATGGCATTATACCCTGTGGAGGTCCCTCCACACCCCAAACCCTGCCTTCCCCAGGCTCTACCCCTCACATCTACAGGCATTTTCCAACCCAGAGTTGGCAACCCTGTAACTGGCTATGGAACCGCTTTCCAGACCCTTGGAACCCAGAAGACATGGCATAGGAGGAAGTGCTTTTCTATCTTAGATGCCACTGCATAACCCCAAATCAACATAAGTCAGGGATGGAGGGAACCATACCTGTTACCATGAGGCTGTCCTCCCATACTACCCACTTGGGGCAGCAAAATGACTTGAGAAACCCCTGCCTTATAGCTAAACAGAAGGAAAGAAACATGGCTTGCCTCTCTCTATTTTCCCCTTCCCTCTGCCGCCCCACCAGCCACAGCCAGGACAGTCACCTGGAGCTTCCTTCTAGAGCTCATTGTATTTCTTCCCACAACAGGCCTTACTCCTAGTCTATCCATACAACAGATCTCAGACCACAAGCAGACAATTAAAAAGCTTGCAAGATAAAACCCTTAATTAAAAGCTTTAGTGAAAAGATGTGTGTTTGCTTGGTGCCTAAAAGGTAGTCAAGCAGGCACCAGCTGAGCCTCAGGAGTGGGAGGTAGGCTGAAGTCCAGTAGCATCGAAGAGACCCAGCAAGATTTTGGGGTTGTAAGATTATTACAGTCAAATTTCCCTTTGTCAGACATTGTTGTTGATGTTATTCAGTTGCACAGTCGAGTCTGACTCTTCACAACCGCATGGACCACATCATGCCAGGCCCTCCTGTCTTCTGCCATCCTCCAGAGTTTGCTTAATTTCATGTTCATTGCATCAATAACACTGCCTAGTTCATCCTTTGCTGTCCCCTTCTTCTCTAACCTACAGTCTTTCCCAGCTGCAGTATCTGGCCTTCCAAGGAACAGTGAGGGTTGATTTCTTTTAGGGTTGACTGATTTGATCTCCTTGCAGTCCAAGGGACTCTCAAGAGCCTTCTCCAGCACCATAATTTGAAAGCATCTGTTCTTCAGCGCTTGGTCTTGTCAGACATTAGGTGGTATCTGTCAAAGGGAATTTGACTCTGAAAAGTTTAAAGCTTGAACATCTTGTTGGTCTCTAAAGTGTCAGTGTACTTGAATCAAGCCCTTCTATTGCAGACTGACACGGCTACCCTCTGAAACGATCTTCAGTGGAGAGGGTGTTCCAAAGGTGAAATGGCCACCAGAAAATACCATCTCAGTTGCCACCCACCTCACCTCTGAAGACAGGGGCACAGAGAGCAGGGCTTGACAGGCAGATTGTAACTGCTGGGCTGGATAGTATAGGAGAAGACCATGTGTCAGGTACCTCAGTCCCAAGCCATTCAGGGCCTTAAAGAATCAGCACTTTGAATTGGGCCTGGAAGCATATGGGTAACCAGTGCATCTCTCTCAGCACACCTTCATCTTTAAAACAGCAAGTAGAAACCACACTGCCTTTTAAAATTATAGTTGTTACATTCTGTTTTTCCAGAAAATGTTAAAGTAATAGACAGATAAATATGGTTCTAGGAGTATTTTTTACATAAAAATGATAATGCTGGCTACTTATAGCTTATTGTTGGAAAGTTTATCCTCAATACTTTAACTTTCAACCACATGAACATTCCAGCCTTGTCAGTCTGTTTAAATTAGTCATGTCCTAGTAGACTCTGGCAAAGTATAAGGGTATCTGCAACAAGCCTAGTTGGAGCCAGTAGGAAATGAATCCGTCTAGCACAGATACTTATTTAGACAAAATTATTAATGCTTAGTAGCAGGGAAGTGGCTTCCTTTCTCACTGGGTTGAATGATGGGAGAAATTCTCTCATGATAAGCCCGCAATCAGCCTGGTGTTTGCTATAGAAGGTAGATAAAATGATGCTGCAGGGATGTCTGGTTTCTTTTCCTTGTATCTACCTTATTCATCTTGCAAACGGGTTTCAGACTTAATCAGGGTGAACATTTTGTATACATTTGCCTGACAATAAATAAGAGGGATAGGGAGGTAAAAGTGCTGGAGGAAAAACAACTTAATTATGATGGAAACAAGTAAAGGTTCCCTTTGTTTAGATTAACTCTCTGCTATCTGACCACATTGGATTCTTGAATAGGGGTTGAGAGATGCCTGATAACCAAATGAGAAACCTTGGCAAGTTTGTAAGTGATATAATGTGTGGGTTTTATTCGAGAGCTATGCTATTTTGATTTCAAGATGTGAGTTAAGTAATATATTTTATATTTCAGTTTTCCTCTTGATGTTCTTCATTGAGGTTTTAAATTATGGCATAGTGTTCACCTAAATGGATACTGGACCAAGTTTTAGAAGTAGGTTTTGGAAGTGTTGAAAAGATTATTTGAGTGACTTGGGGGCTTCTGTTTGAATTTGCAGGTAGTCTGCAAATGGGAAATGTCCACAGCACTCCTTTATTAAGGTGTGCAAGTTCCAAATGATTATGGAACTTGCATATCTTGTCCGGGGCATGTAAGGCTCCTCCTACTCATTCCTCCCTGGTGCTTCCTCTTCCCCCTTCTGTCCTTCACTACATTTGGTAATCTTGAGACAGGGAGAGCTTTTTCTCTTTTTCCCATAATACTAGAACATGTGGGCACCCAAAGAAGTTGATGGGTAATAGGTTCAGGAAGACAAAAGAAAATGTTTCTTTACTCAACGAATAAATTGTGGAATTCACTAACAGTGAACATATTGATGGCCACAGGCATAGATGGCTATAAAATGTGGTTAGATAGAACTGCCCTCAGTGAATCTATCATTGGCTAATAGCTGCGGTGAGTTAAGGGAACCTCCAGCAAATCTCTGAATGCTAGTACTGGGAGGCAGGATCAGGGAAAGGCCTTTGCCTCTATAACCTGTTTGTTGGCCCTCTAGGGAAACTGGTTGACCACTGTGTAAAACTGTATTCCGGACTACATGAATGACTGATCTGATCCAGCAGGGCTCTTGTGCTTTTTTTATGGCTGCCACGGCAGGGAGATGTTATGAGTCTCCAAGGCACACTTCTTCCACATTCCCAATGGTCAAAGGGGGGAATGTGGAAATTCAAAAGGTGGTCCTTTATGTATGTATATACTTATGCAGGTATTTTCACTTCCTGAAGGCTTCCTAACATATCCTCATACAAATAAATATTAATTCTAATATTTAAATTAACTTTAAAACAAAAGCAATAAGAACAGTGAAACAAAGTGTGCACACACAAACCCCTTTAGTTAGGACTACCAAGGTAGTAGCATAAGCTTATCTAGTTCCTTTGCATTCATGCCACTGAATCATTGACACTGAAGAAGTTGCTTATTCATGGTGGCTATCTTCAAGTATAATGATAAACCATAGTTTGAAAAGCATGCTTTGTGTAATGAACTTAGTCTACCAGTGACAAGTAGTAAATCCAGTTTGGTGCAGAAGTGAGAACAGCTTGTCTGCTGCTTTGTGTCATTTCCCTCCTATATTGGTTTATATTCCATGGCCAGGTGGCTGCAAAGAATAATGCTGTTCAGTAAACTGTAATTTGTAAATTCACATGTCACAATCCTGTAATTAGAACTACCTGTAATTAACAAACCAGCCACAAACCATAGCTTGAAATCCCAGTGTGGTACCAACCAACAAGCCCTGTTTTGTTGAACAGTCTGGATTGTTGGATTGTGGGGCATGGAGATCTCCAGAGATCATTTCCCTTGGAGAAAATGACTGCTTTGGAGGGAGGACTCTATGACATTATGCCCCATTGAGGTCTCTCCCCTCCCCAAACTCCACCATCCCTGGGCTCCACCCTCAAATCTCCAGGAATTTCCCGACCCAAACTAGGCAACCCTATTGTCTACACTGGACATCGAAAGCAACTGGAACTTGATCAAACTGCAGTTTATATACTGCAGTTTACTGTAATGCAGCTGAAATCAGCCACTGTCTGTTATAGAGACAGTCCATACTACACAGTTTTGGGAAAGATGCTTTCATAAATCTGCTATTTATGGTGCTCTACCCTTTTACTGTTTCATTTGTAGAACATATTGGAATAAAATGGCCCATTTTACCAATTTCTGAATTGTTTAGAGGAGCTAGGAGAAATGCTTCTCTTAACTGCATTCCTGGCATTTTGTTTGTGTATGTCTTGGACTGAGCTGTAGATTTTTCCATCTGAACTTGTCAGACAGCTTCCAGGAGTGTTAGTAGCCAGCCATGTAGTCTCCTGAAATGCTCTGTTCTCTCCCTGCAACTGTTAACAAATTGCTTATGTTTCCAGAGAGATGAGTTTTTAAAGTCAAAACAATTGTGTGTGAAGAATGGCAAGGCAGCCAATTCAAAGGGGTCTTTAATGCCATGAGCACTTTAATTCTGTTAAGGCAGGAAGGGTAATAGGGATAGTGTGGACGCATTATCTTGATCCAGGGACAGGCAGGATGGCATACAGTGTCCTGCAGGCTCTTTTTAGAGTCCTGTGATTTCTTGCTTTAATTTTCTAAACCTCTCATTTGTAGAGGTAAATTTAAAAATGTGATATTAACTGCTTCTTGTACCTAGTTTGCCAGTCCCACCCCACCCTCCCGGCAGATTTAAGCAGCCAGGAAAGGGGAAAGTCTTGCATACAGGTGATAGGCCTAAAACATCCAATACTGTCCATACCCTCACACTGAATAAACAGAAAAGTATCTCAAGCAACTGCATGAGTTTGCAATGGAGCACCATTTGACCCTGTCACTGCTAATTCACAATTCAAGTAGCTATGAATGCAATAAATCTATCTACAAAGTAGTGAGCAAAGTGATCATAGGGGGCCACTGAGCAATCCTCCTGCAGACTAGATCCCAACAGACCTCTGGTCACCAGGGATCTTTTGGGGCCGAAGCACGCCAGAGCACTGCTCCAGCAGCCCAGGCGCCTGCACAAAGGGCAGTGGCAGCAAGCCCCCAGCTCCCCGCCCCCAAGCACTGCAGCCCAGGGGAGTCCCGTCGCCAGCCTCCTGGGGCCCACGCTGGAGCGCTGCAGCCCTGGGGAGGCACAAGGAGGCCCGTTGCCGGCCTCTTGGGGCCTGCATTGGAATGCTGCGGCCCAGGGGAGGCAGGAGGAGGCCCATCGCCGGCCTCCCAGGGCCCGCGCTGGAGTGCTGCGGCCCTGGGGAGGCATAAGGAGGTCCGTTGCCCTGGAAAGGCCTTGATCACAGTAAGTGAGGGATCCACAGGGGTGGGGATGATGGGGGCTTAATGGGGGGTGGGAGAGCCTTCCTCTGTCTCCCCATCTCTTTGCCCTCTTTCTGTCCCTCCTTTCCTTTTGTTTCTTTCCCTTCTCTCTTTCTTTCCCTTCTTTCCTTCTCTTTTTCTCTTTCCCTCCTTTTGTTCTCTCCTTTTTCTCTTTCCCTCCTTCCTCCCTTCTCTTTCTTTCCCTCCTCCTTCTCTTCTCTCTTTCCTTCCTTTCATTCTCTCCTTTTCCCCTTTCCTTTCTTCTTTCCTTCTTTTTCTTTCCCTCTTTCCCCCTCTCTCTCTTTCCTTCCCTCTTTCCTACTTCTGCGGCCCAACTCTAGTGAGAAGGGGTTTAAACTTTAAATCCCTTTTCTCTTTGCTTCCCCCCCCCACAGGCCAGCTGGGGAAGGGAAGGGGAGGCTTTTGAAGATGCCTTCCCCCCCCCCTTTTGCTTCCCCTTCTGACATCACTTCTGGTGATGTCAGGGGGCTTGACATATGCTAATGAGCTATTATGCTAATTTTTCTGCGAAATGACCCCTGCTGGTCACTCAGAACAGCTCCACTGACCTACATTGTACAAATATCATTGTAGCAGGAAAGTATTGTTTCTTTTCCACCATCACTACCATAGAGTGGGCTTTAAAAGTAGGTTTAGCCTGTATCTTGTTGTATTCATCCCAAGTCTTCCTTCACTGTCACTCTGGCTGTCTCTCTTGTCTTTTCATTGTCTGCAGCCCCTTTGTGAACCTGAATTCTGATGCCTGAGAGAGACACCTAGGAAGTGCTTGTGTTAATTTGCCGAAGTAATTTTCTCATTCTAAAGGTCAGCCATGGCTTTGCCAGGAGCATTAACCATACCAAAAGGGAGATCCTCTAGAACTATCAGGAGAACATTCAGATCCATCTGGCTTTGGTAGCACATAATTCTAATATATTTCTCTGCCTCTACAAAGTCTTAGTTTCCCAGTCTAAACCTGAACCATTAATGATCTCTGCATAACAAAGGAACGGTTATCAATTTCTCCATCTTGAGTTGGCCTACCTCTTGCCAGAACAAAGTATAAGATCAAGAGTATGACATGCACAATGTGTGGTACCACTTATTACTTGAGCTAAGCCCAGTACCCAGGGGGGCACATATGGGAAAGGTTAACCCATCCCCCAGCCAAGTCTCACTGATACATGCCAGGTCAGCCCTACATTTTTCAAAGTTCTACAAAATATTCATATTCAAGAATAACCGTTTGAAGATAACACTGGTTTGATTCCAGAAGATCATGAACTTGAAGAATGGATCTGCCCTGCTTGAAGAATGGATCTGTCCTATCTCCTCCTTCTCATTACAGCCCACTGGGTTCCCCCGGATTTACTCCTGAGGCAATTAGGGGAACCTTGAGGATGTAATTTGGGGAAATACACAGGAGGGGAATAAACTAAAATTGCTGCGTTTTCCACTAGCAGAAAATAACTTGACACCCAGTCCGCTGTTTGCAATGATGCAACAAATTTAGCCTACCCATCATGCAGTAACACCTGTTTCTAAGAATATGTAGATTATATCAATTACGTACAACTGAAATATCAAATCTTTGAGGGCCCTCTAGTTTGTTACATATGACTGATGCAGCAGTTAGTTACCAAGCAGGTTCTTTGTTCTCTCAGTCTCAATGATACAGAAGAATGGGTTTCTAAATATCACACTATTTCTAAAAGGTGTCTAATACTGTTTTCTAAACTGAAGGCCATCTGGTTAATGATTTATGGAAAACCAATTCATTCATGATATTAATTTGGTGGCACCTGACTCAGTAGGTAAAATAATTGTATTTAAATTCAATAGCTAATGACTGATCAGGCTATACAGACCTAGATACTAAATCACTTTTCAGTAATCTCATCTCTCTTTGCATTGCATCTTAACTTCATCCTGTTTCACATTACATGAGATCTGATATGTACATGAGATCTATGTGATGTTATTTGTATGTTATTGTTGGCAAAGATGCCATGGTGTTTAGATATCAGTTTTTCATATATTATTAGGACTTATTTAATATTAAAAATATGGCATGTTTCAGTGTGAAAATAATACATTTTTGTTCTCCATGATTAGAAATAATGGTATACTCAGGTTTGTGAATTATAATCTGGGTGGGGTTGGGTTTTTTTTACTTCTGGACTTTCAAACACAGTTTCAGTCATTAGAGATGAGAAAGGATGTTATGGAAATAACAAGTCAAATGGTATTTGGTCTCTAAATGAAGGAGCTTTGGTCTCGAAATGAACTATGAAGAGACAGAGAAATGCAGGGGGTGGTGGAAATCTTTGCACCTTTTTTTCTATGTAATTCTTAACCAGGGACATATTCAGTACTTTCAAGAACTTTGCAAGATGTTTGCATACAGCAGCTATTACAGCACCTGTGTCTTATAATTACTACACACCTCCTGTGCATTCTTGGCAATATTGAGATGGATCCAAAGTACTGCAAGAGGAGTGAAGTTTGTACAACAGGAATTCCCATCACCACCCCTGCAGCTTACTATTCTGCTCGTGGGGGTCAGGAAACCCTCATGAGCCAGTATGAGAGCAAAGTGGGGATCTGCAATGGGAGGAAGGAATCAGTAAGAATCCCCCCCGTTTCCCCAACAGAAGAGTGGTATCCTCTGGTTTAGGTGCTCTTATGCTGGCATTCTGTTCCACAAGTGACAGGATAATTGTGTGCTGAAAAGCATTGGTCTTACGTTGTTTTCTTGTTGTTTTCTGTCTTTGCAAGTAGTTTTGATGTGATGAATTAAATAAATGTGTTGCAGGCTTAAAGAAGCTGAAGAAGTATGCAGACAAAAAAAGGGGAAATCAATTTACAATATAAAACAAAAGCACGATTCTGGAATTGTAAGTATAGTTTGCTCATGATTTTTCTCCTGCTATGCTTGAGAGATAGTTTGGAATGACCCTGTCTTCATGTGATCAGAAGACTTTACTCTCTCCTAGTGAGGCTGAAACTACAGAGGTATCTAGCGATAAATACTACTGGGATGACTATTTCACTATGTAGAATCAAATTGTTCTTTAGGACCCGGAGGCTGCTGCTGATAGTAACTGTACTGGTGAGTGCATACAGCAGTCCAATGTGGTAGATTATAGTCATTTCAGTGGCACGTTCATGGATCTGCCAATCTAGTGAGGAAAGCAGATTTATGCAGCTGTTTGATTCCTTTACTATATCTTCATTTCACACTTATTTTCACATCAGTCTTGAGTCAGATATTCCCTATATTTTTCAATATTTTTGCATCTTTTTCATATAATATGGCATAAAACGAAAAAAAAGAATGACCAGCAACAGCATTTAGAAGTACCAAAACTGAAGACAGTGAAAACATACAGAAAAAAGGGAGATTTACTTATCCCTGCTCCTAATATAAGGGAGAAGAAGGGTTTCCAAAGCAAACAACCAAGAGCATGTTTTACCTTTTAAAACTTGGGCTAGCTCCAACTCTCACCAACCTATGGAGTGGATTGGGCTCCAGTCATGCAACAGTAAGGGGGGATTTTAATAATTCCCCCTTGCTGTACCCTATGTACGAAATGGCATATTTTTGAGAAGCAGTGGCTTTATGGAGCAGTAAAAAGGAAGGGGAAATAAAGGAAGAGTCACTTATGTGAACTCAGGAATTTCAGTCCAACCCCTCCCCATTTGATTTTATCAAGTCTCACATTAGCATTTTTTTTGGAAGGCAAAACTTAGAAAAGAGCCTAGACCATACCATATGAAAATATAGAATTTTCCTGTATAATTGCTCATGTGGTTGAGGGGAATTTCAGTTTAGTAATTTGCTGTTTATTTATTCATGACATTTATATTCCTCCTTTCTGCTCAGTCAGGGCCACCACAGTGGCTGATTTACAGAGGCTGATTGTGCTTACTATTTTTATTCAAATAAAGTGACAAACCAATATAGGAAGGATATGATTTTAAATGCCAGACAAATGACTTTTTTTGCATTTTTTAGATTCTTTTTTGTGGATCAGTTTGACAGCCAAACATTTTGATTTAAGTGGATTACAGCTGTAGTCTGGTTTAAAAATATGTAAAAAAATAATCTTTGATCTATTGCCAGTCCATTGATTTTCTGCCCATTTTGTCTGTTTGTTCATTTCCACAGACATTTGAATTTCATTTTAAGGATATTATATAAAATCCTGGGACTCTTTCCATGATGCATCTCACATTATGAAGGATGCTGGTTAGGGTCTGCAGAGTCATAGCAGCTGCAGAAGTGGCTGTTGATACTGTTGGGAACTTGCCACTATTCTGAAAATCTTGGCAGAGGGGTGTATTTAAAAATTCATCAAGTTTAGTAGATAATCATTCCATAATAACGAGGATCTAAGAGTCACAATAATAAGCATTACCGAGTTGCCTGACATCTTTCTATTACCTATAGATGTCAAGAGAATGTTCACTAGCCCTGCTTGTCTTAAAAAAAAACCCACATGTAATATTTTCTACGATTGTCCAAGGGTGAAAAATGCTCCATGCACATAAGTGTCCCATGCATGTTCTTTCAGTCATATCAGGTAACTATTATGAAGACTTGTATAGGTGGTATTCAGGATGGCAGAAATTCTGGATGTCATTTTTCATATACATTTTCCAGTGGAATGGAATGATTCATAATTGGTGTTCAGGATCATAGCCTAATATCAATGGTTTGGCTAATGTTGCTACGCTACAGATATTAAATAGCTTCAGAAATTGTTTTTCACAGGATTCATTCATGATACTTGGCAGTGTTTTGCGTTCTTCAACAGAGGGCCTTAGCTACAGATGCTTCCAGAGTTCTCCTTGTCTGATTCATTTCCAGATTGGGGGTTCTAATCTAGTTTCTAACATGGAATTGATGAATTAGGAAGTTTCCATATTTTTATTTCTGAATTTTATACAAAGCGCTGTACCTGTTCAGTTAGCCAAAGCTTTCAGTTCATTTAGCTCATGTATGTCCTTCCTATTTTTTTCTGCATTACCCATGGATTCACTCTGCTCCTTAATTTCCATTTATATAGGATTGAAATCTAAAATTACAGAATAAGAGCAAAAAAGCAGTCCTGAAGTGCTTGTGAATATGATTGCATCAAAATTATTTTTGTGTGGTCTTTTACAGGTTGAGAGTATGTGCTCCTTTCCATTGGTAAAACGCATTATAGAAAGAACTTCGATACAATCATGCCAATAACCACAACGGGAGTTTGCTGCTGTTATTGTTTGTGTGTGTTAATGCACAAGTGCGCATTGGTGATGTAGAAAGGGAAAAGATGCGAAGGAATTGGCAGAACTAAAAGCTGTGGCAAGCTAATGCTCTCATTCTGCAATGATTTTAGACATTCTCCTACATAAACCAAAATTAGGAAGGGCTGGAACTCAGAGCAGAGTGAATCCATGGAACAATAAATAATTGGAATGCAGAAAATCCAGTCATTAAGTCATTACTGGCACTAGCCCTTTAAACACAGTAAGTGCCCGTAGTTGTTTCTCATTCTGTTTGTGTTTAAAGAGAAGTAGAAGTTTGCTGATTTGTGCCCCCAAGGTTCTTGAATGTTGGTTGATGTGCTCTAGAATTTTGAAGCAGCCCTTTTCATTCAATTTGATTTTTTGTTTTATTTTCAGAAAGCAAAGATAAGTATGAAAATCTGAGCGAAGAAAGGCATGTGTCATTGTGCCACCGGTTCAGAAAGCTCAAAATGTCTGTGGATGGGGGGAAAAGAAACCACGTCGCTCATTTCTTTCCTTGTCTTTTGTATTTGTTTTCTGTTCTTACTGACCATATACACCAAGCATTCATTGATAAACAGATTTACTGTATGGAGTGCCCAATAAAGAAGTTATGCAGTTGAGACATGTCTCTTCTATGTATCCCACACTGTTGTTCTCATCCACAGTATCTTGTAACATGTATGGAAGAATACTAATAATAACTGAAGCAGCAAGAGGAAGCATCTCTATCAGTCTGAAGTATACTGTAATCTGTATAAACATCTAACTTTGCATACACTATACATTTCCATTTAGTAACATCTTTCCAAAGCTACTGTGCTTCAGTGCTGCCTTTAGATGGAGGGGAATTCTTGTGGGTATCATTGTTAGTCTGTGGAAGCAAAACCACAAAGGAATCTTGTGGCAGTTTAAAGACTTACAGACTTACTGAAATATAATTTTTTCTGGAGTAGAGCCTGTTTTGCCAGGTGCACGGTGGGAATTTTCAGTCAGCAGCTATCCATGTATTGGATTGGATCCAGCAGTGCACAGATACAAAGATAGCAGCTCTTCTTCTCGGTAGGCCTATCCAACCCTGGGAGAGTTCTTTCTTAGGGTCACTGGGCCCATGTGGGCTAAAACCCATGCAGGTTTGGGGGGGAACTGGGGGAGAGCAAAATCATTATTTCCTCAGTCTTCTGTCAAGTGGGGTTAGAAAGGACTACTGGGAAGAGAGGAACATAGGGAAGATCCGTGATAGTCAGTATCTTCCACTGATGGATTCCTGGAGCCAGATCATAGAGAGAAGGGGGTAGCATGAAATGCATGCAAGCTTGTGACATTTCTATGCAAAACTCAAAGGTATACAGAATCTACGAAGGGCTGAAAGTCACCATTCTTCAGCAAAGGAACTTAAAAAGTAGATTCCAGAGGGGAAACTGCTGAATTAGAATTGATCGGTGAATTTAATTATGTTAATTAAGACTTAACAGAGCCAAACACCATTCTTAGCCTCTACACATTTTAAATTGTTTATCATGGCTAAGGAGATGGTATTACCACCAATTGCAGCTGTCATGGTTGGTCACTGTGCTTACTTCTGAGTTTCTCACAGAAGTGACACAAAGTTACACATTTTGTGGCCTTTTAATGCACTGTTCAGTTCTTCTCTCCCCAACAAATCTCCCTGCAGACTGTGATTTCACTGCATGTAATTGGTCACAAAAAAATTATGCTTCAATAAACCTGGTAGTCTTTAAGGTTGCTACAAGACTTCTTTCTTAAGTGGAAGAATGCTACTTCTCAAGAACTGTTTATATCTGTTCCATATTGATGTCTGTAGTTTGTATTTTGAATTGGTAAAGTACTCCTTTTGCACTATGCTCTACACTCTCCAAATCCATTTGGCTGCCCACTGGAGAAATATTTCTGAAACAAGATGTTCAGCACAACTATCTCTGTGGTCGATGAGCTGGAACATGTTCCTCATCTTCTGCCAGGTATTAAAAAATGGAATCAAAATAAAGGAAAGATAATGAAGTGTAGCAAGGCACAGGAGTCGTTCAGAGGGTACTAAAGAACCTGAGGTACTGCAATATGCTACATCCCCTTAAAAAGAAATATACCACCCTACTTTTTTACAGCATAAAAAGAAGCTACCAATGGATGCTTTTTATCAAGCATTTGAAGACTATCATTTTAAAGAATCCCCTTCACTTTTATTAGCATTTTGGATCCTATTATAAACCTTAGTAACCTAAGTGACAAAGAGGACTGCTCATTCATCCAGGTTAGCTTGCATTTTATTGAGTACTCATACACTATTCTACGTTAACAGCTGTAGCTGTTTTCTGTGTCTTCATTTGGAATCACGAAAAACATGCCTGATGATTAGTCAGTTCTGGTTTAGAACACCTCCACCAGACACCACAGTTTTTCCAGAATTTCTTGCAGAGAGCCAAAATGGGGGAGGGGGCAAATAATGTGCAGATATCCTAAAGCACTGTAGCATGGAAGGTGCCGGGGTGGTTTTGAGTTCTGCTGAAATGATTTATTCTCCGTGTAGCTCGGAACATGATCTCTGGTTGCCAAGATGTTAATATGTGGTTCCAGGGATCATAAAGGCTGCATAAATTATGACCTCAGGAATTGACTTTTTAAAATGCCAAGCACTACAGATATATTTTTCATTTGTTGGGAAAGTTATTTCCTGGTATATAATCTGACTGATACACTGCTGTTTTTGGGATAGCTCCTGAGAGTCCCTGATGCATTTTTCCCAGAACTGCATTATAAAGTCCTATAGTGTTGGGAATAAAGTTATTTCTTGGGGAAAGGAAAAGAGAAGATTGCTTATTGTTATGAAAGACATTATCAAAAGCAAATAAATAGAAGATATTTTAATAGCACTGATTAAAACCCCTGTTTGTATTTATGTAAGCTATAGACTTGCTGTTTAACTTTTGCATTCTCCTTTATTTAAGTGCATTTAAAGACATGGTAGCATGTTTCTGTTTTTGTAGCCTTCCTGTTCTCTTCAGTATCTATAGTATGTTTATTGCCATACTAAATTAAATGAGATCGCTCTGTGCAATACTGTATTTAGTGTTTCTATTCCAATTTTTTTTAGAATGTTAATTTATATGAAAAATAAATAATAAGATCAGAGTTGCATCATGTATGTAGTGCTTTTCTTGGGTTTTCATCATACTACGATGATGATGATCATGACCATGATTATCTTCAAGAACAGTGGTATTTTACAGCTTTAAATATAAAAATGCTCGTTTTGAAAGACTTGCAGTCTAAATGATAGACTACAAACAGGTATGGGTGTAGAAGGAACAGGAAAAGAGAAGCAAGAATATGCACATTTACAGTTTTTAGATTCTCATAGCTGGGTCTGCTCCCAAAAAGTTGTTAAGATAGCACCTAGGTTACCTATCCAAAATCCTGCCTTTCTCTGGGCACACTTAAAAGCTCTTCTTATTACTGCACGGGTGTACCAAAAGAAACTGTGATGGGGAAAGCAGTGAAAATTAAACATTAAAATCTTCCTTAATTTAGACCTAGGCATTCTTGGAATGGGCTATTATGCAGTATACAATCCTGGTCTGACAAAAGGAGATTTTAAAAATGACAAGCACACTGAAGTAAATAGTTCCATTAATTGCTTCAAAGTTTGTTCAATGTTGCTTGATGTACATTAAAGGAGTGTTGACAGCTAACAGGTAATTTCCATTCTCAGATGCTAGGAACATCATTGGTGCAGTTGAGTATGTTGGGTGTACCCTAAGGTATAAGTCACATTGAGCAGGTAACTAGAATAGTTAACCTTTCCTCTAGATGGGTTGCATATTAGTCTCATACACCAACTCGTTAGACTATACCACTGGTTCTTCTTTAATCCATCATAAGTAGGCAGGGATTGGAGGGGGTGTTCCTCATCCACTTTAAAAAGTGGCATCAGATAGCAAGCTGAATCGGTTTTCTGAAATAATTACATGTATGGAGTATCCTTTGAATGATGTGGTATCTAGTAGTTAACTAATTGGTATGCTTACCACCAGATGGCAGGCTAATGATTGTAAAGCACAGAACCCCTGTATGAATTACAGAATAGATTCTTATACAGATGGTCGGCACAGTCTACATAAACTACTGACCAACACTGTTGCATTTAGCCCCAGTAACTGTTTTTCCTGTAGCAGTAAGAAAAGGATGGGCTACCTTTTCAGTTATCAGAAAAAATATTTTAAACAAATAGCTTTTCACCTTAGGTGAAAAGCAGCATTTATACAACAGAAGCGTTCAAAGGCTGGTAGTATGGATGCCTAGGCCTTCCATGTTTTGCTTTGACACACAGAGTGGTGCTTAGCTATCTTGGCTAATAGCAACTGACAGGCCCAACTAGTCTTGTGGCATTTGTGCAAGACAGCTGTTATCTGAATGTTGGAAGTAGACTATTAGACTATTGCCTGGCTCCAACAACAACCAAAAATTGATGAAAGATTTGGTCTTTCAGTCATTGTTTGGTTTGGATTGCTCTACTGGACTGTTGCCCTATAGGCAAAATTAAACACACAGCCAAATCCTATTCATGTTCACTTGGAAGTTCTCCTGAAATCAGCAAGAGTTTCTCCCAAGATGCATGTGCATAGAACTACAACCTAAACATGCCACAAGCTGAATGATGGGAATAAAAAATGCCTCAAATCCACGTTACTAAGAGTCTTTTGAGATCCCCAGATGTCTGAATAAAAACATAAGAACATTTGTAATGAAAACAGAGGTAGGTAACTTTGCATAGGCCCATGGTTATCCAGCTTCATAAGGAAATGTAAAATGGTGTCTTTTATTATGTACCAAGGTGAAGTGATGAATTTCTGCAACCTTTCAACATGTTCTGAGAAGTGGAGAGGTCACTTAATCCACGAGGATGGTTGTACCAGAGTTAATTGTTTTTAGATATTAATCCAGAGTATTTATTTATGAAGTTCGTTTTTAGTCCACCTTTCTTGGTGAGACTCAAGGCAGATTATAACAAGGGTGTAATCCTCTGACTCATTTGCATTCATTCGAAAACACTGAAGACTATATCCAGCACTTGGAAGATTGTGGGAGCAAGTAGGCTCATAGAAGATGGACAGAATATTTCCCATCTAAAAAAATGGGATCCAAACATTGTATCTTTCAGGATCAAAATGCATATAAAAACTTGGCTATGCTTTTGGCAATGCCCAAGTAATTAGGCAGCAAAAGACAGATACCAAAATAACTGAATATGCATGAATTTCATATATTCCTAGAGTATCTTTATTTTATTCTATAATTTAATAATACACCTATAAAATAATTATAGTTATAACATTTCTTCCATTTTGTTTTCATTTATAAAACAAACATTAAATAGCATGAACCATTACAAGGTCAACTCAACTCTTTCTTTTGAACATAACCCCAAGGAGAGTTTTCCCTATTGCAGCATATTTCACTTATTATGGATTGGTAAGAAGTCCTTGTTTGCAAGTTTTTTCTCTCATTTAGTTGCTGAGCAAATCTTCAGCTAAATTTTGAAATGGGAACTGATGTTAATTCTCTCTCTTTCTCCGAGGCAACAGACCTGAGCCACAAGTCTGAACAGGACAGCCATTTTAATCCTTCCATCTTGGCCAAACAGCTTTTGGAAGTCACAGCACAAGCAGCAGAATAACGTATGGCAGTGGTAGCCTCTAAAAAATCAACTCTCAGCCTTCTCTCTCATGCCTCCCCAAATGTAACTCAGCTATTGTGCAACACTGAGGGAGAAAAATATAGGGCTAACATACCTGCCCAATCTCTCCTCCCCGTGCCAATCCCCATAAACCGATTGGTGAGCACTAGCAGAGATCAGTCCCCCAAAGCTTCTTAAAGCAGCCTGTCTCACATAATAGGCGAACTGTGCCACTGAACCTTTGAATTGGCATCAAACCTGAGCTCCAAGGAAACTATTTCTTTAACCCTTTTGGTGCTGAGGAAACTGGCAGTGAGAAGTTTCACAAAAAAACAGATTCCTTCAGCTGCAAACATTTTAAATACAAAGTTCTAAGCAAAAATCATGGATGGCAAAAATCATGGATGGCAATAAGACAACCCACTTTGGGAGAATCACACTAAAGGATATTATCATGCAAGGTGACTGAGTTACTTCTCATATCTTAGTCCCATATAAGAAACAGCACACATTCAGTAATACTGCAAATGAGTAGAGTGTACATTGATTAAGCAATCCCTGCTCTGATCAGTTATTCAATATTTTCCTTAAAACATAACTCCTGGAGACTCCTGGCAAACAAAATATTACATCTACACTGTCTTCTGCACACAGAGCAGCCTTTACAACTATTATTCCAAGTCACCACCAAACAATGAGTATGATGCCCCAATTGAGGGTGGGGTGGAAATAGGAACAATTAGGCTGGTTTATGCACAAAGAGTCATGAATTCTCCCAGCACCATCACAATTCTGCCAAAGAACTGGAAATAGCAATCATTACAATACTGAACTAGCATGGCCTAAAGCTTTTTCCTAAGCATGACAAACGTTCAGAAAATGAGAGTTGTACCTACAAGAGGACCAGAGAATGACTTATGGAATTGTTTATACATACACACATATTCAACAGTAAAATACAATATTGTTTGCTTTGTGCTACTGTGTTTTAATAAGTTAAACACAATATTGTTTTCCTCCAACAAGTACCAATTCAACATAGGTTGAATAAATGCACAATAGTAGTTGGGTGAGATGAAGGTTTAAATTACTGGGAGGAAGAAATCTGCTAAAAGAAACACACACACCAACAAAATCCTGTCACTTTCAAGAGAGGATCTAGTCCAATGGTTAAGAAGCTTTATCCTAGCCCTTCAAATACTTCAGCAAATGACAAAATATACATGGTTATGTCTGTATTAACAAATTTAACAATAGTTTGCTATAGCTGCATTACAAATGTATGGTGGCTGTTAATGTGTGCTTGAGGCAATCTAGTTGAAAAGTGTGTATAAATCCATCTTCTGTCTCTTCATGGAAAAATGGCAGGTTGGTTATTTCCATGGATTATAAAGTCCATAGGCCTTTTTCTTTAAGTCAGGACAAATAGAAAACCATCACTTTTCTTTAGCCACTGCTTGCAGTAGCCATGTCAGCCTTACAGCCCCAGGAAGACAGCATCAGGCAGGGGCAGACTAAGCTGAAGTGGGAAGTTCCAAAACTGAGGAGAAATTCTGAAGCCTTCACTGGCCACCTCTTCATCCAAGAGCAGTGAAGGCATGCGGGCCAAAAAGTTTTTCCACACAGTGGAAATGTTAAGTATTGGATTCAACCACTAGTCACCTAATTAGTCATTCCCAGATCTGATACTGGGCTCACCCTTAATGACATAGACCCAATAGTAAAAAAACCCGGCTGCTTGGTAATATAAACTGAGTCCTTTGACCAGCCCACAGTAGCCTTTATTTCCAGTAGACAAAGGTGCAAAAGGCTATATAGCTCAAGAAACAACTCATGGCAGAAGAAAAATAATCAGCCCACTTGCCCATTAAAAAAGTGAGGCCATGACAACTCTGGCAGTGTAGCTGCCAGTCCTCACTTCTGCTGTTTGCCTCCACTGCTGAGGTTCACAGACATACACCGACACTGCTTGACTTTCTGGATCTTCTTAAGTCGGAAAGGGGGGTCCAGTTCAGGACAATCTAGCTCCACAGTGAAAGAGGTAACCTTCTGAGGTTTGCAGAAAGCACAGGACTGGAAAGATTCCTCCTCCTTTTTCACATGCCGGGGGATATAGAATGAGTTGCACTGGCCATAGCAAAATCGGTTGATGATAGTGCGGCTTATACAGCCCTCCTCACTCACTGTCTGCCGCAGTGGCTGTGTTTTGCACCAGTCGCTTTTGAGGTACTTCCTCTCTGTGACTACTAGGGCCTCCTGGCTTGAGGCCAGCACCTCTTTGTTCAGATGCTGCTGTCGCTCCGAGTTGTTGCTTCTGCTGTCTTTGTAAGGTGAAGGAATGGCTCCTGGTGGACGGTTTTTCCTAGTATCTGACACTTGAACCAAAGAGGACACGAGAAACAAGGATAAAACAAGGTTCCAGATCATTCTGCAATAAGACAATAAGATAAAGTGAGAAAACATAGGTGCAGAAAACAGCTAGTGATCTTTAGTGAAGTTTCATTCTAAGCAAGTATTTTATGAAGCAAGTATTTTATAAACAGATCTGGAAATGTGGGTTTAGTCATAAAGGAATCTGAGATGGAAATACTTAGTTAAGGCCATTTGCTCATTTAAGGATACTGAATAATTATTCTCCTCCTTGGAGACTTTTAGATGTTGTTACTACCAGTTGACCTATGCATGAAGAAGGGGAAAAAGCCATCGTGCCATTTAACTACACAGCACATATTAAGTGAGCCAAGCTCCTGTCCAGTTTGTAAAGTTTCACCAGATACAACACAACTTGGTAGATTAGAGATCAGTTCCTTTGGAGGAAATAGCAGCTTCTGAGGGCAGACTCTATGGTATACTATGAATAAATGGAAGTCCTAAAGTGGCTACAGAGGGAAAATGCTCCAGGACATCCATTTCTTCTATAGTATATCATGCAGACTCAATGGTATACTGTCATGGAGGATGCCCTATGGGTGGAGGCTTAACAACCCAGAGTAAGGATGCCTGAATTACCTGTGATTGATTACTGGTGTCTGTTTAAACCTTTTACCCACCCAAAGGAAAGCTGTTTCTCTTTTCTCTGGTTGAATCCAACATGTGTCTTCTAAAATTTACTGCAACAAAGAGGGCTTTGTACAGCATGGCTAAAGGTTAAGCATGGCTAAAGGTTAAGCAAGATGTCTCCAAAAACTTTACATGATGCTTCTCTGATGTTACCTCATGATGTTTCATGATCTTTCTCTTAAGAATATACACTTTTTGTAGGGTTCAGAATAACATTCCAGATTAAACAAAACATTCCTAATTATGATGTATTTTTGACAGGTCTCCTTCAACTAGAGATATGGTTCTGATCAGAAGAACAACCACCAAGCAAGTATCCAGACCTTAGCTAAGATCTAGATATTGAGTTGTCTCTGCTGCAAACAAGGATTTTACCAAATAACAAAATTTAGTCTGGGTCATAGCACTGAGCAGAAGTCAGGCTGGGAGTCACAGGCCGAAAATATGTTCTGGGCTATGGCAAAGAAAACTTATCAAACATCAATATAGAAAAATAGGGGTCGGTCTGGGATTAGCCACAAAGTATAGATAGGAACTCTCAAGAATAGGAGCAAGTGATGCTCTGTATTCTTGGTGCCGGGGGCAACAGTGGGAGGGCTTCTAGTGTCCTGGCCCCACTGCTGGACCTCCTGATGGCACCTGGTATTTTTGGCCACTGTGGGACACAGAGTGTTGGACTGGACGGGCCAGTGGCCTGATTCAACATTGGCTTCTCTTATGTTCTTATGTTCTCTAAATACCATACATTCTAGGAAAAACTGATTAACTGTTGCCTATAACACTAGGCCAGAGGCCAGCTGGGTATTTCAAGAGGATAAGATTGCTGTTGCCAGTGTTCTCCTATGAGTCATTAGAAAGAATTTTTCTCATCACTGAGAAAATCCTGAAGAGATTTTGAGAGGCTTTTTTAGGTTGAGTAGAACATAACTGGGTAGTGGCCAGGAGTTCAAGGGGTTATGATGGCATACAGAACACATGGATACAGAAGCCTACCACTAGTGTAGAACAAGAAGAAAAGGTGGGGAGGGTATGATATGAGGTGGGGAATTTAAATTTTAAATCTGAATTTTGGTAGGATGAAGTGATGTCACAAGAAGGGAAAGGGTTGAAAGAGTTCACCTTTGACCTGAATGTGACATCACATCCCCTGCTGAGCTCCCTGCCCAAACTCCAACCTTATTATGCATTACCAAGAATTACCCAAACAGGAGTTGGCAATCCTATTACAATTAATATCAACATGAGCAGATGCCATTATTACTATTATGCTTCTATTAACTGAAGGACAAAGTATTGTACAGGACAAAGGATGCAGTCCTTACACAGAGAACATGGAGAAATTAGAGAAAGAATACAAAATAACTAAAATGTTAGACAAAAACGTCTTCGGATTTTTAATAGTCCCTTTGCTGCATTGGCAACAGAAAAGAGGGGAAGCTGGCCCCCTGGATGCAAGAAATATCGCAGAATGCAAAGCTGTAGATACGTCACCCAAGTTGAGCCTCAGGATAAGAGACAGGAGGTGAAGGCCAATAACCAAAGGGATTCTTAGACTGTGGCTCATTGCCTTTGGTCTTTGTTCAGTTTTATGGGCTTCATGGAAGACCTCAGGTCTTGGACTAGTGGCTTGAGTTACCAGCTGTGGATAAGCATTCACCTCCCCCTCCCTGTTAAGAAAAGACTGGGAGTGGCTAGAGTCACCCTGTGCTACCCATTTCCATGCACATCTATTTTATATGCATAGTGATTAGCAGTTATAAATGTGAAATAGTGAATGCCTCAGGTGAATACCTTCATTCCAGTTTATATCAAAACAAACAACACAGTAGCTTAAATCTGTGACTATAACTGATGTCTGTGACTTTAAAACACATCTTGTCCTAGACTTAAATGAAATTAGAAGTTAGACCTATCCCCTACCCAAAATAGTTAGAAATGCTTAAATTAAATATTAAATGCTGTTCAAGCAATGGGTTGTATTAAATAATAATAATAATAGTAACAACAACAACAACAACAACAACAACAACAACAACAACAACAACAACAACAACAACAACAATAATAATAATAATAATAATAATAATAATAATAATAATAATAATAATAATAATAATAATAATATCATCTGTTGTTGGGCAGCCAGTCAGACTCCAGTCCAGAAGATTTGGACTTGGCATTGCAGTCCATGGCTGGATGGCTTAGACTGAGCCAACTGAAACTGAATCTGATTAAGACGGAGGTCCTATGCCTGAGTTGGAGTGGCCCGAAGGTAGGGATCCTGCTCCCGACCTTCGATGGGGCACCGTTGGTGCCAGTGCCGGAGGTTAGGAGTTTGGGAGTGCTCTTGAATGCCTCCTTAACGATGGAAGCCCAAGTAGCACCTGCTGCAAAGTCAGCCATTTACCATCTTCGGCTGATTAGGCAGTTGGTTCCCTTCCTCAAATGCAAACTAGAGCCTACTACATCAGATTTAAGAAGTTTATCTTACATTGGGAGCCAGTGTGGTACAGCAGCTAGAGTGCTGGACTAGATATGAGACCCCGGATTGAAGCTGCATTCTGCCCGGAGACTTGCTGTGTGACCTTGAGCCATCCACATTACTCTCAGCCTAATCTACTTCACAGAGTTGTTGTGAGGATAAATAAAGAAGGGGAGAAAACTGGAGTATAAAGGAAGTACATAAATATATGTGTGTGTATAAATATAAAACTACAAAATTAGACATATGGCTAGTATAAAGAGAAATACTGAGAACCACAGACTGCAAAATGAGCAGATGATACAGGGAATCCTCACAGGCTGATCAATACAAAAAGAATAGGGGAGTTTCCAGAATCTAATAGATAGGAGGGCATTTTTGGTGGGAAAAACTTGGCTGGAAAGACGTGATGAAAGCTGCCTGATTCTTTTACACTATATACAGACTAGGGAGCAAAGCCCGTTGTGGTGGAAGACAATGGGCCCTAGAAAGGAAGGGAGGGAGGTGGAAGGGAGAGAGGGTTGGAGAAAGGAAGGAAGGAAGAAAGGAAGAGGGGGAAGAGTGAAAGAAAGGAGAGAGGAAGAAAGGAAAGGGGGGAAAGGAAGGGAAGAGGGGCAGAAAAGGGCTTCTCTGGGCCCAGAGAAGGCCTTTTCTGTCCCCCACACACTGCCTACTGTCCCCTGGGCCTTCTATGGGGGCAGTAGGCAGTGTGTGGGGGAAAAGGTCTTCTCTGGGCCTACTGCCCCCATAGAAGGCCCAGAGGATGGTGTGTGGGGGACGGAAAATGGCTTCTCTGGGCCTAGTCCCCTCATAGAAGGCCCAGGGGATGGTGTGTGGGGGACAGAAAATGGCTTCTCTGGGCCTAGTCCCCTCATAGAAGGCCCAGGGGATGGTGTGGGGGAGCAGAAAAGGGCTTCTCTCACTTGCCTCAGCCTTGAGGGCCTGTCCCTGCACTCACACTCCAGACGGTCCTCTCCTATCGGAGGACGGGAGCAGACTGAGCTGAAAACACTGACCGGGGCTGACGTGGGCGGGAGTTTGCAAAGCAGCCAGTCAGCCCTGGCCAGTGTCTTCTGACTGCCAGTTCTTGAGCCGAATCAATTATGGCAAGCATAGAATGCTGTGGAACCAAAATTCAAATATATATAAGGACAGGATATCCTTATTCTATTTCCCAGACTTTTTTTTTTGGTGTGGATACCTATTCCCACCAATAGGGGCCTCACTCTCCCCCAACAGCTTTTCCTACATAGTCAGTAGACTTCCTGGGTTTGTAGAAAAATCCAAAAAGTGAGAAAATCCCTTCAGGGACGGTTGAATTCCCCCCAAAACCTCTTGAAATGGCCTCTGCAGGGACCTAACTCCAGGCATCAACGATGAGAGATTAGAACGTTGGGGGGGGAGGCTTCCGACTGGCTCTGTCAGTAAAAGGGTAGGGGAAGGGCCCTTTCTTTCCAGGCCTCTTTCGGTCTTGGAGGGATGGAAGGAGGGAGGGAGGGAGCCTTGGGGCCAGGCTGGGGAATTCCTAGAGGTTTTGGGGTGGAGTGTACGGAGGGCAGGATCTGGGGAAGGGAGAGGCCTCAGCTGGGTATCATGCCACAGAATCCACCCTCCAAAGCAGCCATTTTATCCAGGGAGACAGATCTCTGTTGTTCACAGATCTCTGGAGTTCACTCTCCAGGCCCCACTTGGAGGTTGCCAACCCTAGGCCTGGCAGCAGTCTAGGGTTGCCAGGTCCCCCCACGGGCACTGGCAGGGGATGGGGGTAGTGGGGTTGCCAGCTCCAGGTCTGGAAACTCCTGGAGATTTGGGGATGGAGTCTGGGGAGGACAGGGACCTCAGTGGGGTACAATGCCCTAGAGTCCACCCTCCAAAGCATCCATTTTCTCCAGGGGAAGTTATCTCAGTAGTCTGGAGCTGAGCACTAATTCCAGGGGATCCCCAGATCCCACCTGGAGGCTGGCATCCCTAGGCAGCACCCTCTGAGTGACTTGATACTACCTAATTTGCATGACTCAACTTGACCTGGCTGCTTGCTGCTGTTCAGCAGCCACCCTATGAAAGCCAGTAGTGGTGCAGCAGTTAGAGCTTCAGAGTAGGGTCTGCAAGACCCAGGTTCAGATCCCCATATTGCGGTGGAAGCCGACTGGGTGATTTTGGACTAGTCACATACTTTCAGCCTAACCAACCTCATAGGGTTGTTGTGCAGATAAAAAGGAGGTGAGAATAATGTAAGCTGCTTTGGTCCCCACTGTGGAGAAAAACTATAATTTTCCTTGGTAGAAGCTGTGGGGGAGGGGGTGGAGACGAAAAGCTGAAGACAGATAAAGGCAGATAAAGGTTAAGTTGGCTGTTGGGTAGGAAGGAAATAGGGTTGCCAACTCTGGATTGGAAAACTCCTGGACATTTAAGGGGTGGATCCTGGGGATGGTGGGGTCTGAGGAGGGGAGGAACTTCAGACCGGTATAATGCCATAGACTCCACCCTCCAAACCAGCCGTTTCCTCCATGAGAACTACCATTGCCAGCCTCTGGGTGAGGGCTGGAGATCACCCAGAATTACAACTGTTGTCCAGGTGACAGAGATCAGTTCCCCTGGATAAAATGGCTGCTTTGGAGGGTTGAGTCTATGGGTCCACCCCCAGAAGGGAGAAAGAGTGTAAGATAGGTAAGGGTAGAGGGAAGGAAGCAAAGGTGTGAGGAATGGGATGACCATCCCGAAAGTTTCTTGTGGGTCTCCACTTGTATATATATAATTACATAAATATTATATATAGATATTTAAGCTATACAAAAGTAGAGGCTTATAAATCAATGGATGATGTGAAGAAAATTAAGAGTGGAAATTCTTTTTCTGCCTCAATGACACCCAGTGAACTTGACTGACAGTAGGTTCAGGACAGACAAAGGGAAGTACTATGTAACATGCTGCATAATTAGGTGTTTTTTTAATAAGATTTTTATTGGAATATATTCAACATTGTTAAACACTATTACCAATTCAAGTTAAAGATTATATCCCTTCCCCCCCTCCCCCCCAATAGGCTTCCAACACTGCTAATAACAAAAGAAAAGATTAAAAGGTAATCAAGTTTAAACGTATAACAATCGGTAAACCAGGTAACACAATTCTAATACATAGAAACCTGACTCTTTCTAACATAGTTTCAGATAAAAGTACAGTACAATCAAATATTCATCTCATTTCACATTCAATTTCAATAAGAATCAAGATTGTTGTCAGGTAGCCCTGCCATGATGGATGGAGGGGAGGGGAGGATGGCAATGGGCGCCATAGTGGCGTGACAGGCGGGAGGTTGGAATCCGAGGGGTGTTGATTTATGTCTAGGGTGTGAGAGTGGAATGTGCATCTGGTAACCCCTATCTCTCGCAGACTGAACATTCTGACCTTGAGGAGTCAAGCTGCGAGCTTTACTATCGCTTTCAAAGCTCCGGCTTTCCTGAGAATAATGGGGGCGTTGGGAACTTCATTAGCGTAGTAACTTTCGATTCCCAGTCGCATGTTATTCCCTGATTGGTAGAAGGGGGGGTCCCCATTCACCCCCTTCTCGGTATAACCACTTGCTTTCTGTAACCAAGTCATTCTGAACAATGTACCTGCTACAGTGACCTTTCTATTGCAGCTCTATAATAAATGCTATTCTTGCTTGAACCGCAAGGCATGGTGTTTTGCTGACTAGGTTAGGGCTTCTGACAGTTTGTTCAGAATCCTCATCAACTTCGGGACTGGTCAGAAACCCGCAACTCCAAAATGAGTAGCGGTGAAGAAGATACTCTCCCGATCGAAGAAGAAAAGAAAAAGGAGAAGAAACCTCCCGGGAAGGACGTACCCAGAGAGACCCCTGACACATACGTGCCGGGACAATGGGGTCCGGAGTACGACTTTGGAGGGCCCTACGGGGATCCATATGGGGCGGCCTATGGAGGGGTGACCCACCGAGTCGGACGTAGACGAGACTGGGTGAAACCCCTGGCTGAAACCCACGAGACATGGTTTGGAACCCCGCGAGCATCGGTGGGGGAGGCCACCCCGAAAGATCGGTCCGCAGACTGATTACGGCGGGAGCCCTGGAAGAAACCGGCCGAGACTCCGAGAGCCTGGAAGGTGCCGTGGTGAGACGGAGGTGGAGTGGGGAACCGAGCCAAGACCGCCTGATGCGCTACCTAGATGAATCCCTCGCCCGCATCCCACAGATGATCGCAGAGGGCATCCGAGAGGAGCGTGAGCGACAAAGGCGAGAGGAGCCACCAGACCAAGTTCCCCAGGATCAACGGCCGGCACCGGATCAAGGCCAGCAGAACGTACCAGCCGGGCCTCCGGATCAACCCGCGGGGCCAGGGCCGCAGGGGCCGCCGGGGCAACCACCCCCTCGACCTTGGGGGTTTCTGCCACCGAAACCTGCGGAACTGCTGGATGCAGATTTTGACGGAGACCCCGAGAAGTTTCCGTTCTTCCTCGTGAGAGCCGAGAGGTTTATCGAGACTTGGGGCCATCTATTCCAGCGCGAAGAGCGTATGGTCGATGTCATAGCAGCCCACCTGAAGGGAGCGGCCGCTGACTGGTATGTGGGACTTCACCAGGCTGATGGGCGTGAGTTGAGAGAAATCGATTCTTTTATGTGGGCCATGAAGGAGCAATTCGAGGACGCAAACTCTAACAAAGCGGCAAAGGCAGCGATCCGAGCCCTCAAGCAACGCACGAGATCGGTGAGAGATTACACGGCGGAGTTCCGTAGGTGCGCGGCTAAAATCCGAGGGGTGCAAGATGGGACCCTCGTGGACTACTACAAGTTGGGACTCAACGCGGAGATCCGGCGAGAAGTCACCAAAACCCAAGACCCAGACACCCTCTCGGGATGGATACAAGCCGCCATCACGATGGAGAACCGGCTGAAAACCATCAAACTAGATGATGCCGCAGCGATGGCCAACAGCGGCCCTGCGCCGGCAGCGAGGGGGAAACCCCTACCCCGAATCCAAAACCGAGGGATGGTACGAGGGAACTTCGAATGAAGCAAGGTCTTTGCCTCAAATGCGGAGAAGGGGGCCACTTCGCCGCGAACTGCCCGACCGCATCAGCATCGTCAGGAGCGCCCAAGGGAGCCAAGAAGAAGTTCGACACCTCCACGCCGAAACCGGTGGCAAAGCCGAGGGGGCGAAAGCCCTGCAAGCCAAACCGCTCAGCGAGGCATCCGACTCATCCGATGGCGAAGCTGTGCCGCAGGGAAACGAGACGGACCTGCTGTAAACAGCGCTGAACAGCAGGTCCCGGACTCCCAGGCGCAAACCCCGGTGAGCAAACCCCCTCTCTTTTCTTTCTTACAGTGACTTTAATGGACCCGGGTCTATTGACCCATGTGAGAGTACGGGCTCTCATTGACTCTGGGTGTGGGAGAGACCTCATCAATCCCACACTGGTGACGGGACTGGGGGCGAAAGTTGTTAAACTAAACGACCCCTTAATATTTACTCAGATGGATGGCTCCACCATGAAAGAACCCTGTAAATACGAGACTGTGCCCTTGAGGGTGGGAATTGGGCAGCATTGGGAAGAAAGGCCTTTCGTTGTTACCCCGTCTGCCCGCTTTCCCCTAGTACTCGGAAGCGCGTGGTTCTTTGATCACGATCCACACGTCCTATGGGGGGAGGGGAAAGTGAACTTCATCTCCGACAAATGCCGGTCCCACTTATGGAAGAATGAGTGGGGACCCATGACGGGGGGCAACTCCTAGTGTCGGTGGGGGTGGCGGAAGCCAAACTGGAAGGCATTCCACCTGAGTATCATGACCTGGCCCCTGTCTTTGGAGAGGAGGAAGCCAACGAATTGTCCCCCCATAGGAACTCAGACTGTGCGATTGAAATTTTACCTAACCAGAAACTACCGAAAGGGAAGTTGTATTCTATGAGCCCCTCAGAAAAAGTGGAACTGAGGAAATTCATTGACAAAAATCTGAGTAGGGGTTTTATACGGCCAGCATCCTCCCCGTTTGCGGCTCCTGTGCTTTTCCGGAAGAAAAAGGATGGGGGTTGCGGCTGTGCACCGACTATCGTGGCTTGAATGCAGTCTCCAACACAAACGCCTACCCCATGCCCCTGATAAAAGACTTGTTGGCTGCGGTGGCTGGGGGAAGGTTTTCTCGAAGCTAGATCTCCGTGATGCCTACTTCAGGGTCCGAATTCGGGAGGGGGACGAATTTAAAATGGCGTTCAACACCCCTCTGGGCCAATTTGAATACCTGGTCATGCCGTTCGGGCTTCAGGGAGCCCCGGGAGTCTTCATGAACTTGATTAATGAGGTGCTCCACAAGTATTTGTTTAAGGGGGTCCTTGTTTACCTTGATGACATTCTTTTATATTCCCCTGACATGAAGTCCCATGTGAAACTGGTGAGGGAAGTGTTACAAACGTTGCACAAACATAAACTGTTTGCAAAACTGTCCAAGTGTGAATTTCACAAAACAGAGATCCCTTTTCTGGGCTACCGCATATCCCAAAAGGGGATTGAGATGGACCCCGATAAAATCAAAGATGTGATAGGGTGGGAGGCCCCCAAAACACGGAGGCAACTCCAAGGGTTCCTCGGATTCGCGAACTTTTATAGATCGTTCCTATCGAACTTTGCCCAGGTGGCCCTTCCCCTAACTGACTTATTGAAAACCAAAGGGAAGCCACCCGAATGCACTCGACCCGGGGCCAAACTAGAGTGGTCGCCACAGTGCCAGAGAGCATTTGACAAATTGAAAGCCCTTTTCACGTCGGAACCTGTGTTAGCCCACCCGGATGAACTTAAAAATTCATTGTCCAAGTGGACGCTTCCGATGTTGCTATGGGGGAGCGATCCTCCAAGAGGGGGAGGATGGTAAATTACACCCCCTTGCCTATGTTTCTAGAAAATTTAACGATACTGAACGGAATTGGTCAGTGTGGGAAAAAGAAGCGGGATCGATCCGCTTAGCGTTGGCTACCTGGCGACATTGGCTAGAGGGGGCGCGAGTTCCGTTCGAGGTCTGGACTGATCACAAAAACCTCGAGCTTCTCCGCTCCCCCGTTCCTTGAACGCCAAACAGCTGCGTTGGGCTGATTTCTTCTCCAAGTTCAATTTCACACTGCACCACTTCCCGGGAACGTCTAACTCGCTGGCCGATGCACTGTCACGCCTCCCTCAACACGACAGCAAGAGGGAGGAGATTCATGACTCGGTCTTCACGCCTTCCCAGTTGGGAGGGGCAGTAACCACTCGGAGGCAGGCCAAACATTCCCCCCCGTCCCCAAACCCTCCTACCAATGACTGGATGACGAAATTCTCTACAGCCATGTCGGACGCTGATAGAGAGGAGGTGGGGGGGGAAGAAGGAGTCTCCCAGAATGTGCATGGCTGCTGGACTAAAAATGACAAGCTATTTGTCCCACGTTCCCTTAGGGGGGAGGTGATGAGCTGGGCGCACGGATCGAAACTAGCTGGGCACACGGGGTTTGTGAAATCTCTCCAGCTCCTGCAAAGACAATTTTGGTGGCCAGGGCTTAGAAAAGACATTTCACTTTTCACGTCAGCTTGCCAAACGTGCTTGATGAGTAAACCTCGACCTGGTAAACCCCCGGGGGCTCTGCAACCCCTCCCCACGCCGGCTCGCCCGTGGGAAGTAATCTCTATGGACTTTATTACTGACTTACCCCCTAGCGGGGGAAAGACTGTCATATGGGTGATAGTAGACCTGTTTACGAAACAGGCTCATTTTGTTCCGTTTACCTCTATCCCCTCTGCCAAGAAACTAGCCTCTGCGTTCCTGCAACACGTCGTGAGGCTTCACACTTTGCCTGCTAAGGTGATCTCGGACAGGGGGTGCAATTCGTTTCATGGTTCTGGAGCGAATTGATGTCACTGCTTGGGGTGGAGCGGGGGTCAGCAGTGCATACCATCCAGAATCCGATGGGCAGACTGAACGTGTGAATCAGACTCTGGAACAATATTTGCGGTGTTTTTCCAACTTTCAGCAGGACAATTGGCATTCTCTTTTGCCTTTGGCTGAGTTCTGTTACAACAATACTCAGCACTCGTCGACGGGGATGTCCCCGTTTAAAGCAGTACATGGATATGACGCCCCGCCTCTGCCGTTTCTGACTTCTCCCGACCTCCCGGCGGGGGATGCTGGAGACTGGTGCAAACAATTGCAGATGGCGTGGTCATCGTTAGCCAAGACTCTAGAGGACGCTAAGACTGCTTATAAGGTCCAGGCTGACAAGAAACGCAACCTTGCCTGGATTCCAAAGTGTGGGGAGTTTGCTTATTTGTCCACGCAACACTTGCGTCACATTCAACCGAGTCGCAAACTTGGTTGGAAATTTGTTGGACCATTTGAGATTGTGAGAGTGACTAACAATGTGACTGTCGAATTGGCGTTGCCCAAATCTCTAAAGTCTGTTCATCCTGTTTTTCATGTAAGGCTTCTTCGCCGGGCACCTGAGGAGAACAAATGGAGACCGCGACGGCCAACCCCGCCTCCGCTGCTAGTGGGGGGAACCTCACTACGAAATATCGCAAATCTTGGACTCTAAGATCTCTCGCAATCGCTTGTTTTATCTTGTTGAATGGATTGACTTTGGGCCGGAGCAGAGGGAGTGGGTGCGGGCGGAACATGTTCTGGCCCCCGGCTTATCCGGGCGTTTCACAAGTTGTACCCCCATAAGCCAAAGGGGTAGAGTTATTTTCGAGGGGGCTGCATGTCAGGTAGCCCTGCCATGATGGATGGAGGGGAGGGGAGGATGGCAATGGGCGCCATAGTGGCGTGACAGGCGGGAGGTTGGAATCCGAGGGGTGTTGATTTATGTCTAGGGTGTGAGAGTGGAATGTGCATCTGGTAACCCCTATCTCTCGCAGACTGAACATTCTGACCTTGAGGAGTCAAGCTGCGAGCTTTACTATCGCTTTCAAAGCTCCGGCTTTCCTGAGAATAATGGGGGCGTTGGGAACTTCATTAGCGTAGTAACTTTCGATTCCCAGTCGCATGTTATTCCCTGATTGGTAGAAGGGGGGGTCCCCATTCACCCCCTTCTCGGTATAACCACTTGCTTTCTGTAACCAAGTCATTCTGAACAATGTACCTGCTACAGTGACCTTTCTATTGCAGCTCTATAATAAATGCTATTCTTGCTTGAACTGCAAGGCATGCTGTTTTGCTGACTAGGTTAGGGCTTCTGACAGTTGTACATTCTCCCTTTCATTTTATATTCAGTTTCCATATACAATTTCAGGCTTTCCCAGTCTTTTAAATATTGTTCTGTCCATTTAGTTTTTTCGTCATTTTGTCCATTTCGGCTACTGCATAATTAGTTTTTGAAGACACTTCTGTAAGAGGTGACATCCACTGGTTTAGAAGAATTTAAAGGCAGATTAGACAGGTTCATGGAAGTGGACTGATCTGTGAATGTCTGGAGTAGCTGTTTCCCTTATTCCCTGCTGGTAGAATTCCCAGAAGTATCTTGCTGGCCAGTGTGGGAAATAGGAAAGTGAACTAGATGGACACCTGGTGTGATCCAGCAAGCCTCTTATTTTATTCTTATGAAAGCTACAGGACATGTACTTATCCTATCATAATTTTTACAGAGGGATTTCAAAATACAATTCACTGATCCCCTGGCTTCCTCTTTAAGCATGCTAATGAATTATTAAAGTATGTGGGAAGAAAGGAGACTAAGGTTTTCTTCAATGTTGACTGAAAGACATTCTGTAGAATGCCCAGAAGTATTTTTCTTCCGTAACTCAGCCTGTACTGAAAACAAACTCTTGGGCTAAGCCATAGCAAACTCGTGGCACAAACTGAGTAATCAAAAGGGACAAATTCTAGATGCATATCCATGTTGGTCTTTTGTGGCAAAACCAAAAAGGAATCTTGTGCCGCCATAAAAATAACACATGTACTGTAGTTTCACCTTTCATGGTTAGAATCTTTTTCATCAGATAAATGGTGGTTGATAACCTCTACCAAGAACGAGACGGGGGGTTGTGTCTCTGCTAGTTCTGCTGGTTTTCTCAATGGTCTTCAAAACCATCAACCATAGTATCCTACTGGGTCACTTCTCAGCACTGGGACTAAGGGGCACTGTGTTATGGTAGTTCAAGTCCTCTCTGGGAGATTGGTCCCAGAAGGTGGTGTTGGGGGAGTTCCTGCACTGCCTCAATGCCTATTTGTCTGTGAGGTTCTGCAGGATTCAATCTTAACCCTCCCCCCACTATTTAATATCTAGATGAAGCCACTGAGAAAGGTCATCAGGAGGTATGAGATGTGGTATCACCGATATGAAGACTGTCCCATTGACCAAAGAGGGTCATCTGGTGGGGAGATGAAAGAGGTCCTTTTCAGTAGCAGCCCCACAATTATGGAACAACTTACTCAGGGAAGAATGGCTGACCCCCTCACTCTTGATCTTTAAGAGGCAGCTGAAGACAGTTTTATTCATGACAGCATCTGATTAGTTTAATTTCTTCTGCATACCAACAGTCAGGATGCAATACTACTGTTTTTTATGTATTTTATATATTTTATTGTGTTTTATTGTTTATACTGTAAGCTGCTTTAAGTTCCTGGAAGGCAGAAATGCAGCTAATAAATATTTTAAATAAATAAATACATAAAATCAATTCTCAATCTGCAGATATAGCCACACTAGGAGTAAGGCCGGTTGTGGGAAGAAATACAATGAGCTCTAGAAGGAAGCACCAGGTGAGTGTCCCAGCTGTGGCTGATGGAGTGGCAGACAGAAGGGGAAAATAGAGGGAGGTAAGTCATGTTTCTTTCCTTGTGCTTAGCTATAAGGCAGGGCTGTCGCAAGTCATTTTGCTGCCCCAAGTGGGTAGTATGGGAGGACAGCCTCATGGTAACAGGTATGGTTCCCTCCACCCCTGACTTATATTGATTTGGGGCTATGCAGTAGCAACTAAGGTAGAAAACCACCTCCTCCTATGGCATGTTTTCTGGGCTCCAACGGTCTGTAAAGCGATTCTGTTCCCAGTTACAGGGCTGCCAGCTCTGGGTTGGGAAATGCCTGTAGATTTGAGGGGTAGAGCCTGGAGAAGGCAGGGTTTGGGGTGGGGAGGGACCTCAGCAGGGTATAATGCCCTAGAGTCCATTGGCCAAAGCAATCATTGTCTCCAGGAGAACTGATCTTGGTCATCTGGAGATCAGTTTTAACAGCTGGAGATCTCCAGGTGCCTCCAGGGGCTGTGCAGTGGCAGCTAAGGTAGAAAAGCACCTCCTCCTATGCCATGTTTTCTGGGTTCCAAGGGTCTGTGAAGTGGTTCCATAGCTAATTACATAGTTGCTAACTCTGGGTTGGGAAATACCGGTAGATTTAAGGGGTAGAGCCTGGGGAGGGCAGGGTTTGGGGTGGAGAAGGACTTCAGCAGGATATAATGCCATAGAGCCCACTGGCCAAAGCAGCCATTTTCTCCAGGATGACTGATTTTGATCATCTGGAGATCAGTTTTAATAGCTGGAGATCTCCAGGTGCCTCCAGGGGCTGTGCAGTGGCAGCTAAGGTAGAAAAGCACCCCCTTCTATGCCATGTTTTCTGGGTTCCAAGGGTCTGTAAAGTGGTTCCATAGCCAATTACATGGTTGCCAACTCTGGGTTGAGAAATACCTGTAGATTTGAAGGGTAGAGCCTGGGGAGGGCAGGGTTTGGGATGGGACTTCAGCAGGGTATAATGCCACAGAGTCCACTGCCCAAAGCAGCCATTGTCTCCAGGAGAACTGATCTTGGTCATCTGGAGATCAATTGTAATAGCTGGGAAATAGCTGGGAAATTTTCTGTAGGGGAAATGATGAGCTGTGGCTGGGAAAGATGGTGATTACTGGGAGATCTCCAGGCCCCACAGGGAGATTGGCAAATCCAGTGACCATTTAAGGGAAGACTGGGATGTGTATTTTACCTCAGGACACATTCAATGACTCCCAACAGCAACAGCAAACTGTTTAGAATGTTAGAGGCAAAGGCCAATCAGGCCGCATATGCAAACAACCTCTGTGTTCCGACTGGCTATGGGGGGGAGAGGAACAGCAAACTATTTAGAATGTTGGAGGCAGGATTCAGGCAACACAGCCAGTGGATAGGGACAGCTTCTGAGTGACACACCATGGAGCCAACTGATTTAGGAGCATGTGAAATGTTCAGGAAGTGCCACCCCACTTCACAATTACATATAAGGAGAGATACGTGGAAAAAATGTTTGTAAGGAAGGAAAGCAAGTGTAATTCCTATTAAAATGTGTGCTATGGCACTACAATAACATAACATGAATATATGTTAAATTTAAAACACACATACATATATGCATGCGAGTAAGCCCCATCAAGTAAAATGGGATTTACTTCTACAAATACCTGTTTAGGATTACTCCCAAACATCTAGTGAGTTCTCAATCTTTTGATCTGCTAAGTATCTGTATTTTCCATCTGATCAGGAGGCTCAGGTGATGCCATTGGAAATAATCTCAAGGGCCATTTCAATTATTCAGTTTGGCCCTCTCCTTCGTTTTTTGGATTTTTTAAAATCTCTTTAAGGATGCATGAGAGGAGGTGGGAGGAAGAGATGATAGACTTGGAGTCAGTTGGATCTCAGCACTGAAGAATTAAAGTAACTTTTTAAAGTTAGTGCACTTGCACAAAGACAACACCATCTGGAGATTAAATTCATTAAACTGACTTTTCACATTTCCCCAATTCCCCTTCCCCCATTAAGCATCTTCATATTGTGAGTTTGCTGGGGGGGAACAGAAATACTTTCAAAGTTTTTTTTCCTTCAGTTTAGTACTTCAGAGAGATTGTTGCCTCACTTTATTCCATGGCGCTTATTCCTAGGTAACTTCTCTCTTACCTGTATCTAATGGATAGTGCACATCAGTGTTCCACCTCCTAGGTCCTTTGGCTGGGGAGTCTTCCTGATTCTGCTTGCCCCGTTTTTTGTTTTTGTTTTGTTTGTTTCTATTGCAATGTAATTTAAGTAAAATCTATTCTTTAATCATTTTTCCCCTTTAATATTTCTTGCCTAATAAGTAGGAACAGGCACAAACCCACAAACAAACTCCAGTTCGTGGTTCGTGAACCAGGGGTTTGGGAGAACTGTCTCTCACAATCTGCCCATGAACATTAATGGAGGTTCATGAGGTTCGTGGGAGGGTTTATGCAGACTCCAATGGCATTTAAATACCCTCAGAGTTTACTTCCAGGTCTGCAGCCCAGCCCAAGTGAGCTCCAGAGGCATTCAGAGCCCACCTTTGTGTCGGGCCAGCCCGACTGAGCTTCTAGAGTGAGCTCTGAAGACTTTTATAAGCCTTCAGAGCCCACTTCCAGGTGGGGCCTCATCCAGATGTGGACTCTGAAGGCCTATAAAAGCCTTCAGCACTCACTCTGGGAGCTCTGTCAGGTTGGGCTGCCAAATTTGACTGAGCTCCAAGAGTGAGTTCTGAAGGCCTATGAAGGCCCCACGAACTTCCCTGAAGCATGAACCAGTTTGTGCAATTGAGAAGTTTGTGGAAGTTTGTGGTTCAGGGATTTGTGAAAACTCTGAACCATGAACCTCAATTTTTCCAGTTTGTGCCCACCCCTATAATAAGCAATTATAAGAAAGAGTCTTGCCCTGACCTGGATAGCCCAGGCTAGCCTGATCTTTTCAGATCTCAGAAGCTAAGTAGGGTTGACCCTGGCTAGTATTTGGAATGAAGACGTCAAAGAAATATCAGAGGCAGGCAATGGCAAACCATCTCTGAACGTCTCTTGCCTTGAAAACCCTACAGGGTTGCCATAAGTGAGCTGTGACTTGACGATAAAAAAACCCAAAGAATTATTATTCTGTTCACAGTAACAAAAAGCCAAGTGATTTGTTGTGATGTGTTTGGATCAGGGTCCCAGAAGGGGAGCAAATAGAATTTTTGCCTGGGGGCCCATGGCAGTTCTTGGCAGCCCTGAAGGTACTGTGCAGTGTTATCCACCATCAAACTCTGCACATTTATGAATTCTGTTTACTGCTGAGTAACTGAATGGCACATTCACTCGTCTTATGGATGTTCTTTGTGCTATCCTGCATTTAAAAATCCCATGAAAATCAGTGATACTTTGTCTTAAGTAAGTATGTAGGATCATAGCCAGAATGGAAAACTATTATGTTCAGCAAAAGACTCCAGCCAGTCTTCAGAGGAGTCAGAGAGCTCTTGATTTGACTGAATATTGGGTTATCGTGGCCAAAACCATTGGATGTCAACTGGATGTTTAGGCCAAATTCTTTTTCAATCAGCTAATTGCAGCCTTCTCTGGAGATGCAACTGAATCTGGTATTATTCTTTTCCTTCCTCTTCTGCCAGCCAGAGAACGTACAAACAATGAGTCAGAACTTCATTTTAATCAAAACTCATTTTTGTTATGCTAAATTTATGAACTTTATAAAATGATGGGTCCATTGGTTTGCATTCTGATGTTCTCATTCAGCCAGCATGGTAAATAACATCTACATGGTAAATCCAACCAGTGTTTGCTTTGCACTTCATGTCCGTTATTAGATAAGCATATGAATCCATAGTCCTAAATCCTCTCAGAAAAAACAGCAAGGAGTTCTGAAGAAGTGAACATTGACTCATGAAAGATCACACCCTACCACAAATGTTGTTCATCTTTAAGTTGCTACTGGACTCTTACTCTTTTCTACAGCGAGAGTCATGTAATTCAGAAATGAACAGCTGCTTCCTTCCTTTCACTTGTAATTCCTCAACTAAAGTTAGATCCTGCAAAAGTTACCTGGCATGAGAATGCTGGAAATCATTGGGCCTAACAAATATTCTGCAGCCTTTTTATGCAGTATAGGGAGAGGTGAGACCTTTTCTTACACTCTGACTTACACACGTATGGCCTACACCCATTTTCTCTTTGAAGCCTATTGTAGATCCATGTCTCCCCATGCTGATTCTCTCAAAGACAAGATTCTGTTAAACAGTATTTCAGAATTAGATAGTTACCACCTATTGGGAGCAGACATAGTATGCTAAATAACTGTCAACTGGCTATTCTTCAAAGTTGTCTCAAACTTTGCATGTCCAGAAGAGGGCAAGCAGGCTGGTGAAAGGGTTTGAATCCAAGTCTTATGAGGAAAGGCTGAAAGAGTTGGGTATGTTTACCTGGGAAAGAGAAGACTTAGAGGGGACATGATTGTAGTCTTCAAGTATTTGAAGGGCTGTCATGTAAAAGGTGGAGCAGATCTACTCTCTCTTGCTCCAGATTGCAAGACTAGATCTAATGGGTGGAAATTATGAGGGAGTCGATACCAGCTAGATATCAGGAGAAACCTCCTAACTGTAAGAGTGGTTGAGCAGGTGAACAGTCTGCCTTGGGAGCAGTGCTCCCTCTAAGCTATGGAGTCCTGTGAGCAAAAATTCTACTTTGTGAGCTACCGGCATTAAAGTTGTGAGCAAGCGATTTGGCTACTGCTTCAATTAGCTTGCCCTGGATCCATCCTTCCTGAGCCAAGACAAAAATGTGTGAGCCAGAGGCTAAAAAACTGTGAGCTAGCTCACAGTAACTCGGCTTAGGGGGGACACTGCTTGGGAGGTGGTGGATGCTCCTTCCCTGGACATTTTCAAGTGGAGGCTGGACGACCATCTTTTGGGTATGTTGTAGGTATGTAGGGCTATCTTTTGGCTATGCTCCTGCAGAGTGCAGGGGGTTGGACTAGATGGCCTGCAAGATCCCTTCCAACTCTAACAATCTATGATTCTATTATTCTGACCCATCACTAGAGGTGGTCTGCTGCATCTACCCGGACAGCCCAGTCCCGCTACCGCACCACTGTGAACTCTCTATTTTCTGATAATCCCTAGAGTAATGGCCTTGAAAAGCAAAATTCTTTATTAGTTACACACTTGGATTTAGTGACCAACCTTGGTTATTATGCCATCAAATGGCCCTCAGGCACTAGTCAGAAGCTATTTTTATAAACTGCTACACTGTTAAGCCTCATTTACGAAATCACAGCCAGATGAGTTGTCAAATTTCCATTCCTTTAGAGCTGCTTTACAAAACAGATGTTTTAAACATTTTTAACAATTAGCTTAAAAATTTTAGTCCTCCTGATATCATTCAGGACAAGAGGGCTTCAGTCTTCAAATGATCTTCTTTGTTTAAGTGGCTGCTACTGAGATGGTCCTGCCAGAACAACGAATGGATGTCACTATTTAACATGCTGTCTGAGTAAGAGCCTGCTAATCTGCACAGTTGGTAACTAGCACAGAAAAGGGATTTCTCAGAGGGGGGGGAGAGATGGATGGATGGATGGAAGGAAGGAAGAATGGGGGGATTATTTAAATTTCAGATTAACTCTCTCCTCTTTAAAAGTTGCTGAAGTTTCAGGGAAAGTAGTGATCTTGGTCAGACATACCTTTAACAGGGAAGACAATGTTTGTTTCATATTTAGTATGCTAAATTTGCAAGATACCCTGCCATGTTTTTTCTGTGTGACCCTACAATAACTCTGAAATGTGGGTCACTAGTTGTCAGTCAGACTCAATTCCAGCAAAGTTAGTAAAACAGAAGATTTGAAGTACTCATAAAACAAGGGGAAGCCAAAACTGAAGGGCTCCTGGTCAATGGCAAAGCCTCTTCGTGGCGCAACCTGTCCTGGAGGTGACTGTATTTTCCCTGATGGAACAGATTTAGTAGTTTGGGGGTGCTACTTGGTCCCGGCCTATACCTGGAGAATTAGGTCTCCTTTGTGGTATATAGTGTGTTTGGGGTTGGGTTTTGTTTTTTTTAAGAAATCATGTAGGGGTAATATGGCAGCTATGGCTTCCACACTATGATCTGGTCTTGGTGATCATGTCCAGGAAGATTGTTGTAATGTGCTTTACATAGAATTTTTTTTTTTAAAAAAACATCCAGATACTTCAGTTAGTCCCAAATATGGCTGCCATATTGCTGTCAGATATAAGGACTGTATCACACCTGTGCTAAAAGATCTGCCCTGGTGACTTATCTGTTACTGGGTACAAGTGAGTGATGTGTAGTGTACCTGAAGGATCACTTTTTGCTGTACTGTCCAGCCCACCAATTAAGATAATAATCACAAGCCCTGCTAAAAGTCTTTCAGATGTAAAAGAAAGTCACAACCTATGACAAGGCTTTCTGAATGGTGGCTGCCCAGTTGTGGAATGCCTTTCCCCTTGAAGCCTGCCTGGTGCCTATTTTATTAGCTTAAAGGTGGCAAGTGAAAACATGTATATTAGCCCGTACTTTTAGCTAAATGTTATTAATTTGTGGTATTTTTAAGCCCTTTGCCACAGTCTGCACCCTTTTTAGATTTTTATACTGTTTAAACTAATTTATGGTTTATTGTTTATTCTTACTTTACCTTAGGCCAGATTTTTTGGAGAAGTACAATAGAAATATTCTAAATATATAATACCACATGTAAAGGCAAATCTGTATGTGTGTGTGTGTGTGTGTGTGTGTGTGTGTGAATGTAAAATTCTATCAAGATAGGCTAAATGAAAAGGGTTAAAATAGTAAGGAGGGCAAATAGTAAAAAAACCTTTACGTACCAACATTTTGTAACTTCTTAGTGTTACAGCTGCTCAAATGACTCAGGTGTAGTTTATTTTATTTCTAATATTAATTCTGGTCTAATTTCAGTTCAATTGTAGCTGCTCAAACTACTCAGTTATAGCTAATTTTAGTTCTAATTTTAGTTCTGTTTTAATTTTCTGGTCTAATCTTGCTTTGGTTGTAGCTGCTCAAGATATTCAGATATAGCTAGTTTTAGTTTTAAACAGGCTCAGAGGTTCTTGGCTAGTTTTACTGCAGCACGGAAAGGGTTAAACAGAGGGTCAAACAAAGGATAAAGATTAAAACTGAGGTCACAGGGCTGGTTTAAGCGCTAATATCACTTAGTAGGTGTAATAACATTTCAATTACTAGAGACTTGCGATAGTGAGTTCACAGATAAGGCTAAACTTTAGACAGATTTCTGTAATAGAAGAAGGAAAACAAATAACAAAACAAACTGTAGCTAGGGTTTAAATACAGCTAGACAGGGTTCAAACTGCAGCTAGGGTTTAAATACAGCTAGGCAGGGTTCATTTCATAGCAAAAGAGGTGAAGGAGCTCATTAGCATAACACATTAGCATAACTTATTTGCATATGCCACACCCCCTGACATCACCAGAAGGCAACACCCATCACTCAGGCTCCACTGGACTGTTTTGGATTGCTAACTATTGGGGGGGTGAACGTGTAGAATAATAAGACCACAATCCTTCAGGATTTTCTGTTGAAACAGAACATAAACCTGGCATGCATGACCGAGACCTGGGGGAGAGAGGGAGAGACAGTGTCTCTTTCTTAAACGGCTCCTCCTGGATTCTCGGTCCTCCACCAATTGTGGACTAAGGGGCAGGGGGAGGAGTGGCCTTATTTATCCAGGAGGTTTACACCTTCAGGGTGCTCCCGCCTCCGGGGATCACGGGCATCGAGTGTGTCAGTCAAGTGCTAGAAGCTGAGAAGAGTATGGCAATTTGGCTGGTGTACCAACTGCCCAACGCACTGGCCAATAGTCTGCTGTCCCTGTTAGAGGCTGTATCAGGCTGGGCCCTGGAACACCCTACGCTATTAGTGATTTCAGTGTCCATGCCGATGACGTGACCTCTATGCAGGCAGCAGACCTAGTGTCGTCCATGGCAGCCCTGGGACTCTCCCAATTGGTATCAGCCCCCACTCACCAGGCAGGGCACACGCTCGATTTGGTCTTCGCAGCAGGAGTTACAGTGGACTGGATCACTGCTTCGGCAGTGCCATGGTTGGACCACTATGCCTTGAAGGCCCGGCTGAATATTCCACTCCAATCCTGTTTGGGCAGTGAGCTGATATGGGCTTGCCTGCAGGGCCAAATGGACCCTGTGTGGTTTCAGGTGGCTTTTGGGGATCCTAAGCCCCCTGGTGTCTCATTAGATGAGCTTGTAGAGGATTGGCATAGCCAACTCTCGACAGCCATTAATGAGATTGCTCCCCGGCACCCTCTGCACCCCTGGGCCAGGCCTGCTCCATGGTTTACCCCGGAGCTGTGGCTGATAAAATGGGGACCGAGACGGGTACAGTTTGTTTGAGTCAGAAGACAATCTTTTGGAGCCACCATCACAATCTCACCACCTTCTTGACTTCTCAAGTTTCATGATGCTTTAACTGTGGAGGAGACTCCATGTTTGATAGTAAAGTTGAAAAATAAAGACTGAGCTACAGGCAATCAATATGTTAATTCACAAGGGAGTAGCCAGGTCCTCCTAGAATCTTGGACACACACTGACAATGGTTCTAGTATTTGGCTTCACGAGGACTCATAAAAATTCAAGCTACAAGTAACAATTGAGTTTTTTTCAGGTGGCTAGCTAAGTTAGGCTGTAGCAATAGAACAAAATATGAGTCCAGTAGCACCTCAACAACCAACAAAAATTTTTCCAGGTGGAAGGTTTTGTGAGTCAAAGCCAGGGCTATTTTTGGGCAGGAACGCACAGCTGGCTCCCATGTTGGCCACAACCAGCAGGAACTCATTAGCATAATAGGCCACACCCAACAGCAGAAACTCATTAGGACTGGCTATATTAGGGGTGTGTGGCCTAACATGCAAAGGAGTTTCTACTCCAAAAAAAGCCCTGGGTTTAGACAACAAACAAGGTAAACACAATAAGAAGCAAAAGGTGGGTGTGGCTGGATGACCACACTTCTGGTAACATGGGCGTGTGGCCTAATATGCTAATGAGTTCCTGTTGTTGGGTGTGGCCTATTATGATAATGAGTTCCTGCTGAGCTTTTTCTACAAAAAAAGTCCTGGTCAAAGCTAACTTTGTCAGATAGCTATACAATTTAAGAAGTTAATGGGGGGGGGGAGTGGCTAGCTTATTGGAGAACAAATAGAAGTGATAATAGATCTCCCCCCTCCAGTACTTGGCTAAAAGTGATATCCTGAGCTGAAATACATAGGCAAAACAAAATGTATTGATCACTAATAGGCCACACAGAGACAATGCAATTCAGATTGGGCATCTGAACCATAACATTAAGAATTTCTCTGGAGCTCAAGTTTTAAACTGAAACTGAAACCTCCTCTTGACGGCAAACTTTGAAAAGGAAAAACAAAACATCCATTTTGGGAAAAAAATCTCATATGTGCAGTGAGCCTTGTTTTTCGTCATGCCTATCCATTAAATTTGTATTTCACTCCCTTCCCACATCACTCAGCAACGCAGAAGCAACTCAGTCCACATGGGATATATCCTCAATAAGCTTTGACCTATCCCATCAAACTCAATTCAGAATGGGTAGAGTGCAGCTACTCATCAGAGCCTGGGCCAGATGTTCTACACTGGCTTCCTTCTAAGAAGATCTAGAGAGCTCATCACATGCTGGGAGGGACCCTTTTACATTTTCCAGTTCCTGAATCCAACATCTATCTTTGTTTTTGTGTACTGGGGGTATTTCAAGCAGAACTGAGAGCTTTCTCCTCTATTTGGACAGGAGAAAACAGAGGTAGGAAACAGCTGGTGAAAATCTTTTGGTAGCTATAAGTTATGACAATACTTTCCATAATACCTCAGATTCTAGCTTCAGGGCCTTCAAGACTGTCATCAAAACAGAAGAATTTTGATATCACAGCTGCCTTTTATTTACAGAAAGGAGAGCAAGTAAACGTGTATGGCAATCTTCCTATAGGACTGTGCTCTCCCAAACTGTAGCAAGTTCCCATTTGCCATGGATACAGACAAAGCATAGGACCTTCATTTGTTTCTATGGAGATTGTGCCTTCTAGTCCTTGGTTTTCAGTTTAACCATATATCAGGGGTGCTGAACTCATTTGTTATGAGGGCCGGATCTGACATAAACGAGACCCTGTTGGGCCGGGCCATATTTGTCATAAAACGTAATGCCAGGCAGCGGAGAAATAAACTTTATAAAGGACACAAACACAAAGATGATTTTTTTTACTTAAAATAAAAATATGCTTAAAACATTAGCTCTGTAAGCTGCAAATCTACTTTTGATTTATTGACATCCACCACGGAAATCTCATGCTCAGAGTTCTGAGTCTAGGACCCAGGTTAAAACATGAAATGGCTGAGTGATTAAGAGAGTCTGGCGAAGCAAGCTACGATGCAGCAGCAGCAGCAGAACTGGAAGCAGGAGATGGCCAGTTCCACTGTGGGCCTGATGGAAGCCCTCTGGGGGCCTGATCTGGCCCCCGAGCCCCATGTTTGACACCCCTGTTCTAGAAGAGAAATGTGAATCAAGGAAAAAACAAAAAAAAGCAAGATAAACAATATGTGGCAATACAGGGTGCTATAAAAACTATTGCCACTTGTTTGGAAAGACTGGCCAAGTGAACCACAATAAAATTTTATGCCATAATCAGCGTTTTTCTCCAGTTTTTGAGAAGACAAAAATGTTTTTATACAAATCTATTGCTGGCCTCAATTGTTTATCATAATAGACACCACTACCTTTAAAAGATCTCTTCATAAATATCTACCTTTATATGAGACTAGGAATAAGGCCCGTTGTGGAAATAAATACAACGGGCTCTAGAAAGAGGCTCTGGGAGAGTGTCCCGGCTTTGGGCACTCAGTGATAATTTGCTGTGGCAATCTCAGCAGGGTATAATGACAGAGTCCACCATTTTCTCCGCAGGAACTGATCTTTGCTACCTGAAGAGCAGTAGTAATTTTGAGTGATCTCCAGCCCACCCCCAAGATTGGTAACAGTCATTCCCCAGGAGGGAGTGGCTGGTTTGGAGGGTGGAGTCTATGGCATTGCTTCTCCCATCTATCTCTGCCAGACAGCAACAGAGAGATGTATCAATGTTTTCCTTTCTTTCTGTCCCGGAGGTGGAAGACACCACAGGTGAAAGGGAAGACAGAAGTGCAGTTGGATAGCTGATGGAGGGAAAAGCTGGTCAGCTGGTGGCCTGATCTGACCTACAAGGTCTTCACTGCAGGTTACTAGCATTGCCTACTCCAAGTTGTGAAATTCCTGGAGATATGGGGATAGAGCCAGGGAAGCATGAAGGTTGGGGTGAAGAGGGACCTCAGTGGGGTATAATGCCATAGAGTCTGCCCTCCCAAGCAGCCACTTTCTCAAGAAGAACCTATCTCTGATCTGTACTTCCAAAAAATCTCCAGGCCCCACCTGGAAGTTAGCAATCCTACTAGTTAGTCTTATTATAATACTAGAGGTAAGGCAAATTTGGACCCTGTTAGCAGAAGTACCATGAAATTAAGCAAACTCCAGAGCCCGACGGAAGACAGGAGGGCCTGGTGTGATGTGGTCCATGGGGTCACAAAGAGTCAGACTTGACTGTGCGACTGAACAACAAAAAAAGCAGAAGTACAACCTGCCACACTAGCCTTAAAATGCCAAACTATTTCAATTAAAAAGTGACAAGCTACTAAGATTAGCATTCTTACCCTGTGTCTTACACTATCATCTATGGCATCCCGTGTAGGCTTCAGCTTTCTACCTTATTTTCTAAAGGATTATTATACATAATTACTGGATAAATGGGTAAAAATACTTATCTTTTAGTAATACTAAATGTGAACTGCAAAATTTCAGAATAGATTAAAAATTTTAAACGACCTTGACATATTAGATTGCCAGGAGAAATATTACACAGGATTTTTTTAAGGTAGGCATACCACCAGTGGATACGAGTGCCACTGAGATAGACTTATGAGTGTAAATCGATAATTAATGCAAGCTAAGCCATGTTGTTAAAAAACAAAACCATAACTTATGTGGCTGAAAAGAACATCCAGAGGGAAGGGCAGCTCTCTCCAATTGCAGTTCAGTAAAGAGGTGGGCAAGGCCTCCCTGCTGCATAGAAAAATGAATCAGACTTGGTAGGAAGGGAAAATACTGATAGATGGAGGGAGTTAAGGGCATGCAAGGACAGGGAAAACAGCCCTGGTAAAGACTTTCTGATGAGTGAGGTGGAAACAATTTTGCCACTACAGAGTGCTGACCTTAAGACCTCTTCTTCTTGTGAAGAGGTGGTGGTGATGCTGGCTAAATGCAGTAAATCATCACTGATCCAGTCTAAAGCCAGAATAAATACAGGAAGGAACGGAGGGCATTCTGTTCTTCCTCAGTGCCTCAGGAAGTACTTTCACAAATCAACAGCATGATGCTGTGGCACAAGTGGCCAGTTTGGGTTATATTAATAGAAGCAACTTGGGAAACTTAACTCTTCATAAATAAGGGATATTTAGAGCCCTTGATGTGTGAGGCATGACATTTCTGCAAGGACCAAAGGCATGTCTTGGTTCATCTAGATCCAGCCTTCTTCAGGAACCCTAGCTCAAGCAACCACTCATCTTCATCTCTAGCGATGGTCGTTTTTTTGATATAGCTGGAAAGGACTTTAACTGAGGATTTCACAGACTGACTTTTCTTAAAGTAGTTAAACCAATTATTTCTTTAATCTGCCCCCAAAATGATGCCACTTGTGCAAAAGATCCATGAATTCTGCTAGTTTTATTTGACCATCTACACAGCTGAAAATTTCCGCCCACTGTAAGACATATAACCCAATCCTCTACAGAGTTATGTTCAATGTCCGCCTTCCATTCCACAATGTCTTCGGTAATTCATTCATGCTGCAATACCATGTTGTTTGTTTTGTCTCTCCTGTCCCACATTCACAGCTGTCACTGACTATGGTAACATGCACTCAAGCCTACACATTTAGGCAGTACTACAGACAATTTATGTGTACTGCCTACATATTTAGGCAGTACTACAGACAATTTATGATTCCTTAACATGTATTTTGTCACTTACTCTAAACTGCTCTCTCACCAACACCTAAAAGATCCATGCCAGATTTATAGATAACGTGGATAGGCACCCCATAGAATTAATCTGATGTTTGATAATGGCCTCTGCAGAACAAAGTGACAAGTTCGAGCGAATTATTTTAGTGCAAAACAAGTTCGAGCGAATTATTTTAGTGCAAAACAAGTTCATTATCCCAAACAGCAGATGTGAACATCAGTCTTGTTTGTCACATCAACCCATATCTATCGCACATCAAAGATCTGGTGGTATGTTTTTACACAATCTTCTTTTGTAAGAGAAAAATTTATACCACTTTTCCCCATATTTGGAATTCGGATTAATATGAAGGTTGCAATCTAATCATTGTGGCATCTACTCCTGTTTGTAAATTAGGTTTAGAAATAGATAACTTCAATTCTTTCAAGCACTGGATTATGTCATTTATTATCAGTGTTCTTTTTTCCTTCTTACAAGAAATACTTCCTCAGGGTTACTGCAGATTTGAAGCGGGACTGGATTTGAAGCTGTGACCCCAAAGATTTGCTGAAACATACATTTGGGACTGAAAATGTCCACTCTCAAGGAAAAAGACTGAAGATTCAGAATTGTCATCACTTAGTGCTTGATAAAGAGACAGCTGTGTGGAAAAAAGCAAATATACTCAAGACTTGCTACAAATACATATTTGGGGTCAAAGAGACACTGTTCATGCAAACACACACACTCAAGCGCCTCCTTTCTTAGAATGGAGGAAACAGAAGAAAGGACATTTTAAAAATTCTTTATTGTTTCCCTGAGGTCAGAATCACAAAGATAATATCAGGTGAGATGATAGAGTTCCCTCCAGTTTCACTCAAAGTCATCAGAGTTGTTTGGTCATGAAGGAAATTAGTGGGGATAAGAACATAAGAGAAGCTAATGTTGGATCAGGCCAATGGCCCATCCAGTCCCACACTCTGTGTCACACAGTGGCCAAAAATACCAGGTGCCAGCAGTGGGGCCAGGACACTAGAAGCCCTCCCACTGTTGCCCCCCCCCCAAGCACCAAGAATACAGAGCATCACTTGCCCCAGTGTCCCTTTCTATACCTTGTGGCTAATAGCCATTGATGGACCTCTGCTCCATATGTTTATCTAATTCCCTCTTGAACCCATCCAAGCTTGTAGCCGCCACCACCTCCTGCAGCAGCAGATGCTGCTCTGATGGCTTTTTAAAAGCCCCTATCCCCAGTGGACCTTTCCTATTATCTTGCCCTCTCTCCTTTCTCAACTTGTGGATGTGGATCTCCTGACAAAAATATGTAATCTTTCTTTAAAATCTGCCTCCATTCCTGAGGACTGGAAGGTAGCTAATGTCACTCCCATCTTTAAAAAGGGCTCCAGGGGAGATCCGGGAAATTATAGGCCAGTCAGTCTGACATCGATACCGGGTAAGTTGGTGGAAACTGTTATTAAGGAAAGAATTAGTAGGCACATTGATGAACAAAAACTATTGAGGCAGACTCAGCATGGGTTCTGTAAGGGAAGATCTTGTCTCACTAACCTGTTAGTGTTTTTTGAGGGAGTGAACAAACATGTGGACAAGGGGGACCCAATAGATATTATTTACCTTGACTTCCAGAAAGCTTTTGATACAGGTCCTCATCAAAGGCTCCTAAGTAAGCTCAATAGTCATGGGATAACAGGACAAGTCCTCTTGTGGATCAAAAACTGGCTTATAAATAGGAAACAGAGAGTGAGTATAAATGGGAAACTTTCTCAGTGGAGGGTGGTAAGCAGTGGGGTACCACAGGGATCAGTACTCGGTCCGATGCTTTTTAACTTGTTTATTAATGATTTGGAATTGGGAGTAAGCAGTGATGTGGCTAAATTTGCAGATGACACAAAGTTGTTCAGGGTGGTGAAAACCAGGGAGGAGTGTGAGGCACTCCAAAGGGATCTGTTGAGGATGGGTGAGTGGGCGTCAACATGGCAAATGGGGTTCAATGTGGCCAAGTGCAAAGTGATGCACATTGGAGCCAAAAATCCTAAATATAAATACACGTTGATGGGGTCTGAACTGGCAGAGACGGACCAAGAGAGAGATCTTGGAGTCGTAGTGGATAACTCGCTGAAAATGTCTAGACAGTGTGTAGCTGCAATAAAGAAGGCCAACGCTATGCTGGGGATTATTAGGAAGGGAATTGAAAACAAATCAGCCAGTATCATCATGCCCCTGTATAAATCATTGGTGCGACCTCATTTGGAATACTGTGTACAGTTCTGGTCACCACATCTCAAAAAGGATATTATAGCATTGGAAAAAGTGCAGAGAAGGGCAACTAGAATGATAAAAGGGTTGGAATACCTTCCCTATGAAGAAAGGTTAAAATGCTTGGGGCTCTTTAGCTTGGAGAAATGACAGCTGAGAGGTGACATGATCGAGGTTTATAATATTATGAATGGGATTGAGCAGGTTGAGAAAGAAGTACTTTTCTCCCTTTCTCACAATACAAGAACTCGTGGGCACTCTATGAAATTGCTGAGCAGTCGGGTTAGAACAGATAAAAGGAAATACTTCTTCACCCAAAGAGTGATTAACATATGGAATTCACTGCCACAGGAGGTGGTGGCAACTGTAAGCATGGACAGTTTCAAGAGGGAATTAGATAAACATATGGAGCAGAAGTCCATCAGTGGCTATTAGCCACAGGGTATAGATGGGAACTCTCAGTCTGGGGCAGGTGATGCACTCTATTCTTGGTGCTGGAGGAGGCAGCAGTGGGAGGGCTTCTGGTGCCCTGGCCCCACTGCTGGACCTCCTGATGGCAACTGGTATATTTTGGCCACTGTGTGACAGAGTGTTGGACTAGATGGGCCATTGGCCTGATTCAACATTGGCTTCTCTTATGTTCTTATGTAACTTGGTTTTGCCTATGTTTTCTATTCAGCTCTGCAGCAAGTGCGCCCCTTGGGTGAGTGCGCCATGCCCCTTGCTGGATTTGTACCTTCCACAACATGACAAACAGCAACTGCAGTTAGTATACAAATGCTATTAAGAAACTATTACAGATAGGAAGGAGATGAGAATGAATGGTGAGTGTCCTGGCAAGCATGAAGTAAGAGAGGGCAGTGTTTGCTGATCCCCTCATAAATATCTCAATCATGGTTACTTACTAAGGGACGGGTGGTAGTGTTATATTCCTGATTAAATATTGAGAAATTATGTTAACTCAGGCACCAGACAGTCTGTTGGCTGGAGTTCTTGCTAGAATAGAACTGGTTAGCACAGCTCAAGCTTTATTAAATAAAAGAGCTCCTACATGTCCCAAAGATCTTCTTACTAAGCAGAATGGAAGGTTTTTAAAAAATATTTCCTAAACAAAATCCCAGATATTTTTAAAGGATTATAACAATCTAATATGTTTTATGAATGCTTCTTAAAACAGAGAATAACAATGATTTTACTTTTTCGACACACACAGGGCCTTTTGATCAGATAACCTGTTTACCCTGTCACTCTGACTTGGGCAAGTGACCCAAGCAAATGAAGGGGTCCAGTATGTAATTAACCCCAGAGAAAAATCTAGCTTTACATATAAATGGGTACTGAGACACCTATTGTCTAGATTTCATTGATGGTCTAGATCTCAGTCCACTTGAATCAAACAAGTTGGTGAGGGCAAGTATAACCATCAGTGCTCCCTGGTTGCCTAAATCCATAAAGCGTTCACTAAAAGACCTACAAAGATTTTAAGTGATTAAAGAGTAAAAAAAAACAGTTTACCCAGCCAGCACAATATACAAATCATTATGGTATAACTAGGAATAAGGGCCGTTGTGGAAATAAATACAATGAGCTCTAGAAAGAGGCCCTGGGAGAGTGCCCTGGCCTTGGGCACTCAGCATCAATTTGCTGTGGCAACCTCAGCAGGGTATAATGACAGAGAGTCCACCATGTTCTCCAGGGGAACTGATCTCTGCCATCTGAAGAGCAGTTGTAATTCTGCGTGATCTCCATCCCTCCCCTGGAGACTGGCAACAAGGGTTCCCCATGAGGGAATGGCTGGTTTGGAGGGTGGAGTCTATGGCATTGTACCTGTCTGAGGTCCCACCCCTCCTCAAACATCACCCTCTCCAGGGTCCATCCCTCAAATCTCCAGGAATTTCCCACCTGGAATTGGCAACACTATCAAGAATGGCCCCAATGAGTTTTCTCCCAAAGGCCAAAATAGGTGGGGAAATGGCCTTTTACTGACAGAACCTGCTTGCCTAGCAACAGGCACTGAGGAGAAAGTACAGTTGCCAGCTCTGATTGAGGAAATACCTGGAGATTTGGGGTGGATCCTGTGGAGGGCAGCATTGGGGGGGATAGAAGGACAGCTGGAGATAATGCCATAGGGTCTACCCTCCAAAGCAGCCATTTTTTCCAGGGTAACCGGTCTCTGTCATCTGGAGATCAATTGTAACAGCGGGAGATCTCCAGGTCCTAACTGGAGATTGGCAACCCTAGGGGAAAGTCAGCCACACAGCAGGGGGTTGATGAGAATGGTTTAATGGTCGCTGGCCCAGCTCATTAGCAAGCCAGCCATGGTGGAGCCAAAAAGAAGAGAGAGCCATTTTCAGTTTATTGTGAGAGGAAAGTGGCCAAGTTGGCAGTGGGTGGGGGAGGGTGTTATGCTGAAAGTCCTTTGTTTTTTTTACTGACAGAAAACAGCCACTGAAGGGACAGTTAGTCACAGTTAGTCCCACACAAGAGCTAAGAGAAGTGTCTTCCTCAGGAGAGAGTCCGGCTTTCCAGGAGCCGCAGCTCGTTTCCTCTAGGCCAGACCCTCCCTGGCGCTGGCGCCACTGCTGAAGGAAGGTGGGGAGTCTTTGAAAAGTGCTGGGCAGCCTTCTCTGCGGTGCAGCACACTGAGCTATCTCTCTGATGAAGCACCAGCCTTGCGGCCGAGGGAGGGGCCACAAGGGGCGGCGAAGGTGAGTGCTTCCCCTGCTTGCTGGCACTCACTAGGTCTGCCTCCTTCTCCCCCATGAAGGAGTTGCCGCTCCCTCGGTGGAGTGTCCATCCCCTTCGCTGGCTTCCTCCAGACTCAGCCTACGCAGCCAATGGATAGGGTAAGCTGGGTAAGCTTCTGAATGACTGGCCAGAGAGCGAATTGATTTTGGAGCGTGTGTAGAATGCTCTGGAATGTGCCACCACCAACAGAGAATTATAATATAGAGAGATAGTAAAACAGACTATATTAAAAAGTGTAAGTATTACAGCACTAACTTAAAATTTTCAAACTACTTCTAGGCACAATTCAGCATCCTGGATGTTATCTTTACAGCCCTAGCACCAAGGGACTTGGAACAATCATTTCCTCCCATATCAGCCTGCCTAATATTGAAGACTGGCAACTGAAGAGCGCAGGGGGTTGGACTAGATGACCTGCAAGATCCCTTCCAACTCTAACATTCTGTGATTCTATAACTGTGGGCTTCTACCTTCTAAAACAAGATGAGGTGGTAAACAGAGATATGACCCCAGGCATGGAACTACCTTCCCAGAGAAATTGTTGTAAGCTTCTGGGTCTTTAGATTTGGCCAGTTGTTTTTCTGTCTGGGTAACTTGTGTTTTAATCTAATTAATATTGTTTTATTGTGAGTAAGCACCCCACTGAAGTTGTTTATTTTTATTCTTCTTTTATCTTGCTATTTTATTGTTTTACTTTTTATTGCTTACTTGTTTTAGCAGATTTTTATAATCTTTGACCTCGTTGTAAACTGCTTTTAGCATACCAAATGATGTGGTCCACCACATATATCACACCAGAGTTTGCCTATATAACAACCTGTTTTACCTTAGTTATAATGGAAAGGAGGGGCTGAGGAAGGAAGCAAACACTGGTGTCAGAGACATACACTGGTTTCATTCTGTTTCCCCTCTACATGTCCTTTTGACCTCCTGTCCTGCTGCTGGAAACCAGTAGGATGAATTCCTCCCCAAGACTTTTGTTCTGCAACAGCTTTCAAAACTTCTATTTGTTTGTTGACATAGTGCAATATGAAAATAAGAATGGCTCTTCGACTATCGTAACTCCATGTATCAGTCACTCCAATAGTAAAATGCATGGTCCATGGCATAAATGAAATGGCAACAGAATAGAAAAATAGTTGGAAAATATTTGAAACACTTGCCAAGATTCATCCTGCAAAAATGTTAGCAGAAATGTTAGTTTAAAAGTGTGATCTGATTCCTGAAACATCTGAATATTTCTTCTCTGCACCAAAAGGATAAATGGTGCTAGCAAATGAAAAAAGTGAAGTTTGTGGATAACTTATTTTGAATATTACAGCATACCATTCAGCATTTTTTTCTTGGCTCTAACTACAGACCTTTACATAAATTAGATTATTCCAAGTGATAAAGCTTTTATAAACATGTACACAATCCTAGCCTTGAAGGGACACCAAGAAATCTCCAAGGGCATGCAATGCATTTCATCTGGACAGGATGCTTTCCTGTATCCAAGGAGCTCTGCTTTTTGCTTAATTTCATAGATCTGAGTTCCACCAAGATATCTACACACTCAGCCAGCTGACCCACCTTCAGTCTAACTTTAAGCATGTATGCAGTACAGATACGTATACCAGAGCTTATCAGCAGCACCTAGGAATTGCTAAAGCATAGTTCTCAGTTCTCCAGAATTTCCAGGGTTCATGGGAAAAAGTCATGACACTTAAGAGCTTTCTGATTAGACGCCACTTATGTTTCCAACAGTTATGGTTGGAAATATTTCATATTTTCCATATCCATGTAAAATGTGGCTTTATTTGCTTGCTCAGCCAACTGTAAGTATTTGCTCTGCTGTCATTGTTCTAAAAAGTTCTTAGCAGAATACTGTTTGGCCACATTTCTATCTATGATCAATATTATGCAATAATAGTGTGGTAGTCTTATTTTAGTGCCAAAATTTATAATCCCAAAGGATTATGGTCTGAGTGCCAGTTTAAGCAGCACAAAGGGCTTGCGCCTTCAAAGAGAGACGTGCCTTCCAAGACATCCAATTCACTCGCTGCCATTGTTGCCTTCTTCCCGTGAGCTTTTTGGACGCATTCAGTACTTCCAGAATTCATGGGACACTTAGGACTGCTGTGTGAAAAGCGGAAGGAAGGCAAACAAATAACTCAGAGCAATTCCAAGGTGAACAATGGTGTGTGTGGGGGGTCACCCCTCACTACTTGGAACTTTTACCATTTTGCACTGTATCATTGCAAAAAAAACTCTTGCATTTATGAATAACACATACCATTAACCTTCATAGCTCCTACAGGGTCTTCTCCTTATTATACAGTATATCTCACCATTTTAAATAAAAATATCCTTGCATATCACATCTGGTAGTACACTAACCCTTTGCCTTGTAAATAGTGGTTACAAAACGAGGGCCCAAAAAGTACTTTGGATGAAGTTTTCAATATGTATGATCCTACAATCTGGGAATTAACAGGACAAAGAGGTGGGAAAGGAATGTTGCAGTCTTCTGCTTTCTCTAACCCTAGCAGAAAAGGACCCCAAAGTCTTCTCTAATTGCTCAGAAATGTGAACTGTGCAACCCACACACAAGAGACCAGTAACCCTCTGTTCATCATCACACACAGTTTCAGAATTGATTGTACAAACAATTGCATCATGATTCACACACAATGCCATTTTTATGATGTCACCAGGTATGCATATTTCTGAAGCCCAGGCCAAGTTTGGATATGTGCATACCACATAGCAGAAGCTAGGACCGGCCTCAGAAGCACATCTAGCACAGTAGCAATACAATGGCTACAATTAGATCCATGTTATTATTATTCACATAGGTTGAGAATGCACCCACAATGCGGTCATTAAGACATTAGGGATGTTCAAACACCTGCCAGTTTAGCTTCTGATCTCCTGTTGGGGAAGTTTTGATCCATACCCAGCAAAGTTTTTTGTTTGGCAGCTGTTTGTGTGTCAATGAATGGCATGTTCAGCATGCACTGAGCAACTTGGTCTCAACACAGGCATTGAACAGGGTATGTTTGATTGCCAAACAGGTTCACTGTGGAGTTAATCATATTCCTCAAACACATGAAGCTACCTTCATGAGAGCCAGTTTGGTGTAGTGGTTAAGTGTGCGGACTCTTATCTGGGAGAACCGGGTTTGATTCCCCACTCCTCCACTTGCACCTGCTGAAGTGACCTTGGGTCAGTCACAAGCTCTGGCACAGCTGTTCTCTCAAGGACAGTTTCTGTCAGAAGTTCCCTCAGCCCCACCTACCTCACAGGGTGTCTGTTGTGGGGAGGGGAGGGGAAGGGAAAGGAGTTTGTAAGCCGCTCTGAGACGCCTTTGGGCAGTGAAGGGCAGGGTATAAATCCAAACTCTTCTTCTTCTTCTTCTACCTTATACTGAATCACATCATTGGTCTATCAAAGTCAGTATTGTCTGCTCTGACTGGCAATGGCTCTTCAGGGTCTCATGTCACCTACTTTCACATTTACTACTATTTGATCCTTTTAATAGGAGAAGCTGGGGACTGAATAGGGTTGCCAGACACCCGGTCTGGGCGGGGGTTCCCCCAATTTTCAGGGGATTGATCCGCCACTAGCCAGCTGGCTGGTGAGGGAAGTCACACACCCCGAACAGGGACATCTCTGGGTGACATCCCCAACGTGATGATGTCACCTGGAAGTGACGTCATTGTGACATCAGAGGGTGACACTCTAGTTTTTGGGCAAACTCTATGGTTTTGAAGGCAAAAACCCACAGAGTCTTGCCCAAAAACTAGAGCTTTACCCTCCCAATGTCATCAACACAATGACGTCACTTCTGGGTGATGTCATTGTGCTGTGTGTGTAAGGTGCACATGGCAGAAGTTCCAGGACAGGACCCGGGAGCCCCCCACTGGATCACAGGTAGGACCTGGCAACCCTAGGACTGACAATGTATGAGTCATACAACTGTGATAAAGAAGCATCCACAATTATTTATCTCCATTTTTTTATACAAAACATTAATTTCTGAATGTGATTTTTACAAGAAAATACAATAGAAACAGAAGCGAAAAAGCGGGACAGTGGTCTCCGGATTGGTGCTGCCATTTCGACAATTCTGACCAAAAATTGTACCAGTCAATGCGAAATATGAGTATGCAGCTTTTTGTTGCTTGAGGAACTCCATATTTCGCATTGACTGGTACAATTTTTGGTCAGAAGACGACACATTGTCGAAACGGCAGCATCAATCCGGAGACCACTCTCCTGCCTTTTCGCTTCTGTTTCTATTGTATTTTCTTGTAAAAACCACATTCAGAAATTAATGTTTTGTATAAAAAAATTGAGATAAATAATTGTGGATGCTTCTTTATCACAGTTGTATGACTCATACATTGTAAGTTCTCCTGACTGTGACCATCTCATTGTTTGCAACCCTAGGACTGAACCTGGAAGTTTCCACATGCAAAACTACATTACCACTGGTCCAAATATTAGCTTCTTTAGATTTTACATGTTGGCACTGTAGGACTTCACGTTTTGCCAGCAGCTGTGACTGTACCCCCACCAGTCTTCATGCTAAAATGACCTATTGTCCACCCTATAAGCTTTACAGCACATCTGCAAAAAATGAAACCATATAATTTATAAACCCATCATCCATTAGTTCTCACTTCTTTAAAACTAAAACAGAACACAACCTCATCTGGTACATCACAGTAGCTTCTCACCTAGTATGATCCTGCATCCTATACAAATTAGTGAAGGAAAGTAAAAAAGGGAAACCACACAGAACTTCCTAGCACTATGATTAGCAGGAAGAGGAAGGAGATGCTACTGCACAGTTATTAGATACTGGGATATTCACTGTACAGCCCTATGAAGAGTTACCCCCTTCTAAGGCCACTGAAGCCACTGGGCTTATAAGAGTGAATTATCACAACACAGTCAGAGTCTCCTACATTCCACTGCAGTCTTTGATACTGACAAAGAGCATCACCTTGATTAAACCATCCTTGTATTAAGCCCCATGTCAAGGCCTTTTCTGTTTGTGTTTATATTACTGTTCCGCATCATGAGACAAATCTCTTCTTCAATTCCACAGGGGGAGCATGCATTTGGGAACGTGCTGATTAATTCAAAAAGCTTCCAGCATAATCAGTTAGACATGTTTTAAGTTCTTCCAACTGATCTTAACAGTGAATGCAGAATGACCAATTCCAGAAAAGCACCCAAATAACAGCAATATGATATACACATTAACTCAGAAGTAAGCCCAGTTTTATATACAGGATTGTGACCTTAGTCTGTCAAAAATATCTTACACATCTGATAAAATGGATTCTGATTTATAAAAGCTTATGCCACAATAAATGTGTTAGTCTTTAAGGTGCCACAAGACTCTTAGCAAATACACAGACCTCTGCCTTGCCCTTGTGTTGCAATGAGGTTACATTACCCCCTCCCCGCTCCCAAGTAAACTACCGTACCAGGCAAATTATTTAAGCAACTCAAAGCTGACCCTAATCTTCATTTGGTGCAATGCAAACCCTGTACGAATGAAGAATTCAGTGGCTGTACAACAGGTCAGTAATTCAGCTAATCTACTAGAAACAGCTGCTGGATAAAGTGAAAGTTAGTGTGACAAGTATAAGTTTAAACTAATAACAATCTGTTCAGAGAATTGTACTTCTGCTATCTTCATGCCATTGGCAAGGTTTTATTATTTATTTATTTATTCATTAGATTTCTACCCCACCCTCCCAACAAGGCCGACTCAGGGCGGCTTACACAACCAGTATAAAACACTGCAATGTAACAACAAAATATACAATATAAAACCATCGATACATACATTTAAAACTATACATATTACAATATTGTTAAAGTGCTAGCATTAAGTCCTCAGCGTACAGTCAGTTTCATGATGTTCCTCAGGTGTCCGGCAATTAGGTCAAGCTGTAATTGTGGAACCCAGATGGTCAGACTTGCTCTCCATAAGCTGTCAGATAGCAATGGTGGTGGCTCCAAAAGCTTGGGGGAAGAGCTCCGTTTTACAGGCCCTGCAGAACTATAACAGGTCCCACAGGGCCCTGATCTCCTCTCGGAGCTCATTCAACCAGAGTGGAGCCACCACCGAGAAAGCCCTAGCCCTAGTTGTAGCTAGCCTGGCCTCCTTGATGTTCGGGAGGACCAGCCGATTCTGGGTCCCCAATCGCAGCATTCTCTGGGAAACATATGGGGAAAGGCGGTCCTTCAGGTATGTAGGTCCCTGGCCATAAAGGTAATAACCAGCACCTTGAACTGGATCCAGTATGCTATAGGCAGCCAGTGCAGTGTTTTTAGGGCGGGCTGGATGTGTTCCTACACAGGAAGGTACAACAACAGCCTCACCGCTGCATTCTGCACTAGCTGCAGCTTCCGGATCTGGGACAGGGGCAGGCCCATGTAGAGGGCATTACAGTAATCCAGTCTTGAGGTGACCAACGCGTGGATCACCATTGCCAGGTCATTGCATTCGAGGAAGGGAACCAACTGCCTGTTCAGCCTGAGATGATAAAAGGCCGACTTGGCAGTGGCTGCTACCTGGGCCTCCATTGTTAAGGAGACATCTAGGAGCATTCCCAGACTCCTAACCTCTGGTGCTGGCACCAATGGCGCCCCATCAAAGGTCGGGAGTGGGATCCCTACCCCTGGACCACTCCAACTCAGGCACAGTACCTCTGTCTTTGTTGGATTCAATTTCAGCCAGCTCAGCCTAAGCCATCCAGCCAGAGCTTGCAACATCCAGTCTAGATCTTCTGGTCCAGAGTCGGACTGCCTGCCCAACAACAGATAGAGTTGGGTGTCATCCGCATATTAGTGACACTCCAGCCCATGCCTCTGGGCAATCTGGGCAAGAGGGTGCATATAGATGTTACTGGGGACAGCACTGGCCCTTGGGGCACATCACATTCCAGTGGGTGCCTTTGGGACAGCTGATCCCTGATTGCCACTCTTTGTCCCCAACCCTGGAGAAAGGAAACAAGCCACTGCAAGGCCAGTCCCTGAACTCCAATGTTGGCTAGGCAGTGGATCAGTAGCTGATGGTCGAACGTGTCGAACACAGCCGACAGGTCTAACAGTAACAGCACTGCCATTCTGCCCCAATCCAGGTGCCTTCAGAGGTCATCCATGAGGGCGACCAGAGCCATCTCTGTCCCATGACCCAGGTGGAAACCAGACTGGAAGGGATCTAGTATGGAAGCGTCATCCAAAAAGCCCTGTAACTGGATTGCCACTGCCCTCTCTATTATCTTGCCCAGATAGGGCAAATTGGAAACCGGCAGATAGTTGGCCAATTTGGTCATATCCAATTATGTTGTTTTTTTTTAGGAGAGGACGCACCACTGTTTCCGTAAGTGCTTCTGGGAACAGCCCTTCAATGAGGGACTTGTTGATTATCTCCCGCAAGGCACCTCGAAACCCCTCATGGCCGACTTTAATTAGCCACGAAGGGCAAAGGTCAAGGGAGCATGTGGTTGGGCATACAGTTAAGAGCAATTTGTTGACTTCCTCAAGGCTGAGTGGGCTGAAGTAATCCAGAATGTAACTAGAAGATGTGTGTGGGGCCTCGAGTTCACTCACTGTATCAACTATAGCAGGGAGGTTACAGCAGAGCAACAAGACTTTATCCACAAAGTTGATGTCCTGACAAAGAAGGAATCTTAGCTGAATCTAGCTTTCATGTAGCTCTAGGAATTCTGTCAAATTTAATTTAAGATTTTAACAGAAACTGACTCTATACCACTGATAGTTTCAAACAAACATAAGAACAGCTCTGCTGGATCAGACCATTTAGTCCAGCATCCTGTCTCACACAGTGGCCAACCAGTTCCTCTGAAGAGCCAACAACAGAGCATAGAGGCCGAGGCCTTCCCCTGATGTTGCCTCCTGGCTCTGGGATTCACCTTACTGACTGCCTCTGCATGCAGAGGTTTCCCTCAGTCACCACAGCTAATAGGCACTGATAGATTCATGGAGGATAGGTGTATCCAATCCTCTTTCAAAGCTGTTTATTCCTGTGGCCATCACTACATTCTCTGGCAGCGAATTCCACATTTTAATCACTCATCATGTCAAGTAGTGTTTCCTTTTGTCCATCTGAATCTACTGCCCAACAGTTTCAATGGATGGATGCCCCCAAGTTCTATTATTTTAGGAGGAGAAAAAAAATCTCTTTCTCAACTCTCTCCACCTCATGCACAACTAGATAAACCTCTATCATGCCCCCCCCCTTAGTCATCTCTTTTCTAAACTGAAACGTCCAAGACTCTTCTGTCTTTCCTCATCGGGAAGGTGCCCCAACTCCCTAATCATCTTGGTCGACCTCCTCTGTACTTTTTCTAGCTCTGCAATGTCTTTTTGGAGATACAGTGACCAGAACTGTACACAGTATTCCAAATGAGACTGCACCAGAGATCTACACAGGGCCATTATAATATTGGCCATTTTTCTTCAGCCTCTTCCTTAATAATTCCTAACACAGAGTTTGTAGAGTGCTGCCTTTTTCACCGCTGCAGCACACTGGGTTGACACATTCACAGAGCTATCCACTAAGACCCCAAGAACTTCCCTCTCTTTCCCCCTCAGTGTCAGCAAGATCAGACCCTATCCTGTCCTTATATATATTTGAATTTTGGTTCCACAGCATTCTATGCTTGCCATAATTGATTCGGCTCAAGAACTGGCAGTCAGAAGACACTGGCCAGGGCTGACTGGCTGCTTCACAAAGTCCCGCCCACGTCAGCCCCGGGCAGTGTTTTCAGCTCAATCTGCTCCAGTCCTCCGACAGGAGAGGACCGTCTGGAGTATGAGCGCAGGGACAGGCCCTCAAGGCTGAGGCAAGTGAGAGAAGCCCTTTTCTGCCCCCCCACACCATCCCCTGGGCCTTCTATGGGGCACTAGGCCCAGAGAAGGCCTTTTCTGTCCCCCACACGCCATCCCCTGGGCCTTCTATGGGGCACTAGGCCCAGAGAAGGCCTTTTCCGCCCCCACACGCCATCCCCTGGGCCTTCTATGGGGCACTAGGCCCAGAGAAGGCCTTTTCTGCCCCCCCACGCCTTTCCCTGGGCCTTCTATGGGGGCACTAGGCCCAGAGAAGGCCCTTTCCGCCCCCACACGCCATCCCCTGGGCCTTCTATGGGGGCACTAGGCCTAGAGAAGGCCTTTTCCGCCCCCACACGCCATCCTCTGAGCCTTCTATGGGGCACTAGGCCCAGAGAAGGCCTTTTCCGCCCCCCACGCCTTCCCCTGGGCCTTCTATGGGGGCACTAGGCCCAGAGAAGGCCCTTTCCGCCCCCTACACCATCCCCTGGGCCTTCTATGGGGGCACTAGGCCCAGAGAAGGCCTTTTCCGCCCCCCACACCATCCCCTGGGCCTTCTATGGGGCACTAGGCCCAGAGAAGGCCTTTTCTACCCCCCACACACCATCCCCTGGGCCTTCTATGGGGGCAGTAGGCCCAGAGAAGCCATTTTCCATCCCCCACACACCATCCCCTGGGCCTTCTATGGGGGCAGTAGGCCCAGAGAAGCCATTTTCTGTCCCCCACACACCATCCTCTGGGCAGTAGGCCCAGAGAAGCCCTTTTCCCCCACACACTGCCTACTGCCCCCATAGAAGGCCCAGGGGATGGTGTGTGGAGGACAGAAAAGTCCTTCTCTGGGCCCAGAGAAGCCCTTTTCTGCCCCTCTTCCCTTCTTTTCCCCCCTTTCCTTTCTTCCTCTCTTCTTTCTTTCACTCTTCCCCCTCTTCCTTCCTTCCTTTCTTCCTTCCTTCCTTTCTCCAACCCTCTCTCCCTTCCACCTCCCTCTCTTCCTTTCTAGGGCCTGTTGTCTTCCACCACAACAGGCTTTGCTCCCTAGTTAGACTATAATGGAAATTGGGATTCTTTTTCTCCCAATGTGCATCATTTTATACTTACCAACATTAACTTCATTTGCCATATTGTCATACACTCATCCAGTTAGTGGATATCCTCTTGGAGCTCTTCACAGTCCACCTTGGTTTTCAACATCTTGAATAATTTTGTGTCATCTGCAAACTTGGCCACTACACTACTCACTCCTAGTTTCAGATAATTTATGAATAAATTAAATAGTACCTGCTCCAATACCAAACTTTATGGGACCCCACTGCTTACTTCCCTCCATTGTGAGAACTGTCCATTGATTCTTACCCTCTGCTTCCTGTCATTTAACCAATTTCTAAACCATAAGAGAACCAGCCCTCTCATCCCATGACTACACTATTCACTCCTAGTTTGAGATCATTTATGAATAAACTAAATAGTACCTGCCCCAATACTAATCTTTATGGGACCCCTTTGCTTACTTCCCTCCATTGTGAGAATTGTCCCTTGAGTCTTACCCTTTGCTTCCTGTCATTTAACCAATTTTTAACCCATAAGAGAACCTGCCCTCTCATCCCATGACTGCTAAGTTTACTCAGGAGTCTTTGGGGAGGTATCTTGCCAAAAGCATATAATGTCTACTGGGTCACTGTAGTCCACATGCTTGTTCACTTTCTCAAAGAACTCCAAAAGATTGGTGGGGCAGGACTTCCCTTTGCAGCAGCCATGCTGATTTTCCCTTGTTGTTGTTCAGTCGCACAGTCGAGTCCGACTCTTCGCGACCCCATGGACCAGATTACGCCAGGCCCTCCTGTCTTCCACTGTCCGCTGAAGTCTGCTCAATTTCATGTTCGTTGCATCGATGACACTGTCTAACCATCTCATCCTTTGCCGTCCCCTTCTTCTTTGACCTTCAATCTTTCCCAGCATCAGGGTCTTCTCCAGTGAATGCTCCCTTCTCATTTGGTGGCCAAAGTATTTGAGCTTCAGCTTCAGGATCTGGCCTTCAAGGGAACAGTCAGGGTTGATTTCTTTTAGGATTGACTGATTTGATCTCCTTGCAGTCCAAGGGACTCTCAAGAGTCTTCTCCAGCACCATAGTTCAAAAGAATCTATTCTTCGGCGCTCAGCCTTCCTTATAGTCCAACTCTCGCAGCCATACATTACTACGGGGAATACCATTGCTTTGACCATGCGGACTTTTGTTGGCAAGGTGATGTCTCTGCTTTTTATCATGCTGTTTAGGTTTGCCATCGCTTTCCTCCCAAGGAGCAGGCGTCTTTTAATTTCATGGCTGCAGTCACCATCTGCAGTGATCTGGGATTCCTAGGAACGTGAAGTCTGTCACTACTTCTACGACTTCCCCTTCTATTTGCCAAGGAGTGATGGGGCCAGATGCCATGATCTTAGTTTTTTTGATGTTGAGCTTCAAGCCCACTTTTGCACTCTCCTCTTTCACCCTGTGCAAGAGGCTCTTTAGGTCCTCTTCACTTTCTGCCATCAGAGTGGTATCGTCTGCATATCTGAGGTTATTGATCTTTTCCCCAGCAATCTTAACTCCAGCTTGTGATTCATCCAGGCCAGCATTTCGCATGATGTACTCTGCATATAAATTAAATAAGCAAGGTGACAATATACATCCTTGTCGTACTCCTTTTCCTATGCTAAACCAATCCGTTGTTCCATATCCGGTTCTAACTGTTGCTTCTTGACCCTTATACAGGTTTCTCAGGAGACAGGTGAGGTGGTCTGGTACTCCCATCTCTTTAAGAACCTGCCATAATTTATTGTGATCCACACAATCAAAGGCTTTAGCATAGTCAATGAAGCAGAAGTAGATGTTTTTCTGGTACTCTCTTGCTTTCTCCATAATCCAGCGAATGTTGGCAATTTGATCTCTAGTTCCTCTACCTCTTCGAAACCCAGCTTGTACTTCTGGCAGTTCTCTATCCACGTACTGTTGGAGCCTAGCTTAGCTTGTAGGATTTTGAGCATGACCTTGCTAGCGTGTGAAATGAGTGCAATTGTGCGATAGTTTGAACATTCTTTGACGTTGCCCTTCTTTGGGATTGGAATGTAAACTGACCTTTTCCAATCCTGTGGCCACTGTTGTGTTTTCCAAATTTGTTGGCAAATTGAATGCAGCACTTTAACAGCATCTTCTTTTAAGACTTTAAAAGATTTTCCCTTAGCAGGCTTCTTTGTTCCTCCATGTGCCTAATAATTCTATCTTTAATTGCAGTTTTGCCTGGGACAGACATTAGGCTAACTGGCCTGTAATTTCCTGGTTCCCCTCTAGATAGCTTTTAAAACCTTGGTGTAACATTTACTGTTCTCTGATCTTCTGCTACAGCAGCTGAATTTAGTGATAAGTTACATATACTGGTTAGTAGATCAACTATGTCGCATTTGAGTTCCCTAAAAACTCTCAGGTGTATGCCATCAGGACCTGGAGACTTAACAGTTTTTAATTTCCCAATAGGTCTAGAACTTAATTTCTGATCACCTCAATTTGGCTCAGTTCTTTAGACTCCCTTCCTGAAAATACCGGCTGTGGATCAAGTACATGTCCCACACTTTCCACAGTGAACACAGAAGCAAAAAAGTAATTGACCTTCTTTGCCATCTCCTCATCTTCCTTTAGCAATCCCTTTATTGCTTTGTCATCCAAAGGCCCTACTCCTTCTCTGGCTGGTTTCCTGCTCCAGATATATTTAAAGAAATTTTTATAGTTTATTTGACGCTATGTTGGTTGTTTGTCTCAATACTTTTAGCAACCACTCCTCAAAATCTCTTTTTGCATGCCTAATTATTGACTTAGATTTCTTTTGCCAGAGCTTGTAGTCTCTTCTGTTCAATTCATGGGGGCAGACCTTCCAGTTCTTAAAAGAAGTCTCTTTACTTTTTATAACTTCCTTGACTTGTATTGTTAACCATACAGGCATTCTTTTATACTTGGCGGTGCATTTACTAACCTATGGAATACATTCTATCTGGGCTGACTTGTCCCAAACTGGAGGCTCCCCAGCACTTGTTGGCTTTCCCCTGGGATTAGTTTAAAAGCTGCTTTGCCACTTTTTTGGGGGGGAGGGAGGTGTTGCATTTGCATGTGTGCGTGTGTGTCTGTGCCTGGAAGTCATGATGACCTCTAGAGACTCCTACTGGGGCATGGGGGATGTTCAGAGAAGTGGCTTGATAGCCTGCCTCTCCCTCCTGGCCCTGGTATTCCTTAGAGGTCTCCCATCCAAATACTTGCCAGGGTCGGCTGGCCCTACTTAGCTTCCAAGATCTGATGCAATCCGTCTTGCCTGGGCAATCCAGGTCAGGACTCTCTGCCACCAGTTTGATACTAATAGCCAGCAGCCTGGTTCCCTTTCAGTTCAAGTGAAGCCCATTTCTTGTCCCAGAAACTTTCTCAATGCCTAACAAATCTAAACGAGCACCACTTTCGCATCCATGCATTGAGACCCCTGATCTGTGCTATTACATCAGACTTAAATTTTAAGTTTAGATGTTTACAATGATCAGGGTTATATAAGCTAGCACCAGATTGGTCTCATTTAATAAGATATTTAGAGACATTGTTGTACCTCCATAGGTCATTTGCATAATATCTGGTTATATACTTTGAATCCATATCAATCATGAGAATATGAGACATTGTGAGATTTTCCCCCCATATCTTCCCCACTCCTTCCCTGGCTGTCACCCCCATAACTGCCCAAGTTTGCTGGTTTCTCAGTGCGCTAACTGAACTTATCCTTTCCTCCATTTTTATATAAAGAGTACACATGTCAACCAAATTGAAGCCTCCGTTATTTCTCAGCAGCGACTCTGAGGTTCAGTATTTCAGGGTGACACTTCCTCTTCAGAAGCAGTCATGGCAAGGGGACACAGTTTTATGTCCCAGCACATGATTTGCATTTACATGCAGAAAGGTCAATCCCTGGTATCTCCAGTTCAGCTAAAGGATTTCAAATATTAGGACATGGGACAGGATTCTACCCAAAAACCCTGGAGAACTACTGGAAGACAGAATAGGCAAAACAAGGTTAATTGTTAGATTTGAGTCAAGTAGCACCTTAGACAAGATTTTCAAGGTATGAACTTTGAAGAGTCAAAGCTCCCTTTGTCAGATATGAGGTATCTGACAAATGCAGATTTGACTCTCAAAAGTTTATCCCCCCAAAACCCTCTTGGTCTCTATGGTGCTACTGGACTCAAATCTAGCTGTTCTACTGCAGATCAACACAGCTACCCTCTGAAACTATCTTCATGGAAAGGTTGTTTGTGGCATTCATATCCAGCCTTCTACCAACAAGGAAGGCAGTTCTCAGGATGTCCCCTATTTAGGCATTGGCCAGACCAACACCTGCTTATCTTCAGCAATGTTGCTGGCTCACATATCAGTTAAATCAACCAAAACCCAGATTCAGCATATAAAGTAGCTTCATAAGTTCACATGAATACTATGCTATACATGAACAGCTAGAATCAAGTCCAGTAGCACCTTAGACTCAAAGATCTAGGGTTGCCATCCCCCTGATGGGGGCAGGGTTTTACCAACTTTCAGGGGGCCCAATCCACCACTGCTCAGCTGGCCGGTGGGGGGATGCCCACCCCCAAACAGCCCTATCCGCACCAATGTGCCTGGCATGATAATGTCACGTTGTGTGTGGGGTGGGGGGATGCACTAGCATCCGAGAAAAAAACTCTATAGTAAACATATAGGTTTTTCTCAAATGCTAGAGTGTTCCCCCTGCAACATGCCCTGTGCGATGATATCACTTCCGGGTGACATCATCGTGCCAGGCCCATCAGCGCATGCACCGGGATATCCAGGACACCAGCCTGGAGCCCCCTGCTGGCAACAGGTAGGGACCTGGCAACCCTACAAAGATCTCTTCATAAGATACCCGCTATCTTTATAAGATATCATAAGATACCTGATGAAGGAAGCTTTGACTCTTGAAAGATTATATCATGAAAATCTTGTTGTTCTTTAAGATACTGCTGGACTCGATTCTAGCTGTTCTATTGTACACCAAGACATATATGATGTACCATCAGGCTCACTACTTTCTGTATATGCAGCCCACAGTGTCCCAGCTTTGCCACTATTACAATTACTGAAAAAATGTATTGTGTAACCTCAGCAGGCTTATAAAGCAACACCTATGAGCCATGCCCCTCTGGCCTGTACAATCATATCCCACACTGCAAAGTATATTAAAGAAAGCCCCACCTATCACAGTGTTACTGAGCTGGATCCAACTGGCTTTCTGCTGGTGAAAAAGGAATGTTGATTCCCCTCTGACAATCAAAAAAGGCTGAGCTAGCAAACTATGGGACTTATATGTACAATACCCATATAGGATAAAGGCTATATTAAGGATGAGAACTGCATGGGACTGAGTGAAAAAGCTGACTGGATTCAATCCATTATCTACACAGGGAAGAAAAATTAGATTGGGTTGATTGAATATCATGTGACTGATGGCCTCATGAAGTGAAGAGGCACCATGGTTATTCTCCCATCCCTTCTTACTAAAGGACTTGATATATGCTGGGGGGTACAATATCTAGATCAGGACTCCAACATTTTTGAGCCTGCAGACACCTTTGGACTTCTAACACAGGATAGTAGATGCAGCCACAAAATTGGTGCCACAAAATGGCTGTCACAGGAAGTGAGATCTGCCACAAAATGGCTACCATAGCTTCCCTTCAGTCACAAAGTGGCTAGTGCCAAAGCAACATTTTTAAAAATCTACACAGCAAATCAAATCTTCAATGGCCAATCAAAAGTCCTGCTGGGAACCCCCCCCCCCCGGCCAGACCCACTTTTAAAAAACACTTGGTAGGACCACAGCACCCATGGGCACCACATCGGGGACCTCTGATCTAGATCTAAGAGGAGAAAGAGTTAACAGTAGACTAAGCTAAAATGTACCACAAAACCTCAAAGCACACCATCAGCACCAGTGAGATTGTCTTCACTGAGGCTTTTGTTAGTATGTTGCATCTTCCAAAAGCAACAGCCACTCACATAAAGGGATGTAGAAAGTGATCAGGAAGAAACTTGGTAATATGAGTTCAAAGCGTTGTTTTCAGGAAATCAAAGTAGGGTGAACAGAACATGGTGTAGTGATATGATATGAAAGACTCGATTGAAGATAATCACATAATACCTCCTCATACACCTTTTTATTTCAGTGTAAGTTCTTTGATGATATTGCCCTTTTAATGGATTTAATGGTACTGTGTTAGCTTCTGGCTGGTGAGTGATGAGTTTTTAATGGCCTCATATAAATTGGCTTGCATAGCCCTTATCATGAATCTTGGAAGGACGGCAAAAACACAAATCAATATATGGGACTGCCAAGAACAACCATGCGGGAAGTCCCCAGCTTCAGGGTCAACTGGCATCAAAGCCTCACAGGAAACACATACAACTCAGTTACAGTGATGGTGGCAGTAGCCCTGCTGGTCTGTTTCCACCAAAAGGCTCTGTGCCTTATGCCTGAGACGCTTTGGCAGGACATTGCACAAATGATCTAATTTCATTTGTAACTGATCTGTTCAACAAAGGAACAAGCTATTATGTTTTTAAAGATGCATCTATGAAGAGACTGTAAAAGATGAAACCCAAAATCAAATAAAACAATAATGATAAGAAAAAAGAGTAACATAAGATGACTGAGATATACTGATGATCCAGAAAAAGTAGGGATACATAATTTATAGCAGACACTAAGGGTGTGCATTTGGGTATATCTGAGCTGAAATTATCCTTATACTATTTCCCAGAGGTTTTTTTTTTGGTGCGGATACCTATTTCCACCAACAGGGGGCTCACTCTCCCCCAACAGCTTTTCCTACATAGTCAGTAGACTTCCTGGGTTTGTAGAAAAATCCAAAAACTAAAAAAATCCCTTCAGGGACGGTTGGATTTCCCCAAAAACCTTCTGAAATGCCCTCTGCAGGGACCTAACTCCAGGCATCAATGGTGAGAGATTAGAATGTGTGTGTGGGGGGAGGCTTCTAACTGGCTCTGTTGGTGAAAGGGTGGGGGGAAGGGCCCTTTCGGCCTTGGAGGGAGGGAGCCTTGGGGCCAGGCTGAGGGATTCCTAGAGGTTTTGGGGTGGAGTGCAAGGAGGGCAGGATTTGGGGAAGGGAGATGCCTCAGCTGGGTATCATGCCACAGAATCCACCCTCCAAAGCAGCCATTTTATCCAGGGAGACAAATCTGTGTTGTTCACAGATCTCTGGAGTTCACTCTCCAGGCCCCACTTGGAGGTTGCCAACCCTAGGCCTGGCAGCAGTCTAGGGTTGCCAGGTCCCCCCACGGGCACTGGCAGGGGATGGGGGTAGTGGGGTTGCCAGCTCCAGGTCTGGAAACTCCTGGAGATTTGGGGATGGAGCCTGGGGAGGACAGGGACCTCAGTGGGGTACAATGCCCTAGAGTCCACCCTCCAAAGCATCCATTTTCTCCAGGGGAAGTTATCTCAGTAGTCTGGAGCTGAGCAGTAATTCCAGGGGATCCCCAGATCCCACCTGGAGGCTGGCATCCCTAGGCAGCACCCTCTGAGTGACTTGATACCACCTAATTTGCATGACTCAACTTGACCTGGCTGCTTGCTGCTGTTCAGCAGCCACCCTATGAAAGCCAGTGGTGGTGCAGCAGTTAGAGCTTCAGAGTAGGGTCTGCAAGACCCAGGTTCAGATCCCCATACTGCGGTGGAAGCTGACTGCGTGATTTTAGACCAGTCACATACTTTCAGCCTAACCAACCTCACAGGGTTGTTGTGCAGATAAAAAGGAGGTGAGAATAATGTAAGCTGCTTTGGTCCTCACTGTGAAGAAAGACTATAATTTTCCTTGGTAGAAGCTGTGGGGGAGGGGGGTGGAGACAAAAAGCTGAAGACAGATAAAGGCAGATAAAGGTTAAGTTGGCTGTTGGGTGGGAAGGAAAAAGGGTTGCCAACTCTGGATTGGGAAACTCCTGGACATTTGAGAGATGGATCCTGGGGAGGGTGGGGTTTGAGGAGGGGAGGAACTTCAGACTAGTATAATGCCATAGACTCTACCCTCCAAACCAGCCGTTTCCTCCATGAGAACTACCATTGCCAGCCTCTGGGTGAGGGCTGGAGATCACCCAGAATTACAACTGTTGTCCGGGTGACAGAGATCAGTTCCCCTGGATAAAATGGCTGCTTTGGAGGGTTGAGTCTATGGCTCCACCCCCAGAAGGGAGAAAGAGTGCGAGATAGGTAAGGGTAGAGGAGAGGAAGCAAAGGTGTGAGGAATAGGATGACCATCCCGCAAGTTTCTTGCGGGTCTCCACTTGTGTTTATCTAATTCCCTCTTGAAACCAAATGAGACATTATATTTTGGGGCTTGGGCGAGTTGGGTTTAGGTTCCCTTGTACCTGATATTAGCTGTTTTAGTTTGACACAGGAGCACCCAAAACTATGCAAAGCACTCCCGAATGCCAGGTGGTTCAGGGAGGCACAGGTGTGAGAGGAAGGGAAAAGAGGAAGCCAGCCTGGCAAGTAGTTCTTATTTGGCAAGAGAAATAAGAACTAACAGCTGATGGGTGAGAGGATCTCCTTGCAATAGCCACTGGAATGTGGAGAGCCACAAGGAACGATCCTCTCACCAATGTTATTTAACAACTATATGCATCCCTGTGCCCAGTTCGTCTGGAGGAATGGGCTGGGTTGCCATTAATATGCAGATGACACCCAGCTCTAGCTGTTATTGGAAGGCCATCAGTCCTCCACCCCTGAAAATCTGGCTGAGGCTCTGGAGGCTGTGGTTGTATGGTTGCGGCAGCATTGGATGAAGCTAAATCCATCGAAGATGGAGGCCCTGTACCTGAGTTGGAAGGCAGAGGATATGGGAATCAGGCTACCCACACCGTAAGGGACACTCTCTATGGAGGCCCAAGTTAGTGCAGCTGCCCCATCTGCCTTTTTCCATCTTCAACAGATTTGCTGAAACCCTGTCTCTCCCACCAAGACTTGGCTACAGTGACCCATGCAATGGTCACTTCCAGGATGGATTACTGCAATTCACTTTACACAGGCTTATGCCTGAAGCTGATCCGGAAATTACAGCTGGTGTAAAATGCGGTGGCACACCTGCTAATGGCAATGCCTATAGGGGGCTCCACCAATTTGGTAGGTACTCCACCAATTGCATTGGCTACCAGTAGACTTCTGGATTGGTTTCAAGATGTTGGTAATAACCTTCAAACCCTTACATGGCCTGGGACCAACATATCTGAGGGACCAACTCTTCCCATATATGCCCTGAAGAGTAACATCTCCTGGTGGTCCCTGGCCTGAGGGACATCCATCTTGCCTCAACCAGGGCCAAGGCTTTCTCCGCCCTGGCCCCTGCCTGGTGGAACATGCTCCCCATTGAGATCAGGGCCCTGCGGGATCTTCTTCAATTCCACAAGGCCTGCAAGATGGAGCTGTTCCACCAGGCCTTTGGCTGAGGCAGCAGACATCCATATATGGCCTCCCTGAGGTTATTGTCATTCTGTTATTCTTGTGACAACTACTGGCCATTATTCTATCCACCATGGGCCAGGAACCTCCCACAATCAGAACATTCTTGTCATCTGCTGTGACCACCATTTTAATATTTATAATAAGTTTTAAGTTTTATTGTATTAATTAATATATTGTATAAATGAAATGTACTTACCCGCCCTGAACCCATTCACAGGAAGGGAGGACTATAAATATGAAATAAATAACTAAATAAATAAATGTTCAGCTGACTTATGGCAACCCCATAGCTGACTTAAGTCACAGCTGACTTATGGCAACCCCATAGGGTTTTCAAGGCAAGAGACATTCAGAGGTGGTTTGCCATCACCTGGCTCTGCATCATGACATGACTCTTTAAATTTTAAAGGGGAAAAAACCAACCTTTGCCCCAACTTATTATGCCAGCACTGCCTCTGTTGGAAGCTTCTCTCTGCTGCTGGCATCAGAGACAGTACGGCCTGTCTCACAGCCAGAAAATGGGGGGCAGGCTGGTAGGCTCCTGGACTACCATGAGGCTTGGTTGTTACCACTGAGGAGGGGGCTTTTTTTAAAAAAAAATGGCAATTGAATAGAGTTATATCAATACAACAGCATAGTAATAAGTGTAGCTGAGTTCCCATGCTTCATTTTTTGCAAAGTATCCTACTCCTACCACTTGAAAATATGCCTTATTCTTGATATCTCTGCAATGAATGCTATCTCTTTTAAAAATGAAAACTGGGAATTCAGAGAACCTGATATACAGAATACTATCCTATATATATAAAAGCAAGCCATGTTGCGATGACTCATTTTTCACACACACGCACCACTGGCCCTTGCCTTCACCCACCCCCCTGGTTGCTCTGAACAAAGCCGTGCCAAGCAGGAGGAGGAGGAGGAGGAGGAAGAGGCTGAGACAGCGTACAAAGATGAGGCGGTGGTTTAGGGGGAGAAAGAGCTGTGGCAGCTGGGCTCTCTTGTGCTCTCTGTCCCCTCAGTCAGTCAGTCAAGTCATGGAGGAGGATGAGGCAGCAGTGCCTGACACAGCGTACAAAGATGAGGCGGCATCTCTCTCCTGCCTTTGGGTCACCTCCCCATCAGTCAAGCCCCACTTCAGCTGCATCCCTGTCTCTTTAAACTGACTTCCTTTACCCCTCCACCACAGGGTTGAATGGTTCCCTCTCCTTGCCCCTCCCCATGGACATGTGTCCTTGGCTGGGACAAGTCACGGGCTCAACCAAGTCAGGAAAGGAATGCGGGAGGGGGGGGGAAGCTGAGATGGGGAGAGAGAGATAGTCAGCTAAAGACAATAATGGGAGAGCATTTTGTGACCATTACTTTTTTTATCTCAGGTGCACACCATGCCTGCTCCCTGCAACATTCTAAAGGATTCTCTGTCTTCTCTGAAATCACCTGAGAAGCTGGAGGTCAGTTCAGTGCGCATGCCCATGAAAGTTTATACCTAGAATTAAACTTTGTTGGTCTTAAAGGTGCCACTGGATTCAAACTTTGTTCTGGAAATTAGTTGAATTCTGGCTTGCAGCAAGCCCCTGGCTCCAGTGCTCTGCACCAAGCTCTGGGGATTTCTGCAGCAATGGGAGAAGGGAGAAGAGCTGCAAATGGTGGGGCTGAGCACATTTATTTGCTTTCAAAATTAGGGAGGGGGAGAAATCCACCCCCTGCCCCCCTGCAAGTCACTTTGTGGCACCTACAAAATGGAAATAGGTGAGCTGGCCCCAATTTTAGCCCTAATAATTGTGTGTATGCACAGCCTGTTTACTCGGGAGTGAGGAAGGGAGAGAAATGTACTACAACGCCCACTCAGTGAATAAATACAATGGCCAAAGACAGCAAGGGGAGGGGGAGTGAATGCCAAGGGCTGGGGGGATGGGTAGACATTAAGGATGGGGAGTTGAATGTCATGGGTGGGGGGGTGAGGAAGGCCAGGGTACTCACCCAGAGCCTCTTTCTAGAGCTCATTGTATTTATTCTCACAACCTGCCTTATTTCTAGTACTGTTATAAAGCCTCACAGGAGTCCAGAAACTCACCAGCCTGCCTACTGTTTTCCAGCTATGGCGTGGGCCCTGCTGCCACCAATGCCAACAGCAAGAAGAAGCCTCCAGTAGGATTAATGCCAGCATTGTTTTGGGACTGGCTTCCTCTCTTTCTTTCCCTCATTCCTTGCTCCTGTTGTCTGAGGAGAGAGTAGAGAATGACTAAAACAATAGTCCCAAATTTCGAGAAAAAGAATCCTGAACCAGTAATAACACTTTTGAAAAATCATAACAAAAACTGAAAATCATAAAATCATAATATATCTGAAATCTGGATCTGAAATTATTGCAAAAATTATTATAAACATTCTGAAACGTGCATTCCTGGTAGACATTTTCTAAGTAGGATCATGATTCTGAATGGCCAAACACCTTAAGTCAGTGTAATATATACAGAGGTTATATACAGAGGTTTCATATACAGATTGCCACAATGTTATTGTGTTAAGAAAGTACCATTTTGCAAATATATCATAGAGACACATAGAGATATGGTGGGGGATGAAATTGGGGAACTTTTGCTCCTAGTTACCAACCTTATTAATAGTCACACATTTAAAATACAAGCAGTCTGATCTGAAATAGAAAAATCTGTGACATAAATCCTTGAGTTGCACAACGTGGCAGATGTGGTCCTTCTACTTAGTAGAAGACTAGCTCAGGGGCTGGGCAGAAGTGACTTCAGTGATCACAGGTACTGATTTTTGAACTTTAGGCTGCAAGATATGCAGAACTTTTGTTTCTGAGAAGTTCCTTCCATTCTCTGTAATCCACAAATGATTGTTTTATGAGTAGTCCCACTGGTACTCTGCCACTATGTTTGGCCATTAATTTGGGAGCAGAGACTCCTGGGATGGTTTAGTGTACCCTAAAATGGGTCTTTTGTGGCAAGAATTCACCCTTGCCTACTTACAACCTCTCCAGGAAAAGTATGATAAAACACAGGCCATATGCACCAATTTAAGGCAGAGTTGTGTGGTGGTAGGATGGACTATATCACTTCAGACTGCAAGCTAAGGATAAAGACTAATGCTGATGTAACACACACAGTACACACTTTCATATATAACAATTTTGAACGAAGATGCCAACTGTATAGCTGTAGGAGAAGAATTCCAAACATAATATTAAAAGAGGCATCTTATTCTTCTGCTTCTTTAGACCAGGCCTGCAAATGCTATGGAGTGTTGCCATTCAGTTCTATATGGTTACTCTAAACAGTTGGTGGATTTTAAATTGAGGGGCTGTGTGCTCCTCAAGCAACTGGCATCTATCTCAATGAACAACAACTGGAAAAGTCTCTGTATGGTGGGGGAAATGTACAGCAACTCATCACAAGGAGTGCCCAAAGTTATATAGAAAGTCTTGGGAGAGGAGATGAGTGTTCCCTAATAAATCTGACTTTAAGATCATTGTGTCCATTCATCTTGCTAAGTCCTGCTACCAAATACTGACTGAAGACTGTCCGCATGGAACTGTAAAACAGAAAGTTCTCTCATTCTTTTCTTGTGTTTGTGTATTGCCTCTTTAATTATGTGTAAGTGAATCTTGATCATGTTCCAAGAGAGTAAACTAAAAGGTATCCAGAAAGAATGTCCTATATGTGCCTCATTAAAACATTCACATTTCTTTGATTAAGTTATCTATGTAGAGAGGTTTTAGCAAGCTAGGTAAATATATGTGAGGTCTGGGTTCTGCTAGCAGATACATTTTAAAATAAACTGAATAAACTGATAGGGAAAGGTGACCTAGACTAGGAACCAAAGGTTTGGTGATTACTTGGGACTCAAGGTACTTTTACTAACGTTCTAATAGGAAAGGCAGTGAAAATAGCCTCTCACCCATGAATGCACTGCTAGAATAAAGACCAGAAGAATATTCATTGCACTTTTGCAGTACTATTTATCCAAAACTTATAATTTAAATTTGCAAAACCACGCTTTGAAATCCAATTTTTCTTCTCCTTTGGATAGAAAGTGATAAAGGAATATTTAAAAGGACATTCACATTACTAGTTAGATAAACCAACTGGAATATACTTCTATTTAATCTGCCTTTTCTTTAACCATACTAACATAACCTAAGTCCCTGTTGCTAAAGGTTTATCTGTTTTACAGATCTTAACTGTTTTTCTCTCCAAAGAATACTAGCAATAGGTCGGGGGGGGGGCAACCTTTAGTAGCCCAAGAGCAGGACATGCTGAGAGTACATCAGTGAGCCATCCAACTCCTTTCTTTCCATGAAAGGAGCTGAACATGGCAGCCACCAGCTTGGTTTTCCCTCTCTTCATCTTACCATCAAGTACAACAGAGATCCAGCTAAAGTCAAGAAACTGCTCTTAAAAGATAGTTCATTGATAAAATGTCTTTCCCATGCTGATCCTTAGTGTAACCCAGGGCTCATTTGCTACAGGAGCGCACAGGAGCAAAGCTCCAGCAGTAAGGAGCCCAAGGGGCAGGCACGTGCAGCAAGCCCTGCCCCCTGCTCCCAGCAGCCCCCCTTTGCCTTTCCCAGCCTGCTGGCCAACCCAACGGAGTGCTGCTGCAAGCTGGCCCTCGAGCTGCTCCACCACTGCCTGGGCCACAGCACCCAGCCCGCCTAGGCTCTGTCCATCCTCATGCCGGCCCTGGCACGGCGCCTCTGTAAGGCAGGCCCTGGCATGGCGCCTCTGCAAGGTGGGCCCTGTCGACTCCCACAAGGCCTGCAAGAAGCTCTGTCCCAGCCTCCTGAGCCTCCTCCTGCGCTTCAGCCCACCACTGCCCTGGCCCCAACCTTATCGAGGCCATGCACATCCTCCGTGCCACCTTCCTCGACCCACAAGCAGCCACGCACTTTCTGGCACTTGCCGGCCATCCAAAAGAGTCCCATGGCACCTTTAAGACCAAGGTTTATTCTGTCACACTCAGCCTGCGAGGTGGGTCCTGGTCCCCCGGTAGCTGTGGCGTCTGGAGACCCAGCAAGAGGGGTGGTCCTGGTGGCGGGGGGTACTCAAAAAAGGGGAAGGAATGAGGTGCCTCAGATCGGCAAGGGACGGGGTTAGAGTCACCCTGCAAGTCCCTCTGCCAGCGTGCCCAGGAATCGCCTTTCTCGTTCTCTCTCTCAGCTTGACAGTCTCTCTTTTCCTATATCTCCCAGCTGCACGCTCTTCCTCCCCAGTGCCTCTTCTTCCCTGTCTTTTATCTCCCCACCCTGCTCTCAGCACCTCCATCCATCCGCTGTGTCTCCCCGCCCCTGTGGCCCCACCCTCCTTCTTAAGCAGGGACGCTGAGTCGGCATTGGGTGGGGCAGAAATTGCACTGACAGTGGCTTTGGTGGCCTCAGGGTCACGCCGCCACCGCCTGACTGCCAACTCACTGGCCCAGGAGGGACTTTCCGGGGCTCGCTGTCATTCCCAGCGGCTGCCCAAGGAGCCCAGTTTCTGTGCCGGGCCCGACCAGCACTGTCACCTTCCTGGGGGCTGGCACGAACTGCCTCCACCCCCACTCCTTCGCTGTGCTCTGCCCTGGCAGCCTGAATGACTGTCGCCTCCCTCCAGACCGAGGGCTTCCCAGGTGCGTGGGAGGGCTAGGGATGCCACGGGAGGTTCCTCGCTGGGGGAGTCAGGGTTGCCACGGAAAGTTCCCCATCGGGGGGGTTGGGCCGAGACCTGAGACCATAGGGCTGGGACATATTCAGGTACAAGCTCTCCCTCCTCTGTGAGGCAGATCTGTGCGTTTCCCCCCCACACATAGCTAGCAATCCAAAAGAGTCCAGTGGCACCTTTAAGACCAAGGTTTATTTGGGTACAAACTCTCCCCTCTCTGAGGGCAGATCTGTGCACTTCCCCTCCCCATAGCTAGCAATCCAAAACAGTCCAGTGGAGCCTGAGTGGTGGGTGTTGCCTTCTGACACACTTCCAGTGATGTCAGGGGTGTGGCGTATGCAAATAAGTTATGCTAATGCATTATGCTAATGAGCTCCTGCACCTCTTTTTCTACAAAATGACCCCTGGTGTAGCCTAACAGAGAATGTGGCTTTCAAATGGTATGTCCACAACAGTTGTTTCCTAGGACATTATGTGAAAACAGCTGGCACAGTGCACATGTTGTTATAGTTGATACCTCTGATTGGGGCTATATTACTAATGGAATCTAGCCTCTTACTAAACGATGATGGAAGACAGGAGGGCCTGGCGTGATGTGGTCCATGCGATCGTGAAAAGTCAGACTCAACTGTGTGACTGAACAACAACAAAAGAACTAACTTCTGCAAAATATTCCTTCCCAAGCATGTATGTCACTTGCAAGTGTTGATTAGCAGGCCTATCTGTCAGAGGATGAATTCTCAAGAAATATTCCAGCCTGCCATAGTTGAAACAGGGAATACATACAGGTAAAAATGCCTCACTCCCTTCTTAACATGGCAGCCTCAAAAGCTGCTGATTTCTCATGTGTGTAAATGTAAGAGTGCCAGAGGAAAATTCTTGTACAAGGGCCATTGGTCCACAGTCCTGAAGTTAAAAAAGGATAATCACATCTCATTGTAATTGTTTAAAAAAGTGTAGCACCCTCAGACATGTATTTCTGTCATGTCACATAACTAGTAATTCAGATGGAAGAACCACTCTCAACAAATTAAGCAGAACATTTTGTTGAACATCTGTCCTTCAAAGACTACCCTTGCAAGCATGTACATGTTGCAATCAAGGCAAAGTGGTCAATACCAAGACACAACTATGAAAGACTGGTAAAGAGAGTTAACTTCTAGGAAAACGCCATCTGTTTGGCATCCAAGTGCAATATACTAATAATTGTCTTCCAAATAAGTGGCTTGTGTCTATCCTCCATGGATTGCATCACCAATGTAAACAATGTAAACTTATTGATGCATATACCAGATAAGGACCAGATTTGGGGAGCAGATTCCCAATGCAAATTCAGATGTACCCTCTGCAGTGCAGCACCACTAATTCTGATAACATTTGTTATGTAAACAATAAAAGGTTGTTCTTCGATGCTGTGCTACAGTAACATGAAACAATTCTTATCAATGCTCTGATGTTCCAGCTTCCTCCTACCAATGCTTTTTAAATGTTCAGAATGTTATCCAATGTAAATCCAATTCGTAACATTACCTATTGATGTCAGTTCAATTTAATGGGGAAGAATACATGGCCACTTTACTATGGAGAAATAAGTCAATATATAGTTAATACTTGTATAGCAGCTAGGGTTGCCAACTCCAGTTTTTGTAATTCCTGGAGATTGGGGGGGGGGCCTGGATAGGGTAGAGTTTGGGTAGGGGACTCAGTGGGACTTTGATGGCATATCCTGTTATGTCCTGTTTAGCTCCTACCTAAGAAGCCACAGCAATATTCAAATTTAAATTTCCCAGCTCATATCACTTCCTCCTGCCTTTTTCTTCCCCTTATATTCACTTTGATCACACATCTTTGTCCTGAAATACTACCCAGTTACATACTAATCAAACTCCCCCCCCCCCGCTCAAAAAAATCCTCTGTTTTTTCCTCAAGGAGAAATAGGTACTCTGAATGCCCATAGGAGGACACCACGTAACAGCAATCCTATTCCACTCTCAGTCCCAAAACAACCTCTGTCCTTTAGTATCTTTAGGAATAATGACCAATTTCTCCTAGTCTCTGTGGGTATACTGTATAAGATACAGATATCCTAGAGCTCCCATCCTCTATAGTCACTTTAAACTTCTGCTTCTCCCAGTACATCATGGAGTCCACCCTCCAAAGCTGCCATTTCCTCCAGAGGAACTAATCTCTATAGTCTAAAGACCAACTGTAATTCCAGGAAAATTTCAGGCCCCACCTTGAGGTTGGTAACATAACACTAACAGTGGCATTTTTAAGCTTCAAACTACTTTGTGTACGTTCACAGGCAAAATTTACATTCTTCCTTGTCAGCTCTCACACAGTGGACAAAATGTGTATAACTGTGGATTATGTGCAGTACCCAGATCATATAAGCAATTTCCATGTCATGATTGTGCCCCCATATGAGATGCTAATGCAGGAATTACATATTGGTAGAGTTTTTACTGATAAGTGTGTGAGGGGATTATGACAACCGTATCACACTTAACATGTAAACTGGGCCTTAGTAGCTCTTAAAATAATCTTATACAATAGAGCACGACTATTCACCCCAAATTGATGCCGGGGGGGGAGGGGGTCCACAGAGAAATGGCAGCTTGCTTAAGGCCATCTAGTGGGTTTATGGCTGAGGAATGTTTGAACGACGAGCTATCACCTCTTGCTCTTATCTTCTATACTACACTAGTTCTATTAAATGAAACACACAAAAAATGGTTGATTTCTTTGCCAAGAATGGTTGGTTTCTTTGCCAATATTTAATGGCCTGGGCATTGGGGTACAAGGCAAAGCATAGGAAACTGGGATTTGGGAACAGGAAAGAAACCTAGAAAAGGAAAGCCACCTTCCCTCCCTTTCTACTGAGCCAGACACCTCCTGTACAGTATTTGTGAACCTGACATCTGCTTTTGTCTACAGTAACTACAGTTTCCTCTCGAGTCTTCTTTTATTGAGTTCAAACTCCAGTTGATCAACTGGATCCACCAGTTGTTTAAAATGACAGAAAATTAATACCATTTTCAACATCAGGTAGTTCCTCCTCCCTTTAGACCTCCAAGAAATGTGAACAGCGTGCTCCTCTCTCCTGCATTCGTATCACAGTTACAGTCCTCATTCAGATCAGAAAAAGATTCCCTCTTAAACATCACTGGTTTTCTCTTTATATAATTAGTTGCTTAATTTTTTTTTTCAGTCAAGGACTTCAAATGATTATATTCACCTCACAAGCAACACATCATTTTTGTGTCCAACTAGTTATCTAATGTAGAGCATTGCTACAACAGTCAAAGTGTATTACCATGTACTGTATACCTCCCATCCATTACTTTAATTATGGTGTATTTCAAGCACTTCCATTACCTTATTCTGCAGCTTCTCCTGGTTGGCTTGAAATCAGATCCACAGCCAGATATTTTATAATAAAAAAGCTTAAAGGTACACTAGGGGGGGTAACATAAATCAGCTTGAAATAGCAAAAATAGAAATATGAGTCTGATATGCACAAAGTTACTTAATCTATTAATTAAAGATGAATTGCCTTTTAGGGTGATCACTGCACCCCAAATGGTGTGCCTTTTAGGGTGAACACTCCACCACAAATGGAGAGGTTTACAAACATAAAGTCCACAGCCTTGGTCACTACAGTGTTACTGTTTCATCCAGCTATATAGTAGATACTTGAGAGGCTCTTAAATATTTGCACAAATGACAATTATGTAGAAGTTGAAAAATGTTATTCTGAACTCTCTCTCAAATGTAGAATCTAAAATGAGTTCAGGTTTCAGTTAAGGGGGAGAAAAGAGTGAAGCTGTCGGGAGCAAAGCTGAATGTAGTACTACAGCAAATCCTCAAACTGCAATTTATTCACTCTGTGGAACACTGTTTCAAAAACTTATATTTTGCTCTTTAAAAGAGAATAGGAGTGCAGTGATATGAAACCACAAACAGTACAAATGTCACCTAAAATGTAAAGCATTTGAAGGTATCTTACACCTTCCCCTCCCCCATTCATTGGGAAGCTCTGTAAGGAAAAAGGATAGAGGCTTTTTTTAAAAAAAAAAAGAAAGAAAGAAAGAAAAAGGAAGACAATTACATCTGGGAATTCTGATTGAAATTACTCACACACACAAACACAGTAAAATACAGGAACATTAAAATGTCATTGTATAGTAACCTTCCTTCATGACACTCATTCTGTTCAGAACTGCCTTTCAATTTTCCACATACACATACCAACACCAGAAGAAAGCCACAGAGAGGAGGCTTGGGGTATTTTTAAGACATTGCCCCCCCCCATATGGTTCCTAAGGAACGACTGGCCCCCACAAATGCTCCCATAGCTGTGTCTGCTTGGAAAGCAAACTTCTCTCCACTTCATAATATGTACTTAGTCAGAGAAATAGCTGCACAACCTCTACTTTGTGTTTTTAAAAAAACATTCTCACAGATAGACACTGTCCATTGCATAAGTAAACAATCAGCATTAAGCACAACTTCCCAGAATACTTTTGTTCAAGTAGCCAAGCGTGCCAATTGCAGAAGTGAATCTGAAATACACTGCTCTCCTAAACTCTTCCAGATCAACTTTTCCAAGGGCTTCTATTCTAGTTTCCCTTCTTTAGTGAAAGTCACTGTTTTCAACATTGGCTCTTTGACCCTGGTCTTCGGCTCCAGAAATTAAACCCTAACTCTGGAAAGCCTCATGATCCATATAATATGGCATTCTGTCTTTTGGGAATCACATAAAATAAGATGCTGCAATTGCTTTGACATTGCCCAATCTTTGTAAGACTTGGCACTGTTGTAATTGGGTATATATATCAGTTTATAGGATAAAGTCTGAACAGCTAAATAAATGAAGTTTCCCAATACTACCAGGCAGTGTCTCCACAAGTACAATGTGTATTTATCAGTTTCCTACTGAGCTTAGCTTGACTTTCAAGTTTCCTTTAACCCTATCATAGTAAACATACTGCAAAATTCTGGCACACAAGAATAACATTCCCCTTTCAATAATAGATTTTGCTTGTAAAAATGGCGGTAATGTCTAGGACAGATTTGGTCTTGCCTTGGAAAAACATGATATAACATTTTCCAATGAAACTTCAAAGCTTAAAATGCCACATTAATATAAACCAAAGAAACAAGCTTGTTTTCATAATGGGTGGATTTTGATTCCTTGTGATAAAAATCTCTGGCTACAGCCCTGAGTCCCCAGATAACTAACTTCATTGGGTCTACTTTGAGGTAAGAAGAAGAAGAGTTTGGATTTATACCCTGCCCTTCACTACCCAAAGGAGTCTCAGAGTGGTTTACAGTCTCCTTTCCCTTCCCCTCCACACAACAGACATTCTGTGAGTAGGTGGGGCTGAGAGAGCTCTTCTGAGAACTGTTCTTGAGAGAATAGCTCTGAAAGAACTTGTGACTAACCCAAGGTCACAACAGCAGCTGCATGTGTAGGAGTGGGGAATCAAACCGGTTCTCCCAGATTAGAGTCCACACACTTAACCACTACACCAAACTGGTGCTGACTTCACGGTCTAGACCACATGGTAACAGAATGGTTGCATACAGAGATACTGTTGCTCTGTATGTGCAGATGCTACTTGCATAAACTGAGTGTTACATTTGCAGTGTTCCCTGATCAAATCTTCCCCCACCACTGAACATCACCTATCAGACAAGAGAAACAGAGAAGAGGCATGTTTATGTGAATGATTATGAGTGAGTGACAGACAGAGATCCCATTCCAAGTCAGCATGAAGAATCTGCGCTCTCAAAAATGACACTAACACACTCCCCAGGTCTCTTCTGCCACAAAACCCTGCAGATTAATCTCTGCTACTCCTTGACCACACAAGTTGAACCCAAATCACAGGAGCACTGTTAATGAAAAAAGGCTGAAATGGGACTTTAAATCACTCATAAGCACCAGTTGGTTCAGAAACTTAATAAAAGCACACTGGAGTTGCTCTGCATTTCACACCTGCATGCAACAATAGGAGAGGGAACGCTTTAAGTGACAGAAGCAAATTTTTCCTTTCTCCCTACAGCACACCCTCCCATCCACTACTATTCAGCTGCTGCATCTCTCCACTACTGAAAATGCTATATATTCCACCCCCACCACCCTGACTCTAGAATTCTAAGAGTGGCAAACAGCCCTAGAGAAAAATATTCTATCCCTTTAATAGAGGCTTAATGTGTGGAAATGGTCAGCTGAAGCTTTTCAAGGCCCAGAAGTACCAAACACCATAAGATAAGTAGCCTCTATTAAAGGGACAGGATATTTTTTAAAAAACACTGGGACACATACATCAGATTAGGCTGCTGAGCTTGCACCCATTTGTGTTTGTAATGGTTTAATTTGTATATTGTTGGCTAAACAGTCCTTACCTATATTTCTAGCTGCCAGGTCCAAATGATGGGAGGGCTCCTGCTCCTTTAAGAGCTGTATGGAGGACAGGAATTGTGGCTTTCCCTTCAAAGTGATCACAGGACTCACTGCCCATTATAGTTTTTTCCCACTTCTCTTAAATGCAAAGGAGCTGCAGACCTGGTAATCCCATTCATTACACTGTCTTGCTAATACGAGATTGTTCAAGATTTAGAAGACTGGGATGACAAGCATTTCAGTGTCAAGGGCCACAATCCTATTTGGATGTAAGGCACCCAAATTCAGTGTGGCTACTTTTGAGTAAAATGCAAAGGACCAGGCTGAGAGACTGCCATTTGTGTGGGAGTAAATACTATTTAATTCAGTGGGACTTACTTCCAAGTGAACATGCACAGGAACAGGCCATAAGACTGTGCACATATGACAACCTTCCAAAAACATGGAAGGCAGCACTGTAGGAATAGCACTACTGTGCCAGCTAGGCGAGGCCATATTTTGTGTCCCCAATAACCTCTGTGGCTATGCCACTTTCACTGCACTTTACATTGTATCCTGCAAAAACTAAAATGAGAGGTATCAGCAATGTGGCTGCAACAGACATCAACAAGTTTGAGTGTGATTATGACAGCTATCATCATGCCAATGGGAAAAAAGTGTCAGAAAGTTTAACAGTTTGTTTTTTTAAGTACTATGCATAGCAGACAGGGCTGCCTTAAAAGACTATTTGAATCTTTCATTTGGTCTGGAATATGGCAGCCCGGGAACTGCCATATTCAACAATGTTGGAAATTCTTCACTGGCTCACCCTGTGCTCTTAGATGCAATTCAATGTACTTGCCCTAAAGCCTTTAAAGGCCTACATGGCTTTGGGACCTGATCCCTGAAAAGGCCATCTGTCCTCTTTTGAAGACTGGCTGGTGGAGATCATAGGGCTTTTTTGTAACACACACACCCAGTTGTAGCACACAACTTAACTTGTTGTCATTTAGGTGCCATATTAAGACCTGTTTGTTCTCCTGGACAGTTGGGTAATGACTGTTCAACACTCCTTGTTCTTTAAAAAACATTTAAATCTTTGTTATTGTGGGTTTTATGTGACGTATACACTTTGTTTTTACATGTGATTAATTTTTGAAAGCTTTGAAGATCTTAAAAGAAGGCAGTTGGGATATAAAGTACACGAACACTCATGCAGACCTGTAGAGAGAGCACCTGAAGACTACCTTCTCCCTATACCAATAAGCTTCTTTTCAGTTTTGCTAAATATGAGGTAGAGGCTGGTACCATTCTGATTTTGCAAAAGGGAAACACACACCGAAAATCTTTTGCATAAACCTACAGTCCCTGAGCCCATAGCTGAGCTGGGATTTGCACTGGGTTGCCCCAGGTCTAGGCTAAACACTCACTCAATGGGTCAGTAGACTCCAGGGAAGAGAGCTGCAGATTTAAGCAATGCTGGCTTTCATAGCACACAGATCTGTGTTGAGCCGAATGACAGGCAAAGTGCATGCCATCATCCTGAATGATTGAACTCCCCAGAATGAGGCAGACAGACTCACAGGATTTGTCTTGAGTTTCCTCCAGATTTGCTAACTAAAGCAAAGAGGAGCCACTGAGAATCTCCCTGGAGTATTTAACTATTTTTATTGCAGCTGTGTATTTTTTTTTTGTAAGCCATGCAAGAGAACAGAGGACTTTAGTTACTGTCAGCCACTATTTATCAGATGTGCAGCTAACATTTCCAATTTATTGCTCTTCGTTTCAGTACTTTCCATCTGGTACAGCAGGACATAACTAAGTAGACAGCATGTATCTGTTGTATCACAGAAGTGACAAGGCAAACAGGATAGCAACTACATAGGTTTTTATAAAATATGGCAAAATAAGCCATGGTACCTGAGAGTTGGGCCATACAGCAGCCCAAGTTCATAATCTTCTGCAGGATTAGACCCATGTAAGTGCCTTGGGTTTGTGCTCCTTCCTCCCCCACCAAGCATAGCATACAAGGTGAAAAAGCCCAAACCTATGCATGGCCCACCCACATGATCTGTCCCCACTGAAACAAGTGTGTACGGATTTCAAGAGTAAGGACTAAGTATGCCAGCCTCCAAATGGGATCTGGGGATCCTTTGGAATTACAGCTCATCTCCAGACTCCAGAGTTCAGCTCCCCTGAATGGATGCTTTGGAGGGTGGACTCTATGGCATTGTAGCCCACTGAGGTCCTCATCTTCCTCAGGCTCCATCCCCAAATCCCCAGCAGTTCCTCAACCTGGATCTGGCAACTCTACCCTCCTTCCCCTGCCGGTGGCCGGGGGGGACCGGCAACCCTAGTAAGGGGCTTATTTGCGTTAGCGTCTTTTTGGCCTCTAAGAGAAATGGGAGCAGAAATGCTGCACAGCCTTGCTCTTAGCTTTCATTCTGTGTCTGATCTGAAATGTGGAACACTCCTGAGTTGGCCACATATCAGATTATAATGTTAGTATCATAGGAAACTCATATTTTCAAGTTATAACTGCTTTACTTGCCATTTCGCCCCATTTGTTTTCATGCAACTGTGAAGAGGTAAATCTCCCATCTCAGCAATCAGAACAGAATCTACTCTATCAATCCCTTTTTTGAACATACTAGGAACATTTATTCAAATATATAGGAGTGGTGAGGTTTCCTTGAAGAAACCACTCCTGGAAGGTTCATAAGCACGTTATTAAAACCAGAGGTACCCAACTAAGATTTCATTGTCTTCTTAAGCGGATACTCTAAATATGTGTTCATCAGATTCTGTTATCTTAATTGGGGACACACTAAACATAATAATTGTCTCCTCTATGAAGAAAAAGAGACAGAGGGCTGTTTTCAATTTAACTGAGATAATGGATCGTTATTGAAAAGCAATCACTCAAGAGCCTTTCACATGGAAAGATTACGCAGGGAACACAGCATCCCATGGAACAGGATACTAGATTGCTGTCAGGCTCTAATCACAGATACAGCTCTGAAAAAGATGCAGAGGAGTACAATCCTTGCCACTCCTTCCATATGGAGGGACTCACAGAATCCCTTTTAGAATGTCATCTGTGAACACAGAAAATTACAGAGGAAGCATTCCAGCTTGATATTGACATTAAAACCCATTTTATCCCATCCATTTAATTTCCCGTTAAAGTTGCCATTTTCGGGGTCAAATCTGTCTCCTGTTCTGCCATGCGGTTTGGGACATCGAACTCCTTACTATTAATCTTAAATTAGGTGTTCCATTGATTTTTACATTACTTAAATGGTACTAACATTCAGCATATTGGGACTGTTTATTTGAAACCCATTTCCTTTCCACTTTTCTTCCAAAGGTACCATAAGTAAAAGGTCAGTAGGATTTATATTTCCAATTCCAAAAACAGTAAGTAATAAATATATAAATATTTCCAATCATGAACTTGTGTTCTTACAATTCTAAACTTGTTAATTTGGAAGCAGTTCCCACTAAATCCAACTGTATTTGTAACTTCACTTAAGAGTACTTCTTGTGCAGAAATTGCTTCTTCCCAACCATGCTTAAGATCAGGTACGTCATTTACATTTCAAGTACTCGAGCATCACTGGGTCTGTAGATTAGAAAAAGTGTCAGAACCAATCATTTTTTCAGTGATGTCTGTCTTTTTTTTAAACTTCCAGTTTTCACTGGGCAGAAGAGAACAGACTGAAAAATAAGTGTGAATGTTAACCAAAATAAAGCTTCCTTTCCTTGCATACCAATGATTTAGACAATATTTGTTTCTTACCCTTACTCAGTAGTTAAAAAGAAAATAAATCCAGCCAGGAAACACAGTGGCTGCATTGTACTTGTGGTGGTGGGAAGTCAGAGAACCTGAACTGATGTTAGATTTCATAGTTGAATTAGCATGCAGTAGCAGCACTTATATGGCCTGATATGCAAAGTGCTAATTAAGGCACAGCAAGTGGATCATGCACCTGTTGCTGTTTTATTCAAGAGGCATTGTTTGGGTTCCTGTAGATTTACATCAAAAACCATTTTCTATAGTCATTTGAACTGGATGGAATTCAGGTTCAATTTACAGTATTCAAGATGCTTTTAAAGTGAGTGCTTTTCAACATTTCAGTCCTCCCCTACCTCTCCCTAAGAACTTTGCCCTCTTTGAAATAAAGAAAACTGTGGCCTGTTTGAGTTACAAATTTTGTCCTCAAAAATCCCCTACAGAAAGTTACATAACCACTTTCACAACACTGTACTAACATTTGTTTTAAAATGCCTGTGTGGTTTTTGGAAAATCTATTACATCAACTTTAAAAGATTTTACATGAATGGATTAATATTTGATTTCATTTACAAAAAAAAACACCCCTGTGACAAATGAACTTCTATATTACACCTTTCTAAAATACATAAAAGATGACATTATGTTTTCAACTTACATTGTTAAAAACAGTGCCATATGTTCTTCAATCAAAAAACAATCTTCAACCCCACAAATTACAGAGGGTGCTAATTCTACTTACCTCTGAAATTCTAGCTGAGCCTCTATTTTTCAAATGCAAACAAACAGCATAGAAAACTGGCTCCATTAATGGAGCTGCATGCTTTCAATGGGCTCTTCAAGCTGAAAACAGTTATTGATATATAGGTATATGACTTTATGGAAACACAAAGACTTCATGGAGGTGCGCACTGGTGTGCAGTTCAAAGCATACATATGGTATAAGAAGGAGGCAAGGGGTTAAAGAAGGACTGGGGGGGTCTTACACAGTGCAGGGTATAGATGTCTTTTAGCTGTGATGCTATGAAGACCTGGAAAATTAGTGAGCTTTACTTCCGAGTAAGCATACACAGATCCTGCAGGTAACTCTACCAGCTGATTTCACACAAGTAAACCAGTTTGCATATTCAGTCTGCGAACTGGAAAGAGGTGAAGCCCCTGGGAGAAAAAAAAGTTAACGTCAAGGGCGGTTTCCATTGAGATTTTAAATCCTGCCTGACTATACTTCGGCGTATATAACACAGAGAACGTTTCTGTAACTCGCCCTCATCTTTCAGATAGGCCAGCATAAAAAGGTCCAATCTGTTTATTATAGAGGCATATATGCTCCATCATCAGTACCGGGAAAGTACTTCGGAGATCTCAACTGAAGAGCGGGGTGTAAATATGTGAATGCGTAAAAGAGCTTTCCTCCAACTGCCAATCTTTTATCCGAGCTGAAGAGAGCCCAGGAACAATTTTGTTCTGCCTTCCTCCCTCCCTTTTTTAAAAAGTGGAAATTATACACGCTCCTTTGCAAAGAAACCAAAAGACACCCCCCGCGGCCAATTTCCATATAAATGGTCATTTCTGAAGTGACCGTATCAATCCCACAGGAGGGGCTGTATTACCTGTCAGCAGCCGCGGCGGCTCCCTCCTGTCCCGGCGTTTATATATCCCCGTGCCGTGACTTGAACAAGTGTGGTCTGCCAGGGCTTCCGCAGCTGCTGCTGTTCCCGCCGATGCCCATAAGAGCTCTGCAGCAGCCTCGCTCTCGCCGTGCAAGAAGCGCCGGCTAGCCTGGCGGAGGAGGAGGAGGAGGGGGAGTGAAGACCCACTGAAGGAGCGGCTTAGCTCTGACTCCTCTCAGTCACCGCATGGGGATATTAGCGCAGTCTACGCTTTCTATTGGCTCTGATCACCAAACAAACCACGATCGGCCCTTCAAGAGGCCGTAGCCCGACCCGCCTCCCCCCCCTCTCGCGTCCTCCGCTCTATCCCGGTAGTTTCTGCTGCTAGGGCACAAATTGCGCGGCTACCTTCAGTCCAAGCGCTTGTTGGTCACCCTGGGCTCCTGGGCTGTGAATTTGCAGGCCGGCGCGGAGGTTGACTTTTTCCTCTCTGTTCAGCCAAGCTTGTAGAATTCCAACCCGAGCGCTGGGAGTGAGGGGGAAGGACCAGAAAGAATCGCCTATTTATTATAAGTTTCCCTTTGACATAATATTTCCATAGTGGACATATAGGGTCCAGGGAGGGGAAACACGTGGATTGTAACGGTCCAAAATGGTAGCACCCTTCCCTAAAAAGAAGGGACATGTTCAAGGGAATTAAAATTAAAAAAACAACAACATACTTTTAAACGGTATGTATAAATACTTCAGTGGAGGCAGGCTGATGTGTGTTTAAATGGTACAGCTTGAAGCTATCATTTTGTATCTCCTGGGACCCTCAGGTTTATGAAATCCTCCAAAATGGCAGTTATTCATTACTCCAAAGGGTTTATAGCACTGATTATTTTTTCACCCGTAATTTATAAGGGATACTTTTAATTCCAAATATATCGCAGTAGGAGAGACAAACCTTAGAACTGTCATAACAGTTTGCATCCTGAATACAGCTTTTGGAATTATCCCTGTATGCATAAAACTCCAATGACATTGGAGTATACTGTGTCTCCCAGTAGTAATGTATGGCTGTGAGAGTTGGACTAGAAGGAAGGCTGAGCGCCAAAGAATAAATTCTTTTGAACTATGGTGCTGGAGAAGACTCTTGAGGGACTGCAAGGAGATCAAATCATTCAATCCTAAAAGAAATCAACCCTGACTGTTCCCTGGAAGGCCAGATCTTGAAGTTGAAGCTCAAATACTTTGGCCACCAAATGAGAAGGGAACACTCACTGGAGAAGCCCTTGATGCAGGGAAAGATTGAAGGTCAAAGAAGAAGGGGACGGCAAAGGATGAGATGGCTAGACAGTGTCATCAATGCAACGAACATAAAATTAAGCAAACTTCAGAGAACAGCAGAAGACAGGAGAGCCTGGCGTGATCTGGTCCATGGGGTTGCGAAGAGTCAGACTTGACCGTGCGACTGAACAACATGCTATGCCTTGTTTGAAAAATTAATCTGTGGCTTGGACAGGGCAAGAATTCAGAACCAAAGAGCTAGAACTTGCCTTGCCTACACCCTCTGACTAAAGGACAGGAGATTTTTATACATACTTTCAGTAATCATTGTTTTCTTCTTTCAATTTGTCCTTGCAGCAATACTCATGATGGAGAGAAAAGTTGCTTCATGTGAACAAAGGTAGACTGCCAAGAGACCTAGGAAAGATGTACAGTAAGAAAGGGTCTTGTTGCAAGAGCTATATAGCATTCAGTTGGGCTCAGGATTTGATTGTCTACACTCGTTCCACAGAAAAGTTTTGCATTGCAAAGTGGCCACAAGTAACATATGATGTTAGACTGGGGATACCCAATTCTCATATCCAAGTCATCACTTGAAGTTGCTATAATCAAACGATACATTTTTAAGCCAGCCCAAACTTACTCCAGAATGCTTCATGTAACAATCCAGAGGAGTTAGCCGTGTTAGTCTGATGAAGAGAGCTGTGTTTCTCAAAAGTTTATGCTTCAATAAAGTTTGTTAGTCTTAAAAGTGCTACTGGGCTTTTTACTATCATGTAACAATAACATGTATGCTCATGAATGGAGATACACACAAACACACCCTATGTAGATTTTAATATATTTTCAGGAGGTCATATAGTCTACAGCTACTATAGCATCACACTTTGTCCTCAGCCTTGGATTAATCACCCCCAGTCCATAGTTAAATAAAGACAATTTACCTAACATCCTTTATAGGTGGATCCAAGGAAGTCTTCTAGCCAGGCAGTGACCAGACCTAGAGCTAGACCAGTTTAGCTTCGGCCAGGTTGTGCTTTCCAACCATACCCTGCTTCTTGGAGTTGACAGTGAACATGTTGAAGGTAGTGTAACAGACACCCAGTTAGAAATTGGGTTTGGGCTCAGGGAAAGTGAGCTATTTGCCAAAATGTACAATCTCAGCCAGAGAACTCGGGGCTGAAGTACTCACTTTACTATTGAAGTGAGCATTATAGGTTGCCAAATTTGTACTCTGAGACCAGTATAGGAGGTTTGGTGGCATCTCTCTTGATGCTCGAGATAAGAAAATGAGCCTTATGGTTGTGATGAAGTATACAGCATAGTCCATAACCAACTTGCTCTGGAATAGTTGCATTTCAGCTGATGTAATTATACTGTGTTGTTGTTGTGTTAGCTAGAATTAATGAATCATAACGTATCCACTAACCTCTCCTTTCATCACTGCAACTGTGATACATTGTCACTGTTTTCCTAATTTACCCGCCTGGCTGCCCACCTTTAATTTATTTTTTTGTGCCTGTCTATTTTAATAGCTTTCAACATGCCTCTTTCACTTACGTCCGCTTTACTGCATATTTAATCTTTTCCTTTATGAATATAATGACCTTCCACAGGTTATTGTAATCCTATTAGCAACATGGGGTATTTTAAAGTCACTTGACTTTGTAAATAATTTGATTTACTCTGGCTTACTTGGGGCCTGCAAATGGGCAAGATCAACAACTGCCTGTACTTGTGCATTCTCTGTAGTGGCCCCCTCCCTTTGGAATGGCCTGCCTGTGGAGGTCAGGAAGGTGTCCACATTTCTGGCCTTCTGCAAAATATGTAAAACAGAACTCTTCAGGAGGGCATTTTTTTTTCAAAGGAATGATTCAGAAAGACATTTCGATAGAATGGGACTGTGGATTATACTACTAATATGCATAATCTGTTGTGTATGTTTTTATTTTGCTCTCCCTACATTCTGTTTCTGCTTATATCATCCCATTTCTTATAATGTTTAACATGCCAGGTTTACTACTTGCAGCTTGTTTGAGATTTCTGCAGTCCTAGTCCTATTACACTGTTTATTAGACTTTCTTATCCTATTGATTGTACTGACTTATTTAATCCACTTTGAGAAAGTCAGACTATAAATAACATATATAAATAATAAATATTTTTTCCTTCTTAGTAAATAATGTTGGCTTAAAGTATTCATGTTTAACCTTTCATTCTTTCTCCTTACGAAAATGTTTAGTGAGATTCCTGTTATTGCAAAACAATAACTTAAAAGTTCCTTTCTGCCTGAAATGGGGAAAAAATGAATCCTTCTAGGAAAAATGGTAGTAACTATGAGGGGGATGATACAGTCTCATTGACTTAAGAGTGTCATTGACTTAAGTCTCATTGACTTAAGACTTTAAAGACTATTCTTCCTTAAATATATGAATCCTCCCATTTCTTAAGGTAAATCTCATGTAAACTTCTTCAAGTGAGTGGAAGAACATTTATCAAAATACTGCATAGATAGTGTCTACTGTGCTTAACAAAAGCTGAAATAAGTCAAAGGTTTGTACATATGCAGTAAAAAAAACTGTAAAGATGGGCTTTATATGTAAAAAAGTTTAAAAGAAAAAAGAATCAGTATTCCTGTTAGACTCGTCTTCTGTTTTGAATAAGAAGAGAGAGTACAAATTGCATCCACAAAGGGGAGATTATTTAAAATTTAGACCAGTTCTTTACCAGCCTACAGAAATAAATTGCACCTCTGGCCACCAGCACTACCACAATTTGACCTCCATGAGCAGTGCTGGTTTCAAATGTTCCCCAAACTGCAAACCTTAATTGTAAGTAGAAGTGTAGCCTATCTACAACAACTTGCATACTTCCTCTCATATAATCTGCCCTACTAGTTAGCAGCATCTCTGTCTTGTCTCAATTACATTTCAGACTATTCACACACACACACACACATTCCATGAGTAAAACACTATGGCTGCAGTCACAGGTGACATTTGATGTGGAGGGGAAGCAAGCCTATTTCCCCCAGTGGAAATTGACACGGCATTGCAAGATCACATGTCCATTGTAGGTGCAGGCTCAGCCCATCACTGCCCGATCAGATGAGTGGGGGGGGTTTGCCTTTTGTTTCCCATGCGCATAAATGACGAATCACACCTCCGCACTGAGGGTTCCCCATGGAGTATGCGATAATGTGCAGACTGCTAAGTGAGGAAAAAAATGGCATGGAGTCAGGATGGAATGAGCAAACTATCTCGACAGCATGAGAGCGTGCTTGAGCAATCAGACTGCGATCAGACATCAGGACCAGACTTTCCCTGGTGTCCTTTAACTCCACTTCCATGGCAGAGCAGCACAGGGTACCAACGACTGTGGGACCTTTCCCAGATGTTGCAGTTTGATCATGCCCTTTAGATCCATCAGGCATTTGCAGCTAAGTCAGATCTAAAGGCAAGTCTGACTGCAGCCTATATCGGGACGTCATTGGCCACCAAAACACAGATAACTCGAAATACTTGAATAAGCTCACTCACCTATTTCTTGGAGATGTTAAACAGCATGGGGTGCAAGATGGAATCTTGGGGCAATCTAAAAGTCAATGGCCATGGGATGGAGCTACAGTATCCCAGCATCACCTTCTGAAAGTTGCTTGCCAAAAAATCCTGGAACCACTGCAAAACTGGGAACCCCCTTGGTCCATTTCAGAAGCCCAGAAGAAGTCCAGGCTTGGTGATATTAAACGTCACTGAAAGGCCCAGGAAAATAATCAGGGTTGTATTGTCCATGTCCTCCTTCTGATGTGGGTCATCTACCACAGTGACCAAGGATTATGTCGCCAAACAAAGCCAGAAACCAGATTGATAATAAGGTTCTTCCTCTACTTCCATTAATGTGATGGTTGCATATGCTTCTGTCTGTCCTTTGTAGTGCTGTGGCAAGACTTGGCATCCCCATTCATTTCAATGGAAGGAACAAATTGCATACACTTGTGAAAGTGAAGAGAGAAACTGAAGCAAGCTGGAAAATTCTACATGTTCATTAAAGTTCCCACCCTTAGAATGAGTGCTTATTTTATAATGACTGTGAGGTTCCTTTTTGTTACCTAAATTTATATACTTACCCATTACATGTCCTTCTACAAGTGTATTGGGGGTGAGAAATTTGATGTCTTGTTAGTAGGTTCCCTTTTTTAAAGCTATATTTGTTTTAAAAAACTATAAAAATCAAACAGTTTGGTGAGGAAAGAAAATCATGCCAACCTAGAACAAATAACCAGTGTATGAGCCCAAGGTTACTTACAGGGCCGGCTCACCTACTAGGCAAGCTAGGTGCTCGCCTAGAGTGCACCGGCCGCAGGGGCGCCAAACTGCGAAAAGCCCGTCACCGCTGCCTCCCCGCCACTGCCAGTGAAGAGCACCCCGGTGGGGTGCAGGAGGTGGCGGTGCAGCTTGCCCACCCTCCCCCTCCCCCCTCAGAAAGCCGGTGCTGGGAGTGCAGCTGCAGAGCGCCCAGGCAAGCCGGCGCTGGGAGGGAAGGGGCAGGGGTTAAAACCCCCGCCTCTTTCCTGGCTTGCCTGGGCACCCTGCAGCTGCAGAGCTCACAGGCAAGCCGACAGTGGGAGGGAAGGGGCAGGGGTTTAACCCCCACCTCTTCCCTGGTTTGCCTGGTGCTGGGAGGGAAGGGGCAGGGGTTAAAACCCCCGCCTCTTCCCTGGCTTGCCTGGGTGCCCTGCAGCTGCGGGGTGCCCAGGCAAGCCGGCGCTCACCCGCCCTCCCCCTCCCCCTGGAGGGGGAGAGGAGGCAGGGGCAGCATAGTGGGTGTCTCTAGGACCCACCGAGAGGTTGGCATCTGCGCCTGCCTAGGACGCAGAGACACCTCAAGCCAGCCCTGATTGCTTATAATTCAGTACCACCTTGGGGCCACTTTGAACATTTTGCGGAGGAAAATCTCTGTTTTCCACCCAGTATACATGGCCTGGCATGATGTGGTCCATGGGGTCATGAAGAGTTGGACTCGACTGTGCGAATGAACAACATACATGGAATGGGGCATTTCATCCATTTGCAGCTCTCTGATAAATGTATCATAACTCTATGATGCATGTTTGCAAATGTGCATTTGTAGTATTTACTCCTTATTGAATTAAATTCTATTTAGTAGTATACCTAAAGTGCAGTGTATGAGATGGCTCTCATAAGATGTAGGTGATTCACACACTGAATTAAGGTTATGCAAGTTTGGAAGGCAGTGATTGGCAGTGAAAAGAAATGTTAAAGTTCTCCTCTTTGTGTGGTCTGCTTTATAGTTGTGAAGGCCCAGAGAAAGTGGAAAAACTAATAAATTTTGGGGGGATTGCTTTTTGAACGAAGAATGTATAGTATGAACAAGTCTGAGAACTTCCTCAGTTATTCTGACTGGGAAACTTTGGGGATTACTGGGAGCAAAAAAACCCTCTTATCCTATAGAGGTATGCAATATATACAACAGACATATACAACTGTGGAGATATACAACATTTTGGGGAATACTTTTTGTTTATATGTAACCAATTTTGGCAAAAATTAATATGCCATGATGTGTTTAATGATAATGCTTTTTAAAGAGTTCAATGTTTTCAATGTTCTAAAGTTTAGCTTAATATCCAAACATGCTAGTAATATTGTGACTCTGGGAGAATTTCTGTTCAGATTATACATTTTTGTTCATTTACTACAGAATTTGTTTTCTGCCTTTAATGTTTATTTTTTCCCTACTTCTCAGATGGCACAGAGTACAGCAGTTTGCAACTCTTTCTGAAGTATTCTATATACTTGCATTTTTTCTTATAGAAAACTAAGATATTCATGCCTCTACATTCCATAGATATGTTAGATAGTACTGTTTTATATGCCAACTAAATTATAAATGATACATGTTTATATTGTTTAATCAGTAAAAGTAGTTTAGGTTTAACAGGAAAGTATTGCATATATTTTGTTTTCCCCCAAATTCTTTTTTTTTCCAGAAAAAATGGGGGAGGGACACAATTTTTCCCATGCCTTCAAGTTTTTGGAAACTTCTCTTGTTTCCCCAAAGACTTTTTCATTCCATTTTTTTTCACAAGGAAAAACTGGAAACTTTAGAGGGCTCTGGAAAAAAAGAACTTCCTATTAAATATTGTCCTTTTTAGAATGAACAAAATGTTTTAAAGGCAAAGTTTTAATCACTCAGAATAAATAAAAATATATTTGTGTATGACAATCTACAAGTTTAGATAATGATAACATTGCATATACTGTAGACATATAACCCATATTTTCAATGATATGTTCATTTAAATGTGTCACGTTCTGTCCAAAATTAGTATCCTATTGAAGATACTATACTATTGAAGCTTTAAATATTCTGAATCTTTAACTTGCTAGCAAATATGGTATTATGCCTATTGTAATTGTATAAGGCTCTTTCTGTCCAATATGTTTACTTTTGTTTATTACTACATTTGTGGCTTATATTTTTATTTTTTCCCTATATTTTCTGCCTCTCAAATGAGAAGAACTAAGACGTGCAAGGGTGCAACAGTTTGTCGTCCCCCCGTCCCCCCGCCGTATTGGATATATTCACAATTTTGCTTGTAGAACACAAAGGCATTTTTACTTTTAAATATCATAAATTGCTTAATTTTATATACCACTTTAATTGTAAATGATATATGTTTTAATTCAATAAAACAAGTGTAGGTTTGATAAGAAAATATTGTATTGAATTTCCATTCTTCTCAAAGTTTCATTTTCCCCCAAAAGTTAAAAAATGGGGAATACTAGCTTAAGCATTTCTGGAAATTCTACATCTGTAGTCTGCTTCCAAACAAAACAAAACAAAAAACAAAGAGTCCTTCCTTCTCCCTGGCTTCCTCTATATAACCAAAGCAAATAACAGAAATTCAGTGCCTTCTCAGAAAAAAGGAACTTCAGTCCTTATTCATTTAGAACATAAGAACAAAAGAACAAGTAGAGATTTTTTTTAAAAAAAATCCTGCCTTTGAACTGCATTAATTGTGAATGGAATTACTTTCTACTAGTGCCCATAGATACAAGTTTTTCCCCAAAATCCCATTATTACTAAGGACAATGGGAGATAAAAGCTGATGATAACATTCAGTTCTTCTCATATATTATTTCATTCAGTCATTTGTAGCCCACCTTTCTCTCCAGAGATGACTGAAAGTGGCTTACATCATTCCCCAGTCCTCCATTTTATTCTTCACAAGTGTGCTCCAGTCCATGAAGACTTTTGGTTTAGTGAAATGTCTGTCTGTCTGTCTGTCTGTCTGTCTGTCTCTCTCTCTCTCTCTCACACACACACACACAAAACACTTGGGTGTTAAAGCTCAGCTTCCACAATATTTATATTCCTCTTATAGATGATTTCCTGAATATCTCAAGAGCTTCACCAAATCTTGCCTTCTTTGGGGAAAGTAGTTCACTGACCACTTTGTTTAGTGCAGTTTATTTGGCTTCAATAGTGCAAATTGTGTGTGATTTATTTATTTTTGCATCCACAATCTTAGTAGCACAGTAATAGATTTGGTGGCTGTCATATTGAAAGAAAGTGATCACAGAATGTCTGAAGTTAACAAATGACTTCATGTCTTACCACAAAGGTAACACTTCCAGTATTATGTTCAGTCTTGAAATCATCTGTTAGGCATACAGGCTCAGTACTGCTCCAGAAGGTGGAATGCTCCAAGACATGTTACTAACATCAGTCCTCAACTGTTCCAAGGAACAAGGCCTAATTCTAATTAAATGTCTTATTTATTTTGTGTTTGAAGAGTATAAGGATTACGATCCTTATGAATAGTATAAGGATTCCATGATCCAAGTTATGAAGAATTTTGGATCTGGATTTTGGCTGCAGCTGATGTTGAGGAGAGCAGTGCTAACAAAGAAGAAACCATTAAAACAGCAGAATGCTTCTACCATAAAATTCCTTAAGACACATGTTAATACTAAACAATCTCCCCATATATTTCCCAACCTAGTATGACTGAAATTGCACCAGTGAGTTCAGTGGCTTATTTCAGATTAAGTAGATTCAGGAATATTTCTTCAGTTGCTCCAGAAAATAACTAGCCAGAGAAATCAAATTAAGAGTCGATTAACAGTCATATTCCTTTGTGTTAAGTATGAGATGTCAGTCAGCTCTTAACAAGTAATTCAGCTATATTTGAACATGGCAGAAACCAACACAAGAACAGGAGAGCAACAGGCTCTCTTTTAAACTTTCCAGGAGAATATAACCATGCCCCTAAATGAGTTAACAACCAATTAAACTGCCTAGGTAAAGGCCAATGAAACTAGTTCCCTCCAGAACCTTTCTTATGTTCTGATTGGTCTACTGCACAGAGTAGCCAATCAGAGCATGCCTTACACGATACTAGCTCTTAGTTGAAGCTCAGGCATACATACATAATAATACATAACACTTTGTATGATTGTAGATGTGGACACATGGCTGTAAGAAGAAAAGCTATATGAGTTTGTTTCCAAACACAGTTCAAAGTACTGGCACTCATTTATAAAGTCCTAAACAGCTTGGCTCTCTCATGGATCACTGCCTTGACAATGGCAAGGGGGCTTGTGTAGTTTGAAGAGGCTGCAGGCTATGCCATGGAGGCCACCCAGGATGGACAGGCCACAGCAGAGAACTCAGATAAAATGTGAACCACTGGAGAAGGAAATGGCAACCCACTCCAGTATCTTTGCCAAGAAAACCCCATGGACAGTAACAAAAACTAAAAGATGTGACACCAAAAAATGAGCCCCTCAGATCAGAAGGTGTCCAATATGCTACTGGGGAAGAGCAGAGGGCAAGTACAAGTAACCCCAGAAAAAGTGAAGCGGCTAGACCAATGCTGAAAGGATGCTCAGCTGTGGGTGTGTCTGATGGTGAAAGGAAAGTCTGGTGCTGCAAAGAACAATACTGCATAGGAACCTGGAATGTAAGATCTATGAATCAAGGTAAGTTGGATATCATCAAAAATGAGATGGCAAGACTGAACATCGACATCTTGGGAATCAGTGAACTAAAGTGGATAGGAATGGGCGAATTTAACTCAGAAGACCATTATATCTACTACTGTGGCCAAGAATCCCATAGAAAAAACAGTGTGGCCTTTATAGTCAACAAGACAGTGAGAAGGGCAGTAATGGGATACAGTCTCAAAAATGACAGAATGATCTCAGTCCAAATCCAAGGCAAACCATTCAACATCACAGTAATCCAAGTCTATGTCCTAACCACTGACACAGAAGAGGCGGAAGTGGACTGGTTCTATGAAGACCTACAACACCTCCTAGAACGAACACCAAAAAAAGATGTCCTTATCATCATAGCGGACTGGAATGCTATGGTAGGAAGTCAAAAGGTAACCAGAATAATGGACAAGTTTGGCCTTGGAGAACAAAATGAAGCAGTACAAAGGCTAACAGAGTTTTGTCAAGAGAACACACTGGTCATAGCAAACACTCTCTTCCAACAACCTAAGAGGCGACTCTACACATGGATATCACCAGACGGGCAACACTGAAATCAGATTGATTATATCATTTGCAGTCAAAGATGGAGAAGCTCTATCCAGTCAGTAAAAACAAGACCAGGAGCTGACTGTGGCTCAGATCTTGAGCTACTCATTGCAAAATTCAGGCTTAAACTGAAGAAAGTTGGGAAAACCACTAGGCCATTCAGGTTTGACCTAGATCACATCCCTTATGAATATATAGTGGAGGTGAAGAATAGGTTTAAGGGACTAGATTTGATAGACAGAGTGCCTGAAGAACTATGGACGGAGGTTCGTGACATTATACAGGAGGCAGCAATCAGCATCATCCCAAAGAAAAAGAAATGCAAGAAAGCAAAGTGGCTTTCTGATGAGGCTTTACAAATAACAGAGGAAAGAAGGAAAGTGAAAGGCAAAGGTGGAAAGGAAAGATTTACCCAACTGAATGCAGATTTCCAGAGAACAGCAAGGAGAGATAAGGAGGCCTTCCTGAATGAACAATGCAAAGGCTTCAGCAGCATGTGGATAGAGAACTGCCAGAAGTACAAGCTGGGTTTCAAAGAGGTTGAGGAACAAGAGCACAAATTGCCAACATTCGCTGGATTATGGAGAAATCAAGGGAGTACCAGAAAAACATCTACTTCTGCTTCATTGACTACGCTAAAGCCTTTGATTGTATGGATCACAACAAACTATGGCAAGTCCTTAAAGAGATGGGAGTACCAGACCACCTCACATGTCTCTTGAGAAACCTGTATAAGGGTCAAGAAGCGACAGTTAGAACCGGATATAGAACAACTTGGGAACAGTGACCATAATGTCATTGAGTTTAACATTTGAACAGATAGGGAGTTGCCCAAAAAGACTGACACAACCACTTTTAACTTTAAAAGGGGTAACTTATCTGGTATGAGGGGACATGTGAGGAAGAAATTGAAAGGAAGAGTGGAGAAGGTCAAAACCATTGGGGAAGCTTGGAGACTATTTAAAAATACAGTCCTAGAAGCTCAGAAAAAATATATACCACAGGTTAGGAAAGGTACAAATAGGTATAGAAAAAAGCCTGCATGGTTAACAAATAAAGTAATGGAAGCTGTAAAAGGTAAGAAGGATTCCTTTAAGCGGTGGAAAGCTAGTCTTAATGAGGTTGGTAAAAGGGAACACAGACTATGGCAAATAAAATGCAAGTCTGTGATCAGGCAAGCAAAAAGGGAATATGAGGAGCATATCGCAAAAAACATAAAGGCCAACAATAAAACTTTCTTCAAATACATTAGAAGTAGGAAGCCAGCCAGGGAGGCAGTGGGGCCCTTGGATGACCAAGAGGTAAAAGGAGTAGTGAAGGATGATAGGGAAATGGCTGAGAAGCTGAATGCATTTTTTGCCTCTGTCTTCACTGTGGAAGAGGAGAAGTGTTTGCCCACTCCAGAAGCACTGATTTCGGGAGGGGGTTTGAAAGACCTGAATCAGATTGCGGTGACAAGAGAGGAAGTCCTCCGACTGATGGACAATTTAAAAACTAATAAATCACCAGGCCCGGATGGCATTCATCCGAGAGTTCTGAAAGAACTCAAATGTGAACTTGTGGATCTCCTGACAAAAATATGTAATCTTTCTTTAAAATCTGCCTCCATTCCTGAGGACTGGAAGGTAGCTAATGTCACTCCCATCTTTAAAAAGGGCTCCAGGGGAGATCCGGGAAATTACAGGCCAGTCAGCCTGATGTCGATAATCGGGTAAGTTGGTGGAAACTGTTATTAAGGAAAGAATTAGTAGGCACATTGATGAACAAAAACTATTGAGGCAGACTCAGCATGGGTTCTGTAAGGGAAGATCTTGTCTCATTAACCTGTTAGTGTTTTTTGAGGGAGTGAACAAACATGTGGACAAGGGGGACCCAATAGATATTATTTACCTTGACTTCCGGAAAGCTTTTGATACAGTTCCTCATCAAAGGGTCCTAAGTAAGCTCAATAGTCATGGGATAAAAGGACAAGTCCTCTTGTGGATCAAAAACTGGCTTATAAATAGGAAACAGAGAGTGAGTATAAATGGGAAACTTTCTCAGTGGAGGGTGGTAAGCAGTGGGGTACCACAGGGATCAGTACTCGGTCCGATGCTTTTTAACTTGTTTATTAACGATTTGGAATTGGGAGTAAGCAGTGAAGTGGCTAAATTTGCAGATGACATGAAGTTGTTCAGGGTGGTGAAAACCAGGAAGGATTGTGAGGCACTCCAAAGGGATCTGTCAAGGATGGGTGAGTGGGCGTCAACGTGGCAAACAGGGTTCAATGTGGCCAAGTGCAAAGTGATGCACATTGGAGCCAAAAATCCTAAATATAAATACACGTTGATGGGGTCTGAACTGGCAGAGATGGACCAAGAGAGAGATCTTGGAGTCATAGTGGATAACTCAATGAAGATGTCTAGACAGTGTGTAGCTGCAATAAAGAAGGCCAACGCTATGCTGGGGGTTATTAGGAAGGGAATTGAAAACAAATCAGCCAGTATCATCATGCCCCTGTATAAATCATTGGTGCGACCTCATTTGGAATACTGTGTACAGTTCTGGCCACCACATCTCAAAAAGGATATTATAGCATTGGAAAAAGTGCAGAGAAGGGCAACTAGAATGATAAAAGGGTTGGAACACCTTCCCTATGAAGAAAGGTTAAAATGCTTGTGGCTCTTCAGCTTGGAGAAACGACCGCTGAGGGGTGACATGATCAAGGTTTGTAATATTATGAATGGGATTGAGCAGGTTGAGAAAGAAGTACTTTTCTCCCTTTCTCACAATACAAGAACTCGTGGGCTCTCCATGAAATTGCTGAGCAGTCAGGTTAGAACAGATAAAAGGAAATACTTCTTCACCCAAAGAGTGATTAACATATGGAATTCACTGCCACAGGAGGTGGTGGCAGCTACAAGCATGGACAGTTTCAAGAGGGAATTAGATAAACATATGGAGCAGAAGTCCATCAGTGGCTATTAGCCACAGGGTATAGGTGGGAAAACTCAGTCTGGGGCAGGTGATGCACTCTATTCTTGGTGCTGGAGGGGGCAGCAGTGGGAGGGCTTCTAGTGTCCTGGCCCCAATGCTGGACCTCCTGATAGCACGTGGTATCTTTGGCCGCTGTGTGACAGAGTGTTGGACTAGATGGGCCATTGGCCTGATTCAACATTGGCTTCTCTTATGTTCTTATGTTAACTGATTGTTTTAGCATAGGAAAGGGAGTATGACAAGGATGTATATTGTCACCCTGCTTATTTAATTTATATTTAATTTGTATGCAAAGTACATCATGTGAAATGCCAGGAAAAACATCAACAACCTCAGATATGCCAACAATACCACTCTAAAGCCAGAAAGTGAAGAGGACCTAAAGAGCCTCTTGCCGAGGGTCAAAGAGAAGAGCACAAAAGTTGGCTTGAAACTCAACATCAAATAAACTAAGATCATTTCATCCGGCCCCATTACTCCTTGGAAAAAAGGAGAAGTCATAGAAGCACTGACAGACTTCACATTTCTGGAACCAAGATCACTGCAGACGGTGACTGCAGCCATGAAATTAAAAGACACCTGCTCCTTGGGAGGAAGCCATGGCAAACCTAGACAGCATAATAAAAAGTAGAGACATCACCCTGCCAACAAAAGTCTGTATGGTCAAAGCAATGGTATTCCCAGTAGTAATGTATGGCTGCTAGAGTTGGACCATAAGGAAGGCTGAGCGCTGAAGAATAGATGTTTTCAAATTATAGTGCTGGTGATGACTCTTGAGAGTCCCTTGGACTGCAAGGAGATCAAATCAGGCAATCCTGAAAGAAATCAGCTCAAATACTTTGGCCACCAAATGAGAAGGGAGCACTCATTGGAGAAGACCGTGATGCTAGGAAAGATTGGACCCATGGACCACATCACGCCAGGCCTTCCTGTCTTCTGTCATGTTCCAGAGTTATGGCTGGGGTCCAACATACCTAACGGACCACCTTTCCCCATATGTTCCCCAACGGGCACTACGGTCAGGGACACAATATCTCCTGGTGACGCCAGGCCCCAAGGAGGCCAGGCTTACTGCAACCAGGGTCAGGGCCTTTTCGGTGGCAGTTCCTACCTGGTGGAATGAGCTCCTGGAGGAGATCTGGGCCCTGTGGGACCTTGTGCAATTCCGCATGGCCTGCAAGACACAGTTCTTCCGCCAGGCTTTTGAGTAGGAGCCGCCACTACTTTCACCATCATTATCTTTACCATCATTACTAATTGGCCCTGTGAGGAGTGAATGACAGTGCTGCGTGGAGCTGACACCACTGAACTGGAAGTACCATCTTTAAGATGCCATCTTTTATTGAAGACCAAAACATCTAGAGCACTTAATAGTATAAATGATTGTTTTTATGTTGTTTTTATCTTGTTTATGTATTGGCATATGCCCTATTTGTAAGCTGCCCTGAGCCTGCTTGCGGGGAGGGCAGGCTATAAATCAAAATAATTAATAAATAAATAAATAAATAAATAAATAAATAAATAAATAAATAATTTCATGTTCATTGCATCGATAACACTGTCTAACCATCTCATCCTTTGACGTCCTGTTCTTCTACAGAGTGAAATTCTGAAATTTTGCAGAATCTCCTTTCCTGCCTCTCTCCTCTTCAAAATTTTCCTGGATCAAAACAGAATTGATTAGAAACTGACTCCAAATTCCTATAAAGATGATGATGAAGAAGAAGAGTTTGGATTTATACCCTGCCCTTCACTGCCCAAAGGCGTCTCAGAGTTGCTTACAAACTCCTTTCCCTTCCCCTCCCCACAACAGACACCCTGTGAGGTAGGTGGGGCTGAGAGAACTTCTGACAGAAACTGTCCTTGAGAGAACAGCTGTGCCAGAGCTTGTGACTGACCCAAGGTCACATCAGCAGGTGCAAGTGGAGGAGTGGGGAATCAAACCAGGTTCTCCCAGATAAGAGTCCGCGCACTTAACCACTACACCAAACAAGAAACGGATTACTGGACATGGGGGATAAATTGGGTAAAGAGAAATTAAGAGGATTTCTCTTAATAATCCTGCTCTGTTCCATTCTGCCCTCATTTAAGAACATAAGAACATAAGAGAAGCCAATGTTGGATCAGGCCAAAGGCCCATCCAGTCCAACACTCTGTCATACAGTGGCAAAATATACCAGGTGCCATCAGGAGGTCCATCAGTGGGGCCAGGACACTAGAAGCCCTCCCACTATTGCCCTCCCCAAGCACCAAGAATACAGTGCATTGCTTGTCCCAGACGGAGAGTTCCTATCTATACCTTGTGACTAATAGCTACTGAGGGACCCCTGCTCCATATGTTTATCCAATTCCCTCTTGAAGCCGTCTATGCTTGTAGCCACCACCACCTCCTGTGGCAGTGAATTTCATGTGTTAATCACCCTTTGGGTGAAGAAGTACTTCCTTTTATCTGTTCTAACCTGACTGCTCAGCAATTTCATTGAGTGCCCACAAGTACTTGTGTTGTGAGAAAGGAGAAAAGTTCTTCTTTCTCTGCCTGCTCTATCCCATGCATAATCTTATAAACCTCAATCATGCCACCCCTCAGACATCATTTCTCCAAGCTAAAGAGCCCCAAGCACTTTAACCTTTCTTCATAGGGAAAGTGTTCCAACTCTTTTATCATTCTAGTTGCCCTTTGCTGCTCTTTTTCCAATGCTATAATATCCTTTTTGCAGTGTGGTAACCAGAACTGTACACAGTACTCCAAATGAGGTCACACCATTGATTTATACAGGGGCATCACAATGCTGGCTGATTTGTTTTTAGTTCCCTTGCTAATAATCCTGAGCATAGCATTGGCCTTTTTTATTGCAGTTGCACACTGTCTCGACGTTTTCAGTGAGTTATCTACTATGACTCCAAGATCTCTCCCTTGGTCAGTCTCTGCCAGTTCGGACCCCATCAATGTGTATTTATAGTCAGGATTTTTGGCACCAATGTGCATCACTTTGCACTTGGCCACACTGAACACCATTTTGTACGTTGACACCCACTTGGCCATCATCAACAGATCCTTTGGAGTGCCTCACAATCCTCCCTAGTTCTCACCACCCTGAACAACTTCATGCCATCTACAAATTTAGCCACTTCACTGCTTACTCCAAATCATTAATGAATAAGTTAAAAAGCATCAGACCAAGTACTGATCCCTGTGGTACCCCACTGCTTACCACCCTCCACTGAGAAAATTGCCTATTTATATTCACTATCTGTTTCCTATTAATTAGCCAGTTTTTGATCCAATTTCCTTATCATCTTGCAGTACTCCTTTTATCCCTTGGTTATCCAAAGGCCCCACTGCCTCCCTGACTGGTTTCCTGCTTCTAATGTATTCGAAGAAAGTTTTATTGTTGGTCTTTATGTTTTTTGCTAGATGCGCCTCATATTCCCTTTTTGCCTGCCTGATCACAGACTTTCATTTTATTTGCCACAGCCTGTGTTCCCTTTTATCAACCTCACTGAGACTAGCTTTCCATCGCTTAAAGGAATCCTTCTTACCTTTTATAGCTTCCATTACTTTGTTTATTAACCATGCAGGCTTTTATCTATACCTATTTGTGCCTTTTCTAACCTACGGTATATATATATATATTTTTGAGCTTCTAGGACTGTATTTTTAAATAGTCTCCAAGCTTCCCCAATGGTTTTGACCCTTTCTACTTTTCCTTTCAGTTTCCTCCTCACATGTTCCCTCATATCAGAGAAGTTACCCCTTTTAAAGTTAAAAGTGGTTGTGTCAGTCTTTTTGGGCAACTCCCTATTTATACAAATGTTGAACTCAATAACATTTAGCTGCATGTGTAGATCAGGCCTGTAACAGCTGGTCAGGAGAAGGTACTCCAGCACAGTCAGAAGCTGCATATGGAGTGCAGGAGCCTAATCAGTCAAGAATGCAAAAGACCCACAGTGGCTCCAATTGCATATTTTCACTTCTCTAGGCTGTACAAAAATGGTTTCTGCAGATATTTCTATTACCTGAGCTACCATTTCCACTATGGTACCCCTAGGAAAGCTTCCTTGATTCTACGAATGAGGAAGAGGAAGATGTAACCAGGAAATGCAGGAGAATTGGTTTGGGAAAGCAAGAAGTTGAAACTAGCCAGGGAGATTAGGCAAAGCATAACAAATTATAAACAGTGTTGTTTGTCATAACTGCACAGTATTGCAGTGTGGCAGGAGTCCCACATGACAGCTTTATAAAATATTGACTACATCTGGTAGTGCTTTAATAGGTACAGCAAAAAGATTGAGAAATAGTAATACAACTGATGATGCAGTTCATGTGAGTATATTACTTACAGTGGAATCTTGAACTCATATTTAATTAACCCTCCCCCTGGTTTGCCTTGGCTGCTTTGTATACTAAGGGTTCAGATCCCGTTGCAGCTAGTGGTGTAGGTCCCAAAGAGTTTAACTAGTCTAGATTGCATCATAAATTGGACCACTTTGTAAACAAAGATTAATTTCTGGGAAGTATTTGTCAATAATGTTTCCCAATAATGTATCAGCCACCCTTTCTGTCATTGTTTTGGGAATATATGTGGTTAGAAGAAAACAACTCCAGCTAGCAGAAGAAACTCCTAAAAAGGCATTACTGAATGATAGGATTAAAATGCTCCACCAAATCTTCCCTGGTAGGCAAAAGTTTTCAATAAATGGCTACCTAGAAGAATATATGTCAGTGCAGAAAGGGCCTAGGTCTGGGAGACCTATAGCAGACAGCAGGCAGCCTGGGAGTCTTTACAATGCAAGACATATGAGGAACTGACCTGTGGAAAAGAAGATTAAAATTAGACATGAGTCATGCTAGTTTTCGAAAGTTTAAAGGGATGTCTGTTGCTAGCTTTTCTCCTGCTCGCTCTGCCTCCACACCAGTCCATGAGACACTAGCTTAGAATTCTATGAGGGGGCAATTGGCAGAACATCAGATTTGTATTGGTGTACAACAGCCACACATTTAAAAATCCCTGAGGCTGTTGGGAAGGAGGATAAAAGCCTTGTATTTTCCAGTACTGAGCAAATCTGTGAGATTTTAGTTTTCCTAAAAAGCTTTCAATATGTAAAAAAATTATTTTATTAAATTATTTGTTGCCACAAAATCTTAAGATTGTGGAAGGAGGAAGGATAATGGTATGCATATGTAGACCTGAACATTATGATTGGTGTAACTATATGTACATGAACATTTTAAAAAATTGAAGAGTTCCTATTTAGAACACATTCTTTAACTTCTCTTGGGACAGATGCATATGATGTTTATCACAGTATATTGTCATATCTGTGTACATTCAGAATTTCATTAGAAAACCTGATGTCCATGTTTTATTTCTCAGGTTATAGAAATTAAGACATACATCAGGAAAAATGAAGGTAGAAGCTTTGGGTACTAACCAAATGTGACATTAAAATGACTATGTGAGCCAATTTTTAATTTCATTTGTTGTTTAGTTTGAATAGTAGTGTCAGCACTTGAATTGTTCCATGAGTTCAGTGCCATTTGACAAGTCTAATAACTATTTTTTGAAGTTGCATTAATTCGTCCTAGAAAGAAAGAGAGAACTTATCTTTCTACAAGCTACATGCATAGTGAAGTAGGAAAATAAGAACCCAAGTATCTTTTGAGCTTCTGAGATGAGCAGCTTAAACAAAGAAAGCAAATCAGTTTTTAATCTTAAATTCTGCATTTTCCACTATTGTTAATCTGAACACTGGAGTTTAATTTTTTTCAAAACTGATAATTTTATATAAAAATATAGGGTGGTCAGCTATAAATTAATTTCTTGTTGCAAGTAAATTCAAATATATGAAGAGTAGACAGATCAAGATTTCAGGAATATGTTATCTGGATCTGGATCCTAGTCTTCCATAATGTACCATGTTAACTGTCTTTCTCAGCCACAGCTCCATATGTGTAATGGTGGAAATACTAACAACCTATCATGTGTGGCTGTGTGAGAAATAACAAAATGAAGATTGTGAAGCACTTTGAGTATATTCTTGCAGACTTATTCATGGATAAGTTTTATTGAAATCAACAAGACTCAAACACAAACAGTACAATCTTAAGGACAGCCTGTGAATTGCTTAGGATGGCAACTGTTATGTATTGTTACTGTGCCTGAGCTTCAGGCCAAGCTCCATAGTCTTCAAGGATCCTGAGAGCTTCCTTTTGGTTGGCTGTTAGAGTGTAGCAGGCCAATCAGGAGATGACATAGTTTTGGAGGGAATTACTGCCATTGGTTCTCAATATAAAGAGGTATTTGTACTGAATGCAGTTAATGCCTGAGCCCTGTGTTAGATGCTTGCTAGGATTATGTAGCATCTGCTCTGATTGGCTGCTTAAGTTGGCAGACCAATCAGGGAAGACTAGAGTGAAGCAGGAATTGCAAATAAAGTATTCTGTAGTGTTTATTATGATTGGTTATTACTGTTTAGGAGTTGTGGTTTTGACTGCTCTTGACTGTATATAAGAGGGGTGTGTTACTGAGTTGGTTGTTGTGTTCTGAGCTGAATAAAAGAAATCACTGTTTTGAGAAAGAGCTGCCTCAAGCCCAGTTTATAATAGCAACTAAAACCATACCAGAATAATTGTTAATCCTATGGCATAATATTTCATATTGATGAAGCTTTTTAGGGACTGGAGTCTGTTCCATTTCAGTCAAAAAGAGCAATTGTTAAAAAATCCCTATGTAGGCCGGAGCTAATGAGTTCTTGGTAAGTTTCATTAATATGAGATGGTTGACTTAATCAATATATTGTTTATCTCAGAGATTAGGTACAACAAAATTCATAAAGATTTTATGTGTGGGTTTTTTTTAATCAAATCAGAAAATACATGCATCATGAAGAAAAGCTGACCATCATCATGCTATAAGATCAGTTTCTGCTCATCCACATCTGGTGGCTACACACAAAAACCTCTCTCTCTGTTTCTGTTCACCACATAAATGACACATGAGGCCTCCAGACAGCAAAGTGTGTGTCATATCACAATTGGCATTGAGGATGGAGGAGGGGCAATAAGGGTATGCTCATAGTTTCTGGCATGAAAATAAATTTGTCTTTGATGTGTCTCACCATAGATATGATCTTCATTAGAGCACCTCTCAAATTAATGAAGCATTATAGAGGAAGTATTACTTTTAAAAGGCACAATGATAGAAGGGTTGAGAATTGAAATACAAGCAATATGTCAGTCAGCTGTAGTCTCATAATTTTGATCTGTAAAATCAGAATGTTTTGCCATGCTGGAGATGACTCAATATTAGGGTCACGGCACACATCGCTTTTGCCACAGAGGTGTTACCCCAAGGTGATTAATTCCCTCTGTTTGCTGTGCTCATCTCATTGTATGCATTTGGGGCTATTACACCATAAGTCTCCGTAGTATTTCCTACAGCTTTAATAACATGGAGCAGGGGCATGAAGTGTCACAATATAAGGACTCCAGTCCATGTTGTTGGTGCCTTTAACAAAGGGGTTTCTCCCTGTATAAGGGGGTTGTTCTGAGAATCATTCTTACAATATGGTGCTCCACTTGCTGATCAATATGAAAACGTTTTTTCTCTCCCACAATAAGTCTTTAAGTCTGTCCAGAATGTCACTAATGACATTCACCTACAAGATGGCTTTGGTTGTGTCACTGTTCTCTACTTTTCTTTCCATTGGCTCTCTGATTGCTTTCATAACTGACCTACTGTTTCTTGTTTCTAAAGCTCTGGGCAATTTGGCCCTAATTTATATGTTGTGACTGCATCTTGCTGTTCAAATAGGTTACACGTGCAAAAACTGCTCTCCTGCTGATTCCTAATTTAACCGAACCTTACATGTAATGCTGAAAAAAGATTTTATTGAGAATTCTAAATTTTGCTCACGCACAGTCTCGCACTGCCATTTGGAAATTGTAGTGTTGATGCAGGTGAAGGCAGTGCATTGTCTGGGCAGCAGTGAGCTGCTCTGGATCGAGGCAGATCGGCAGTCTTACTGTTGTTAGATCTGCCGGCCACATTTGACATGGTCGACCATCAGCTGCTAGTCCACTACCTTACCAACGCAGGAATTCAGGAGCTTGCCTTGCAGTGGTTTGCCTCCTTTCTCCAAGGTTGGGGACAAAGGGTGGCGCTAGGGGATCAGCAGTCCAGGAGGCACCCACTTGAGTGTGGTGTGCCTCAGGGGGCAGTGCTGTCCCCGATGTTGTTTAACATCTATATGTGCCCCCCTGCCCAGATTGCCCGGAGGTATGGGCTGGGGTGTCACCAGTATGCTGATGACACCCAGCTCTACCTGATGTTGGGTGGCCGATCAGACTCCAAACCAGAAGATCTTGATCGGGCATTGCAGGCCGTGGCTGGGTGGCTTAGGCTGAGTCGTCTGAAGCTAAATCCAGCAGAGACAGAGGTCCTGTGCCTGGGTCGGGGCAGTTCAGGGGTGGGGATCCCACTCCTGACCTTCAACGGGGCCGTACTGGTCCCAGCATTGGAGGTGCGGAGTTTGGGAGTCCTCCTGGATCCCTCCCTTTCTATGGGGGCCCAGGTAGTGGCCACTGCCAAGTCGGCCTTTTACCATCTCAGGCTGATTAGGCAGTTAGTTCCCTTCCTTGACCGCACCGACCTGGCTGCAGTGATCCACACGATGGTCACCTTGAGACTAGACTACTGTAATGCTCTCTACATGGGGTGCCTCTGTTGCAGATTCGGAAGCTGCAGCTGGTGCAGAATGCCATGGCCAGGCTGTTGATGGGCCTCCCTAGATGGGAGCACATCCAGCCTGTGCTAAGGTCACTGCACTGGCTGCCAATTGCATACTGAGTCCGCTTCAAAGTGCTGGTTCTTACCTTAAAAGCCCTATATGGCCGGGGTCCAACATATCTACAGGACTGCCTTTCCCCGCATATACCCCAGAGAGCACTACGGTCTGGGTCGCAAACCCGTTTGACCCTCCCTGGCCCACGGGAAGCCAGGCTAGCTGCCACTAGGGCTGGGGCGTTTTTGGTGGTGGCCCCTACCTGGTGGAACGAGCTCTCAGAGGAGATCAGGGCCCTGTGGGACCTTTCTCAGTTCTGCAGGGCCTGCAAGACGGAGCTCTTCCACCAGGCATTTAATTAGGGGCTGCTGCCACTGGACTCCCTGGCCCCAAATTGCACAATTGAGCAGCAGCCTGTCTATGAGCTGATTCATATCGGGAACACCCAGTGCTCATTACCGAGCGGTTGACGTCAGAGTGGCAAACAGAAGGACACCTAGCTTCTCTGGATACCTTTTGATGCATTCGATTCAGTGGTTTTAACCGCTGCCAGTATTTTGTAGTTGTATGCTATATTTGTATTTATATTTTATATTTTGTACTGCATTGTTTAATCACTGGGGTTTTAACTATGTTATTGATTGTATTTTTATGTCAACTGGAAGCCACCCTGAGCCTGCATCGCGGGGAGGGCAGGGTATAAGTGTGATAATAAATAAAAAATAATCTATGTTGTGTCACTACAACACCTTGTCTCATGACTACTTGCAGATGTTCCACATTTACCAATATTGTTCCCTTCATGGAGGCAGAACTAGTTCTGGCAGTGTTTAAACTAGCACTCTGAATGATAGCTGCGTAGGTGCAAAACTAGCACATATGCCTGAAAGACATAATATTTCTATTTTCAGACGTTCAGGGCAAGCAGGATCGACTCAAAATAAGATGAGGGTTGTGAGAAGTGGAAATGCATATTATGAATTATTACAAGACTGGTTAAAAAAACTTTGGTAAAATGCATAATTATTGTTTCAAAGGCTTCAGGACCTTTGATGTTTCCTGGTGGCAGCACAATCAGGTGCTCTGGTTTGCCCATACTGTTTTTCATGACAGTTTTTGGATGAATTAGAACAACACCAAGAACACAGGCAAAATATTATCTATAATTTTGAATGGGAAGAAATCAATTCAAATTTTATAAAAGAGGAGAAGGAAGAAGAGGAGGAGGAGGATACTGGATTTATACCCTGCACTTCACTCGGAGTCTCAGAGCAGCTTACAATCTCCTTTCCTTTCCCCTCCCCACAACAGATACTCTGTAAGGTAGGTGGGGCTGGGAGAGCTCTTTTGAAGACTGCTCTTGAGAGAACAGCTCTGAGAGAACTTGTGACTGACCCAAGGTCACACCAGCTGCATGTGGAGGAGTGAGGAATCAAACCTGGTTCTCCCAGATTAGAGTCCACATTCTTAACCAATACACCAAAACAGGACACATGGGAGGCTCTGGATTGGACCAAGAGTTTAACAGTACAATATCCTGTGTCCACCTACCTAGGAGTAAGCACCATTGAACATCATTGGACTTCTGAATAGGCATGCATAAGATCATGCTAACATTTATTTATACCCCTTCTTTTCTCCCCATTGAGTGCCCAAAGTAACTTGCAATGTTGCTCTCCCCTCCTCCTTTTGATCTTCACAACAACATCCCTGTGAGACAGGTTAGGCTAAGAGAGAGTGACTGATCCAAGGTTGCCCAGTGAGCTTCCAATTCAGAGTGGGGATTCAGATCTGGCTCTCCCAGATCCTAGTCCAACTCTCTAACCATTATACCATGTTGGCTTTTAAAATACATTTTGTATTCCAGCAGGTTTCTCTGTTTTCCAGATAGCAGCTTCACTACTACAACACAAGTATTCAGGCTCCACAATAAACAACAGCTTCACACTTACAGAGCACATCTGCTCAGCATAGCATTATACAAAAGAGACATGCAACATTGGAGTGTGGTATCTCATACAATGTGAAAACATTTTCCTTTTTCTTGAAGGTGAAAAATATGAATAAAACATTATACCAGGTTTTGTTTAAAATTTGGTAGGACTCCCAGAGGCCAGATAATGCTGCTTTGGTGGCCAGATGTAGCGCATAAGCCACCAGCTCAGTCTGACGTCCTCCCTCACTTTCATTCCTTCCATGAAATTTGCCAGAAAGGTAGATTCTGTGGTAGAAATAAAGTCTTGAAATCTTGTGGAGGTTGCAAGCTGATGCTATATTGTAAGTGAACCTAATTTTTTATTATTATAAATTGTGATCATTTTATGGTCCAAAGGCCCTGATCTGTGTCAAAGTTTTCACTTACAAATATGATGCAGGGGCATCCTGATGTCAGGTTATATCTTCATATTTCCAGCACCTTTCAATGTACAAGTGTTGTCCACTAATTCACTCCTATCCATAGGCTTGTTTCATATGTAGCAGCCCAAAACATATATGGAGCTTCTGCGCATCCAAGGGCCCCCCAGTCAACATAGCTTTGTAGAAGGAACCCTGTTTATTCTTCATGAGCAACCCAGGAATGTTATGCTAAGCAGAAAACAATTTTAAAGTGATTAACCTGCCTCAGTTTGCATCAGTATAGAAATGAGAAAACCAATGTATGCTTGCATTGGTTGAAATCAGAGATGTCGTGCAGAAATGAAAATCTTCCTTTATACAATCAGTCCTGTCATGACGTCATACTTGTTGTTTGTAGCCAAGGCTGTACATTTCTCATATTTCAGTCCAAGGAATTGTGTAAACATGTTCACAATCAAAGTGAACCAGAGGGAAAAAAAGTTGGCTTCTTAAACTGGTCTGTTTTTAATTTCACCTTAAATATTTACAGACTTCACAACCCTGAACCTACTTTTTTCTAAGACTTCAGAGCAAAACCTGAAATCTACTCAAATAGATAAATAGAAACAATTTTTCAAAAGGAAGGGAGGTATACTTTTCTGTGCTACATTGTAAGATTCTCATGCAGTTCTAACAACCATTTCAGATTATAGAGATTTTGCTTAATACAGAATGTGATTGCAGTTTGCCATAAGTCATAATATAAAGTTTTTGCAATACACACAGATATTTTAATAAATATTATATGTACTCCTGTGCCTATCTATTACATTTTTTATCCTGCCCAAATTCAGAACACCATACACAGTTTTCCTTTCTTCCATTTTACCTTCACAACAATCCTGTGGGGCTAAGAGACAGTACCTGGCACAGGGTCACCCAGTCAACTTTATGGCTCAGTACAGATCTGAACTTGGGTCTTCTCAGTCTACTGTGACACACACTGCACTGCATTGACTCAGGGCTGAATGAGGCAGCTGGACGAAAGATTTGGGGTGGGGGGTTCATAATAAGGGCTGTCTGGCCCCTTCCTCCTCTCCCACTCCCCTGGGCAGGGTCTGGAGGGTCTTCAGACAGTGTTCCTGAACTGCTGTTTAGGAATCACTGCCCTTTAATAATTTGTATAGGTTTTAACACAGGATTAGGAGCTGTAGTTTCACTATATGTAAAAAAAAAATGGACTCAGTTCATACATTCATTGAAGGCCTGAACTGAAAAAGTGTCGTGATAATTTCTCATGAGAACGAGGGCCTCCACACAAGCAGTGAATGGCACTGAGACTGTTTGTAAAATTTATTCCTCTCAAACAAGGTGAGAGGAGAGAAATCATGCAAGCCTTGGCTCATCTCAGCCATTTAATGCTGATGCCCAATTCAATGGGAAGTTACCTGTACAGAGGAGAAATGGGCTATATTGCTACCATTTTACCTCATTATCAGTCCTGGTGGACTATGAACCAGGACTTGGAGATCCCTAGCCTCCTTCCTGCCTCCTTCCCCTACCACCATCACAGAAAAAACACTTGAAGGAGGGAATGGCTGTTAAACCAGTTGAAGACTCTATGATGGAAATGCTTAGAATCTTGGGCTGCCTTTGGTAAATCCCATGACATCAATTGCTTCTATGATTGCTATAGATGAAAGTTAAATCCATTGCTTGCTTTTCTGGATGCATCCTTTTTTCTGAATGTGTTGCTTTTTTTCAAATGGCCTATGGTGGACAGAAATAAACTTGAAGTGACCGGAACTAGCAGTGCCATCCTCAGCAGAGTTACACCTTTTTAAGTCTATGGAAGTCAGTGGGTTTAGAAGGATGTAACTTTGCATCTGCTAGCTCTCACCCAGCCCAATAATTTAGAATTATTCAGTCATTGACTAACTTGCCACAGGGCATTCCAAATGCTAGGGACTTGGTGACTGGCTGTGAGGCATTTGCGAGCTATTTTGCAGACAAAGTCTTGTCACTCCTCCATGACCTCTCAACCATAATTGATACAATAAAAGAATTGGAAGCCCATTGGCCGTCCTTGGGTCCAATTCTAGACCACTTCAGTCTGCTCTCCCAGGATGAAGTTGACAAATCTCTGGTGGCTGTGAAGCCTGTCACATGCCTTATAGACCCCCTGCCCATCGTGGCTAGTTAAAGCTTGCAGCAATGAGGTGCGGATCCCCCCGAGGGAGATTATCAACTTGTCCCTTTCAACTGGGACCTTCCCCAGGGGACTGAAGGAGGTGGTGGTCTGTCCTCTCCTGAAAAGAACTTCTCGGGACCCTATGGGCCTCAATAACTGCCACCCAGTGTCTAACTTACCATTCCTGGGTAAGGTAATCGAGAAGGCAGTGGCAATGCAGCTCCAGACTGTCTTGGAGGATGCTAAGATCCTGGACCCCTTCCAGTCCGGCTTTCACCCCACCCATGGGACAGAGACGGTGCTAATCTCCCTGGTGGATGACCTCTGCAGACACCTGGATCAAGGTGGATTGGCACTACTGATACTTCTTGATCTGTTGGCAGCATTCGACATGGTTGACTATGATGTGTTAACCTGCCACCTCGCCAATGCTGGGATTCGGGGACTTGCCTTGCAGTGGCTAGCCTCCTTCCTTCAAGGTTGGGGACAGGGGGCAGTGCTTGGGGGAGAGCTATCCCAGCGACACTTACTGGAATGTGGTGTGTCACAGGGAGCAATTCTCTCCCCTATGTTATTCAATATCTACATGTGCCCCCTCACCCAGATTATCTGGCGGTATGGGCTGGGGTGTCACCAGTACGCAGATGACACCCAGCTCTATCTACTGATGGATAAACACCTGAACAAGGACGCCCCATGTGACCTGGAGGAGGCATTACAGGCCACGGCTGGATGGTTGCATCAGAGCCGACTGAAGCTAAATCCATCTAAGATGGAAGTCTTGTACCTAAGTCATGGGGGACTGGGACAAGGGATCAGGCTCCCAGCCTTCAACAGGGCTCCATTGGTCCTGACATCAGGGGTGAAGAGTCTGGGGGTGTTCCTGGATGCCTCCCTTTCTATGGAGGGCCCGGCCACTGCCACTGCCAGGTCTGCTTTCTTTCATCTGAGGCAGATCAGGCAGTTGGCCCCATTTCTCACCTCCCAAGACTTAGCTACAGTGTTCCATGCAATGGTCACTTCCATATTGGATTATTGTAACTCTCTCTATGTGGGGCTGCCCTTGACTCTGCTCCGGAAGTTGCAGCTAGTGCAGAACGCGGCAGCACGAGTGCTGACGGTGACACCTGTGCAGGTACACATCCGCCCAATGCTGCACGACCTGCACTGGCTCCCTATTGAATTTGAGATCCGCTTCAAAGTGCTGGTACTTACCTTCAAAGCCCTATATGGCCAGGGGCCAGCATACTTTTGAGACTGCCTCTCCCCATATGAGTTCTGTAGAGCACTAAGGTCCACCAACCAACATCTTTTGGTGGTCCCTGGCCCCAGGGACATCGGCCCTGGCCCCTGGCTGGTGGAATGAGCTCTCATGTGAGATCAGGGCCCTGCAGAATTTATTACAGCTCTGCAGGGCTGCAAGATGGAGTTGAGGCAGCAGGTGTCCCCGTCCTTGGGTCGGCCCCCATCTGTAGCCTGGTTCCGAGATCCTAAATCTTATAGATCTCAAGTAAATTTAAATTTTAGTACCATCAACCACTGAGGTATCTGGTTTTTTACTAGAGTTGTATGGGAACCTTTACCTTTACTATGGCACATATGAGTTATGTTATTTTATATTATGTTTTAATGTGGTTTTGTATTGTATTCTATACTGTTGGAACCTGCCCTGAGACTGATAAGGGGAGGGTGGGATATAAATCCTAATAATAAATAAATAAATAGTTTAAAACTGGAACACAAAGACAAGTGTGTCAGTGTCTAACCAAACCATTGAAGATATTTTAAGATATTGTAGCTGGAGAATTTTGATTGCAATTGTACTAACATAGGTTTGCTGTGGATCAATGACATTCACCTCAGTAAAATCATGAGACAATGAGGAAGGAAGACAGACTTCCCACAATGTGCTATGCAATAACTCTTGGTCATTGTGGGCTGGAGTTGTCAGCTTACTGGTCCCCTGAGAGTCATGTGGAGCCGATTATGCTGATGAAGTGGTGTTGAAAACTGTATTAGTCAGCAGTTATTTAACATTCCCAGATGAAACCCTAGTAAAGTGCTTCATAGGTCATGGTGCCATTGCTTTCCCTACCAGGACTCTTCTTGTCACATACAATCTGGTTTTGATTATACCTACTGGTCATGTTTATAACCTGCCTTTTTACTCAAATAGCCCCCAAATGGTTAAATGGCAAGATTCTTTAAAAGCCTGACCTGGCTTTCCATAAGATAAAATAAAGGTCTGATGTGGCTGTTCGTGTGCATTCTCCATAGACCTGATCTTCACATATCATATGACTATATTCTCCGTTCATGGCTGTAGCTTTATCTCTGCCATGTTTTCATGTGACAATCCATTTCTAATGAGGTGTACATGAGGTGTGCAAAAGAGCAAAAAGAAAGGCATTTCTGTCTGATTAGCATTCTTTCCAAAAATATTGGGTACCTGAGTCCTGATTCATTAAAGTAACTCAATGCTGCCATCTGCTGTGTTGATCTGCTTTTTACAAGTGCCTGGTGGAGCAATTTTTGGTTATCACAGAATGAAATTTAAAAATCTTACAAAACAGATTTGTTCCATACACACATTTATTTACTTCTTCCTCAACAGAGATCCAAAACTGCTTATATTGCTGTTCTTTCCATTGTATCCTCACAAAAACATCCTTGTGAGCTATACGTATACTGGTTTTGCCTGTTAGTATTCAGTCTTGGACCATACATTATAATAAAGGAGAATTCTACTGACCATGTGCAAAGTGCCTTTTCCTTCCATCTAGCTCAATATTGTCTACTATAACTACTATAAGCTACTATAACTATAGCAGCTCTCAGGTGGAGTTAGACTTTTCCCAACACATATTAGGAGATTAAAGAGAAACTCCAATATTCAGAGGCAGCAAATCTCGGAATATCAGTGCTAGGAAGCAGCAACAGGGAAAGCCTTGCCTTGGTCTCTATGCTGCATTTATTGGTTGTCCATGGCAACTAGTTAGCTGCTGTGTGAAACAGGATGCTGGGCTATTTAAAACTACACTAATAGAAGTCCAAATAAAGTGCATTCCACAGGTTAGGAAAGGCACTGCCAAGTCTAAAAGAAGGCCTGTGGGGTTAACAACGCAATTCAGGGAAGCTATAAAAAGTAAAGGGGCTAGGGTTGCCAGGTTGGAAAATACCTGGAGACTTTGGGGGTGAATCCAGGAGAGGGTGGGGTTTGGGGAGGAGAGGGACCTCAGTATGGTACAATGCCATACAGTCCACCCTTCAAAGTAGCCATTTTCTTCAGGGGAGCTGATCCCTGTCAGCTGGAGACCAGTAGTAAAAGCAGGCCCCAACCTGCAGGCTGGCGACCCTAAAAGGAGCTTCTTTTTAAAAGTGGAAGGTCTGCCCTGATGAATTGAACAGGAGGGACCACGGGCTCTGCAAAAAGAGATTTTGAGTAAGGGGTTTCTAGAAGCATCAGGACAAACAATAAACATTTTAAGAATTTATATATGAAGCAGGAAACCAGCCAGAGAAGCAGTGGGGGCCTTTGGATGGCAAAGGAATAAAGGGTTTGCTAAAGGAAGATGTGGAGATGGCAGAAAAGCTCAATGAATTTTTTGCTTCTGTGTTAATTGTGGAAAGTGTAGAGTGTGTACTCATGCCACAGACCCTATTTTCAGGAAGGGAGTCTGAAGAACTGAGCCAAATTGAGGTGGCCAGAGGTTTTCAGTTTCAGACCTACTGGGGAAATTAAAAACCAATAAGTTTCCAGGTCTTGATGGCATACACCCAAGAATTCTTAGGGAACTCAAACAGGAGATAGTTGATCTACTGACCCATATATACACTAAATTTAGCCAGTGTACCAGAAGACTGGAGAGTAGCAAATATGACACCAATTTTTAAAAAGGGATCCAGAGGGGAACCAGGAGATTATAGGCCAGTCAGCCTAACATCTGTCCCAGACAAATTAGTAGAACCTCTAACCAAAGATAGAATTATTAGGCACATGGTGGAACAAAGCCTGCTGAGGGGAAATCAGCATGGCTTCTTCAAAGGGAAGTCCTGACTCACCAACCTTTTGGAGTTCTTTGAGAAAGAAGAAGAGATTGGATTTATACCCTGCCCTTCACTACCCAAAGGAATCTCAGAGTGGTTTACAATCCCTTTCCATTCCCCTCCTCACAAGACACCCTGTGAGGTAGGTGGGGCTGAGAGAGCTTTCTTGAGAACTGCCCTTGAGAGAACAGCTCTGAAAGAACTTGTGACTGACCCAAGGTCACACCAGCAGCTGCATTTGGAGGAGTGGGGAATCAAACCCAGTTCTTCCAGATTAGCGTCCACATTCTTAACCACTATACCAAACTGACATGTAGACAAGCATGTAGACAACAGTGACCTGGTAGACATTGTATACTTGGACTTTCAAAAGGCTTTTGACAAAAGGCCTTGCTAAAGACTCCCGAGTAAACTTAGCAGTCATGGAATAAGAGGGCAAGTTCTCTTATGAATTAAAAACTGATTAAATGACAGGAAGCAAAGAGTAGGAATAAATGGACAGTTCTCGCAATGGAGGGAAGTACACAAGGATCAGAATTAGGGTCAGTACTATTTAATTTATTCATAAATGATCTGGAACTAGGGGTGAGTAGTGTAGTGGCCAAGTTTGCAGATGACACAAAATTATTCAGGATGGGGAAAACGAAGGCGGACTGTGAAGAGCTCCCAGAGGATCTCCACAAACTGGGTGAGTGGATGACAATATGGCAAATGAAGTTAATGTTGGTAAGTGTAAAGCGATGCACATTGGGACAAAAAAAAATCCCAACTTCAAGAATAGGCTAATGGGGTCTGAACTTGTTGAGACTGAAAGGGAAAAAGATCTCGGTGTTGTAGTGGATAGCTCAATGCAAGTGTCAACCCAATGTGTTGCAGCAGTGAAAAGGGCAAACTCTGTATATTATTAGGAAAGTGATTGGAACGAAAATGGTCAATATTATAATGCACCTGTATAGATCTCTGAAATACCTAATTTGGAATACTGTGTACAGTTCTGGTCAATGTATCTCTGAAAAGACATTGCAGAGCTGGGAAAAGTACAGAGGCGGTCGACCAAGATGATTAGGGAGTTGGAGCACCTTGCCTGTGAGGAGGAAATGCTGAAGAGTTTGGGACTTTTCAGTTGAGAAAAGAAAAGACTAATGGGGGACATGGTAAAGGTTTTTAAAATTATGCATGTGGTAGAGAGAGTTGACAAAGAGAAATTTTTCTCCCTCTCCCAAAAGACCAGAACTCGAGGGCATCCAATGAAGCTGATGGGCAGTAGATTTAGGACAGACAAAAGGAAATACTTCTTTACACAGAGTGATTATAATGTGGAATACACATGTAGAGATGGCCACAGGAATAAACAGCTTTAAAAGGCAATTCATGGAAGATAGGTCTATCAGTGGCTACTAGGCACGGTGACTGAGGGGAACCTCCACATTCAGAGGTACTAAAAACTCTGAATGCCAGACCCAGGAGGCAACATCAGAGGAAGATCTCTGCTTCTGTGCCCTATTGTTGGGTATCCAGCAGAACTGGTTGGCCACTGGATGCTGGACTAGATGGATGCTGGACTGGTTGCTGGACTACATGGACCACTGGTCTGATCCAGTTGGGCTCTTCTTCTGTTTTACGACTAGACTAGGAATAAGGCCCGTTGTGGAAATAAATACAATGGGCTCTAGAAAGAGGCTCTGGGAGAGTCCCCCAACTTTGGGCACTCAGTGACAATTTGCTGTGGCAATCTCAGCAGGGTATAATGACAGAGTCCACCATTTTCTCCAGAGGAACTGATCTTTGCTACCTGAAGAGCAGTAGTAATTTTGGGTGATCTCCAGCCCACCCCCAAGATTGGTAACAGTGGTTCCCCAGGAGGGAGTGGCTGGTTTGGAGGGTGGAGTCTATGGCACTGTACCTGTCTGAGGTCCCACCCTTCCTCAACACTCACCCTCTCCTGGTTCGACCCTTCAAATCTCCAGGAATTTCCCAACCTGGAGTTGACAACCCTATCTCCCTCTCAGCCAACCATCAACCTACCTTTAGTTTTCCATCTCCTCCCCCCTTCCTCCTAGAGAGCAGTTGTAATTTTGAGTGATCTCCAGCCCCCACCTGGAGATTGGTAACAATGGTTCCCCATCAGGTAATGACTAGATTGGAGGGTGGAGTCTATGGCATCGTACCTGTCTGAGGTGCCACCCCTCCTCAAACCTCACCCTCTCCAGGCTCCATCCCTCAAATCTCCAGGAATTGCCCACCTGGAGTTGGCAACCTGATCAGGACTGGGCCCAATGAGTTTTCTCCCAAAGGCCAACATAGGTGTGGAAAGGGCCTTTTACTGACAGAGGAGAAACTACAGGTGCCAACTCTGATTAGGGAAATACCTGGAGATTTGGGGGGGGGTGGATCCTGTGGAGGGCAGCATTTGGGGTGTGTGTGGAAGGACTCAGCAGGGCATAATGCCATAGAGTCTACCCTCCAAAGCAACCATTTTCTCCCGGGGAACTGATCTCTGTCATCTGGAGGTCAATTGTAACAGTGGGAGATCTCCAGGTCCCACCTGGAGATTGGCAACCCTAGGGGAAAGTCAGCCGTACAGCGGGGAGTTGAAGAAAATGGTCTGATTAGCCAGCCAGCCATGCTGAAGCTAAGCAGGAGAAAGAGCCTTTTTCCATTTATTCTGACAGGAAAGTGGCCATTGGGGAGGGGGTTATGGGCGGGGGAGGGGGTTATGCTGAAAGTCCTTTGTTTTTTTACTCACAGAACCAAGCTTGGCTGCCTACCAACAGCCACTGAGCGGACAGTCCCTCACAGGAGTCAAGAGAACTGTCTTCCTCAGGAGAGAGAGCTGTCTGCCAGTAAATCTGACATGCAAAATCTGTCTGAAGGGGGAGTGGGTGGGGAAGAAGATCAGACCCAGCACCTGGCCAATGGCACGTGAGTACTCTTGAGTGGTGGCTGATGGGCCAATGGCTGAGGGAGGGCATTTTACAGCCAATGGGAGCACATGGAATCTTGCGAAACCAAAAGATAATTATTATAAGGAGAGATGGACCACTACTCTGATCTGGCAGGGCTCTTCTTAGGTTCTGATGAGATCTTGTAACTAAGGATAGGCATGAACCAGATCTTGAACTAAAGTTCATGATAGTTCATGGTTTGCAAAGTGAAGTTTGTGGCAGGTCAATCAGCACAAACCTTCTAAGAACTCTCAAACTGTCCATGGATGTTTGTGCTGGTTCATGACCAGCTATATCTCCAGACAGACTGTCTTACACAACTTCAAAGCAATGGGGGGCAGAACTTGGCAAGCATGTAGAGGAGCATCTGGGGGAGGTCCCTTGCAAATGTGATGTCTCTAGCTTGCACAGGATATGTTCTATACACTCCAGAACCTGTGCCTGTCAAAATGACTGCCTGTCAGTGACTGGCAGTCATTTTGACAAGTGCAGCTTCAGAAGGTTCAGTAGTGTATAAAATGGATCCCGTGCAAGCTAGAGACACCAGACTCACAGGGAATTTCTGGCTGACTACCTGACCTCCAAATTTTGTGAAGATTGGATTTATGGGGTCTGAATTACAGTCCCCCAAAGAAGCTGCCCCCAGGAAAGTGCTTTCTGGGGAAATGTTGGGTGGTCATTTCCCCAGAAAACATTTTCCTGGGGGCACCTTCTTTGGGGGTATCATAACTCAGACCCTGTAAACCCAATCCTCATTGAACTTGGAGGACAGGTAGAGGAGAGTCAGCTGGAGATCCCCTGTGAATATGGTGTCTCTAACATGCTGCATTGGGGCAGTTCTACTGGGTCATGAACCTCATGAACTGAACTGGTTTGTTTGGCCCCTAAAAGTTCACGATGGTTCATGAGTCTTGAACCAGGCATGCCACAATCCACTAACTGAATATTTATGATTCTGGCTGCAGAAAGAGTAAGAGGTAATAAATAAAAACTGAATGGAACCACATTTTCCTGGTTTGTGCCCATCCCTACTTGTAAGTGGAGATGACAGATTGAACCTGGGACCTCAGGCAATGTGTCGTGAAAATTAATTTTATATGGTAGTTACCAGATAGAAAAGCCTCTTCCAAGAAGTAAGGGGCCAGTCAATAAGGGGGTAATCCTTCCTGAGTAGTGGAGAAGGCCAGAAAGCCAGAATCAGGGGACATGTGAGGGGATGCTGTTAAGAGAAAGAAGCTCCATCAGAAGGGCTTTGCAATTGGGAGGAGGTATTCAGGAGGCCCAGAATCCTATCTCCTGCATCTATTTTGAACTGAATTTTATGTTAGCAGTGCCAGGGTCACATAGTACCAGAGTGCAGACATGTCCAATTGTTTGGAATACTTATTTGGGTGTTGTCCAGTTGTTTGGAAGCACTACATAGAAGTGGGGGCAGAAAGGCGGTATATAATTTTTGTAAATTAATAAATAAAATAATAAAATACCTCCATGTAAGAAAAAAATAGTGTACATCTATCCATATAAAATAAGAAGGAAACGTTTAGGATGAAAAGGGGAGAAAGACACTGGATCCGTGTTGATGGGGTGAAAAAAAAGATGAAGATGGAAACTGAGCAGGCAATGCAGCAGGTAGCAAACCGTGTATGGGGGAGTTCAGAGGGGCAGTGGGCCAAGGACGCACAGGAGTGCTGCTCCAAGACTTTATTCAGACCGGGAGCATGGATGTTATCAGCTCATGTTCCTAATGGGGATTATTGTTTAAAAGTAATGTGTGCTTTCAGTCTTTCAGGAATAACTCCATGGGCTTGCAGCAGCTTTGCTTTCAGGGAGCAGTTACATCCGAGGATTACAATACATACACTTAGCCTGCCCTGGCCTAGGATCTGCCTTCCCTAAGATACTCATTAAAAGCTGAAATTGACGCAATAATTGCTTTTCTCCTTTTAAAAACAAAATCCAGAATCTTAGAAATACCTTGCAAATCTTCTTCGATCAACAAAAACTCAAAGGAGTTCATCCCTTCCTTCTTCCCTCTCTCTTGAAACCACCCTCATCTCTCCTTTTTCTTCTCCTGTGTAAGAAGAAAGTTACAAAGTTTCTAAGAAATAAAGAGAAAATGTCCTCATTTTCAAAATTTGAACTTAGTGGCATTGGAAGTACAGGCAGCCAAGTGTGTGGATGGAAACAATGACTGAGACGTAGAGTGTCTCAAGTACTTTGAAAAGCATTTTATAACTGAGTATTATTAGTATTTATTAACAGCATGAATATCTTAGATAAGGTTTTAAAAGGGAAATTCAGGAATAGGCAGAGAAAACTATCAACCATGTTGGCTAAATGGAGCCTTCAAGTTCAGTGGCAATCTACCTCTTAATGTCAGTAACTGATGGTGGGGACAACCAAGGAAGGCTGTTGTCTTTATGTCCTCTTTGGTGGGCTTCTTTGTGGTATCTGGTTGGCAATTTTGTGAAACAAGTTGCTGGACTAGATGGAATTTTAGACTAATCCAGCAGAGATGTTTATAGATATAACCTTGCAGTGATCCTTAACACTGCAAAGTAGGTCAGTATTATTCCTATATTGCAAAAGTGACTTGCCCAATGTCATTTAGCAAACTGATGATAGATTCAAAGTTATGACTTCCTAATCACACTAGAATGGTGACACAGCACATAGTCTGTCTCCATTTCAGTGGTATCTATTTATTTACTGCATTTATACCCCACATTTCCCAAAGTGGCTTACATGTCTCTCCTCTCCTTCATTTTATATTCCCAACCACCCTGTGAGGTTGGTCAGGTTGACAGTGTGTAACTGGCCCAAAGTCACACAGCAAGCTTCCATGGCAGAGTGTGCTCTTCCCAGATTGCAGTCTGACACTCTAACCATTACAGTATGCTGACAATACATGGTGAGCTTCCCATGTATTTGGTTGGGGCATTTGGTTGGGGTTCCACTTAGGAAATACACTAATTCTAGATATACTACTAATTTTCTGTGGAAAAGAAGAAATCTATATTTTTGTTGCATAGGCTGTTGTGTTCCTGTTAGTGGATATACTACTAATTTTCTGTGGAAGAGAAGAAATCTATACATTTTCATTGGATAGGCCGTTAGGGGTATTTTTCAGGTATTTGTTTAAGCCAGTTATCGAATGGGGCTGAATTCTGGCTATTTGAAATGGCCAAGCCATCGAAATCCCAAAAATATTTGGGATTTTTGGGGCTTCCAGATAGCCAAAATCAAAGGGCATTTAAAGGGATTACAGTCCCTTTAAATGCCTTCAGATGAAGCAGTGGGAGCTGGTAGCTCTGCGCTGCCTCAGTTGGGTCTGGCTTTTTTTTAATGGCCTTTTTTCTTCTCAGGTCCATTGGAATGAGAAAAAAATTGGGATTTCAAAAAAATCCTGGATCCGAATACTAGACAGGTATTGGGATCTGGGATTTTTCAGAAATACCGACATTTTGGGTGTTCCAATAAACCCAAACCAAAAAGCTGATTTTTCTTTTTTGCACACCTCTCGTTCCTGTGTGTTCATAGACCTTGGCCCCAAGCATGACGCTTGCTCCAGGCCACACAAACCCTTTGGACAGCCCTATTCCCATGCAAAATAGCTTTTCCACTCTGACTGCCTGTATCTCCAGTTTACCACAATGTTTTCTCTCTGCCTCTCTTTGAGATGGTAGACTATCCCTTAACGGGACCTTCTGCAGCATCTCCTCTCTTTCCAAACCAGCTTTCAAGGTTTCAGAGTGAGAATCATTATGACGACTTTGCTCTGAGTCTGAGCATTGAACATACAGCTTTGCTCACAGCAGGACTGACTTGCTAATCAGCACACAGGTTTGTGGACAATCCAGTGTTTGCAGCATAGATGTCTCACAGTGTGGGCTCGACAAGGGCAGAGAATGAAATTTTCCTTCCAGACAAAATGGAGAGGAAGCCCAACTCTTTTGCTGAAGAGTTGTTTACAATTAAAACTATGATTATTCTTCCAGTGAATCATTTTGGAAGATGTTGTATTTCTTAAAAAGAAAAAGATAGATGGAATGACAAGAATTTAGAGAGAACTAGAGAGAGAAAGACTTGACTATGAACTCTATGGTATAAGGAAAGTGAGATGATTTGTGAGGAAGGGAAGTGATGTAAGTGACCCAAAAGGTAAATGAGAGAGCCCCTGTGTCATACAGAACATGGTGCCAGATTAGGATCTCAGAGACCCAGGTTTCAGTCCCTACTGTGCCATGGAAGCTGACTGGGTGACCATGGTCCATCTGCTTATGCTCACTCTAACCTATCTCAGAGGGCTGTTGTTGTGAAGGTAGAACAGAGGAGGGGAGAACGATGTCATGTGCCATTTTGGGTCCCTGCTAGGGAGAAAAGCAGGGCATAAGGGAATATGAAGAATAAGGGAAAATGAAGAAACAAATACTGTGACAGAGTTTAAAATGTCAGGATCAGAACAAGAAGAGGTTGATTACAATGGTGGTCTCCCCAAATTCACAAATCACATTCCTCATCAAAACCAAAATAGATGAGAGCCACAATTTCATGCCTGAGTGGCATAAAGTATCAGGTCTGCTTGATGTCAAGTCCCAGCTATACCTGAAATGTTGCTAATGGCTATAAAATTGATGGGGCAGGGCAAACAAGAGGCAGAGAAATGACCAGAGAGCAAAAGGGAAAGCTGAATGGTGTTAGAGAGGCAGGAGTTAGCCATGCCACTGGCTAGTGCATGAGGCACAAGGAGAGACATTTATATGTGGTGTGGTGGCAACAGTCTCTGATATATCAAGAGAGAGTGTGAGCCCATGTGCAATGTACAAATTCCCCTTCCTTCCCTCAGCTTTGCAGTTCAGCATGTCATAAATTTAATATTCAAACCCTCTATTGCCACACAGAGAGCCTTTAGATGTGACCCACAACAAACATGAGCAATATGCATTTCAGACTTGTGTTCTCGTGACAGATCATGTGCACGTATGGCAGACACCCAATGAAGAAAAGGGACTCTGCTGGCTGCCGGAAGAGGCTGAAGCCAATTATTTTACCACTGTTAAGCTCTTCTTTGATCATGAAAGTTATTTTCCGCATTGATTTAGCTCTATGAGGATTTAAATGTGCAAGCAAAAGCATGCAAGCAAGAATATGATGTATCCACATTAGTCAGTAAACAGCACAATGATTGGCCATTCTTCTTCTGGACTTTAGCAAGTATAGTTGAATTGGAGAATCAAAACCCAAAATTCACTACTGAGTAGAAAATGCTATAAAAAGACCTGTCATCTGAGCTTTAGCTGTTTGAGGCTGTCATGTTAATGTGCTCTCTGGGAGGCAAGCCTCACTGAAATTTGTTAGACTTCCTTCTGACATTAGCACAGAGTTAAAGATTGTCTCTGTCATCCCAAATGTGCCTACCAAGTAACAGCAATGGGGGGGGGGCAGGGAACAGTGGGGAGGCAGGGGGTGATTAATGCCTCCTTCTCCTGCAACCTCTTCCCTAACCACTTTTTAGCCAGCTAAGTTCATTTCTGTCCTTGAAACATAGATGGAGGGAAATGGCTGGGGGGTGGGGAGGATGGGAGAATTGGCCGGCAGGGTTAGCGTTTAAGCATCACCACCCTCCCTCCAGTTCTCCCCTAAAATTCCTTCCATCACCACACAGCAAACACATGTATGAAAACTTTGCATTTCCTGCATTATAAGTAGTATTGCCGTAAAGGTCAGGTGCTTGGTTACCTAGACTAGTAAGAGTTCATCGTATTTGAAAATCAGAGTGTGGGTGACTCCTAAGAACATTTCCCACATCTTATGCACTATGAAGCACCATTCTTTAACCCTGAGAACATTCATCCCATTGAATAAAGTAGGACTTATTTCTGAGTAGATGTGCTTAGGTTAGCCGTCCCTCTCACATACAACAAAAAGCCTCAGCTAATATTAGTTTCTATCTGTTCTTATACTTGCTTTTTTCACACAAACACCTATTGTGGTCATTTGTGAAATGTATTTTAACATGCCTTAAGACATGTTAACATGAATACTTATTTGGGAGCAATAGGACTTATTTCTGAGTAAACATTCATAAGGATTGGGTTACATATTTGTAGAACAAACTACTGTAAAACAAAAGGATAAAACTAAGAGATTGAGCATGGGCTGTATCATTTATCTGTTCCTGATACGAAACATTTTTCTATAGTTGTACAAAACCTTCCAGAGTCCCTCTGCTTATCCTCCCAGACAACCAATCAGTCCATACTTGCTAGAATTTTCCTTTGGAATTTCAGAGTACTTTGATTGTTTGAACATCTGGAAATTGTCACATACTATTGTTGACTGCAAACCTCTGAAGTGTATCCAGCAGGACTTAAGAGACCCAGACTTAGGCAAGAAAAACATCTCACTTATAAGACCATTTGGGAGGAATTACTTAAACGACGTCCCCTATGAGACAACAGCAGGGCTCCTCCAAGCCCTTAGGAAACAAGACCAATTAGTTTGTACAAATATATACATAACACATTACCAGCTCTTGTGACCAGTCTTACCCTTCAGCCAATACCAGACCAAGAATTTTGCCACCCAAGTGGTTACACTGCAAGAACCCCTGCAATATTGATACTGTGTGTACCTTCTGGAAAGTGGCAATTCTGTCACTAATACTTGCATTGAGACTCACTTCTAGTCCTTACCACCACAACAGGATGGGCATTTCTTTGGTAGTAGCTGCCCCCTGTCATTGTTGGGATCCACCTGTGGGCCTAGGCCACAATCAACATTGGTTGCTTTTATACATGTTGGATAATGCACTTTCAGTGTGCTTTCAGTGCACTTTAGCAATCATTTACAAGTGGATTTTCCTCTTTCAGGTCTAGCATCTGCCACTGAAGGCATTCCTTTCCTAAAGCTACAGGAACTGCTTCTATTATTTTGGTTTTTTAAAAAACCCTCTGGTTGTGGTTACATGCACGAGATAATGTGGGGGGGAAGCGAGGCTATTTGCTCTGTAGGAATTTGACTCGCAGTTGCATGATCACGCAGTCCTTGGAAGCTGTGGGGGCAGCCCGCCACTGCGTGATCAGATGCAACCACGGGTGAATCGGGTTTTTCTTTTTGCCATGTTTTTCCAGTGCATTTCAACAAAGGATCGATGATTTGCATTTCCACACTAAGTACTCCCTATGCAGTGTGCGATGATGCGCATACCAAGACGGGGGAAAAACAATGTAATGGAGTCGGGCTAATTGTGCATGTGATAGCAGCTTCTGTGTATTTTTTAAAAAAAGACTTCAGATTTTTCTGCAAAGTTGAGGTGTTTTCAGGTTTGTAAAACCTGTCTTGTCCGTTGATGGTCCCAGTCTCTGGATTTAAGTATCCACAGCTTTGGCCATGTTGAGAATTAAATATATTGATATGACTGTTTAAGAATGAACATAATTTTGGCTGCCTTTTTGAGTTGGGATCACCAGAACTCTGGAAGAACTATATACAATATTTCAAATGTACAAGGAAATTATAATATTGCGTGTTCTGTTTTCAGTTCTTTTTCTACCAGCCTCTAGCATGAAATTTGCCTTTGCACCACTACAGCACATTGAGTGGTGATTTTCTTTGAGCTACCCATCATGTCCCCAGGATTTTTTTCCTGCTCAGCTACTGTCATTTCAGATCCCATTGATATGCATTGAAAAGTTTTTTGGGGGGCTCAGCTTACACATACGGACCCTCATTTGCCATGATGCTACCCACTCATCCAGTCTGCAGAGTTAAAGACAGTTTGCTACTGCTGTCACACCAATAAGCATAGTTTTCTCAAAGGGAAGAGATTCTGCATATTTTAATGAAAGATAAAACAACAATATAAACATACACAAATTTACAGAGAAAGGATCAACTTTAATACATTTGGAGTAAAAGGTGTTCTTTTTTTAAAATATGGTATAAAAATAAATGCAAGAAACATTAACATAGAATGTACAGACGACAGACAAAGACACTGGCTTTCTTTCTCAATGTGAATACACCTGTGAGATGGAACCTTCTGTGCTAATTTATTGTGCAATAGCTATGATGCCATAGTAAGTATATTTATGAACATATTCAAATTTGTTTTACACATCTTCCAGTTTGTGACTGACAGTATTGTAAATAAACTGTGCCTGATGGAAGCTTTTTTTCACTGTACTTGAGCTTGCAGAAAATAAAAAGAAACAGATCCAGCTTGATATGAAGGCGAAAGTGAGCAGAGAGTTTTCAAAATGGAGGCATCGAAAGGTTAGCGAGTCCCTTGGCGTCTGTAATGCCTTGATATACACAAAAGAAAACAAGTCAGGTCCTTGCTCATGCAACATCTTGTTCTACTGTCCTCTGATTTCAGGCAATTAGTGAGCTACAAAGTATGTATAATGATTGAGTCTGCTTCCATGCTACAAGGTGATCCTTTTAGTAGGACTGCACTAGACTGGTTAATCTCTTTGATGTGAGCGATTTCCCCTGAGGAAAAGATAAAAAACAAACAAATAAAAGAAAACAGAAGATAGAGGCATGATCACTGAAAACTCACTTCAATGCCAAGCACCGATAGTGTTCGGCAGGTAAAGGTTAACATTTTGCACATCAGTACATCCATCCTGGGAAGCCTGTTGTTGGACTAGGTTCAAATATGACCATTTCACTAGCTGATGACTGCGCTGTCAAGGAATGACATGCATGTGTGAATGGACCATCACTGACATGATACCACAGATGGAACTTCCCTACCACCTCAGATGCAAGACTTTTCTTTTAGTGGAGTCAGTGCACACAAAATGTTCTCAGTCACTGTCATTTTAGTTAATATAATTCACCTAGTAAACAGTGCAAAGAAATCATGTGATTGTGTATGCATGTGTGGGCCAGTGATGTGTTACTCTATACAAATCCGAGTTCAGTGATGACAGGACTTTGGCTTTCAGTTTAAAGTGCCACACAATGTATACATTTGAAATCAATAGCCTGGATTTCAAAGTCTTTTCAAAAATACAGTCACTTGAACTTCAGTAGACCACTTGGATCTCTCAATCAGAATGTGGATCTGACTGCATAACTTTTATTGGCAGTCACCGGTAGACAGCAACCATGACGTGAGTTTCATTGCCAAAATCTGCCCCTCTAATGAAATTTTTGTGGGTTTTTGTTTTGAAGACTGTAAAGTTAATTTTATAAAGTTAAAAAATGAATATGAAACATCATATTCATTTGAGTTGACTGCTAATATGCTTATGCTTGCAAAGTAGTCTGGCAAATATTAGGGGTTAACTTCAACACTCAGCATTTATCATATGCATGTATTATGACCATCCACTAATACAAATTTCCATGGTTATAAACTCATCACAGACTAGCTTTACTCTCCATTTATGGGTGCTGCTTGCATTAAATAACAATCATGGCAAAAGCCAGTACATTGATACACTTCAAACAACACTTTTACCATAACTGCAGTTATTGTGCACCAAATGGGTTAATCCTAATGCAAAGCAGCATGTAGATCTGAACATGATGTGCAGCAGTGATTTGTTTATTGTTTTAAAAAAGGACAAAATGTGATAGGGGAGTCAGTTATTGGCCTGCAATGTTTTAAAACTAGATATTTTAGAGGAAATAATTTGACTAGGAATTCATCAGATGTTTTCCTCAACCACTTTGTCTTTTTAGTCTTCCCTCTGTATTCCCTTACAATAATACCATAAACCATCTGACATGTTCCTTGCAATGTGTTCAACAATAAAATACTGGATATTACAGATCACGGATATTGGCTTGGACCCAATATTTTTCTTCTACTTTTGCAATATTTTCATTTGTCACAGAGTGCCTTTCTCCTGCACAATGCTTCCCACTCACATAGAAAATACCTAGCACTGGGAGTTTCTATTGCATCAGTAGAAGGAAGTATAGGATCCAAGACAACGTTAAATTCCAAAACAAACTGAGATAATATTTTATTTCTCCTGCCAGTCATTCTGCTTTTTGAGATTATCCTAAATTAGCTTTTTCCAACAAACACAAGTTCTACAATGCTCAGATGCTTTTTTTAGATGAAAGGGGGCAGGCTGAAGAGGAGCTCAGCTAATACTACCACTCAGTTTGCCAACATTCCTTAATGAGGTTCTCTATTATTGCTCCATTTCTTGTTGAAATCAATGGGATAAGTTAGTCATGACTAAATTAAAGCCTTGCTGGTTAAAACATTTAGATGCAATTACCTATATTTGAACTAGGACTGAAGAGTAATAGCAACTATGTAGCAATTACACTATTGGTATATTAGCAATGGACAAACTACAGAAAAGAGGTTCACTGCTTTTATTATTGGTGGGAAGACATGGATTTCCCAGCACTCCATTTAAAAAAGTTATTCAGTTATTTCCAGTAGCAGAAAACCCAAATGCTGCAGTGTGAATACATGCTATAATTACCTATTAAGCAGCCTTACACTGACCCAGCCAGCTTCCTTTGTCTTTTGAAGGCAGAGAATTCAAGAGGGTAACTATATTCTTCCAAGAATAGGAGAGTCTTATTGGTAGTAGGTCAATGCTGTGAACCTGAATTCCATGAATCTCCAAGACAGGGGCCCAAATTAAATTCCTGTAATCCCTGGTTAAAAATGTCAAGAAAGTTTTCTCAGCACTGCTACCTAAGATCATTTTAGCTGAACCACTGACTTAGGATACCGCAAAGCATATTTTTTGCCACAGAACTTGGTTCCCCCCCTTTACCTGAATGTATGTCTATCTGTGTGATATGTTTATCATATAACACATAATATGTGATGTTTGTAATATCTATCACTTTAAATAAATCTCTTCTGTTCCTGGAAGAAAAGTTACTATCTTGAATATACTTGGCCTATGACATTAGGTCAAATCTTCATTTCTTTTTCTTCTCTCATGTTCTTTGTATTTCTTTTTGACCCTTTTCTCTCTGTGTGAAAGAGTACATGAGTGTTTCTGAAACAGTGTCTTCTAATTCCCTGAAAGAACTGCAGTGTATTGTATTGCTAGCTTGGCCTAGCTTGATCTATGTGTATTTGGAATGGCAAAAAGCAGAAAAATTGTGCCCTGGACTAATGAGGACTGCAACTGGCTGACTGTCTGGAAAAAGGAAATATGCTGGTCGTAAGTTTGTAACACTGGGCTATGGATTTAAAATCTCATACTAGGCTTCAATATTTATCAGCACTTCAAATAATAATTAGATTGGCTAAAAGAGAAGCACTAGGCTGACACGTATGACATCAGTGTCTTGGAGAACATAAAAAAGGGGGGACAGGATCATGTCCACGGGGCCCTTGCCTGTATATACATCAGCACAAAGCATCTGAATTCTGCACACAAGTAGGTTCTTCCCCTGTGATTGGGAAATATGCTTTGGGCAGGATCAGTGCATGAAATCCTGCTTCTCCTCTTATGAATACTCCTAGCATGCCCTTATGTAAAAAGGCCACAACTCTTCCTCAAACATCCTGTGTTCCAGATGGTGAAACTGGGTAGAGGAGAAAAGAGCTGGCATGAACAGAATGGACTGAAAGAGCATAACACTTCAGGGGCTACTGATTTCTGATTACACTTTGGAATGAATGGTCAATTGTCATAACTTTTCTTTTCTTGTCTTTCTCTTAGGTAGAAAAACCATGTTTGTAACAATGATCCCTGCTCAGTTGCAGCTTTAGCCCACTGTGGCATAAGTGGAACTAGTGTAGATTGGCTACATTTGATTCTTTATTATTTGAACCGCAAACCTAATGTGCTCATGCTGTCCTCCCATCACATCCTTTCTGTCCTGTGTCAGGTTAGGCAGTCAAACTCTGGTAAACCCCAGCATACTTGGGATAGGGATATCACACAACCATGTTACTTCATTTATACCCCACCTTCCTCCCGAATGGGGACCCAAAGTGGCTTACACTGTCCCTGTCTCCTTCATTTTAATCCTCACAGTCACAATGACCCTGTAAGGTAGGCTAGACTGGGTGTGTCTGAGCGACCCAAGGCCGCTCAGAAAGCTTCCATGCCAGAGTGGGGATCTGAGCCTGTGTCTTTCAGATCCTAGTCTAACAAACCAACCACTACACCACAGTGACTCTTCATGTTTCATGCACTCTTTGGCCATGGGGTAGCTAACTCCTAGGTGTGCCTGGAGCTGGCAGTGTTAACATAGGGAAAGAAAGTTGCATTAGTATGGTGCAGCAGGTTGGTGGTCATCTTTTGCTTTATAGTCTGCTAGTCATTGCTAAGTGAAAGCCTCTAAAGCTCTAAAATTACTTGGGTCTCAGCCTTTGTTTAATATGGTACCTGGCATCATCAAAAAGGAAGAAGTCAATCACACACTTTTATTTCTATACTGCAACACGCTTATTTTATAAAACTTTTTCCCCCTTAGACCATATGGAACTCACAGAATAACATGCTGTGGCAAAACCACCATGCAAAAATAGGGGTTTTTGTTTCAAACACCATGCTAATTATTTTTATGGGTAAGGGCGCAATTCACAAAGATGACTTGGTGTGCAAGACCCAGTGACTGACTGAGTTCTGGATGACAGCATTAAAAAGCCTGTAATCCAGTTATTTCTTAATTGTATACTGTAATCTAGCATTATTTTGAGACATTCACATTACCCTAAATATCAATCACTAACCACTGCTTCGCTTAATCTCTATTTTGCTTGCACCAAAGATAGTTCCACTCCACCTGTCACATTGCCTTCATTACAAAACTTAATGGATTTTAGGTGGTGTTTAAAGCCTTGATGATTTGTGGATTATTAAAGTCATTTAGGGGGTCAGGAAAAAGTGTTCCACAGGAAAAAAATGGAAAACAAAAACCATGATCTTTGCTGATGCTTTGTGGATAACCATTTCAACACACACAACTTTAGTAACTGGCTGTCACAGCAAAAGCCACGATACATCACACTTAAATGTGCACGCGCACACGCACACCACACACCTGCACACATGAAATGCACACAATTCAGCAGACAATGTCAACAAACTGGAGTAGAAGCCAAGATCTTTCTACCTCTTTTCATAACAGGTTAGTGCTCGCCCTCAGTGTTGGTGTACAGTTTTTATGGCATGGGAAAATTGGGATGTTTCTGCCCTACAAAAATAAATGTGTTGAATGCTTAGTTTGAACTTGACAATGTTGAGAAAAAAAATTGAAAGGCACTGGCACATTTTTTTTAAAGTATGGTTTGAGGTAAGAAAATGCAACTTAAGAAGCAGCATTAGCTGGTAAAGTTGAAACCACTGCCAATGCCAGTTAGGCAAGGTGGAGGAAAGGTCACACCCATAACTAGTGACCATCAGGATGTTGTGATAGGGCAGAGGCAATTCAGTCAATGATGTGCAGTGGGGTGGATGCTACTTGGCACGGATCGCTGATGTTAGTTACGGCCAGCTAGCCAATCAGCAACCATCCACTTGTACAGAGCTGAGGGGTCCCTTGTCTCCACTGCTGCCTTCTGAGGGTTATTAGTAATGGTGGGAGATCCCCTCCCCCTTGATTGCCTCACTCCCAGAAATTTCCACTAGTGGCCCACTGCCAGTCACCACTGGTGAGAAGGAACACATCTACACAGAGTTTAATTCAGAGATCTCTGTCTCTCTCTCTTCTTAAAGAGTAGATAAGTCAGTGCTGCCTGCTTTAAAGCACTCTTTCAGGTTACATAATTCCAAATAATTTCAGTTGAGCCAGTGTTTCAAGCAGTACCTGATAAACTGGGTACAGGAATCATCCTGAATAACAAACTGAGGAAAATCATTAATGGTTAAGTCTTACAAGGTTATAAACTTACCACACTGCGTGTGAATTTCTCAAAAGACGTTCGGCGATCCATTGTGTTTCCAAACTTAAAGTGAAAGAAAACAAAAACAAAAAAATGGAAAGCAAACCAAACAAAAGAAGCCAAAAAGAATAGACTGGGGGAAGGGTGGGGAGGGGGCAATGAAGCAGAGGGGCTGCAAAAATACAAAGCTCATGTACAAATCACAGTGCAAAAGCAAGCATAGTAGAGGGTGCAAATGCTCACAGAAAAGTCAGAGGAAAAGCCATGTCACCTTTTCCCCCTGAGGCAGCTGGGCAATCTTCACACACACACAAGCACATGGGCCAGGACTGCCCTTCTGAATATGATCCCTCTCATTTAAAAAAGGCTGTTATGGGCAGAAGCCCATTCTCTCTTGCACCAAGCAAGGAGTGCACCAGAGTGCTCCTGCATGAGTCCTGCATCTTTGAATGCCTGGCTGGTTCAGTCAGTTATGACAGCACTGATCACCTGTGAGGTGAAGCATGAGAGGTGGTGCATGAGAGGACCTCTGGATCAGGGCCTTTGAAGAGAAAGATTTTTGTTGTCAAGCGGATTAAGCGAGTACCATAGAGAAGAAAGTCAGAAATGACAAAACAATGAGGTGTGGGCTTACTAAAGGGATAGATGCTTGCAGAAGCCCAAGCATTTTTCCTCTCTTTGAGACTCTCAAGGTCTTCCTGCATGTTCAGTTGCTTGATGTACTAATAGCAATGTAAGATGGAAAATGGTGCTTGATTTCAGGCTGTCTTATTGGTATACCAGCTACTAATGATAAGAAGCCAGGCTTCCATGGCACAAATTATCCATTTAGCATCAGTGGTACTTTGGGCCGGTTTCTATAGTGGCCACTCCAGCAGCACTGCTGTAAGCCAGATCTGTACAACTTTTGGCGCACTGTTGTTGGAACCCACCGCACTGAATGTAGGCCACCAACCACATACAGAAGGCCACGGGGGGGGGAGGGGAGGGTAAGTTCCTCTTTTTGCAGCTTGCTAGCAATAGAGATAAGGCAGTTTGCTTCTGTGTTGGTCCATAGTTTTAGTTTTCCATTTTTTTGCAGCTGGCTTTGTAAATTTGCTTGTTGGATATGAATGCTGTACTTTTTTGCATAGATTTACATATGTATACAGGGAGTAAAACCAGAGGGTTAAATGCCTGGAAGCCAATTAAACCTAACAGCTGAGTGGCAGGGTCCACAGCTCAGCTGTTAGGTTTAAACGGCTGCCGGCCATTTAATCCTTTGGTTTTGCTCCGCACAACTTTGAAGGGGGGAGTGAAACCAGAGGGTTAAATGAAGCCCCTTCCTGAGCAATTCCCCCCTTTCTCCTGTCCACAGCTTGCCCTGGCTGTTTGCAGGTTGTTAGGTTGCGTTGTTGTTAGCTTCATGTTATTGTTTCTCTTGGGGCTCTTTAGCTTGGAGAAATGGCTGAGGGGTGACATGATCGAGGTTTATAAGATTATGCATGGGATAGAGCAGGTTGAGAAAGAAATACTTTTCTCCCTTTCTCACAATACAAGAACTCGTGGACACTCAGTGAAATTGCTGAGCAGTCGGGTTAGAACAGATAAAAGGAAGTACTTCTTCACCCAAAGAGTGATTAAAACATGGAATTCACTGCCACAGGAGGTGGTGGCAGCTACAAGCCTGGACAGTTTCAAGAGGGAATTAGATAAACATATGGAGTAGAAGTCCATCAGTGGCTATTAGCCACAAGGTATAGATAGGAACTTTCAGTCTGGGGCAGATGATGCACTCTATTCTTGGTGCTGGAGGGGGCAGCAGTGGGAGGGCTTCTAGTGTCCTGGCCCCACTGCTGGACCTCCTAATGGCACCTGGTATTTTTGGCCACTGTGTGACAGAGTGTTGGACTAGATGGGCCATTGGCCTGATTCAACATTGGCTTCTCTTATGTTCTTATGTTCTTATGGCTGGGAGAGAGGGAGAAGGGGAGCCTCTTCCCCGGGCGATCCCCACAATTTCTCCTGGCTACAGCTCACCATGGCAGGGAGAAAGGGGGAAGGGAAGCCTCTTCCTAGGTGATCTCCTCCCTTTCTCATGGCTGCAGTGAGCCGCAGCCAGGAGAAAGGGGAAAGGGGAAAGGGAAATCACTTTCCAGAAGATTCCCCTGTTTTGCCACATCCCAAACTTGCTGGACTGGCCCTTCCCTAAACAAAACTTAAACTAATCATTCTGTCACTCCCCAAAGTCCCCACTAGATGTCTTCTTAAACACTGATGTTCCTTTGGCTACCTTCTAATCATCTGGTAAAGAGACTGATTTAGATGTTAAGTTGCATATTTCAAAAACATAAATGAGCAGTTTTTACATTTGAATTCTCAAAGACCTCTTCAGTTAAGGTCATACAACCCCACAACTTGTTACTTTGTAATCTGCCAGCTAGCTTTAAACCTTTATCATTCACCTCTCTACTTTAAATAGCCCTTCCAATGCCTTCACCCCCCCCCCCAACAATGCTTCAGATCATGGAGTCTATTTTTTCCCCAGAGTGAAGACCAATGCAAAGTATTCATTTAGTTTAACTGCGTCTCTCTGTCCTTGTTCAGTAATCCTTTAATGCATAGAGGTTCTACTGTCTACCTGGCTGGTTTCCTGTGCTTCATGGTTTAGAGTTCATTTCAATGGGACTTTCAGGGGAGCTTCCCAACAGATCTTGCCTAGGGCTAGAATGCCCATTTGTAATGGTAATTTAGCAATAGATATAATGCAAAGAGAAACAGAATTCCCCCAAACCTATAAATCATGGGTTAACTCTCTATAGTCTTAAATATTTTTACTTTAATAAGGCAAAATTATGCATATGGTGACAATTAGTAGTTCTCTAAAAGACTGAAATATATGACTGTCACAAGTAGTGAGGACACTAAAGTTAAAGGAGGGGCTCACAATAATAAACTCATACGTTGATGGTTATGAATTTGGCCTAAACTGCTGATCAAGTTTGGGGTGGACTTATACAAAGTTCACCCAGAACCACCAGTCTCTGTCACCATACCTGTCCTGTCTCTTCCCATTTACACATTCTACACATCAGGGAGCTCAGGATAAGCAGTGCTCCAGGGCACCCAAGCCCTTAGCACAGTGCTCAAATTATGGTGGTAATGTCAGAGCCCTTAGTGAAATCTGCAAACCATCCTTTGTGCCCTGATAATTTTAGCTGAGCCTTGTGGTCCTTACTAGCCACAACCCCAGCTCTGCTGTGCAAATTATCTATGCAAAAAAAAAAAAAAAAATCCCTGGCAGCAATAGTCCTCTTCCCTTGGTTTTCATGGCACTTCCAAAGAGATGGGATCCTGAAAGAAAACTTTCCCCCAATGCTGGGATTACCCAGTAGAAACCTACGCTTCAAGGGTAGGTGTTTAACTTAACAGTGATACTGCATCAGCTATAAGATAAGCAGGTTTAAAGAACAGGCAGGAAAGCTTTTCATTTGCCTGGAAAGTATCCTCAGCCAGCCAGTGAACAAGGACTAAGGCACGTGAGTTCCTTGGGTGTGCAACCTGCAATGCACAGCTGGGGAACACGCTGCCTTCTTCAGCCAGGCACAAAACCACAGAGGAACATGGTAAAAGTGTAGCGGTCCAGAAAGGATGGCCCTGTGAAGTCCCTAAACAAAGCTAGGGGGCAAATCATGTATCCTTTGTTGACTTCTGGAAACATGGTTAAAGAAGACCATCACAAAAAGTAGGAAGAAAAGGCCTCACTGGCTTCTCTGATTTGAGGACTACCTTTGTTTGGACATTCTAGAAATGACATGCTGCACAGCTGGTCACAGATAATAACTTCCCCTGGGATATGTAGTTTCTAGAGCATGTGATATTCATGCTAAAGATTCTGGTTGCCTGTATTATTAAGTTCCCTCAATTTCCTGACATCTGGGAGACTGGTGTTGCAGCACCCGGGATGGGAGGCATTATGCTTCCCTGCGGCTGCAGGTGCCCCATTGTGGCCCTGTAAGTTTCAGGAAAGAAAGGGCATGCCATGATAGGGATAAGGGAATCTTTGTGGTAGAGATGTATGGACTGTGTTACACCCCAATGTTACCATCACACGTTTAGTATGGGTCTAATACAGAATCGGGCTAAGAAACCCCTGAGCTATTTTATGACTTTTTAAAAAAAGAAGCTGCTTTGTTTGCTGAGCCCAGATCCAAATTGAGCCGGGAAGTTCAGTCCATCACTGCACATAAGCTACTTCCCAGATTTGGTCCTTGGTCCAAGAAGACTTGTATATTTTGAATGCCACGATGAAACCAATTAAATCAACTTATCAAACACACACACAAAAAAGCAAAAGAAATACATGCATAGGAACATGTAGTATTTGGTTAATGCACAGAATTAGCTAACTTCACCTACCAGAGATTCAGTTGAGTTACCCAAGGAGAGCATGTAGCCACTAAGGTAGTTAAGGAGAAACCACCACTGAAAGAGTAGAAATAAATATGCAAGATGGACCAATACCTTCTTCTTGGCCTGTAGTAGTTCCTGGTAGGCACTGGATCGTATAAAACGAGGATATGAATCACTTTTCATCAATTTGTAAATGTGCTCCTAAAATATTTTTAAAAGAAATAAAAATTTAAATCACCCATTTGAACAGAGATCACTTTTTGCTAGGATACATTTCAAGATTCACAGATTATCATAAATTCAGGTGGGTCTGAAGCAACAGAACACAGTATGAGTCCTATGGCACCTTTAAGACCAACAAAGTTTACTTCTGGGTAAAGTTTTCACATGCATGCACACTTTGTCATGCACATTTTCATGTTATATGAATATGTAACATGTATCTATAGTTGTATGACATGCTGACACACTGATGCCATTGCTATGTTTCTGCTGTGCTGGGGTTGAAGCCTCGACATAGTATTTGAGAGCTATGCAAAGAGATTTTTCCAACAGAGAAGAGGCAGACAATCCCTAGCTTTGCAGGGCCATGTGAGTTGTTCTAGCAAAAATTCATTGCAAGAATTGTTGTGAGGGTCTGACTGGCAGCTTATCCAGCTCACTTCTACAAGATTCTAGGGCAGCTGTTATAATGCATACTTCTCCTTGCTCTCCAAAAACTTCAGGTATGACTGGTAGTTTGACTTGCTCTGTACAGACTGTGTAAGGAAAATATTTATGCATTTCTCTTAAATAAAAAATTAACAGTTTATCATAGGTGAAAAACACAGAGGCCACTGATTTTCAACATCCAATTTTTAAAAACCATAGACGATTTCAGGAGTAATGTTATGCTTTGAACTAATGGGTGCACTGTCTCAAAATGTCCATGAAGTCAGAATTTCCTGCTTGCACACTGCAAAATTATTCTAATCTGGTTGCCTTGGGGGAATATGTCAGAAATACAATCAATCCCACAAGCACTGCAATCCCACAGGCACTGCAATCAAGCAATCCTCTTCCATATAGCATGAGAAGGTTTCACATGTGGATTGCACATGTGGAGCATACGAGTCCTTCTCAGAGAAACCAGGCTAAACATATTTTAAAATAAACAAACAGCTGTGGGATAATGTTATACAGGAAAAAGAAGTGACCCGCTATTCTGACTTCCATGTGTGCACACTTGTAATGAAGTCCCACTACATACAGGTAACACAGGAATGCCACGTACGGATCCTTTCTGTGAACCCATTCTGTGCAAATGAGCAAACCCAGTCTAAGCTGCTTCTGGACACAACATGCCAAAGACAATAGCAAACCCTTAGTGTAAAAGTATAGCCACAAACAACACCCACCAAGGGAAGACCTACAATTCACAACTATGTTCAAAACTATATATTACATTCACTGAAATACAAAGAAGGGTTAGTGATCACAACCCAATAGAGTGTATAGACATTGATCCAACAGATTGCTCAGAACAATTAAACATAGTCTACAAACAGAACATATTCAAAACCAACAGTAGACTCCTCTGTAATTCCATACATAGATAGTGTCCATAGACCTCCAAACAGAAAGCAACTGCAGCAGAAGACTCCCCCTGTGGAAAGAAAAACAGACGGATGCCTCTCCCAGGTATAAATCAAGATGTTTCAGTGATCTTCAACAGCGACTGGTAAAATGGAACCTGATTTCCAAAATAACATAGGCACAGCTCAAAATGGAAGTTAAGGGATGGCTCAGAAAAGTAATCATGGGCCCCGGTCACATGGGCCAGAAAACGCGCGGGGGAGGCGTGGCAGTTTGCCCTGGAGCTAAATAAGGCGCGGTAGCCCGATCATACGGGCCACCGGGTTGCCACACTCCAGCTCTGCGCCCCGATCACACTGCGCTGCTGCAGCGCAGCAAAAAAGCAGCGCAGTGTGCATGCGCCATTGGGGGGGGGGGGCCGCTGTCGGTGTCTTGTGTGTGCGCATGCGCTGTTCAGCGTTGGTGCGCATCCCATGGAAACTGACAACATCCGGAAACCCCGGGGACATGGGCGGGCGTCGGAAGCCGCGGGATACTGGCGCTCCCGCAATCAGACGCCAGCCTTTGCCCCGGGGTTTCCAGAAACTAGTACTTCCGACCTACTAGTTTTTTACCCCGCGTTTTCCAGGGGAAGCCGCGGGTTGGCCACGGGAGCACTACGCCTCCCAGATGTGCTCGTATGATCGAGCACGGAAAGTCCGCAGGGCTCCCGTGCCTTCAGCGGGGCAAATGCTCCGTGTGAACAGGGCCATGGAATATAATCATCTGAGCAGGCCAAAATATATCTCCCAAATTATTATGGTTTTTGTTTATACAGTGCTCTTGAAGCACAGGGTGTTTCACAAACTTTTATAGGAATGAATGAATAAGCAACTCAATCCCTAATCTCAAGGAATTTACAATTTAAACTAATCAATAGAAAAGATAAGAATGGAGGAGACAGAGAGAGAGAAAACACAAGGGATGAATGTGAAATATGTTCAAGGGGCTACTTCTGAAGTCTCACAAAAAAGGTGGGTTTTGAGGGAGGATTTGAGGTGGTATTATATACAAGTTCAGGGAAGCAGTTCCACAGAATGGAAACACACTTTGAGGCATTTTAAGAAGCAAGGCAGAATACAAGTATTTTAAATAAATTAACAAGTAAATAGCAAATGAGGATGCATGAGACCTTTGGACACCTGAGAGTGGTACAGAAATGGCACATTGTAACTCAGAGGCATGCTCAGAAACACCGGATGTAAGACAAAGTGGAGTATGTCTCTGGAGAGTTTTTAAAGGCAAGAACAAATTCTTTGTGAGATATAAAGTCGTATCTCAGGATAAAAATCCTCTTATATTTTTACACACACGTACACACAGAATTACCTTCACCAATTAGCCAAGTCCTATTTTTTAGAAATTTTTAGGTGCATCCACCACCAAGTACCAAATGTGATACAAACTAGTATAAAACCTTCTATTCCAGTCCCATGTATCAGCACATTACTCACCACAGTCAGGATGAATAGGAAGTTTGTACAAAAACTATGAATAAAGGCAGCCATCTAGTGGCCTAAAAAGAACTTAGCACTAACTGTGTATATCTTGCATGTTTAAGGAGTATGGAAGTATTTTAGTTTACCAGAATTGCTTCCAAGAGAAAAACTTGGTTTGCTCATTGTGGTGAATTAAAGAAACAGACAACTTTTTAAAGGAAACATGCCCCATATATGAGATGTTGCCAATCTATAATTAATTTCTTCTTATCCAACTATCTTTGAATAGTTTTGCCTCTAGCTCACTGCACCAAGGGGCAGATGTTTGTGTAGCAGGCAGTGGCGTACCTAGCCTATTTGGTGTCCAGGGCGGATAATTTTTTAACATAGGGTTTTCAAGGCAAGAGACATTCAGGGGTGGTTTGCCATTGCCTGCCTCCACGTTGGACCTGGCCGACTTCTGAGATCTTATGCGATGAGGCTGGGGCTATCCAGGTCAGGGCCACTCCTCTATACGACAAGATTATTTCCAGTAATAATAATGAAATATAACAAATAATAACAATGGCCAGAAAAGAAAGGCAGACAGTGAGAAATGTATTTGATTTAACTTTGTACATATAATCATGCCAGTAAAAAAAATTCAATTTCCAACTCGTTATTCCATCACAAGAGCCAGTATGGTATAGTGGTTAAAGTGTCAGACTAGGATCTGGGAAATCCAGGTTTGAATCCTCATGGAAACTTGCTGGGTAACCTTGGCCCAGTTGCACTACTCGCAGCCTAGCCCTGACCTGGATAGCCCCAGGACAGTCTGATCTTGTCAGATCTCAGAAGCTAAGCAGGGCTAACATGGAGGCAGGCAATGGCAAACCACCTCCAAAGGTCTCTTGACTTGAAAACCCTTCAGGGTCGCCATAAGTCAGCTGTGACTTGACTGCAAAAAAAAAAAATTAAAAAATCCATCACCACTTGTGTTCTGAGCAGGCACTTGGAAGGGCTTCTGTTCTCCATTTTGAAGGCCAAGATTTGACCATCCCAAACACCTACAAAGCATTTTAGAGGGCTAGGATTCTGCCTTTGTACTAACTTTTACTAACAAACAGTAGCCAAAGCATCACAAAATAGTGATCACAAACTTCACTAGACTGGATGTTAAGAAACACACTACCTCCCCAAAGCTGTCCCCATCCTCCATTGTTTCCAAAGGACTAAAGTCAAACCAGAGAATCTCTACAATAGAAACTGGGGGTGGGGGGTATTTTTGCAAGCCCAGCAGAACCAGCACAATGTTCATAATACCCAGCACTACCAATGCAATGTACAGTGCCCAGCAAACCCAGTACCTTTGTGGCAATCCCAGTGGATGTCAAGCACAGAAACAGTACTCTTAAATATATTCTGTCACCAAGCAGGATAAGGATGGCTTGTGGCATGGCCATACATTAAGACATTCTTAAGTCTGTGGCTCTTCTTGTGGACATGCTGAAGGAATACACTCCCCTTCCTTTCCTAGATTCCAGTCCAGCAGCACCTTAGAGAACAACAAGATTTTCAGGGTATAAGCTTTCGAGAGTAACAAATATCTGATGATGCAAGCTTTGACTCTTGAAAGCTCCTACCTTGAAAATCTTGTTGCTCTCTAAGGTGCTGCTGGACTCGAATCCAGCTTTTCTACCACAGACCAACATGACTGTCCTTTATAACTATCCCCTTCTTTTGGAAACTGAAACCAAACAAGATCTATTCCTGCAAAGCAAAGAGCCAGGTATTGCTTTCTTTCACATCTTGGATGCAGGCGCTACTCTTGAAGAGTCCAAGAGGCATTACCTTTGCTTTTTCTGGGAGTGCCCGTTCAGAAGCGGTTGCCTCTTGTGCAGGATGTTTGGCTTAGAACTTCCCAGCATTTTGGTACAACTTAAAATCATTTTATGATTGGCTAGTAGTAGCATCATGGCTAGAAGCTGTTGTTGTTGTCCTTTACAGATCCGTCTAATCCCCTTTCGGTCCCTCTAGCTAGTGGCCATCACTCCATCCGCTGCCAATTTATTTCCTCAATGAGCAAAAAAAAACACTTTCTTACAAGAAATAATGTGAATCTCCAAAATCAGGATCTAGTTCTAGGAAAGACCTTGTTGTATCACACTCTCATATATTTTGATGACTTCAGAGGGGGAACTGGATCCCACAGTCTGCTGGCTTTGCTTCTCTGTTGGGAGGGGGTGATCTACTGCAATCAGTCACACGTCTAACCTGATTTTAGATGCCTCTCTGACACATCCCCAGGGCTGCCAAGAGTCACCATGGGCTCCTGGAGAAAGATTCCATCTGCCTCCCATGTGACCTTGATCCAAATCAAATATCATAACAAAACAGACAAAGCACTTTGCTTGCTGTTACCATTAATCTACAGTGATAAAAGAACTGGCCTGTTCGTCCATGTTTGTTTGTTCATTTATTTACATTATTTATATCTCGCCTTTCTCCTCAGTGGGGACCCAAAGCAGCTTACATCGTTTTCCTCCCTTCCATTTTATCCTCACAACAACCCTGTGAGATAGATTAGGCTAAAAGTGCGTGACTGGCCCAAGGTCACCCACTAAACTCCTGTTGCAGAGTGAGGATTTGAACCTGGATTTCCCAAATGTTAGTCTGACACTTTAACCCTTACACCACACTGGCAGGCATAATTAATCAGAGAATAAAGCTAGGAGACTCAAAATTGGCCACCAGCTTCAGGATGATCATGGGAGTTCCATGGCCTAAATTGAAAGGCATGGGAAAATCCTGTCCCAGGTGAGACAAACCACCACCACGCCATGCTATTTGCATCTGAAGCTAAGTCTCTGTGGCAAACACAACTCAGAAACTAATGCTACATGTTTGAAAACCAGCCACTAACCCCAGAAGGATTATGGAAGTTGCAGTGCCAAAAATGAACGGAACTGGGACACCCTGAACCAGGTTATCTTCATGACAGACATGTAATAAGAGAGCTTTTAAGCAACCTGTCATGTGTCTCTAATACTCAGATCCCCAACCTGCCATGGAAGGTCGTTGGGTGATACACTCTCAGCCAGACAAAATGGAGGGCAAGAGAACAATGCTGCTTTGGGTCTCCATTGGAGAGAAAGACTGCGTGTGGTACTTATTATAAATTTGATTTTAATGATATTTTTAAAATTATGTCATTTATTATATAGCAAAGTGTAGCCTTTACAAAGGGCTATCTACCAGGACAATGATTATTAAAAATCCAGTGCCTGAACTGGGAGTTGTAGCTTCTGTTGCACATGTATAACCACTAAAACAGATTAATGTTCCAATATCATGCATGTAAAGTGTGGAGAAGGGGGGAAGCATCCTTTTACTACTTCTTTAGATGATGGGGAAATATGTTCTGTTCATAATATTAACAAAGGTTTGTTACTACACTTAAGTACATTCTTCACCAAGCAGAATAGGGATGAGAAGGTTTTGAGACTAAGAAGTGAAAATAAGTGGGGGGCACGGATAAATTGGGTGAAGGGAGACAGAAATAAATGAGAAAGGTGTGGAAAAGAGGGAGAGAAATTAAGAGAGGGAAAGGCTGTTTTATCTTGCTGCAACATGCTAACTACTGCTTTGCAAGATCTGGCTGACCTGGGTGCAATGAGAAAGGCTAGACTACTGGAGACAAATGACCCGCAGGCTGGCAATTACTGAACAGTTCTCAGCCTGGTATTGGCTCCCATGTATGATTTGTTAAGCAAGTTCTGTTAAGCAAGTCTTAGAGAGATGGAAGGCTATCTAGTCAATCCTTGATGAGGAGCTGATCCTAGATGGCTTTTTGCTATGCTGAGATTCCCTGTTTCCCTACTGGCTACAGCCAGAACTGCAGTTTAAAAATAAAAGGAAGACCTTAGATTGGACTCAGCATGAGGCTGGCTTGAAGCACCCTCCAGCTGACTTCTGAAGGCTGAACAGGGAGTGGGGCATTGGTACACCCCGTTGGTACGCCACTGATAGCAGGAGTCGGGATTTGGCCATCTGCTATAGCTATTCTTCCAGTTCTTCCAGTTCTTTCTGATAGTGACCTCCTTCCCAGCCAAGCATCAACCTACCTTTAATTCCCCCTCTTCAGCTTTCCATCTCCCCCGACCTGTAGCCTCTACGGTGCTCTGAAACCCTGACCTCCATGTCACAGTGGCTGTCATGGGGGGGGGCATCTCAGCAGGGTATAAGGACACAGAGTCCACCATGTTCTCCAGGGGAACTGATCTCTGCCATCTGGAGAGCAGTTGTAATTCTGAGTGATCTCCAGCCCTCACCTAGATATTGGCAACAATGGTTTCCCAGGAGGAAAAGTAGTCTTTCTCTGCAATGGGGACCAGAGCAGCTTACATCATTCTCCTCTCCTCCTTTTGACTTGCACAACAACCCTGTGAGGTAGGTTAGGCTGAAAGTCTGTGACTGGTCCAAAATCACCCACTCAGCTTCTACATCAAGAACCTGGATCTAGCAGACACTGCTCTGAAGCACTGACTATGGCACCCAGGGTAGCCAACCTCCAGGGGGAGCCTGAAAATCACTAGGTATTACAACTGAACTCCAGACAACAGATCTCTCCCCACACTGAGAAAATAACTGCTTTGGAAGGTGGGCTTTATGGCATTCTCTTCAGCTGAGGCCTCTCCCCTCCCCAAACCCAGGCTTCCATAGACTCTATGGAATCTCCAGAAATCTTCCTACCTGGAGCTGGCAACCCTAGTCAGGACTGGCTCCAATGAGTTCCTCACAAAGGCCTCCAAAGGGTTTCCTTCCTTTGTCTGAACCAAGCTTCTCTACTGTGGCGAAATGGGCTCCAGTTTACAACAGTTTTCGCCTCCCACCCTCATCCCATGGGTGTATCTCACTCCTTAAATTCACTGCCACCACTCACTGAATTGTCACTGCCTTTTTATAGGAACAGTGAGACCCCTCTGGTTGAATCTCCCTGTTTGGAGATGGAATCCCCAATCTTTGGGAGATCCCTGGAAAGTTGGCAACTCAAGGGTCTGGCCTTTCCTTGCTTCCCTGGGCTACTCCCTCCCTTTGGTATTGTGCAGAGCGGGGCAGACTATGTGGTCAGAGCACAACACAGATTATTAGCCCAAATAAAATAATTTATTTAACTATTTACACAATTATGGAGCACACACACACTAAATGAATAAGGCAAAACTGTAGGAGTAAGCACACACCATGAACCAACAGGGCATAAATCAACAGGGGATAAAAGCAATCCTCTTTCCCTACACACAGTACTCTCTACCTCTGGAGGCTGTGGGCTCAGGATAGGATCTCTCCCCGGATTGGCCTGTGCCTCTGCTTCAGCTTCTCTCTCCTGCCCAAGAGTGCAGGGAAACTTCCATTCATTCCCCAGTCCAGCTGACTGTGGAGTGGCTGAAGTTCTGCTGCCTCCCAGGGGTCTCTGGCTTGGGGCTTAGCTGGAGTCTATATTGATGCTGCCCTGCTCCTTGGATGGACCCTCTTTTCCTGCACTTTTTGGCCTTGTTGCAGCTGGGAACTGTAGGCCAGCAGATGAGGAAGCCCCATTCAGCCCAGTGAGTGATACTCCTGCAGGCCCCTCTCTGGAACTACAGCTCAATTAAGCCTTATGGGGGAACATTTTAAACACAGAGACGGCAGTCATCTCACAGACACAGGTAACTGCCATTTTGTTACACCTTCCAACAGCTACTGAGGGAAAAATTAGTCCCACACAGGAGGCAAGTGTCTTCATCAAAAGAGAAAGTTGTTTGCCAGAAATTCTGACAGGGCACAATGGCTGAAGGAGTGGGCAGGAAAGAGGAGCAAACCCAGCGCCCGGCCAATGGCACGCAAGTACTCTTGAGTGGCAGTTGGGCAGGACTCAGGCAACGCAGCTAGTGGCAAGGGACACCGTCTGAGTGACAGATCAGGGAGCCAAATGCTGGGGGAGCACGTGGAACGTTCAGGAAAGAGTCACACAAAAACTCAATTATTAATATAGCGAGATTACTACGTACATTTCCAAGAGGTAAAATCTGAATCATGTATAAAACCTAGCAAATTTGACATATAAGAACCTTTCCCATCCCTAGCAGAGAATTCTTTGAAAACTGGTTCTTTGGATTTAGGGCTGTTTGAAAAACGCTATATTTTTCGGATTCACAAAATAAAATATCTGTTCTGAAGTCTAGCATAGAGTATCAGCTCAGTCCTTCAAAAAAGACTAATTACTCTCAAAGATCATAGCTTCTGCTCCATTATCTTGTTAATGGTAATCCCAATTCAAAATTATTACTACCATTTATACAGTGGGAAATGAATGGGGAAGATAACATGGAGGAAAGAAGAGAAAAAAGACGGGAACATCTGAACTTATGCTTGGTTCATTTGTCAAGAAGATACTCTTGTGAGTTAAGAAATTACTTTTAGGAGAACAAAAAATGCAAGAATGGGAGGGCTAGATCCTAGTCCAAAACCCTAAACACTACAACATATTGCTCACTTTTTAAATTATGTGTTGAATTATTATAACAGATCTTAAGTGGACCTTAATTAGTATAAACAAGCATGTTATATGAATATTGTTCAGTCTGTCAATAATAACTTCAGAGAATTCAAGATGAAAACAGACTAGAAAACCAGTCAGGTATCTGACCGTACTACATCTTCAAGCCAACAGACTATTCGGATGTAGCTATGAACCAGTTATACTCACCTGAGCATCATCAAAAGTATATCGGCCAGGCTCCTTCACATTCTGTGTGGTTTTGTCGTAACTTTTTGAATCTAGGTTAATGGCACTCGGGGCTCCAGGTGCAAGAAATTCTTGCCAGATTTCCTGGACTCTGGCAGGGACTTCCCGCATTGGTCTCTTTTTCAAATCTTCTACCGCTAACCAGAACCTATATAGGAAAATACAGAAGGGTATGTTAGGGAATTGGCCACAGAAGCACTTATTTACTTATTTTAATTTTTAAATAGGGCATTAAAATAATTTTGAAACTTTATTAAAGCACAGCAGTGTCAGTCCAAAATCCTATGTTCACTGCAGTGTGTAGGTGAAGAATTTATTTATATTTATTTTATTTTACTTCATTTATACCACACCTTCCTCTCCAGTGGAGTCCCAAAGTTGCTTACATGGTTCTCCTCCCTTCCATTTTATCCTCACAACAACCCTGTGAGGTAGGTTAGGCTGAGAGTATGTGTCTGGTCAAAGGTCACCCTGCAAGCTTCCATGGCAGAGGGGGGATTCAAATATGGGTCTCCCAGATCTCAACACTGTAACCACTACATTTCATTTGCATATCTGCACATGTGGAGATGTCAGCCCAGCTGTGTTCACTGTGCTTGCGGGAGCCCATGGCTGCCTACACACACAGCTCTGCACTGCCTTCTCCCACCACTCAGTTTAAACCAGGTGGCAGGAGAGGTCAGCTCAGCCAAACTCGGTGTGCGTGCAGGGAACTCTGGTTTGCTTTTCTTGACAAAGCTTTCTACGGTTGTCTGCATGGAACTTGGTGTGATACATGTCTTGTCGCAGAGGAAGGGGTAAACATAAAGGCTGTAGAGATGATCATATTCTTATTAATTCAATATGGCTCCTAGTATGAAAATTATAAACTGAACATAACAAAGGTGCAAAAGTGGAAGTCTGTGACCTATTTAAATGGAAGGTGCTTGCTGGATGCTACTGCACAACTGTGATAGGGCAATTGCGTAAAATTTTTAAAAACCTTTGGATGCCACATCCTACACATCACAAGTGATGTGCCACCTCAATTTAGAAAAACTGAGGGGGGGGGGTAGCTGCATAATGAATGCACCAGAGGAAAAAGAATGCCGTGTAAAATGGGAACATAATCTGAAGTCAAGCTTAAAGGTTTACTGCTTGGAAAAATCTGCAGTAAGCTGTGCGTGCATAAGAGGTCATGAATGGAAAATCAGTGATTTCCTTACAATTAGCAATAGCACTAATCCTGTTGCCAAGCCTAGAAGTCCATTTGTGTTTTAGCATCCATGACTAGTTCTTTGCTAGAAAGATAGGGTACATGTTCAGAAAGGATAAATGTGCTTTTAGAATGCCACAGGATTATCTGTTGGAACAGGATAGTTAGATCCCAATTTACAGTCTAAGAAGGGAGGTTCATTGGCTGATCTGAGAGGAAACTGAATCCCAGTATCAATTTCACCATTTGGTTAAGATGCCCAGTGCCCTTGATGAATTATTGCTAATTTTCCCTTGGTGGGCTAAACAACTTTTATCCAGACTTTTGCAATGATTGGTCAAGACTCAGACAACTAGGTGGGAAATTTTCAGCCTGCACCCTAAAATCTGGTTGGCCCTTGAAGGAACTCCCAGGCTATAGAAAAGTCCAGAAATATGTGAGTCTCAATTGAAGCTCTGTCTCAACACATTGGGAAATATGGCACAGACCTTGTCCATCAGTATCAAGGTTCTGGAACTGGATGGACAATATCTGACAATCTGTGTCTTCATCTTGTACCAATCCTAGGAAAAAGAATGTAGATAGTCTTGTAAATATAGGATAAGCTAGCAAAATACTTCTCATGTTCCTTCGTAGTGTTCTGTCTAAAGCCTGCATGTCTATAGCATGTAGTAGTGCTTCCTAGGATTTATGTGTAATTATTAAACTCTTGTTATACTAATGATCTTTGGGTTGGCTACTAAAAACTGGTTGGAAGAATCTGACCTTTCACTAGATGCTACTCTGTAGAGTGAGCCAGAGCCAAAGGACAAGGTGAGAGAGAAACATAGACATTCAGAGGTGGGAAGAAAGAAACAGGAAGCCCTTCCAAACCCTCAGTCCCATGCAATACACATACATACAGATAGACTACTAGTTTGCAGGGAAGCCAGAATCACTAATGAGAGAAACTAGATTCAGGTGGGTAACCATGTCAGTCTGAAGCAGCAGAACAAAGTTTGAGTCCAGTGGCACCTGTAAGACCAACAAAGTTTTATTTTGGGTATAAGCTTTCATGTACATGCTCACTTCTTCAGATACATTGAAAGAGATATCTCCAACCATTACATATAGGTAGAAGGTGCGAAGGATGTTGTCAGAAATGGCTAATTAGAGTCAAGATGTGTAAATAACTGAGCAATAAATATAGCTAAGACTGGATGAAGGCAATTGGTAAAACCTGTGAATAGCAGCAAATTAGCATACACCATAATAAAACAGTTTACAAACAGCTGCGGGAACTGAATGTTAGCATGTGTAGTGAGATAAGAAAACAAAATCTCTGTTAAGCCCAGGGGGTTCCATTGTTCTGAGTAGGGATGAGCATGAGCAGCATTTCTGTGGTTCAGTTTGTGGTTGGTGGTTGAACCATGAACTGAATCATACAAACCAGGAGATTGGTTCACAAACTGACCCAGTTCATCAGTTTGTGAGGCATTTAAAATGTAAACTCTTGCTTTCAGCTCCCTGCAACTTTTTGCAGGAAACAGAAAGCAGGGGAGCAGAATGCAGGGGTTTAAATTTTAAATGGTTTGTGACAGTTCTTTGGTTCATGACTATCACTTCATGAACCAGCCGAAATTCATGATGAACTTTAGTTCATCAACCAGTTCATGCCCATCTCAAATCCTGTGTATTGTAATAAGTCGTAAGTCAGCAATCTCACTGTCAGAGACCCAAGCCTGGGTCCCCCTGGGTCACTGCTCCTTATCCCTTGAACAATACCTGCACACAAATAAAGCAGGCCTTTGAAGATATATAAGGTTTATTTAAAGGTTAAAAAAAATCACTACACAGTACAGTCTCTCTAGCCTATCATGTGTATCTCTTCCATCCAGACACATCAGATATTTGTTACCAGAACAATTTGGAGAGCATGTGCAGTTACCATGAGAGATTATCCATGCCCTACTGTGGCCTACTGTGTAAACTTTTAGCAATTGCACATCACATGAGAAAGTAACACTTAGCTCTAAAGAATTTTTTTTCATATATTTATTTCTGTATGTGTGTTGTTTTAAAATAGTAATATTGACCACTGAAGAAGACCCTAAAGGGCCGAAACATGTATGGTCTACTAGTCATAACATATACCCATCAATTGTATATGTAAAAATATCAGCGCTGTGTGTTTTAAGAGTCTGATATTTGATAATTTCTTTTAACCTATTTTATCTTTTACTAATATGTACAGCATAATAAATATTTGTATTTTTATAATAACATATTTTGTTAGCTTGACCCTCATATATCACAGCCATATCTTGGGTTGAGTCCCCCCCCCTTTTTTTTCCCCTTGGTCCTTTGGATCCAATCAGGAATTTCTCTCAGTGGAACTTTCCAGATGATTTTAATGTCGACTCCTAATTCCCCCTTCCATCTGATTATACAGTTGAGCACAGATTCTCATGATTAATCAATTACCTCTTTCCTAAATCTGGCCTCCAAAGAGATAAGGATGGTAGCTGCAGGAAGGCTCAAATCACAAACACCTGCAAGCCAGACTAGGTCCTATAATAATCACGTTAACCTTTAAGGGAAGTTAGGGCACTTTGCCTCACACTCTCTTTCCAGTCTGTTTTGAAATTCTTTTGCAATAAAACAGCTACTTTGAGGTCTCCCACTGAATATCCTGGAAGGTTGAAGTGTTCTCCCACAGGTTTCTTGGGGTTTTTTTATTCTTGATGTCAGATTTGTGGCCATTTATTCTTTGGCATATGGTTTTACCTGTTTATCCTATGTAGAAAACTGAAGGGCATTGTTGGCATTAAATGACATACACAATGTTAGAAGATGAGCAAGTTAATGAGCCTGAGATGGTTAAGAGGTGTCAAACTAATTTGTTATGAGGGCCAGATCTGACATAAATGTCCCTTTGTCAGGCCAGGCCATGTGTGCCATAAAATAATGCTAGGTGCCAGAGATATAAACTGTATAAAGGACACCAGCTGGCAAGCTCTGAGTTGTATCCTCACTGCAAGGGGGGTACAAAGAAAAACCCATATGGGCAGACTGGAGAGCCAGCAGTGCAGCACTGGGCAGACACTCCCACACTGTTTGACTGCCACAGGAAAGGCTGGAGTGGCTCTGCCCACTTCCCCCCGAGCAGTCTCCTGTTCCCTCCCTTGCACTAGTTGCTCATGAGCCGCATAAAAGCCTTGGATGGGCTGGTTCCAGCCCCAGGGCTTTATGTTTGACACCCCTGGTGTAGTTGATGTTAGATCCAGTGATTGTGTTGCCTGGGTCTAAGTGGCAACAAAATCAGCATCTGGATTTATTGCAAGCTCTGGTACCAGTATACATGTTCAAATTAGATGTTGTATTATTGTGGGTGAGGAGTTGTTTAGGACTGGAAGGCTGTCTGTGGGCAAGAAAAGGTTTGCCCCCCTCCAGTACAAGTGAAAGAGAACTGTCATTATCCAGTAGAGGTTGTAAGTTTCTGATGATGTGTTGAACTTTTATGAGTTGAGAGCTTTACGTGACCATTAGTGGTGTTTTGTTTTTGTCTCCTTGGAAGACAAATGTGGACAGTCATGACCTTGTCTAGAAACAAATACTGAGAAAACAGTCATGGGAGTCTGACCCACAAATCAAGATAGACAACAAGCCTTGCAAAGAAAATGTTTTCTATATAGTGTTGCCAATAAACATGACATAGCAATGCACAAAATGCAGATTTTGAATGTGCAGCTAATATGCTGAGGCAGGGCTAGGGAGAAAGGCAAGAAGCCTACATTGAGACCTCTACCAATTCTACCCTGTGTGCATAGCTATGCAAACACAGTACTCTTAATATTTTAAATTAATTTTAAAATGGATACCAACAATTAGCATATTCTGTTATACACAAGTGGAATTCCTGTCTAAAAGACATGTTTGATATTCAACATCCCCAGCAGGTTATATGTTGGTTTACAAATAAGTCACCAGTTCTGCCACTATATGACACTGTAAGAGGACATGTCCTTAGCAGGATAAGTTGCAAGATAGAGGAATGGAGCTCGACACCATGCAGAGTAGTACTGCACAAGGGAGGTGGGGTCAACACCGTTATATGAGGATGTGGGGAAGCAGCATAGGAGATGCAAGAAAATACCCCAGGTGAAATAGTCCAGAGGTGGTTTTTCAATGTATCATATGGTCTTACATGCTCACACGAACACATGAAGCCACCTTATACTAAGTCAGACCACTGATCTATCAAGGTCAGCATTGTCAACTCTGTCTGCTAGTAGCTTTCCAGGATCTCAGGCTGAAGTCTTTCACATTACTTACCACCTGATTATTTTAACTGCAGATATCAGGGACTGAACCTGGGAACATCTTAATGCAAAGGAGATACTCTGCTCCCGAGTCCCAGCCCCTGCCTAATGCTTAAAGGTGGGTTTTCAGAGGGGAAAGATTGCAAGGAGAGCTCACAAAAAGTAAATGTAGGCCCTGGTCATACGGGCCAGAAAATACGGGGGGGGGGGAGGCGTGGCAGTTTGCCCTGGAGCAAAATAAGGCATGGTAGCCCGATCACACAGGCCACCAGGTTGCCATGCTCCAGCCCCAAGTGCCGATCACACCACGCTGCTGCAGACCACGCAAGCTGCACTGTTGCGAAGTGTGCCGTTGGGGGGGGGGTGCTGCCCGTGTCTTGCATATGTGCATGCCTCATTCAGCGTTGGTGCACATCCCATGGAAACTTACAACATCCGGAAACCCCGGGACATGGGCCGGCGTTGGAAGCCGCGGGATACTGGTGCTCCCGCAATCAGACGCCGGCCTTTGCCCCGGGGTTTCCGGAAGCTAGTACTTCGAACCTAGTAGTTTTTTACTCCGCATTTTCAGAGGGAAGCTGCGGGTTGGCCACGGGAGCACTACGCCTCCCAGATGTGCTCGTATGATCGCACATGGAAAGTCCGCGGGGCTCCCGTGCCTTCAGCGGGGCAAATGCTCCGTGTGAACGGGGCCATAAATTAAGATCTAGGAGGATGTCAGGATATCAGTTGCTGATGCAGCAGGCCATGAATTCCACATCATTACAGAGCAATCCATGTTAGCAGTCAGCTCTCCCCTAAAGTTGGGTAGTTGGCAGAGAGAGAAAGCAAGCCCAGACACCCTTCATATAAAATCACTCCAGATAGATATTAAATCTAACACGCTGCCTGGCCTAAAAATGACCCCACAAGGAATGCCAAGCAGAATACCAGCCTGGGAAAACTATCTGGAAGTGAACCCAGGAACTGAATTGCAAAACAAATCTCTCCCTCCTAAAGGCAATGGCATATTTTATAACAATGCATTTCTCAGTAAAACAGCACTCTACTTTGATGGCACCTACACCTCTGTTAGCATATCCATAATACCTGGAAGTATGATCCATCCTGTATTCTGGGTCATCAGCAGCCACATCCTACCCACAGAGGGGCTATCAAACTCCACTATATTCTTTAATCTCTCTCAGAGGAAACCATCTACCATTTGTTCAAGTCTTTGGGAACCTTCCTGTAAACACATTAAGCTATTGTTTTAGGGGCAAACCTGTCACATTGCCCCAAGGTACATTTTTCCTATAAATACATGAACTGAATTCCAGTACACATGGTCTCTTCTGGGCATCAAATTCATGGTCCGTGAAGTGCTGGTCACTTCTCTTTCTCTCCGCTGACCTGAATCTTCAAGACTGGTAAATATTGCCTATCCTAGCATTATTTCTCTGCTACGACCTTTATTTCTTGGTTAGCTCCTGTATGTGTGCTTCACTGTATGTTTTGTATGTGTGTTTTTACCCTATATTAGGTTTTAAAAAAAACTCTATTAGTTGAACATCATCCTGGTTTGTTGAGAGTTCTCAAGGGAAGGACCCGTATACAAAGGTAGAGATCTCGTGTTACTTGCCTCTTGCTAGTTAAATTTCCCAATCTATTAAGTATTAGACCAATTCAGGTAACATCCAAAAAGAGTGATTTCATAAATTTTCTAGATCAGTCTCATGAAGACTTTTTAAAAGAACAGAAGGATATATAATTACTCTCCTGTATAGGTGATAAAAAATCAAACAGTAATCCCTGCTTCTGTTATATCCATAAAAGCACCTAGAAACATCATTTCCACTACCTAAATCTACTAAATGCAAAGCCTCTCTTCCCCCCTTTTATCAATTTAATGTCTCAAATCCCCTTCAGAATGGGGAAAAATACCATATGGACAGAGATGACTAATGGCAGGATTTGAGAATGATCTTTGGCAAAATAATCTGGCCAGTTTCTCAGGAAGGCTGTGTGATCCTCCTTAGAAAGACTGGTGTCAGAACAAAATCAGTAATGGAGAAAATAAAAAAGGGAATAATCTTACCTCAGATTTTCTGAGCTGAATTCAGACTCCAGGAATTTAAGGAATTGCTCTCTTCCTACAGGGTCTTTCAGGGCTTCATCCATGCCAAAGCCCCATCGTTTTACCCTTTGCTGACTTGGCTCTTTACTGGAAATGGGGGAGAGGGGAGAGAGAAGAGTTCTCACAGAGATAAATGTCAGTCTTTCTTGAGATGAATTCATCAGTTACACTCTCCCTAAAGTTTCTGATACTAATTTTCCATTATTCAAGATAGTTTTTCTAATTATTTGTGTCAGACTAGTCTATGGGGCTGCTACACACATCATTTTTTCTAAAAGAAGCTAATGCCTATCTGGAATAGAAATATGTGTAACCTGTCATATGTGACATTTGATATGAGTGTTTATTTTGCTGCTGGGTTTATTTTTGGGAAGATGATGCGCAGACTATGAAGTGGCCTGGAGAGAACTCTTGGGGCTAATTCCAAGATTTGTCAAAAGCAGTAAACATTACACCAAGCAGTACATCTTTCCAAAAAGCAATTGACTTATGCTCTTGTTCTTAAGGTACGTGATGGATAAAATTACTTTACTTTGGCAAGCAGAGTATCCCCACATGCTGCTTCTAACATACAAGTTGCTGCGCTAAGGTACTCATCCTTTTGTATGCATAGGGATCTAGAATGCATTCAAGATGTTGTCATAAGAAATGCATTCAACCTGTGTTGTTTTCCTGATCCCATCTTTGCTCAGTTCTCATTTCATGAAAACAACTGTACAACCCTGGTGGTGGTAATATCCTTTCCTGATATAAAGGTAATGATTAATCAGACAACTAATGCAAAGCAGGCATTCTCTTTCTGCTGTGTGACTGGCTAGGAGCTTCACTTTCCCTGCCAACATGCTAGAACATTTGACATGGGTTGATTTCGCCTCCATTAGGAGTGGTAAAGCCTGGAATGTGATCGAACTTTGGGAAAGCCCACCTCACCAATTTCAGCTGAACTAAAGAGAAAAACAGATGTTTGAATGGGCTGGAATAAACATGGGGGATGGAGTAGGATCATGTGGGTGGGTAGGAAGTAGTAGCATACTAAACATACATTTATTTGAATATATGCATTGAATCTATACATGTGCAGTTCTCTCTGTGAGCCTGGAAATCTTGAAAAAATAGGGCTGCCAATGGGTGAATAAAGCTGTATGTTTATATAGATGTATACAGATAGGATCTTTCCATATAGTCAAATGAAGCACATAAGTAAAAAACAGAGTTTGCCACTGCAGTCCTACTTTCCATTTATCCCCACCTCTGACCATCTGGCTAGAATCTCTACCTGGAATATGAATTTTTCAAATTAGTAATACCATTAATCTGAAAACAAGATATAAATCAAATTCATGTAACATACCTTGCTTCTACTTCCCAGAAAGTGGTATCATCTGACAACCAGGGATTAGACGGGTCAGGTGCCACTAGAAATGGGTCATATTCCACATACTGCTCAGTGTAAACTAATAGACTAGAAAAAATAATTTGACATTTTTGTAAGATGAATGTTGGTTGAGACCTAATTTTCAAAGGTTAAATTAGTGTATGGTTTTGTATAACGCGTGTATCAAAATCCAATATATTCTTGTTTGCATGTTGACACAATTTAGTGTTCAACAATGAATTTAGTACAATTGAAGCAATCAGTTTTTTAAATGAAAAAGGCATGGTAACATACGTACCTTTCTGCAACTTTAGACATTTTTAACCGATGTCGATCTAGCTGTATTTGCCAATACTTTATCTATAAAATATGAAAACAGAAGACTGATATAAGAAAATAATTGCTCAGCTGTATTTTCAGATAATAGAACTTTTCAGTATGTACAGTTTTAGGCTAGTGGGAAACAATAACTCTGCATAGGAAATGCATGCAGTGCCCTGAGCTCTTATACACAGGACTGGTTACAAATACATCCAAAAAGTAGAGAGCAAGCAAATCTATGGGATGTTTAAAGTAAAGGTAAAGGTTTCCTTGCTCAAAAGCCAGTTGAATCCGACTCTAGGGTTGCGGTACTCATCTCTGTTTCCAAGCCAAAGAGCCAGCACTGTCCGAAGACACTTCTGTGGTCATGTGGCTGGCATGACTAAACGCCAAGGCACACAGAATGCTGTTACCTTCCCACCAAAGTGGTACCTATCTATCTACTTGCAATTTCTTGCTTTCGAACTGCTAGGTTGGCAGGAGATGGGATGTTTACTCCCTCACTAATATCTGTAAGACTTAAATATGGTTAACTTTCAGTAGATCATGACTTAAAAGTCGAAAGGCATTTCCACTCATTTTGTATTGACAATGTAATGTCATGATTGAAACAGAGTCAAGTACTTTGGAAGCTCAGGGGTTAAATTTCACATGCTTAAATTTCACCAACTGTTTAACTTTGGCTTATGGTGCTCCCAGACACTGCTGACAATTCACAGCACAGTGCAGACAGTGCAAAAATTTATTTGAATATTATGGGGCCTAGGTTGAGCCTTCAATATATTGTCTTTGCATCTAGCATTTGCTCAAAACACTTGATAAACATTATCTCAAGAATCCTTACAACAGCTCTATAAGGTAGGACGTTATTATCAACTCCCTATTGCAGATGAAGGACTGCAGAATGGTAATATTGTGAGGTAAAATCTGACCCAAGAATTCCCCAGCTCATGTCTCTCACAGGTAGGTAGGTAGGTAGGTAGGTAGATAGATACTATTCTACATTTAATCCCCCCCCCCTGAACTGGTTTCATGCAGATTTTAGACATTTGCAAACCTCTTGACGCAATTCATCTTCTGTGGGTGGTTTAGTTTCTGGCACTGGTGTGTGTGTGGGACTGTGACTTCGAATGTCATTTTGTAATCCATAGACAGACTGTACATAAACAAGAAAGAGAGAAATGAATATGTAGACAGTGCTTTCTTATGTACAGTCATCCTAACTGCACATATATTTGAACAAAGTACTCAATACATCCGTTTCTCAAGACCTGCTTCAGTACATTGTTACTTATACCTTGTTGTGACTATGAGCCCATACAAACCATCAACCTATCCTCTAGTGAGCTCTCTGACCCTATGGTAGCTTTACATTTTCACCTTATGTCACCTCTTATGGATCACTTTGATGTAAGTGTTTGTTTAGACATTTTTGTCTTCCTACTTTCCCTCTGGATCCTATTGTTATGTTATCTCCTCATCTGCTGTCAATCATGGTCTGTTCCCACTTCTTCTTTTAGTGGTGCTCTTATAGTTTAACCTTTTCCTGCATTCACATGCTCTCCCTTTTTCCTTTTCTCCAGTTTAAAGGAAGCAGTCTTCCCACAGTTCAACAGAAAGTAGGTGAAGAATAGGTAAAGAGCACACATTATTAAACCTACACGGAAGCAACCCCTCCCACACATTCCGTGCCTGTGTAGGCACCCTAAAAAGGAAGGCGAGATCTGTGGACATTTTAACCACACGTGGTGAAGCAGTTATGCAACCACCATCTCCACATGGAATAGAACAGATCTACAGTTTAGTGTGAATTTGTAAAGTGGCTGCTAATTATCTGAGTGTTCCTGGTAGGGAGGATTTTACCATACATCAAGTGCAGATGTGAAGTAGGATGTGTCCATCTGTGTTCACCATCTGTAAATGACAGATCTCTGAAAGCTGATTTATGTAACATTATAATAGTTACATTTGATCATGTTAATATTTTACTGGAGGCTGAAGAATAGAAAATGAAGGGAAATGATCCATAAACAAACAGCTCTTATCCTCGCTGGGAGAAGAAAATGGAAACACATAAGTACAGTGTCATAATAGATTGCTATTTGTATAGTTCCCTGGGGTGTGCCAGACACTTGATACATGACTAATTTCAGTTCTTGGCACAATTCATTAACACATATTGTATCCAAAATGTCATTGCAACCTAGTGGCTAGCAGTTGTCTTGAATCCTACTCTACTCCTGCTACCTGGCCAGTATTCCCTCTAAGCTGAGTTAGTGTGAGCTAGCTCACAGTTTTTTAACCCCAGGCTTACACATTTTTGTCTTAGCTCAGGAAGGATGGCTCCCGAGCAAACCAATTTATGCAGCAGCCAAATCACTTGCTCACAACTTTAATGTCGGTAGCTCACAACAGAAAATTTTTGCTCACAAGATTCCACAGCTTAGAGGGAGCATTGTACCTGGCCTGCGGATTGGGCTGCTAGTCTTCAGTTGTTCTCTGTATCTTGATTGCAAAGAAGCTTTTTAACCCACTGACAAAAGTATTGTTTTAAGGATTATCTATAACAAAGTGTAACTCTTATTTTGAAAGGTCTGGTATCCTGCAGTGCTAAAAGCCAGAAAACGAATGTTTAAAAAAACTGTGTTGGAATATTGATTTGGATGAAAAATTCCAAAACTTAACTGAAAAGCAGATTTTTTGTCCTTACAAGAGAATTTAAGGAAACATTCCTTTGCTGTATCCATCAGTTATATAACAGTGCCAGAAATTCTTCACATGTCTAATTTATTGTTTGCTTATTACTCACTGTATTTTTATCCAGTCTTTTTTCCATCGTGAATTTCCAGTGGCTCACATGGAATTTCCAGGAAGTCATCCTTCCAGGTACAGATCAGATACAGTCAACTGCAAGCAGTTGTGTCATGTACACATCCCCCCAAAAAAGTGAAAGACCAGGGTGAGAGCAGGACCCAGTACAGCCACTGCTGCCATCACCAAGATAAACAGGGCAAGCGGTGAGACTGAATAGTGGTGGGTAAGGGATCAGCAGTGAACCCTCCTAGGGTCCCAACAGCTGCACAATGTTTTAAGTTATCATTAACTTGCCTTAAGCACCCTCCCAAACCTTCAGCGAGTGGGAGGCTATGAGTACTAAGGATGATGGTGAACTATTAAGAACCTTAAATGAACTCTTGAAGCTGCCTAAATCAAACCATCTAGCTCAGTGTTGTCTACTTTGATGGCTAACAAGCTCTCCATGGTCTTGACGGAAAAATGAATCTCCCAATACCTGAGATCCTTTAAACTGAAAACACCTTTGGAATTGTATATGAAGGGTACAAATATCCCCAGTCTATGCATTACAATGTAGGTGTCTGGCCATAGGGCCAAGACAGACATGATGTAGGAGATCCATGTTTCCAATCATTAATGACACCATATTGGGAGAGGGTGAGCACTTCTTCTTGCCACCCCTTCTTTTATTTAAATAATCCCACCAAACCTGTAATTAGCCCGAGCAAAACCCAAACAAATAAATATAGACAGCACTATTGAGTATAGACTTTTGTGCTGTCAGATTATAACAGCTTCAGGGGTGAAAGGATTTAGCAGATTTTAACACACTATGAAGGAAGTATAAAACTAACTTTGCCTACCCATAATGTGCATATTGCAGGTGCATGGCTTAACCAGAGTGAGTTACATACGAACTGGGATTCCAAACCCAGGCTAAGCCCTAGTAAAGAATCCTGGGTTTTGTATGTGGCAAACTAATTCTGGTTAAGTCACACACCTGCATTTTGACATCTCAGAGACCTGCATTTAGTTTTAAACCAGGATTCTTTCATCATGCTTCATATTAAGAGGGAGCAAGATGCATGTGCGAATCCAACAACAAGCTGAGTTCGTGCACATTCAGATTTTATGTTGGCTTGATGTGCCATCTGAATGTAACCAAAGTGTTATCCTGTTCGTGGTGAGAAGGATGGAGAGGAGATTTCAGTCATGGTTGGGGAGAGCTGCTGGCTTAACATGTCTCTCCCAAATTATATCCTTAAACTCACTCTCTTAGGAATGCATTGGTAGATCTGTCAACAGCTATAACAGTACACCACTCAAAGTTCATGAAGTTTAGTTATCTGAACAGCAGAATTTCATATATTTCTAGAAATATTCATGCCTTACGTACAAAAAACCTTGTCAAGAGTAAATAGAAGCTTGTTTCTATTTTAGAAATAATTTATTAACCCCATAAGTGCCCAGACGTATAGGTCTCTTCAGTGTAAGGCAAGATTTATTATTTACCATACATGTAAATGATCATTGAAAAGCAGAACCTACCTTCCTTGTTTTGTGAGGATTTCTCATTCTAGAAGACTTTTTAATATCCACTTCAGTAGTATTTACACATCCAGGCTAAAGATTTAAGACAAGAAGAAATATATGTGATTTTCCATTTCATATTTAATGCTGTCAGTTGCCAAATCTGGCTCTGACTTCAACAATTAGGGTTGCTGTTCCCTGGCAATCTCTCCTGCCTCTTCAGCGGCAAAGGCCCCCTGACTTACAGAGGAAAACGCAGCTGAAAGAGAAAGTAGCAAATCATTCTTGATCTACAGCAAAGTCAACTTTGGCAAAGATCATTTTGTGAAGGGATAGGCACAGTATTGACCATTGGAAACGCATGCTTCTTGTCTGCAAAGTAGGGATGCTTCCAAAATTCCCCTTATTTGAAACTTTTTCCAGAATGCTGGAGTTCCAAATTCACTAGTCTTGCTTCCAGACAAGGTTGCCAAGTCTGGGTTGGAAAATACCTGGAGACTTTGGGGGTGGATCCGTGAGAAGGTGGGGTTTGGGTAGGGGACGGGCTTCAGCATGGAGAATGCCACAGAGTCCACCCTTCAAAGCAGCCATATTTCCAGGGGAGCTGATCTCTGTCAGCTGGAGATCAGTAATAAAAGAGTGAGATCCCCAGACCCCACCTGGAGGCTGGCAACCTTATTTCCAAAGCTCAGACAATGCATTCAAAATTCTCCACTGTTCCACTGTTTAATTGTGTACGAAGTGCTGCATGTTTGCAGTTTGCTTTCAATTCAAATCCCCCACCCCATCCCCTTGAAACACTGCAAAGATCTAGTCTTGTTGTGATTGTATACATGTTGCATCCTTTGTGTGTGTTTTTACCACTGAGTTAAAAAAACCTGCATAAAATGAAGCAGAATTCAGTCATACATGTGATCACAAGGTTGCTTTTTGCAGGATTTTAGTTATGTACATGGGTTAATTGGCAATGCTGGGGTGGGATGTAAAGGAGCTGAAGGAAATGAAGGCTGTGGCAAATTGCATAGGATTCAATTCCAAATTTAAGTTAAGTTTAGATATTCTTCTAGTTAAACCAAAACTAAGGAGGAGTGGAACGCAGCACACAGAGAAGTTCTTTAGCATTTCCTCCCAATAGATGCTCGACTAGTGCCAAGCTTACATTCCTTCAGGCACCAGTCAAAGTAGCTTTATTTATTTCTTTACTTCATTTGCAGTTCTAACTGCCATGTCTGTACAACTTTCCACCCTGCTATGTTAGTTTAGACTTCTAATGCTGGTTCTTAATTTTATATCCTTAATCCGATGTGTTTGAATTGTTCATGGAGCCAAGTTGTTGTAGTGGTTGAGTGCGCAGACTCTAATCTGGGAGAACCGGGTTTGATTCCCCACTCCTCCATTTGCACTTGCTGGATGACCTTAGGCAAGCCATAGTTCTGGCACAGCTGTTCTTGAAAAAGAGCAGTTTCTGTCAGAGCTCTCTCAGCCCCACCTACCTCACAGGGTGTCTGTTGTGGGGAGGGGAAGGGAAAGGAGTTTGTAAACCGCTCTGAGACTCCTTTGGGTAGTGAAGGGTGGGGTATAGATCCAATTTCCTCCTCCTCCTCTTCTAGTTCGGTTTTTTTTTTTTGTAGAATCCAACTCATTTTAAAGTGTTGCATTTTAAGATTTTTAATTGATCTGTTGTAGCATATCAATATGTTGTGAATTGCCTCAATCACAGACTTGTAGTGAGACAGAATACAAATATTTTAATTAAATAAATTCTGGAACAATAAAAGGAAAGGAATGGAAGGAATCCACTCACAGCTAGTCAGAAGTCTCCTCTACTGGAGCTCCTTGAATGGGTGAATGGCTTCATCAGCCCAGTCTGTCTCCATTCCAGATACTCAAGTGAGATTGCACTAGTGCATTCTACATGTCCTTGAGGATGGCTCTCCTGAAGGAGCTGGGTCATTAGCAACAGGCAAGTCAAATTCACAGCAGTGAATGCCAACATTTACCCACTAATTGATTTTTTAAAAAATACTAAAACAAATCCCAGAAACATAAAGAAAACTAGTGGTTACCATGCACAGCCCCAGATCACATGACGTTAGAGTTGCCAGGTCTTACCTGGCTACTGGCGGGGGGGGTCCAGTCCTGCTCTGGGAGTCTTCTAGTGCACACACTTCGTGTGCATGCTGCGATGACCTCACCCAGAGGTGAAGTCATTGTGCCAGGCATGTCGGGCAGGACACTCTGGCATCTGAGCAAAAAACTCTATGGTCAGCATGGAGTTTTTGCCCAAATGCTACAGTGTCTCCTGCACAATGTGCCCAGTGTGATGACATCATCCCCAAGTGATGTCACTGCACTGGGCATGTCAGGCAGGATGGGGATCTTTGGGGGCAGGGCTCCCTTCACCAACCAGCTGGCCAGTGGCAGATTGGGGCCCCTGAAATCAGGGAAACACCACCCCCGTTGGGGGGATGGCAACCCTAGATGAGTGCTCTTCCAAATTTGGCTTAGAAGCAGAAAAAAATAACCTGACTTTTTAAATTTTAAAAAATCACATGTGCATCTTTTGGTTGAATAAACACTATTAAGTAGTGAAGAAGGATGTAGTCAGCCATCCTTAGCTCAACCTATAATAGCCATAAAGCATCTGTTCTTTCTTAAACAACCAGTAATTAAAACTTCTTGCAACTGGTGCTTTATACGTTGAAGTTTTGTGTAATGATTTCTCAAACAAATTTAGATACTTTGTGGGAGAATGATGCTTACTGGACACATTCTGCTTTTAAGCTAGTACCTCTTTTAACATAATAATTTGTCTCAAGGTACAATTATCACCAGCTGTGCTGTCTTTTGCAGCACTTTCTTTATGCAGATCATGTGGCTTTTGTTAATTATGGACTCTTTGTATCTGTCAGTGTCCATGCTGATTGGCAATAGCTTTCTAGGTTCTCATGAAGAGGTATTTCCTCATCACCTTTTAACTAAGGAGACCATGTTTGAACCTAGAACATTTAAAAAAACTGTTGTACAAGCGAGCTATCAGAATCCTGGTTTATAGTACAGAAGTATCAGAACTTCAATAGGCATGGTACGAAGTAGGGGTGGAGGTCATGCAATCCAGCCGTGCCCACAATGTAACATGTGATGTGATAGTATGCATCATTTACACAGTCTTTCCTGGAAGAGGACAGATATGAGACCTGTCTGTGCAGATGGCCATATTAAGCCTTATGGTGTAGACGTGGTAGGAGAACTTGAGTCTCTATGTTCTCCCACCATTCTGACAGAGAAGCTACAGTAGTTGTATGAACTGGGCCAAAGAAAACATTTGACATTTTTTTATTTTCAGAGCACCCACTGAAAATGACACTATTTTATGCAATGATGATCTTCCAACCTAATCTGCAAAAATAGTCCACTGAGCGTTCTTGACTAATGACAGAAACCTAATTTCAGAAACATATGGTGTTTGTTCTGATTTCATTTTATTACCTGGCACCTACCTTACTATTCATTAGGCACTAAGTCAAAACATTTATTTTTACCCAGGCTTCTAACTGAATAGTTCAATCTGTTAGCTGTTTATTATTGTTGTTATTATTACTATTATTACTAATCACAGTAACAATCAGATATTTGACTGGTAGATGGTGTTCTACAATTCAAGATCTAGCCAAGTTCTTGGGAATTGCAGAGGTATCATTGCAGAATTCTTGTTGTTCCCATTAACACTGTCTTCTGGAGCTGAGCTGGTGTTATTTGCTTAGTGCCCAGAATGTCCAGGTGTTTCTTCAGACTTCTAGGCACTACTCCAAAGGCTTCAGTGATAATTGGCATGATAATAACCTTCTTCTCCCAGAGGTGCTCTAAGTCTATTCGTACAACTCTATTTTGTGACCCTCTTCTGGTCTTTCTTTTCTATTCTGCTGTCTCCTGAGATTGCAGTGTCAATGATCCAAACCCTATTTCTCATTTTTTTTGCAACTGTAATATCAGGGGTGTTATGCTCCAGGGGTTCATCTGTTTGCAATTGGAAGTCCCAAAGAATAGTTGTTTCATCATTCTCTATGATCCTGTCTGGTTTGTGCTCCCACGAATTTCTGGCTGATCATAAGCCATACATACTTTTTGCAAATATTCAGGTGCAACACAGCTGCAACTCTGTTGCAACATTCTTTATAATCAGTTTGAATAATTTTACTGCAGGCACTGTCATCAAATGTTTCATCTTTTGTCTTGCAAAATCGAAATTTGCTGTTATCACTGGTCTCCTGAATTTTTGGCTTTCATACTATTCATTTTGAGTGTCTCCTCTCGTGCAACTAGAATGAGTCCTTCCATTTCTTTCTTCAAGTGCCCATTTTGGAGACACTTCCAGGAGTATTCATTATAGACTTTATTCTCTATGTCTTTCAAATATTGCCAATGCAAGTGCATCAGAGTGAGCTTTAATTTCAATCTTTGTAATCTTTTTTGGTTTCTTTAACCTCGAGTAATTCTGCCTTGTACACTTCAACTAGAAGCTTCTCTTTGCTTTTCTTAGTGTAGTCATTCAGTGCACATTTTTGTTCAACTGCTTGCTTAACTTTCAGGAGACCTCTTCCACCTAGTTTTCTTGGTAAGTAGAGACCATCAACATCACTTCCAGGATGTAGTGAATGATGCATGGTTGTTGTTATTGTTGTTGTTGTTGCTGCTGTTAATAATAATAATTATTTATTTTTTATTTACTAAGTTTATATCTCACATTTCAGCCCTTACTTTCTGCCCTTTTCTGCCCAGGAGAGTCTGCATCTGGCTAACCAGTTGAAGCTGGTGAAAGGTGCTTCTGGCCACAGCTGCCACCTGTTTATTCAGCAGTAGACCTGGGTCCAAGAGCACCCCCAGACTATGGACTTGTTCCTTCAAGGGGAGTGCAACCCCATCCAGAATGGATGATGCTTTAAATCCCCAGTCAGGCTTTCCACCCACCAGCACCTCTTTCATCTTGTCGGGATTAAGCTTCAGTTAATTAGCCTACATCCACTCAAAAATGCCTCCAGGCACTGGTTCAGGGTTTCTTTAGTTTCCCCAGGATCAACTGGAAGTGCAACATAGAGCTGAATGTCATCTGCATATTGGTGACTACCAGCCCAAATCTCCGGATGACCTCACCTAGCAGTTTCATGTTGATATTAAAGATCTTAAGGGACAAGATGGAACCTTGGGGATCTCTGTAGGCCAAAGGCCAAGGGGCTAAACAGGAGTCCCCCAGCACCACCTTCTGAAACCTATCCTCCAGGTAAGACCAGAACCACCGCAGAATGGTGCCTCTCAATCCCAGTCCACATAGATGACCAGAAAAATACCACGAACAGCCTTGACCTGGATAGCCCAGGCAAGTCTGATCTCATCAGATCTCGGAAGCTAAGCAGGGTCAACCCTGGCAAGTATTTGGATGGGAGACCTCCAAAGAATACCAGGGCCAGGAGGCAGAGACAGGCTATCAAGCCATTTCTCTGAACGTCCTCCATTCCCCAGTAGGAATTGACAGAGGTTGCTATGACTTCCAGGCATGGACACACACACACAAAATGCAAAAATGCCCCCCCAAAGCAAAACAAAGCAGAAAGATACCATGAAAAATGTCATTGAAAGCCACTGAGAGCTCCAGATAATGCATAGAATCCTTCTGTCCATCTCCCCATGCAAGACATCCATGAGGACAACCAAGGCTGTTTCAGTCCCATTACCAGGACTAAACCCAAAGTGAAAGGAGTCAGAACAATTTGTCTCATCCTGGAAAGCTTGGAGTTGTCCAGCCACCATCCATTCAATCAACTTGCTCAAGAATGGATCATTTGAAACTGTTCAATAATTACTGAGATCTCCTGGGTCAAGGGGGCATCCCCGATGTGAAGTGGTTTTGCTCTCAGAGCTGCTTCAAGACAGAAAGGTGGCCTATACATTTTCTAAATAAATGATAATAAATAATCCCTCTTTCCCAAAAAGAGTAATGGGAACTACTTAATATGACACTGTCCAGTAGCCTGTCTAATACCAGATGGATTGCAGACTGAGGATTAACTCATATCTTATATTTGACTATATTGATTGTCTCCAACCTGTATTGCTTCTTGGGAGATGTATTTTGTGTGGCAGTATCATGACTCACATTCCTGTTCTTTCCTCTGATCCACTGTACTCATGAAATGGAACTCAGAAAATTAAATGTTCAAAATTCTGCTTAAAGGCAGGTAGTTATTTACTTTTCTCAAAAGACTGTCAGATGATGTTAAGGCAATTTGACATTCTTTGTTGTGGAACATGAAATCTTTAAATGTATAACTGGACCACATAAGGAAATCTATGTGTGTCCCCCCCAACAATAACACAGAATGCTAAATGATAAAGATGCCTGACATTCTGTGGTCTGTTCTACAGCTATGTAGTTTGGTGTAGTGGTTAAGTGCGTGGACTCTAACCTGAGAGAACCGGGTTTGATTCCCCACTCCTCCACTTGCACCTGGCTGGATGACCTTGGGCAAGCCATAGTTCTGGCACAGCTGTTCTTGAAAAAGAGCAGTTTCTGTCAAGAGCTTTCTCAGCCTCACCTACCTCACAGGGTGTCTGTTGTGGGGAGGGGAAGGGAAAGGAGTTTGTAAGGCACTCTGAGACACCTTTAGGTAGTGAAGGGCGGGGTATAAATCCAATCTCTTCTTCTTCTTCTTCTTTTATAATAGCTAAAAGATGAGATGGTTTGGATTGTGTAGAGTTTAAAATCTAGTGTTTTTAGACATTTAATACCACACGAGATTGAGTATGATGAACTTTACTTGTCCTTCTCCTAGATATGTGCTATCCCATACATTTTAGACTGCTTGCTGGTTTTGCATGTGAAAGAAGACCTTCCTATTAATATCCTTTGTAGAAAAAGGAATATGGCAGGAGTGTCAAATTTAAGGCCCGAGGGCCACAAACAGCCTGCTCATGGCTTTCATCAGGCCCATTGCTCTTTTCTTCCCCCTTTCCCCCTCCTCCCCTTCCTGTCCTCACTGTTTGAAGCTTTGGGCTGCCGAAGTTCCCAGTTCCTTCCCTCTTGTCCTTCTTTGCCTGCTTCATCAGGAAGCTCTTCTGGGCTTGCAAAGTTACAAAGAAAATACAAAATGGATTTTTCCATTAAGGTCTCTGCACCCAGATAAACTACTCTGGGACTGTTTCCAGCGATAGAAACAGTGCACTAGGACAGGAATGACAGCCCCCAGAGTAGAATAATGGTCCCTAGCAATAGATCTGTGTTTTGGGACTGGAATGACAGGGCGCAGAGTGGAATGACAGAACTTGGGAGTAGCAGCAGCATTCTGGGAATGGAATTCCACTCTGGGGGACTGTCATTTCACTCTGGTGGCTGTCATTCCAGTCCCAGAGTAGTCTGTCTGTGCCCAGAGACCTTAATGGGAAATCCATTCCTCATTTTCTTTGCAACTTTGTGTGGCAATGTATTTCAATGAGAGAGAGGAGGGAGAGGGATGGCTGTGGGCCATGCGGCCGATCTCTGTGGAGATCGGGCATGCAGGGGGGAAACGACAGCTCTGTGCACTTAAAGGGACTCCTTTAAGTGCAGGGGGCCAGCGTTTCCCACGTGCCCGATCTCCACAGAGATTGGGTGTGTGTGTGTGGGGGGAAACGCCAGCTCTCTGCACTTAAAGGGGCCCCTTAAAGTGCAGGGAGCTGGTGCCGCTGGAAGAGTGGGTGAGCGGGTGGGTGGGGGGATGTCCCCAATGTGACGTCATCATATCGGGGATGCCCCCTTCAGGAACGCCCCCTGAAGTCCCCCCCTGGGGTGAAGATGGGACTTGGCGACCCTACTCTAACCTGGGAACCCACAGCCAAAGGGGGACATTACACTGGAGAGGTACTGCCACTCTGAGTAGGCCTGGGGAGAAATGGAGGAGCTTGCAATGCTCAGCCATTTTCTGTTCTTAGGCACAGAGCATTTTATATTTTTAGTTTCTGGTATGATCCTTGTGTTTTTTCTTGATGTTTTATTTTAAAAATTGCATTGCCAAATCCCACTCTTCCCCCACGTTTCCATTTTAGGCAGGCATCTTTGGGGGGGGGGTTGGGGGGTGTCAGTTATCAAAGCATATTTGTATTTTAAGTAAAAAAAATAATATCTTTAATTGTGTTTGTATCTTTTATAAAGTTTCTATCTCTGCTACCTGGCATTACATTTTGACATGCATGTCCTGGCCCCACAAAGTCCCATTTATGTCAGATCCAGCCCTTGTAACAAATGAGTTCGACACCCCTGGAATATGGCATTTAAAGTGACAGATATTGGCTAGTATAATTCATGCCACTGTTTACAAAATGTTCTGCACAAGTTAATCCTTTCTGACTGCTTGCAATAAATGATGATTATTTAGATGATACCTGGATGTATGATATATTTTAGCAAGAGCCACCTAACACATTTATACCTGGCTTATAAAATGGCAGGAAAGATCCCCTAAAGAATATTAATTGATCCTGCTGATACTGTGCATGAATTTTAAGGGAGACAGATTTTTTTACTATTGCTAAGAACATTAAAAAGTTTAAAAAGGAGAAAAAAATAACAGAATGGCTTGAAAATCCCTGAAATTGAATGGACATTTCTAATAAATCATCCATGGTCTTAAAAGGAGAATGGTTTTTTCCTGATTACTCATTTTTTGCATTCGTATTCAACTTTGTACTCACCAATATGTAAATGTTTCTTTGTTCACTTGCCACTAAGAAGTCAAGTTAACCTTGCAGCAGGCAACACTGATCTAATACTACTGCTGCTGAACTTAAAACAAATTCAAGATACTTTAAGGCACTACTTACTAATATCTTTTGTGTCTCTAATTCCTGAAGGTTATATGCTGTTTTATAGAGGCATTAAGGAAAAGTCTGAATTTACTTTAAAAGCAAGACTAGATTTTAAATCCTACCGACCAAACTTTTTGTTCATTCTTTTTAGCACATCTAATCATTACAATGGTTGAACATAATGATGTGTATCCAGCCATCCATTGAATTCATGGAGTAGGAGTTTCCAGACCTCTTGGAGGACAGGAGACATGCCACAAGACTGGGGGAGGGGAGACGTAACCCTAACTTTCCAAAAAGGGAGGAAGAATGACCCAGCAAGCTATAGGCCAGTCAGTCTGACTTCTGTCCCAGGGAAGATACTGGAGCAGATTTTAAAGGGATCAGTCAGAGCATCTAAAGGACAACTTGGTGATCCAGGGAAGTCAGCACAGATTAGTCCCCAACAGGTCCTGCCAGACCAACCTCATTTCCTTCGTTGACTGAGTGACAAGCTTATTGGATCAAGGGAATGCTGTTGGTGTTGTTTACCTGGATTTCAGTAAAGCTTTTGAAAGGGTTCCCCATGATGTTTTGATGGGTAAACTAGAGGACTGTGGACAGGACTCTAGTATAGTTAGGTGGATAAGGAACTGGTTGGAGAACTGCACTCAAAGAGTAGTTGTCAATGGCATTTCATCTGAATGGAGGGAGGTGTCCAGTGGGGTGCCACAGGGCTCAGTTCTAAGTCCAGTACTTTTCAATATTTTTATAAATGATCTGGATGAGGATGTGGAGGGGCTACTCATTACATTTGCAGATGACATCAAAGTGGGAGGAGCAGCGAACACACTAGAAGATAGAGATAGAATTCAATGACATCTAAACACACTGGAAAAGTGGACAGATGTAAACAAGATGCAATTTAACAATGATAAGTTCCGAGTTCTACATCTGAGTAACAAAAATGATTAACATGCATACTGGATGGGGGATACAGTGACTGGAAAAAAGCCCATGGAAAAAAGGCCACGGACATAAATGCTCACAGGAAATAAGCCCACATGGAAAAAAACCCACACGGAAAAAAAGCCCATAGACATAAAAGCCCACATGGAAAAATAGCATGTAAAGCAACAATTTGTGTTGTTATTTTATCAAGTATAATCCTATATATATAATTTTCTTACACGTTGGCCATTTCCACCTCTCCCATTGGCTGAAGGAAAACCTTTCCAGGCCATTGTGAGGAACTCATAGGGGCCATGCCTGACTAGGGTTGCCAGCTCCAGGTTGGGAAATTCCTGGATATTTTGTGATGTACAGAATCCAGAGTTTGGGAAGGGGAAAGGCCTCAGCTAAATAGAATGCTATAAAGCCCACCCTCCAAAGCAGTTATTTTCTCCGGGAGGGGGAGAGACCTGTTGTCTGGAGTTGAGTTGTGATACCTGGCAGTCTTTAGGCTCCATCTGTAGGTTGGCTGCCCCAGGAGTGGCAGTTAGCATTTCAGAGCAGGGTCTGTTAAGACCAGGTTCTTGCTGTAGAAGTTGAGAAGATGATTTTGAACCAGTCATAGACTTTCAGCCTAACTTACCTCACAGGGCTGCTGTGCAGATCAAAAGGGGGAGAGAAGAATGATGTAATCTGCTTTGGTCTCCACTGTGGGGAAAGACTGTACTTTTCCTCCTGGGGAATCATTGCTGCCAATCTCCAGGTGAGGGCTGGAGATCACATGGAATTAAAACTTGCTCTCCAGATGGTAGAGATCAGGGGCAGATAAAAGTAGGTTGATGGTTGGCTGGGAAGGAGCTAGGGTTGCCAACTTCAGGTTGGAAAATTCCTGGAGATTTGAGGGGTGGAGCCTGGAGACGGTGAGGTTTGAGGAGGGGTGGGACTTCAGACAGGTACAATGCCATAGACTCCACCCTCCAGACCAGCCATATCCTCATGGGGAACCATTGTTGCCAATCTCCAGATGGGGCTTGGAGATCTCCCACTGTTACAATTGTTCTCCAGATGACAGAGATCAGTTCCCCTGAAGAAAACGATGGACTCTGTGTCATTATAACCTGCTGAGGTTGCCACAGCAAATTGACACTGAGTGCCCAAGGCTGGGACACTCTCCCAGAGCCTCTTTCTAGAACTTGTATTTATTTCCACAACGGGCCTTATTCCTAGTTAAATAATAATTTTGCTATGCTATTAGTAAATTACTTAATTTCTATATAAAAGTGGCCTTATGAAGAGGGCTTTAATGCTTTTGAGTGTAAAGGCTTGGAAGGGAAAATACAGGAAATAAAAATGGCCATTTTGTTATCAACCGACTTTATTATGAAGGAAAAACAATAACAGAAATTAAACTTTATATAGAAATATTTTCAAATAAAATTACATACTTTAAATTTATTAATTTACCATTCATCAACCTTTGTAATGTTGGGATGAAGTAATTTCTAAAGTAAAGACAGAAAGGCATTAAATTATGTATAGACTATCTAGTATACACAGCTTTTGAACAACTATATGGCTTAAATTCTTCAAATGATTACTATTATTTACTTATTTTGTTATAAAAAATAAAACCATAACATAAAGCCATAAGATAACTTTAAAATAAGTCAATCTCTTAGCTTGATTTCCCTTTACTTGTCTTTTAACAAACACAGTGTGGTACACCCAGTGACCACAACAAACAACTACCTAAACCTAATAGTAAAAGCAACAATTATGTAACAACAGCATTTAATAACAACAATAATGATAGCAATACTTTAATAACAGCAATGATAATAACTCAGATGTAATTCTTCATTGCAAATTAGCCAATTTCCTTAAGTAATTATCTTCCACCTGCTCATATTGCTGCACAGAAGTGGCAACCATGTCATGTAGTGCCTCATATTTCCTCTTTTTCAGCTTAAGGTGACCTGCCTGTGCATTAGCCAGTTTGTGGCAAGCCAAGTCCCTCTGCAGTCCATCAAACAGAGACCACACACTGGGATGACTGCAGTGGAATAGGGAATTAAGAGCATTGTGAAATCCCTCACAACAATTTGGAGTTTTTGGTGACCATTCCAGGGCTGTATCATGATGGTCCCATATTCTTATAGGAAACTGAGGATCTCATCCCAGTGTGCGACTATACTTCCTCTAAGGTGTGGAGTCCCGTGAGCAAAAATTCTACATTGTGAGCTACTGGCATTACAGTTGTGAGTGAGCAGTTTGGCTACTGCATAAATCAGTTTGCTCTGGAGCCATCCTTCCTGAGCTAAGACAAAAATCTGTGAGGTAGAGGCTAAAAACCTGTGAGCTAGCTAACTCACACTAGCTCAGCTTAGAGGGAATACTGGTGTGTGGTCTCTATATGATGGACTGCAGAGGGACCTCGCTTGCCACAAACTAACACTGGCTAATGCACAGGCAGGTTGCCTAATAACATAGCAAAATTATTATTTACTTATACTTGATAAAATCACAACACAAATTATTGCATGTGAATACAGGTAATACCTGTTCATTCTCATAAATGGAGATGAATAGTTATCAACAATCATAAATATCTATGGCACTTTACATGGTATTTTTCCGTGTGGGCTTTTATGTCTATCGGCTTTTTTTCCGTGTGGGCTTTTTTCCGTGTGGGCATTTTTCCATATGGGCTTTTTTCCTATGAGCATTTATGTCCGTGGGCTTTTTTCCTGTGGGCTTTTTTCCTAGAACTGGGGGATACACTTCTGGGTAGCAGTGTGTGTGAACAAGATCTTGGGGTACAGGGGGACCATAAATTAAATATGAGCAGCCAGTGTGATGCAGTGACAACAAAGGCTAATGCAACCTTGGGGTGTATCAACAGAGGCACAACATCCAAATCGCAAGATGTCATAGTCCTGCTGTACACTGCACTGGTCAGGCTGCACCTGGAGTATTGTGTGCAGTTCTGGAGGCCTCACCTCAAAAAGGATGTGGACAGAATGGAGCAGGTGCAGAGGAGAGTGACGAGGATGATCAGGGGCCTGGAGACCATGCTCTATGAGGAAAGGCTCAGGGACTTAAAAATATTCAGTCTGGAAAAGAGGAGGTTGAAGGGAGAGATTATTGAAGGGCTGTCATTTGAAGGAGCTGTTCCTGTTGGCAGCATTATGATAGGACTCATAATAATAGGTTTAAATTAAGGGCAGGAAGGTACCGGCTGGATATTAGGAAAAACTTTTTTTACAGTAAGAGTTATGCAGCCATGGAATCAGCTACCTAGGGAGGTGGTGAGCTCCTCCTCAATGGTAGCCTTTAAGCAGCAGCTGGGCAAACACTTGTCAGGGATGCTCTAGGCTGATCCTGCATTGAGCAAGGGGTTGGATGAGATGGCCTGTATGGCCCCTTCCAACTCTGTGATTCTATGAGCTTCTCACTTCCCCCCTCCTGCTGTAGCCAACTGAGCTCCCCTCCCTCAATTTTGTTCCTGAGGATCAACAGACCCTCTGGAACAGCATAGGGGGCAAAGTGGAAGTCTATAGTGGGAGGGGAATTACCAACCCTTTCCCACTAATGGAAATGCCGTTCCTTCAGAGGAACCGCACGTTTGGCTACAAAATGGCCTAATATTTCTTATTAAACTTACAAATTTGTGATTCTGAAAGCAAAAATACAAGATAATGTAATCAGTGGATATAACAGCACTGCTTCTAAGCTGCATGACAACTTACTAGAAGCTGGTTAACACAAAGATAAAAGACAAATTGGAATCCCAGCTGTTGCCATTTCCATACATTGAGCAGGATATCAGGGTCATTACATCTTTGTGATAAACACAAAAAATTGTTTAAGAGAGTACAGCCAAAAAAGTTAAAATGTGAAAGCAGAAAACATGTGTTTGCAAACATGAGTGCCATAAAGCCCAGATTCCTAACTATCAAGAGTGGAGTAGTCTTTGTAACATCACTGGGTTTGTTCCATAACCCCAGTGTTGCCCTGCAAGGCTTTTTCATGCCTTTTATGAACTGTAATAAAATATGGACTGTGCAAAGTATGCTTAAAGAACTGTAAAGCATGGTGACCCACTATGATGCCAGTTGAGACTACACCCTGAGAGAAGGACACCTTCCTTTCTTCACTGCTGTTCCAGTGGCCATCCAAGGTTGCCATCCCTCTCATCTGGTGGTGAATGGATCAGTTCCACAGTATGCACAAAGCACCAAACGCCATGCCATGCCAAAGCATGAGAAGAAAGGACTCCAAAATGCCATTAGGAGACCTCTCCAACACACACAGGCAACCCCTTTCCTTCTCCCCTCCATCACCTGCAAAGCTACACGTAGCTCAGAGACTCCATTCATAGTTGCTTAGCAACTAACCACTTGCCCAGTCAACGACCAGTCTAAAACAATCAAGGAACAATGGCCTTGGCCCGATGACTCATCTCACCTACACCCAGGTGCCAGCCACAAGTTAAGTTTCTAGCTCTGAATATTGACAACTCCTTAGCTCTTTGCACATTTTTCTTCAAATCCAGAAATTCTCTTTTGTTCATGGCAAAAATGCACGTGCAAAACAGATGCTCTGTGCATACAATTCCTACAGGATCCAAACATGTAGAAAACAAGAGCAGATCCACCATTCTGCCTTCTCAGTACAGTGATCTGGATGGGCTCTTGCTGTGTAAAAGTATCACATGAGGATGAGCAAAGCCATTCTAAGGATTTTGCTTATTCAGACACAGACACAACGGAAATGCTTTGAGTTAGATACTACAGGTTGGGAATGCGAATGCATCCAGATCACAATGGCCAAATGTATTCCTGAGAAAACTGTGTTGCCCAAAGCCAAAACTGTCTTTCTCCTTATGATTTTAAATAGAGAGTATTAAGAGGGTCTCCCTCATGGATCACTGCCTTGTCGTGGCGAGGGGGCTTGTGTGGTTCGATGAGGCTGTGGGCTATGCCGTGGAGGGCCACCCAGGACGGACAGGCCACAGCAGAGAACTCAGACCAAGCGTGATCCCCTGGAGAAGGAAATGGCAACCCACTCCAGTATCTTTGCCAAGAAAACCCCATGGACAGTAACAAAAGGCTAAAAGATATGACGCCGGAAGATGAGCCCCTCAGGTCGGAAGGTGTCCAATATGCTACTGAGGAAGAGCAGAGGGCAAGTACGAGTAACCCCAGAAAGAGTGAAGCGGCTGGGCCAAAGCCGAAAGGACGCTCAGTTGTGGATGTGTCTGACGGTGAAAGGAAAGTCCGATGCTGCAAAGAACAATACTGCATAGGAACCTGGAACGTAAGATCTATGAATCAAAGTAAGCTTGATGTGGTCAAAAATGAGATGGCAAGAATGAACATCGACATCTTGGGAATCAGTGAACTAAAGTGGACAGGAATGGGCGAATTTAACTCAGAAGACCATTATATCTACTACTGTGGCCAGGAATCTCGTAGAAAAAATGGTGTGGCCTTTATAGTCAATAAGAGAGTGAGAAAGGCAGTATTGGGATACAATCTCAAGAATGACAGAATGATCTCGGTCCGAATCCAAGGCAAACCATTCAATATCACAGTAATCCAAGTCTATGCCCCAACCACTGCTGCAGAAGAGGCTGAAGTGGACCAGTTCTATGAAGACCTACAACAGCTCATAGAACTAACACCAAAAAATGATGTCCTCATCATCATAGGGGACTGGAATGCTAAAGTAGGAAATCAAAAGGTAACCGGAATAACAGACAAGTTTGGCCTTGAAGAACAAAATGAAGCAGGGCAAAGGCTAACAGAGTTTTGTCAAGAGAACACGCTGGTCATAGCGAACACCCTTTTCCAACAACCTAAGAGGCGTCTCTACACATGGACATCACCAGATGGGCAACACCGAAATCAGATTGACTATATAATTTGCAGTCAAAGATGGAGAAGCTCTATCCAGTCAGTAAAAACAAGACCTGGAGCTGACTGTGGCTCAGATCATGAGCTACTCATTGCGAAATTCAGACTTAAATTGAAGAAAGTTGGGAAAAACACAAGGCCATTCAGATTTGACCTAGATCGCATCCCCGATGAATATACAGTAGAGGTGAAGAATAGGTTTAAGGGACTAGATTTGATAGACAGAGTGCCCGAAGAACTATGGACAGAGGTCCGTGACATTGTAAAGGAGGCAGCAATCACCGCCATCCCAAAGAAAAAGAAATGCAAAAAAGCAAAGTGGCTGTCTGATGAGGCTTTACACATAGCAGAGGAAAGAAGGAAAGCTAAAGGCAACGGTGAAAAGGAAAAATTTGCCCAACTGAATGCAGATTTCCAGAGAACAGCTAGGAGAGATAAGGAGGCTTTCCTGAATGAACAATGCAAAGTAATAGAGGAAAACAATAGATTGGGAAGGACTAGAGATCTCTTCAAGAAAATTGGAGAAATCAAGGGAACGTTCCATGCAAAGCTGGCCATGATAAAGGACAATAATGGTAGGGACCTAACAGAAGCAGAAGAGATTAGGAAAAGATGGCAAGAATACACAGAAGAACTGTACAAGAAGGACCTCGATGTCCTTGACAACCACGATGGTATAATCACTGACCTCGAGCCAGACATCCTGGAAAGCGAAGTTAAATGGGCCTTAGAAAGCATTACTAACAACAAAGCTAGTGGAGGTGATGGTATCCCAGTTGAGTTATTCAAAGTCTTAAAAGAAGATGCTGTTAAAGTGCTGCACTCAATTTGCCAACAAATTTGGAAAACACAACAGTGGCCACAGGATTGGAAAAGGTCAGTGTACATTCCAATCCCAAAGAAGGGCAATGTCAAGGAGTGTTCAAACTATCGCACAATTGCACTCATTTCACATGCTAGCAAGGTCATGCTCAAAATCCTACAGGCTAGGCTCCAACAGTACGTGGATAGAGAACTGCCAGAAGTACAAGCTGGGTTTCGAAGAGGTAGAGGAACTAGAGATCAAATTGCCAACATTCGCTGGATTATGGAGAAAGCAAGAGAGTACCAGAAAAACATCTACTTCTGCTTCATTGACTATGCTAAAGCCTTTGATTGTGTGGATCACAATAAATTATGGCAGGTTCTTAAAGAGATGGGAGTACCGGACCACCTCACATGTCTTCTGAGAAACCTGTATAAGGGTCAAGAAGCAACAGTTAGAACCGGATATGGAACAACTGATTGGTTTAGCATAGGGAAAGGAGTACGGCAAGGATGTATATTGTCACCTTGCTTATTTAACTTATATGCAGAGTACATCATGCGAAATGCTGGCCTGGATGAATCACAAGCCGGAGTTAAGATTGCTGGGGAAAAGATCAATAACCTCAGATATGCAGATGATACCACTCTGATGGCAGAAAGTGAAGAGGACCTAAAGAGCCTCTTGCTCAGGGTGAAAGAGGAGAGCGCAAAAGTGGGCTTGAAGCTCAACATCAAAAAAACTAAGATCATGGCATCTGGCCCCATCACTCCTTGGCAAATAGAAGGAGAAGTCGTAGAAGTAGTGACAGACTTCACGTTCCTAGGATCCCAGATCACTGCAGATGGTGACTGCAGCCATGAAATTAAAAGACGCCTGCTCCTTGGGAGGAAAGCGATGGCAAACCTAAACAGCATAATAAAAAGCAGAGACGTCACCTTGCCAACAAAAGTCCGCATGGTCAAAGCAATGGTATTCCCCGTAGTAATGTATGGCTGCGAGAGTTGGACTATAAGGAAGGCCGAGCGCCGAAGAATAGATTCTTTTGAACTATGGTGCTGGAGAAGACTCTTGAGAGTCCCTTGGACTGCCAGGAGATCAAATCAGTCAATCCTAAAAGAAATCAACCCTGACTGTTCCCTGGAAGGCCAGATACTGAAGCTGAAGCTCAAATACTTTGGCCACCAAATGAGAAGGGAGCATTCACTGGAGAAGACCCTGATGCTGGGAAAGATTGAAGGTCAAAGAAGAAGGGGACGGCAAAGGATGAGATGGTTAGACAGTGTCATCGATGCAACGAACATGAAATTGAGCAAACTTCAGCAGACAGCGGAAGACAGGAGGGCCTGGCGTAAACTGGTCCATGGGGTCGCAAAGAGTCGGACTCGACTGTGCGACTGAACAACAACAACAAATTAAGAGGGTATGCTCTATTTCTGTGCCTATGCGGTATGTACTGTGCAGACTAGGCACTCAAAAAGGCCGCTGCTGTGTCAGTGCATGACATGTTTGTTGATTTCTGGAACTGACTTCAGACCTTAAAAGTTAAAGTACTACAACCTGGCTTTTAACTCCTCTTTGCAATTTTCAAGTTAGGAAATTTCAAATACGCTCCAAAGTGAAAGCATACAAATGTATCACAGTGCAAAATATGCCCAGTGACAGGCTACAGTTCCCTAGTGGAAGTGCAAGAATGCACATACCTACTAACTGGAAAGAAACTGTGCATGCACAAAAACACAAAACCAAACCAATTTAGAACTCTTGGAGAAAATGTGAGAGCTAGATTTAAGAGCAAGTAACACCTTGGATTGCAAGGAGATCAAATCAGTCAAACCTAAAGGAAATCAACCCTGACTGTTCCCTGGAAGGCCAGATCCTGAAGCTGAAGCTCAAATACTTTGGCCACCAAATGAGAAGGGACCACTCACTGGAGAAAACCCTGATGCTGGGAAAGATTGAAGGTCAAAGAACAGGACGGCAAAGGATGAGATGGTTAGACAGTCTCACCAATGCAATGAAAATGAAATTGAGCAAACTTCAGAGGATGGTGGAAGACAGGAGGGCCTGGTGTGATCTGGTTGATGGGGTTGCGAAGAGTCAGACTCGACTGTGTGACTGAACAACAACACCTTAAAGACCAACAAGATTTTCAGGGCATAAACTTTAGAGAGTCAATGCTCCTTTTGTTACAGGAAGGAGTGCTCCGTCATCACTTTCTAGCTCTCCTCCTAGGCTGCCTGCCTTAAATCAGTGGCAAACACCTCACCATTTCCTATTGCAGGTAGGTGGTTTTTAGTATTATTTATTTGGGACTTCTTTGCCACCTCTCCAGGAACCTGCCTGAGGCAGCTTACAAACTCCAAAACAATAGAAACATTTTTTAAAAAAAATAAGTAAAATCCAGCATTAAAAACCCAGTCCAGCATAAAAAGATAGACTGTACAAACAGACAACTGATAACTTAAAATAACAGTTTCCAGACTAAAGTGGTATGAAAAGATCAACCCCTTAATTAAAAAGCCCAGGTGAACAGAAACATTTGGCCTGGTGCCTAAAAGATAGTATTAAAGTACTCTGGTCCTAGTCATGCCCAGCATCATTCTGAAGGCAGATATCTCTGGATTAAGTAATTATGTATGCCATACAGATGACTCCACCTGATTTTCTGACATGCATACAAAAATATTTAGTAGTATTATTATCAGTAATCCCTTTGGTTATATTCTAAGGTGTCATTATGGCTTCAGAATTGCTATATTATTTATTTTCACAACAGGCTTTTAACAAGCATGTTAGATTGAGTGCAAGCAACTTCCCAAGGTTACTGATTTAGCAAGGTTTTGGAGGTTGGTCTACATTTCTCCACGTTAAAAAAGCCTTATGAAATATTTTAAAGAGTCCTTAGATGTTGATTCATTTTCTAGATAAGTTACAGTGTGCAGGGTCTTTTTTTTTTGGTTCTACTTCCCCACCTTTCTGGCTCTTCACCAAGGGCAGAAAATGCTGCTCTGTTCTGAAGCTGTCATAAGGACCACTCGCCACCTGTAGCTGCTTCCTGCTTCATGTAATTCTCACGACACCCAACCAAAACCTTTGCAGTTTCCTAAAAATCTGTTGTTTTTATGCAAACTCTTCAATGCACTCATTACTTTCTTCTTCACAGAAACTTTAGCAACCAAAATATTCAACAGAGTGGAATGAAGCTATAATGCATTAGACCTTTATAAATACCACCACTTTAAATGTTAAATCCATGATGTTTATCTTCTCAGAAAGATTATAAACCTTTAATAGCAATAGGAGTGTGGAAACATCCCCAGTCATGAAATAAATAGCTCTGTTTCTCCCTGCTTTTATGGTTTTATTGCCAGCCTGCCTATGATTGAGCTTGTTAATCTTCTATTTTTTTAAAAAGTAGGATGTTAAACATTTATTGCTTTATTTCTTGTTGGTGAACCACTCTGGAAATGTTATTAAATTAAATTAAACAGCAACGTATATATTTATTAAAATTAAAAAGAAATAAAAACTAAAAATTAGCACCATTACTATTTTCACACTGCTAAAATATGACATTGCACAGTCACAGCATTTATCTGTAGAACTGAATATTTAATATTTGCAAGCACACAATTTTTAGATCCTAGCTACAGTGAAAGAGGCTGACTTGCTTGCTGTTGGATACAGCACCAGAATAATTCCCAGCGAAGGTAGCAAGTGGTATATGGTGAACTTAGGAAGGTCCCTCCAGAGTCCACAAAGAACTGATCCCAGCCTCTTGTCAAGGAACTGGACAGATTTTATTTACATATCTACATGTTGGACATAGAGGCCCTAATTGCAACAACTCCTGCAAGCCATCTTAACCACTCACAATGCAGCTTCTTCTTCCCACAGATCACCAGGAAGTGGATGGCCCCTCCTCCAAATGTATGATGGGAATTGTGTCATTGTGATTATATATCAATAGCAATAAGCACATTTTCCACTCCAGCTCACAGGTAACATTGTGTTTACTAGTAACAGCAAACACCTAGGGACGGGTCAACCAGTTCATGTGGTCCAAAAGTGAGAAATAGTTCTGTGTGGTGAGTAAAAACAGGGATATTCCTTCAAGTCCCAGACATATGTTAAGTCACCATTTCGTATAAAATGATTTTTGGACTTACATATTTACAAACATAAGTTAATACACATACCACTGGCCGGTGTACATCCCAAAATGCTCTTTCCTGGCTATCGAGGATTTTCCTCTCTATCTTGTCCCTTTTCTTGTCCACTCTGTCGATGGAGAGGTAGATATGTAACATAAAGAACATCAGTGGAAATGCCTTGTAAGATGGTAGCTGACAAATCCAGCAACAAAATGTCAGTGGGACTCACTTTGCTTGTGCTTCTGCTTGCATAAAAATAAACTCCCATTTCCGTGCAAATGCTCGCTGTAACCTGGCCAAGCTCTCCTGAAAACACACCACACGTTAGCAAGTTTCTAGGGTAGCGTTTTACAAACTTTTTACAGGCTTCTTGGAATCAACTGTCCCACAGACTGGCTACAGCCTGATATTGTTGCTGATCCACATGAGATGCTGCCACTACATTCCATGTAAGTCTTCGGATGAATATGGGTGTGTGTTTTTTTTACATTGCCATTTTAAATGACACAGTGGAAGTCTCTCTGGGAGTCTGAAAGACTCTTGAAATACATTAACCTGAAATCATTTAATTTTTCTACAGATACTGGGATACGGTAAGATGCTAAGGGCCATTTGACACAGAACTGCCCCAACCCCATGACCTCTGTTTCCTCATTTCCCTCAGCATTCAGATGGCCTGCTCTTACAAGTCAGCCTCACATGTAAAAATGTAACATAAATAAGTGTTGAACACATATCTACTTCCAAGAGAAGACTCAGGCATGTTTCTCCAGATTCTATAAACACCCATGCCTTCCTCAGAAGTAAACTGTCTCTAAATAAACCTTTCTTACATTACATTTTTAGATCCAGGCACGACTCATGGGAAAATCCATATAGTTAACAACACAATGCAGAAGTCAGTCCTGAGAAGCAACACAGGGCTTCTTCTACATTTACACTGGTTAAAAATGAAAACAGAACTTGGCTTGCTCTTTTCAGTCATATTTCTTATTACATGGGGACTAACTGAAACAAAGTGAGCTTTGAAATTGGTCTCTAGCTAAAAGTGTAGTCATCCTATCAGAAAAATATGAGAAAAGTATAATCTAGTATGCAGCTCTGTAGACTAGTACAAAATTATGCTGCTACTATATTAATAAAGATACTTTAAACATTACTTTTTCAAATACTATTTCTGAGCAGCAAAGAGCCATACTGTATATTATTTGAAGTGAGGTGCAAGAAGTATTCCTAATACAAATTGGCACTAAGATGATGCATATGCTAGTTTCCCAATCCAGATACCTGCAGTGAAAAAAAAGCATTCACAATACACTTTATACAAGATAATCTTCAAGGTGACCCTCATTTGTGCTCTGTTGCAACTGTGTGGTTCATGTTCAACAAAGGCCTGCCTGTGTATTTACCATCTGTCTAAAACTGAAGACTAGCATATTGCTGAACAAGCAGTCTCACCATTGTAACCTGGTAGAATCTTGAATGAAAGGATCTCGATTTTCAATATGGTTCCTTTCTTCTTTCTCAGCTCAGCACTATGCAGTTCATTTTTAAAGCAGGAATTTCAAAACCTTAAAACTCCAGTATCACTTTCAGTACACCAACATTTAGGCCATAGGTTCTCAAGTGATATTTTCTGGGAGCTGGGTTCTTTGTAAAATTGTTGAGGTCTTGTTCCCTGCACACTACTGTGTTTCAGAGTCTCATTTATTTGACATCTCAATTCCAGGAAAGGCCCCAGGTACTTACTGCTTCATAGTCTGCTAGCTCAAGCCGTGCTTTGTTTTGCATTGTTCGCTTGCAGAGGTAAACCGCTGGAACACAAAAAATAATCAATCATTTCTTGCTATCGCAGACACTATCTAAACCCACAGACATCAAGATCTAATGGCTTAATAATGCCTTCCATTCAACCAGAGGCTCCTGGCCACTGTGTCTCCATCCTGTGTTTTATATTTATTTATTATTTCAATTTATATACCACTCTTCCCCACAAAGTGGGGCTCAATTTCAGACGCTATGTTCTACAAAAGAGGGCTATTTTTTCACTGAGATGGAGTGGCTGTCAACTACAATCAATCAGTAATTCTCAGGCAGGCGACTCTTATGTACATCTGATGTTAAACATTTAAGTAGGATCAATTGTTTTTATTCCCTTTGTTTTTAGCCATCTGAATTAAGAGAAAATGTACTGTTGTGGATTGTGGCCTACAGCTATATGCTGGATTATCAGCAGTTGTGGAAACCAAATTTGAAAAGGCAGAAAATGCAAACAGTTTACTCCCATTTAGCTCCTTTGATTATAAATATAAAAGGGGATTTAAATATGTTAGGAGATGATGAATACTAAATAAATCTGAGCAGAATAAGAATCACAGGTGCTTGCTATAAATCCTTCAGCCTAGGTGTCTTCATTTTGGGTAGTATAAATTATCTGAAAAACTAATGGGCCCCAGATGGAGAGGCATGTCCATCTGTGCCATAGTGCTTATTTGGAATAGAAGGAGTGTTTTAGGCTATAAAGTTGTTTAAATAGTCAATAAGATTTACTTCCAAGAACTACTCCAGCACTTGTGTACCCAAGATATAACTGATTTACACACAAAGCTAATTCTGAGCTCTTTCGTAGCATATTTCCTCAACAGAGCCCTAAGCAAAGAGATGAATATCTCTTCCATTTGCAATTTAGAAAAAGTCCATAGTGAAACAAAGGGACAGAAGTTATTCTCAATTCAGAAAGAATGGTTAGTGCATGACAAAGGACTTTTTCTAAATTGTTCTACAAGCTCAATGCAAAATCAGGCATCTTTTCCTCTCTGTAGTGTATATGTGAAATGAATCAATAGACATCTTGTTAGCCCCCACCCCCTATATGCTGATTCACTTGTTATGCAGTAAATGAGCCTGCCATATGTACACCAGTCTTTGCAATATTAAGCACCATAAACAGAGGGGAGGAGAACCTTCAGACACCAGATCACGGATCCATGATTAGCCTGTGACTCCCTTGCACAGATCCACCTTGTGTTTTTCATTGTTTGGAGGTGCACGTATTTCCATTACATTTAGGACCATAAAATCAAGGTATGCATATGCTGCCTTGACCCGGATAGCCCAGGCTACTCTGATCTCGTCAGCTCTTGGAAGTTAAGCAAGGCCAACCCTGGATAGTACCTGAATAGGTACATTTGACCCTTGGGATCTAAGCCACTCAAAAACTGACTTCTTTGTGTTACCTAGAATATGTCTTTTCACAAAGTAGCAGAAGATGCTCCTCGGAGAGACTAAAGGAATATGCATCACAAAGCAATGTGCAAATGCTCATCACTGCCAGGAAACCTCTCCTGGAGGTGCAAGAATCCTGACTCCTCCCCAAAATACAGTCAATTTGATTCTCAAAATTAAACTGAATCTTTATCCTAGGGAGATTTTCTTGCAAACTTTTAGACAACAGTCTATCTTATCCTCATTCTTGTCATGTCTAATGTTTCAAAGAAAATGAAAACACCAAAAAGGGAAGAGAAAAAAAGAGAAAAAGATAAGTGAATAGATGTACAATTTCTGATAACCTATAACAAGTCATTCAGGCCCTACTGAAACAAGGAACATTAATGCCTGGAGTGAATGGCTAAGTATAAAACTGCTTTAAAACCACAGCTGAATGTTTATTCTGTTATACAAACAGCTTTAGAAAAGCCTGCTGAGATGCTCCATTGTGTCTGAAATAAACACTAATTACACAGCTTTTCTCTTTTTACTAAGCTGGAAAATGTACCTTCCATTAATCACAATACAGCTTCCCTAAGGTGTTTCCTGAGGACAAGATTTTTATTTGCCCATCCATCCATCTATCTAATAAGAACATAAGAGAAGCCAATGTTGGATCAGGCCAATGGCCCATCCAGTCCAACACTCTGTGTCCCACAGTGGCCAAAAATACCAGGGGCCATCAGGAGGTCCAGCAGTGGGGCCAGGACAATAGAAGCCCTCCCCCTGTTGCCCCCCCCCCACAGCACCAAGAATACAGAGCATCACTTGTCCCAGAATGAGAGTTCCTATCTATACCTTGTGGCTAATAGCCACCAATGTACCTCCACTCCATATGTTTATCAATTCCCTCTTGAAGCCATCCATGCTTGTAGCCGCCACCACCTCCTGTGGCAGAGGTAGTGAGTGCATTAATACTATGCAAGCCCAAGTCTGATTCAGTGCAAAGTGCTCAGTCTATAGTCCTTCTTCACAAGGTATAGCTCTGCTGAGAAAATTTTTGCTCATCCTTCCATTTTAACTAAAGTCCCAGGTTTCACTGCTGGGAGAACTTCAGTTTGCCACCTCTTTCCTTTTAAAGTGCATCTCCCACCATTGCTGTTGTTGCTGGTCCAGGAAAAGAAATGATGCTACCTTTTTACTAGTGTTTCCAGTTTAGCTGATGTTGCCAATCTGACCTATCCTTGTCCTCCTATAAGAGCTCCTGTGCAATTTTTTATGCTAATCTTCTGTGTGGAAATACAAACATGAAATGAATTATCTGTTTTCAACTCATTTTTGTCTTGGGAAAAACTGTAGCAGGACTGGAAGGAGAGGTAAAAGGGAGGTGAGAATCTTGTCAACTTCATTTTTAAATCAAACGCAGTATGCGCACACAAGAATTGAAACAGTGCTGTGCATGAGTCATATTTTAATTTCTGAAAGTGAAAGCGACAAGAGGATTAGATCCCAAGGTCATTTTCTACCAGTGGAAGAAGAGGTGATTGTTTTGCAATTTCCCCTTCTCCTTGTGGATTCCAATTTCACCTCTCAACTATTCCTGAGGGTCTTAAGTCCTCCAGGAGCTCCATTTCAGGGAGCTCAGTGGGCTGCAGAAGGAGGAAGAGGAAGGAAAGGTCAGTTCCACTAGAAGAAGTGCCTCACACCCAAGTATTTATTCTGCATTCCTGCTAGAGTACCATTACTCAAACTGATGTTGGGGGGACAGGTCTGTTATGGTACCCCAAGTGTGCCCATTAGTCCTTTGCAAGGACAGAGGGCAAGCCCTTCTTGAACTAGTGGGCTAAGTTGAAAATAGAGCACGCCCAGCTTTCATTAATGGGGCAGGGACTCTTTGCCTAAGAGAAAGAGGACAAAACCAGTCACCTAGCTTTCAGATCAGCTCACAGCACTAGCCAGGAGATGTGCCAGTTGGTCTCTAGGAACTAATAGCTTAGACCTAGGAACTCTAATGGACTGAGCGGCACCAAGGAAAAACAAACTGCATCCACACATTGCTCAGTACTGTGTTATCATAGTTGTAAAGTAATGGGTTTCGGGCCTCATGACTCGGACGACGACATAAGAGAAGACGCGTTTATTCGTACTTCACATAAGACAAGAACACACAGTAACGGCCGGAGGCCAACTATATACAGTTGGGGGGGACGGCCCTATATTCCTATTGGCGGGTTTGAATCGCCCGCCAATGCTGCCATTGGTTCACTACTGGCGAGCTCAGGAACCTAGTCCCTATTGTTCTCAGAGAGCGAAGCTTGGCTGTATTTCGCCAGCTCTGCCTTCTGATCCCAGGACACAACACCCCTCCCCCCATAGTTCGTCTCCTATCAGGTGACGTAGTCTTTTAAGTATGTTGGTGCCCTCCGTTCTCTTAGCGAACGTCGGGGGGCCGGTACCGGACTGGCGGGGCCCCTATCGGGTGGTCCGCCAGCACAAGGAGCTTGGATCTCTGGTAGTAGCCGAGGCGGTGACGGTGGCGGCTGTAACGGCGGCGGCAGCGACGGCGGCGGTTCAGCTGTCACCGGGGCCCCCTCCGGATTCCGTGGACTTTCCGGCGCTGGCTCCGCTGTCGGTGCTTGCGGTCGATCGGATGATGGGGCGGCTGCGGCATTTCCCGGTAACTGGATCTCTGTGTCGGGGTCTTGCCGCCTCCGGAGCTGGTCGACGTGTTTACGGAGGACCCGGTCCCCATATGTTAGGACTTCGTATGACACTGGCCCGGTGGGTTTTAGGATGCGCCCGGCCACCCACTGCGGCCCCGCCCCGTAGTTCCGGAAGTAGACAGGGTCTCCCAGTAGGAAGCTTCGGGGCGCCTCCCTGTTCTCGACCAGCTTTCTCTCTGGGGCTTGGTCCGGGTGGAGTCTGTCTAATAAAGTGGTAGGGCGGCGGCCCATTAATAGTTCTGCGGGGCAATGCCCAGAGATGGGGTTTGGGGTGGTGCGGTATGTAAGAAGGAAGCGGGCCAGCCGGAACTCCCAGTCCCCCTCCGTTATGCGGCTCAGGGCCTCTTTGGCGGTGCGTACCGTCCTCTCCGCCTGTCCATTGGTTGCCGGGTGGAAGGGCGCTGATCGTATGTGCCTGATTAGGTTCCTTTCGAGGAACGCTTGAAACTCCGCAGATGTGAACGCTGCCCCGTTGTCCGACACGATTGTGTCTGGTAACCCGTGCGTCGCGAATATTTTCCGCAGGGCCCTTATTGCCGCTTTGGCAGAGGTGGTAGACACTGGGCTTATTTCCACCCATTTCGAGTAGGAGTCTACCGTCACCATGAACTGGAGCCCCTGAAACGGCCCCGCAAAGTCTATGTGTAGGCGTGACCACGGCTTGTGTGTAGACTCCCAGCTTTGGGTTGGCGCTCTCGGGGGATTGGGGCGGACTTCCTGACACCGTGTGCACCCTCGGACCCAGGTTTCAATTTCAGCGTCCATCCCGGGCCACCACACGTAGCTCCTTGCCAGAGCTTTCATGCGTACAATGCCGGGGTGGGCCTCATGTAGCGTTTCTAGAACCCCTTGTCTCATGGGCCCCGGGATGACCACCCTGTCCCCCCATAACAAGCACCCTTTTAAGGCGGATAACTCTTCCCGCCTGGCTTTGTATGCCGTGAACTCTGGCCCTGTCGGTTCCGCTGGCCATCCCCTCACCACCCAGTTTAGGACCCGGGAGAGAATGGGATCTCGGGACGTGCGGGCGGCCACGTCTGCTGCCTGAAGGGGGGTTTGGCAGCTCCTCCATTAGCAAGACTGCGGGAGCCGGGGCCGGATCTTCCCCTGTATGCGGCAGCGGCAGGCGGCTCAAGGCGTCGGCATGACCCAGCGCCTTGCCCGGCCGATGCTCCAACTGGTACTGGTAGCCCGCTAAAAACAAGGACCAGCGCAACACCCGGGGCGACAATACCTGCGGCGTTTGTTTGTCCGCCGCGAACAGACCCAGGAGCGGCTTATGATCGGTTACGAGCTTGAAGGGCCGCCCGTACACAAAGTTGTGAAACTTTTTAACCCCCGCCACCAGTGCCAAGCCCTCCCGGTCGATTTGTGCATAGTTCCGCTCCGCGGGGGACAGCGTGCGGGAGTAATAAGCCACCGGGACTTCCCTTCCATCCGGTAGCTTGTGTGCCAAGACTGCCCCGACCCCATACGGTGATGCGTCGCACGCAAGGATTACCGGGAGCTTTTCATCAAAGTGGGCGAGCACCGCGTTAGAAATCAAGAGTACTTTAACCCCCCGAAACGCCGCCGCCTCCCTCGCTCCCCATGCCCAAGGTGTCGCCTTATCCAGCAGCCTGTGCAGGGGTTCGGCCACGGCGGCTTTGTGGGGGAGAAAGGCGTGGTAAAAGTTCAGGAGGCCTAAGAACGCCTGGAGCTCCGCCTTGGACTTCGGGGCGGGGGCCTCCACGATGGCCTTCACCTTGTCCCTCGCCGGATGCAGGCCTGTTGCGTCTACCCGGTACCCCAAGAACTCCACCTCCGGCACCCCGAGGAGGCACTTTTCCCGCTTCACTTTCAGCCCCGCGACTTGGAAGCGTCCCAGTACCATTCGGAGGCGGGCGGCGAAGCTTTCCGGGGTGGTCACGGCGATGAGGACGTCGTCGAAGAACGGCGTCACTCCAGGGATCCCTTTTAACAAGTCGTCCATGAGATTTTGGAAGATCCCTGGGGCCACACTGACCCCGAACTGCAGCCGCTTCACCCTGAAGGCGCCCCGGTGGGTTACAATGGTTTGCGCCTCGGCCGTGGCTGCATCCACCGGGAGTTGCTGGTACGCCTGCGCGAGATCCAGCTTTCCAAATATGCGCGCCCCCGCCAGTGTTGCTAAGACGTGGCTGACCACGGGTACGGGGTATGCGTGCACCTGAAGTGCCTGGTTAATGGTGCACTTATAATCCGCGCAGATGCGGATTTCCCCGTTTGGCTTAACGGGTGTCACAATCGGGGTCTCCCATCGAGCGTTCGGGACAGGCTCTAGGACTCCCTGGGCCACTAGCTGGTCCAGTTCGGCCTCTATTTTAGGGCGGAGGGCCAGGGGCACGGTGCGGAAGCGCCGTCGGATGGGCGTCACTGTGGGGTCTAAGTGGAGCGACACCGGGGGCCCTTTATAACACCCCAGTTTCCCGTCAAAGACTTCGGGAAATTCCTTGCACACCGCCCCCCAGTCGCGCATCCCGCACTTATTCACTCCCCCAATTGTGATGCCTAGGGCCTCAAACCATGCCCGCCCCAGGAGACTCACGAGATTTCCCTCCACCACCACCAAGTCCAAGTTCCCCTCAAAGTCTCGGTATTGCACTCGGAAAGTGCCGACTCCCCGGATGGGGACAGGGTTCTTTTGAAAGTCCACCAAGCTTAGTGGCGATGGACGTAGAGGGGTCCCCCTGACGGGCAAAGTCTTTTTAAAGTGTCCATGGAAATGATGGACGCCGCCGATCCCGAGTCCACCTCCATGCAGCAAGGGGACCCCTCGATCTGCACGGTTACTTGGATCTTCGGGGTGGAGGAGAGGTTGGGGTTGGGGAGGCGAAGTACCTGCAGCGGTTGGTCGGTGAGGTGGTTCAACTCGGCGACCTCTTCCGTCGTCTCGTAGGCGGTGGACGATGCGCGATGCGGTGGGGCCGACGATCTCTAATTCCGGGGGCCCTTGGATCGGCAGACCCGTGCGAGGTGTCCCTGCTTTCCGCACCCGTGACAGACAGCATCCCGGAACTTGCAGGATTTCCTTGCGTGGCCTTCCCCGCAGCTGGCACAGACGACCCGGTTGCCGGAAGGCTTGGCTGGCTCTCTGTTGGCCTGCTGGAACGGCGCCGGCCGGCGTTGTTGAGGTCTGAGGGCGAAGACCTCTTCCGTGTCCACATTCCCGGGGCTTGGACTCCTTCCGACCACATGGGCGGCCGCGGCCGGGCGTTCCCCTTCCGCGGCCTCGTGGGCTGTTGCGGCGTCTAGGGCCTCGTCCAAGGAGAGCTTCCGGTGCCCAACCAACTTGCGCCGCAGCTTGGAGTCCGCCAGGCCCCACACGAACTGCGTCAGCAGGTTGTCCTCCACCTTCGGGAATCCGCAGTCCACCGCGAGCGCCCTTAGCGCGGCCAGGAAGGTGGCAATGGATTCCCCTTGGGCCTGGACTCGCCTCTGGAAATCCATCCTCTTGGCCAGGAAGGTCGGCCGGGGGCTGAAGTAAGCGTTGAGGACATCCAGGATCTCCCCAAACGAGCTCTCCAAGGCCGTGCGTGGCACCAAGAGGCTCTTGGCGAGGCGGACGGTTTGGGTGCCGCAGGCGTTCAGCAGGATCGCACGTTTCTGGTCGGGGTGGCGGATTTCGTTGAGCTCCAAGTAGCTGATGAGCTGGTCGACCCATGCGTCCCAGGTTTCTGGCTGCGACGGATCGAAGTGCTCCAGTGTCACATGAGAAGCGGCCATGGTTCTGTCTGGGAAGGCGTGCGCCGGGGCGAGCGGTGCGGTGCTGCTCTCGGGGTCAGCGATGCGATGCTCGGCGAGCGGTGCGGTGCTGCTCTCGGGGTCAGCGATGCGGCGCTCGGCGGTGTCCTTTTCGTCGCTCATGGAGTCACGGAAGGCGTTGAAATCCCACCTTCGTCGCCACTGTAAAGTACTGGGTTTCGGGCCTCATGACTCGGACGACGACATAAGAGAAGACGCGTTTATTCGTACTTCACATAAGACAAGAACACACAGTAACGGCCGGAGGCCAACTATATACAGTTAGGGGGGGACGGCCCTATATTCCTATTGGCGGGTTTGAATCGCCCGCCAATGCTGCCATTGGTTCACTACTGGCGAGCTCAGGAACCTAGTCCCTATTGTTCTCAGAGAGCGAAGCTTGGCTGTATTTCGCCAGCTCTGCCTTCTGATCCCAGGACACAACAATAGTGCTATGGGCAATTATTAGTAACTGGATCAACTTATCCACACACAAGAATCCAGTTGTTAATTATTGCTATAAGTCAACTATCTTGCAATAGCCAGTGACATGAAGATGCAGCCACTGCCCTAATGCAGTCATCCAAGTTATTTCTAGTGCCAAATTTGAACAGGTTTTCATGCTCCTGTCCAATGCAAATAATTTCAGCAGGGAGACAGACAACTCCTTGCCCATAGACAATAACAGCCAATGAGAGTTTCTAGTTGAATACCAAAATTTCAGATTTTGTATGATGTTTATCTATCAGCAGCTCTGAAATTTTATTTAAACATTTTATTTAAACTTGCTTGGAGGGGTTGCAAAAAATTAAATCAAATGGGGTCCTTGAGCTGCCAGTGTTTGATGACTTCTGTGCTAGAGTTTCAAGAAAAATGAGGCAAAACTGACAAATGAGGCACAACTATCTCATTTTGCTTTGAAACTGTAGAGGATTTACTGTAGTTTCATTTCTAGGAACTTCATAGCTTCAACAATTCAAGAAGAAAGACAGTTAGATAATGGAGGTAGGTAGAGTTATACAGTATTACCAGAATACCACAAACCACACCTCCAAACTAAATGAGGCAATAGTCTTCCATCAGTTCACACACCAGGATTGTAGAAAACTAGGATGATACCTGAGAAAAATCAGGAAAGCAATAATTTGGGAGAAATGTCACTGGATTCTTTGGATGATACATGTGAGTCAATTGTGCCTATTTTAAAGAAAAAAAGCACCCCTGCTCTTCTTTTTGACTGTTATTACAGGGCATCCCGAATTTTAAATCCATTCTTACATGTTTTAACAAATGGAGAAGAAATAAGTAGTAGTTTACAAAATTCATCCTGATGTGTCAGTACAGCACTCACTGATTCCACTTTATTCACATAAAAATGTGATTGCTCAAAATACTAACAAAACACAGTTCTAAGAGTCTGGATGGGAAAGTAGGTCAGATGTTTCCCTTTGTCAAAACTAAACCTAAAGGGATTTTATAAAGTTGCTGGCTTGCCCTGAAAAAGAAGAAATTAGTCAACTATGTGCCTTTCATAGTAGCCATATTCACCCTAAGTGTGACTATCTCTGCACTGGATTTTGGCTATAGGCCCTGATTTAGCAGGTGAAACCATCACACTTAAGCAGAATGCTCATCCAGCTACCACTGAATTGGATAGGGCTTTTTATGAAGTTTGAGAGGCGCATCTTCGTCTAGAGCACTATTTGTCATGGGGTGCAACTAGATGAGCACAGGTTCAGTCGGACTGGAGCCATCTTCTCTATATGCCAAATAGTCATTTATGATCTCAGTTTATAAACTGATTTTATATCTTCATGAACTAAGCATGTGTGTGTAAATCTTTATCTCCTTCCAACTTTTTACACTATTTATTCCAGCTTCTAACTATTTATAATGCAACCTAAAAAATGCCCTACTAGGAATTCTCCCTAGACAGCTGTAACCAGTTAACTAAGATATTTAGTTAAGAACTTACTGGTAGCCATTCAGATGATTTTGGCACAATATTGGAAAGAATTACACATTGATAATGCCAGTAGTTCAGGACTGTAAAGCCTGGTTTAGTATGCTAATGAATAAGATAACGGCAATTAAACAGATTTGAGATGGATGGAGAACTGCTCAAGGAAACTTTATTAAATACATTTGGCAGCCACTAATCATATATTGTGTGTGTAAAGTGCCATCAAGTTGTGGCTCAGTTATGGTGACCCCATGGGGTTTTCAAGGCAAAAGATATTCAGAGGCCATTGGCCACTGCCTGCCTCTGCATAGAACCCTCGACTTCCTTAGCAGTCTCCCATCCAAGGGCTGACCTACTTAGCTTGTGAGATCTGATGAGACCAGACTAGCCTGGACCATCTAGGTAGGGGCACAATCATATATTGGGCCTCAATTAAGCCCTAAGCCTGAAGAGAGTGCTAAAGAGGGAACTCTGAGGTGTATAGGAGCATGCCATCAATTATGTTGTTCTTGTTGTTTTTGGTATTTTTGAATCTGTGTGTGTGCCCATGCCTGGAAGTCATGGTGACCTCTGACGACTCCTACTGAGTCATGGAGGATGTTCAGAGAAGTTGCTTGATAGCCTGCCTCTGCCTCCCAGCCCTGGTATTCTTTGGAGGTTTCCCATCCAAATGCTTGCCAGGGTTGGCCCTGCTTAGCTTCTGAGCTCTGACAAGATTGGGCTTACCAGGGCTATCCAGGTCAGGGCAGCAATTATGTTGTTTTGATACAGCCTTGCTTGTCTATGATATTCTGGGTAAGTTTATATTTTTAAATAATGGATTTTTTTTAATTAAAAAAGGGACAGCCTTTTTAGCTGGATTCCCCCCCCTTTTCGATTAATGAACACAGGTACCTTGGTCCTCTCTTTTGACAAAGCCCTTATCTGCTGGCTGTTCTTTTTTCAAAATTAAAATTGCACCCAGCACTTAAACAGAATCCATTTCTACAAGGAACAGAAGCAGAACTGCTTCTGCTTTCCCTTCTGAAGTCAAAATAAGCCAGATGATATTTTTAAGTCTGAAAATCAGTTAACAGATAAGGGTGTATCAAATCAGTGCACCAAGGTACCTGAGTGCAATAATTTGAAAAGAGGGAGAAAGCAAATACACATGTTGCCACTGTAATTGTGGTGTTATATTTCCCCAGAATCTGAATGCATGGTGCCAAGATGAACAAAGTGCCCGTCCCTCAGTATAACACGGGTTCATACATTCTCAATCAAACTGGGTAAAAGTTGAGACTATACATCTCCATGCACACTATGCAGGGATGAGGGGGGCATCACTGGAATGTGAGCATTATCATCACAAGTATGTATTTTGGGAATCTGTGGTTCTGTTCCCATATCTGTGCAAGCTGGCTGCCTCAGCTGCATATAGCAGTATCTATCACCAACCATCATTTAGACAAGGGGGATCTCTGGATCTACCTATTTTCTCCATGTACCACAGGCTCCTTTGCCAGGACATGCACTATCTACTGCACTTTGCTTCGAGGAGCTCAAGGTGGTATATGTGACCCTTCCTTCTCCTGCTTATTTCACAACAACCCTGTGAGGTGGTTAGACTTACAAAGGCCCTGGTCACATGGAGCATTTGCTGCATGGAAGCCATGATAGTCCGGCAGATTTTCCGGGCACAATCACACCAGAACATCTGGGAGGCGTAGTGTACCCGTGGCCAACCTGTAGCAAGCCGCCAAAGCTGCGCAGTTAAAAAGTAGCACTTTGAATGTGCTAGCAAATGGTTTGCCACATGCTGCCCACGGAACCCTTCAGTGTGATCGTGCCGGCACGCGGCTTTCCCCGGCTGTCCCCGTTTATGCGCAAATGCTGACTGATGAAACCAGGTATGCTGCCATCACGTCTGATCGCATTCTGGTGGGTCTAACTGCGCTGGTGCGAAGAGGCACGCCTCCTCCCTGTGTTATCTGGCCCATGTGACTGGGGCCAAAGAATGATTAGTTCAAGGGCACTCACTGCATTTCATGGTACAGCAGGAATCTGTACCTGAATCCCCTTGGTTCTAGTTTATCACTCTATCCCACTATGCCACACTGGCTCTAAATGCCTAAGACTCCAGATACATCAAGATTGGTAGCCATGTTTGTCTGTCTGTAGTGGTAGAAAAGAGAAAGAGTCCAGTAGGACCTTAAAGACTAACAAAATTTGTGATAGGGCATGAGCTTTCGTGAGTCACTGCTAACTTCTTCAGACTCCAGATGAGTGGCTGTAACTCAATCTAGACAGGGCAAACATTGCTGAGAGAAAATATGCTTTCATGATATTGGGTTAGTCATTGCACTGTTGCTTAGAATTCCTATTTAGAACCTTACAGAAGGAGAAGAAGAAGAAGAGGAGGAGGAGGAGGAGGAGGAGATTGGATTTATACCCTGCCCTTCACTACCCAAAGGAGTCTCAGAGTGATTTACAATCTCCTTTCCCTTCCCCTCCCCACAACAGACACCCTGTGAAGTAGGTGGGGCTGAGAGAGCTCTGACAGAAACTGCTCTTTTTCAAGAACAGCTGTGCCAGAACTATAGCTTGCTCAAGGTCATCCAGCAGGTGCAAGTGGAGGAGTGGGGAATCAAACCCAGTTCTCCTAGATTAGAGTCCGCACACTTAACCACTACACCAAACTGGCTCTCAACACCAAACTGGTGAAGAACTCCTGGATTTTCTTTCCTAGCAACAGATTATAAATACATGCTAACATAACTTTCAAGTTTCTACTTGGATATTTTTTTGGGGGGAGGGGGTCTTTTTCAATGCCAGCAGCTTAATTGTACCTTCAAACTGACTAAAACGCCATTTGTTTGTTTTTGTTTTTATTTTTGGTCCAGAGAGACCAGATAATTATGAGGTTCCATACTATGAGTGGACTAATTACATTTCAGATAAGTTGACTTAGTAGGAAACGCACAACTTTCTATATATAGCTGGGAAGCTGAGTCAGTTGTTGAGATAAGAGACCATACTTAAAGGGAATGGAGAGGAAGACAAGTACTAATTTTTATGTCCATATCGTTCCATGTGTGTAAAGTGCCCTCAAGTTGCAGCTGATTTATGGCAACTCCAGCAAGGGGCTTTCAAGGTAAGTAATTAAGCAGAGGTGGTTTGCCATTGCTTTTCTCTGCAGTCTTCCTTGGTGGTCTCCCATCCAAGCACTGACCCTGCTTAGCTTCTATACCATGCCACCTTCCCTCTGTTCACATCATTAGGCCTTTAAAAATGTTCATGGTATGATAAGGGCACATCACTTGAAGGTCTAGTTGAGGTTCTCACTAACCAAGAATGTCCAGAAAATCCTCTAACTTTCACTCATGCACGTACCTCATCTATCAAGGGCAAACTTTAGTGATGTCATCTTGCATATGGAAATATTCACCTCCAATCAAAAACTGCAAGCAGAACCTTCAAGCAACCAACTTAACCTCAAACACCATACTTTCAAATAAAGGCAATTCAGATATTCAGCCACAAGTTGTGTGATAATTCCCTGTGCTTTTATTCTATGCTATTTAATATGTGCACCTCAAGAATGAATTCTAGACCTGCAAATACAATTAAAAAGTACACAAACTAATAGCAACAGCAGTCTCCAGTTTCCTCACTCTAGGCTTCCAATGCCCTCCTTAACTACACTGCTTGGCAAGTCCCTAGAAAGCAAAGAGCAACAAGTACTTCCACTGGTAAGATGTTCCAGATCTATAAATATATAACCTACAAGAGGCGGGACCCGCGATACTCGCGGGGGGGAGGGAGTACTCCAGCCGCCAAGCTTCCCCCTCCCTCCCCCCAGCAGCGGCGGCGGCAGCGGCAAGGCCAGCCGGCCCGCCGAGATTCCCCCTCCCCAGCAGCAGCGGAGGGGCGGCGAGGCTAGCCGGCCCGCCAAGCCTCCCCCTCCCTCCCTCCCTCGCAACAGGGCGGCGGTGGCGGTGGCAGCAGCACTGGCGGGGGGAGGCCGGCTGGCCCGCCAAGCCTCCCCCTCCCTCCCAAGCAGCAGGGCGGCGGCGGGGGGGGAGGTCGGCCGGCCCGCCAAGCCTCCCCCTCCCTCCCTTTCAAGCAGCATGGCCGTGGCGGTGGCGGCGGCGGGGGGAGGCCGGCCAGCTGGCCCGCCAAGCCTCCCCCTCCCTCCCTCCCCAGCAGCAGAGGCGAGACCGGCTGGCCCGCCAAGCCTTCTCCCGCCCTCCCATCCCGGCGGCAACGGCCAGTTTGTAGAGCGTTCCCTGCGCGTGCGCAGGGAGGGCTCTTTACTTTTTGGGGATTTAAAGATCCCGGTATAATTTTTAAACTTTTTAGATTTTTCTGCACACGTGGGACTGCCCCACGTGCGCAGGAAAATCTCCCTGCCCCCCAGGTGCCCCCGATGTGCGGATTTAGATATCCGCACATAGGGGGCCACTTGGGAATTAGATATATAGATAGTAATACTTTATGGCTACCACTATAGAAGTAGTAAAGATTATAGGAATTCTTGGTCTTCCAATATATGACAAACATTTACTTGCTTCACCATCTGGATTTTATGGATCTATAACTTTTTCCTCCAATTGCATTTCACACAGAAGTTCATCTTGATCCCTCCAGTCTTTGATCTGGTAATATTTCATCACAGTGATGACCCTGTTAGTTTTGCCTAAGTGCAGGCTATCAGACTATGGGACTTAGAGAAATATTTCAAACTTTTAACAACATGAGCCATTGGAGAGCGGGGGATCTCTTTCTAAAAGCTTTATATGATTCCTGTTGTATTACTCAAAGTTTCAGACTTTCATTTGTAAGATGCTACACAAGCCTATTTTTCTGCAAATTGTCATTCTTTAAATTTCTAGAATACTGTCTTTTAGATTTCTTACAACATTTAGCAGGTACTTTTCTTTACCAGTTGAGGCAACACGAATATGTTGGGGTACTTTGATTTACTAACTACTGCAGACCTGCTTGTATTCTCAAATAGTATTTGTAGCTGTTTTGCATATGGCATTAATACAGTACAATTGATCAGAGTCTGGGGAAAATGCATAGTGTGACACTGAACTTGTTTTTGTCAATAGAGTCAGGGCTAAATTTAAGTCGTGGTTTAAGAGCCTTTAACTTTACAATTTGTTTTACAATGCCCAAATTACATTCATAGATGTGTGCATAGCTACAATCAGATTTCACACATCCTGATGAAGGGCACAGTGTGCAGGTACTTTTGAGCTCCAGAACTTCTCATTTCAGAAGTCCATAACTGAATGGGGTGAACTTGAGGTTAAGGACAGGCTTGGATCCAGTGATGTGCAGAAACAAAAATGGACTTAGCACATCCCCGCTTGCATAAGATCTTATGTAACATCTAGCATTTTCCTCCCTATACATTATGGTTGTAGGAAATGCAAGTGAGAATACGATTAATCTGACCTAGCACAAGTGGCTAGGCTACCATGGTCTTTCTCTTGAGTTTCCATTTGTACAAGAGTTCTAATGCAAGCAGAAATTTTATGCTCAATCCAATCCCAAGAACATTTAAAGGCACAGGATAATTTGCTCAATGATCTCTGAAACCACCTAAAAGCACAATTGTTCAATCTACATAAGATTGTGTATCAATCAGCGTTCAGAATTTCCAGTCATTCAATATGCAGATGCTTCATCAATGTTGCCCTATCAATCTTTGTCCTTTTCATTTCAATTATACACTCCAGAGAAGTGAAGAAGAATGTCCAACACAATAAACAGGCATGGTGCCATACAGTACAGAGTATAGCACGACAAATTTGTCAGAATTCCCTAAAAAGAGCGATGCCCAAATTTGCATTTAGCTGAAACGGTCAACTGCCAGCTTTTGAAATATGCCATGTTTAATGTTCAGTCTGATCCCTTTAAAACCTTGGATGCATAATATAGAATAGAAATATCAACAAGAAATTAACCTCATGAACTCATTTTGAAAGATCTGAGCTCTGGGAGGAAACTAATCAACAATGTATAACACTGCAGTCTCATTATCTTTGATCAGAATGCTATAAATCGACCCTTATGATTTGCTGTGTGTCAGAGTTCGAAGTAAGGCTACTTATGCATAACTATAAATGCCTCATATATGTCAATAGGACAGCAGCATATATGGACATTTATAGCCATGGCTATGATGGACATACACAGAATTCATTGACATAACATCTATTGTATTTGCTCAAAACAAGTTCTCAGCTTTGGCCATTCCTTAGCCAGTTACTTACTATTGTTCCAACCTAACAAAAAATGGCAGAATCTGAGTCACTGCCAATGTATCATCGTATACATTAACAAAGGGTTTGATAAAAAGAATGCTATTTTTGTATTCCCAGTTCATGCGCAGATTTGACCTCTGCCTTAGTAAACTTTGTAAACCAAAGCCAATCTTGAGCTCAGCATTAGCAGTTCTTGCCCTGGGTTTGGAAAGTAAGGCCAGGAAGAGCTTAGTGATGCCGGGTTTAAATGAAAAATATGGTTATGAGATTATTATCCATACAATGCAAGACTCCGGAGTGAAAGAGAAGAGAGATCCACACTGACCATAATCTGTGTTTTCCGGCTCCCAACAATTGGATGGCCAAAAATAAGGTGTCTGCAAAACAGAACAAAACTTTTACAACTGGAATTCATTTTAGGCTAGGTATATACACTGCAGTACTAGAACTGCTTTACCATATAAAATTAACTGTTCTGGGAAGATGACAGCCTTGCCAGCCAAATGCATTTAAATACCATACTGTTTATCAAAATAAACAGAATACCTGTGGAAATTTGATTTAATCATGCACACCCAAATATTTGCGGAGCAGGGCGTTAGGTGCAAAACAGGCAGGAAATTGTTGCAGATTTCCCCCCAGCAATATTCACCACATCTAAACTGCAGAAGAAAACAAACACAAGCCTGAAATCAGCTTCTGAAACTATGTTGTAGAGATGTTACTTTAAAAAAAAAAATCTCACTTCACTACTCTTAACAATTAAGAATATAATTGAATATGAAATGTAATTTGAGATGATAGATTTAAATGTAATTCTCTGTTCTGGAGACAAGAAAAAGACTATGCTTCACTTCAGAGAAAAAGATGCTGTAAAGTTTGCCTCCATGCTAGAAAGGAGATGGGTGGGATCTAATGAAGGGATTCTCACAATTAAGGGTACATCAGTCTCCAATTCTGACATATTTATTATCTACTAGGAATAAGGCCCCTTGTGGAAATAAATACAATGAGCTCTAGAAAGAGGCTCTGGGAGAGTGCCCCGGCTTTGGGCACGGAGAGTGCCCCGGCTTTGGGCACTCAGCAACAATCTGCTGTGGCGATCTCAGCAGGGTATAATGACACAGAGTACACCATTTTCTCCACAGGAACTCATCTCTGCTACCTGAAAAGCAGTTGTAATTTTGAGTGATCTCCAGCCCTCACCTGGAGATTGGCAGCAGTGGCTCCCTGGGAGGGAATGGTTGGTTTGGAGGGTGGAGTCTATGGCTGAGTTCAGATTGGCAGTTTGAAGCGGGAGCCAGTCATGGCAAAAAAGCCCTGGAACAAACTGTTCCGGGTTTTCCCAGTCACACTGCGCCAACTGATGTGGGAGCGTACCAGGAGGAGGTGCGCAGGAGCATTCAGACTGCTGGCCCAGAGGCACAGCTGTAAACGGCTTTTCCTTGGTAGTTCGGCTATGTGCGCATGTGTGCATGAGTGCATCTGGCCGATTTGGGGAGGATCCCGTTGTTCTGGCACCGCATTGGGTGGTAGAGTGGAGCACAGCCAATCATATCACTGATGCCTTATGCGCAACACGGGTTGCTCCCGGCTTTTCGGGTTGGTGTTCACACTTCCCGGAAGTGGAATGAAGTGGGATAAACGGGCACTCAGGGATTTGCTACCACTTTTACCAGGTATCTTTTAAACATGGGAGCGAAGTGGAACAGCACGGGTTGACTACGGGTGGAGAATGCCAGGCAGATGTGCCTGTGTGAATGCCCCCTTTAATCCACTTGTAAAACATGGCTGAAATGTGGCTATAGTGGGGCAAACTGCCAGTCTAAACTCAGCCTATGGCATTGTACCTGTCTGAGGTCCCACCCCCTCCTCAAACCTCACCCTCTTCAGGCTCCACCCTCAAATCTCCAGGAATTTTCCAACCTGGAGTTGGCAACCTTCTCTCCCTCCCAGCTAACTGTCAACCTACCATTATCTGCCCCCTAGTTTCAGCTTTCCATCTCCTCCCCCCTCCCTCCTAGAGAGCAGTTGTAATTCTGAGTGATCTCCAGGCCCCACCTGGAGATTGGCAACAATGGTTCCCCATGAGGGAATGGCTGGCTTGGAGGGTGGAGTCTATGGCATTGTACCCATCTGAGGTCCCAGGAATTTCCCACCTGGAGTTGGCAACCTTATCAGGACTGGCCCCAATGAGTTTTCTCTCAAAGGCCAAAGTGTGGAAAGGGCCTTTTACTGACAGAGGAGAAAGTACAGTTGCCAGCTCTGGTTAGGGAAATATCTGGAGATTTGGGGGGTGGATCCTGTGGAGGGCAGCATTTGTGGGGGGATGGAAGGATTCAGCAGGGTATAATGCCATAGGGTCTACCCTCCAAAGCAGCCATTTTCTCCAGGGGAACTGATCTCTGTCATCTGGGGATCAATTGTAACAGTAGGAGATCTCCAGGACCCACCTAGAGATTGGCAACCCTAGAGGAAAGTCAGCCGCACAGCAGGAGATTGAAAAGAATGGTTTGATGGTCACTGGCCCACCTCATTAGCCAGCCAGCCATGGTGGAGCTAATCAGGAGAGAGAGCCTTTTCCCATTTATGGCAGTGGGCGGGGGAGGGGGTTGTGCTGAAAGTCCTTTGTCTTTTTACTGACAGAAGCAAACTTGGTTGCCTACCAACAGCCACTGAGGGGACAGTTAGCCCCTCACAGGAGCCAAGAGAACTGTCTTCCTCAGGAGAGAGAGCTGTCTGCCAGTAAATCTGACAGGCAACAGAGGCTGAAGTGAGAGTGGATGGGGAAGAGGAGCAGATCCAGCACCTGGCCAATGGCACTTGAGTACTCTTGAGTGGCGGCTGATGGCCCAATGCCTGATGGAACCACATTGCACAGCCAGTGGAAGAGCTGGAAATGGCCAATACACTAAGAGAATTATTATATAGAGATGTTACCCCCCCCAGTTGAATCTAAATGGATGATAACCAGACACCAAGCTTATCATTTTTTTATCTGTTAAAAACATCTTCACTATTTTGCATGCTAATTTAACAACTCACTCCCTATATGTACAGCTATGATTTGTAATTCTATTCCAGTGTCTGATGAAGTGTATTTTGCACATGAAAACTTTACCCAGAAGTAAACTTTGTTGGTCTTAAAGGTGCCACTGGACTCTAACTTTGTTCTATTGCTTCAGACCTTTGTTCTATTGCTTCAGCTGCCCACCTTGGTCCTGCTATCGCCAGTCTTTCTTACAGGTGAGGCAGGCTGTTCTGAAAACAATGGCTTTCTCAGGGATGGTACTAGAGTTGCCAACTCTGGGCTGGAAAATTCCTGGATATTTTTAGCCCCTGCATTAGCTGCCTGGTAATTCCCACTATTACAATTGATCCCCAGATGATAGAGATCAGTTCCCCTGGATAAAATGGTTGCTTTGGAGGGTGGACTCGATGGCATCATATACCAATAAGGTCCTTCGCTTCCCCAAACCCTAACTTCCCCAGGCTCCACCTCCCAAGTCTCTAGGTATTTCCCATCCCAGAGTTGGCAACCCTACCCCACATAGAGGCTGGTAACCCTAGGTGGCTCCTAAAACGTGGAATGCTCAATGACTCACCTAGCAACAAACCTATTGAAGCATCAGTGTCACGGAACAATATTGGTTTAACCAGGCCTTGTAATCTGATGTATTTGAATTCATTTTCCCTTCACAAGGCTAGAGGTTTCTGTGTGTGAGAGTGTGTGCATTTTCCTGTTTTCGATCACTATTGTTGATATATGCTCCTTGTAATTTTTTGACCGCTTGTTATTTTGTGTCATTTTTATATTATCTCATACACTAATGTTGTTTAAGTGTTACTTGATTAACTGCTTCACTTTTTAAATATTGTCTGTTTTCTATATTTGATCAGCTGCAGTTGAAGAGTAGTATTTGTATTTATGTTTTTAGAGTGTTGTGTGTTTGTATACTGTATGTTATAGACATTTTTACTTATAAATTGCTCTGGGAATCTTTTGATTGAGGGGCAAGATAAACATTCCCCCAATAAACAAGTAAATTGAAGAGAATTAATAATAAAGCCAACACTACATGATCTGCTCAAGACTGTTGTTCTTTTTAATTCAACTGTCTCAAGATGAAGAACTAAGTGCAGTTCAAAACACATTTGGCTTATTATTACTTTTCTGATAAACATCCTTCTGAATAATATCCTGACTTTTTATACTGTATAGTTGTGTTCAGCTCTCTTAGCGGCCATGTCCACAGCAGCACAAGGCCTCCTGTCCACATCAAACTCCATGCAAGAGGAGGTCTCCATAAAATTCAGTGCGAGCCTTTAAGTCCCCCTGTGTCACTGGCCTTTGACCAGGTATGTGCAATGCCAAGCCCAGACTCTGGAACTGAAAGCCCACCTGTCCCATTTCAGGCCAATTGTAATTAGGCTGCCTGTGCCGATCAGAGGTGCTAAACGTTACTATGGGAGATGTCCATGGGATCAAATCCAGCTCCCCTCTTCCATATGCAGACTAATGCATCTTTCAATCAGAATGTATTTGAGAAATGAACAGCACTGGGCTACATCATGGACAGGACTCTGTCTTATTTGTAATGAAGATTTTTTTTTCTAACTAGTGGTAAGTTCAATAAAATAATGCAATTATACTTACTTGGAACCGGTAAAAGGTACCATCATCCTTCAGTGTTAGAACATGGTCTGAGATAGGAAAGAAATATCCATAGGCAGCCATTAACGTTCCCAAATGAAGAGCTTCCACTGTACCAGAGAAAGACAAAAGTTACGGGGAAAAAAATTACTTTTTGTTTTGGCTACAAGCAAAAACCATCTGAACAGTTCTGTTTCTAGTAAGACTTTCACATTGTTGTTAAAGTGAAATAAAAACTCCATCTAGAACCAAAAATGCAAACTCATACACTCCTTTTTCTTAAGACATAACCTCCTTATTAAGAGGCAGAATACCTCTGATCCCCATATGCTGGCACAGAGATTAAGAGAAGGCCATTTCCTTCTCAAGACTGTGGATGCTTTGTTGGAGAACAATCAAATACTGATTTTCCTGCACCAGGAGAGTCATTCTAGCACTATTAATCTGATGGTTCCTAATAACCACTATATATTTTTTTCAGAACTCAAACTCAGACATACATCTATCTTAAGAACTGGTTCACATAGAAGAAGCATCCAATAAGAGCTCCTGCCCCTATCCGTGGGACTTTATTGCATATAACTTCTACCTGCAGCAGGGGCATTAGAGGAACTGCAAAAAAGCCATTCACCTCTTGTGTCTCAGCCCTAAACCAGTGCACGTGCAGAAAATACTATTTAAGAAGTGACACTTCTGTGAAAAAGCAAATGACAGCACAGAAAAACTGCAGGAGGTTTTCAGCCCAAAGCAAAAAGGCTGTCCCAGTATATGCAGAAGTCACTTCAGCCTAACTCTGTCAACCATCCATCATAACTGGGATAGATGGGAAGAAAAACAGCAATCACATTCATTTTCAGGCTAACAAAAACCAAATGACCTCAAGCTCAACACTTAGGGGTGGGAACTGATAAATTGATGATACGGGGACACGCTGACATCATTTCCAGTTTTCACTGTGACGCAATGCTGGTGCATGCCCCCATTCCTACACCCCAGTAGGCAATGAACTGGGTTGCTAAGTCTCCTGCTATAACCCTGTTGGACCTAAATAAAGGTGGTGCAGGTCCAGGAGGCACTGTGCACCATGCCACATACAGCTAGGAGCGAGCTGAGTTCCCATGGTGTCATGGTATCTGCCCTTATTGTGCCATGCAAGTATTTGGCTAGAGAACTGGCCCTGACAGGGTGCAATTTTGGCACAATAAAGGTCAGGGAATTTTTACTCAGAAAAGAGTATTTTAGGGCACCTTTTCATCTTGTGATAACTGTGGGAAACTGCGGTCAAGTGTGGAACTTCTCTTAGTCTGAGAGATTCAAAACTGGAAACAAGGAGCTGGAGCTGGACAAAGTAACTAGTATAGGAGGGGCTCTCCACAAATTTAGGAATGGGGTAGAAAACTTCCTCTTTCACTCCAACCCAAGCAGGCTCCTCCTCCTCCCTTCTCATAATCTCTGCAGAGGTCATGTAGGGAAAATCTACTTGGAAGTGTGCAAACAACTTTCAGCTGTCATGATAGTCCTGAAATAGAGCAGGCTGCTAGTGATGAAGGGTACTCTGAGTGAGAAAAATATATAACGGCTCTAAAATAAAAACTTGTAAGTAAAGAAATTGAGCCAGACTTCTTGTATGTTATACTTAGCAGCACAAATCTGGAGTCAGGCTTCCTCATAGAACTTCTCATTGCAAAAATGGCAGATGGGGATTAGGAAAACAGCTCCCTGCTGTGAAATACATAGGGAAAATACAGCAAAAGAGCATTTCCTGAAAAGAAACCTTGAAATTGTTTTTAAATAAACTACCCTGGAAATGATTCTTACAGTAAAGGGAGCCAATAATAGACTTCGAAGGGTGGTTTTTTGCACGTGATACAAAAACACTCCAGCCTTTTCTGTAATGCATTGAACAATTTACTGGAGCTAGCATGTTCTATTGATTTTAAGGCATCTCTCTTTTTCATAATAAGAGCAGCAACAGAATCCATCGTACTCATTGGAGTGGGAAAACCATACTGTAATCCTCGTTACAGCATTCCTATGAAGCTAACATTCTGATTTGCATGCCTTGAGGAAAAGGTGGCATGCAACGGAAGTAATCACAAATTCACATTGTGAAGGTGCACAGGACTTCAAGTCGTAAAGATCATTCTACATCAGGGCTTTGCTTTTTAATGTATTTGCTTCATATCAAAACCAAATAACATGTATGAGTGAACTGGGATTAAACCTTGCTGAGGTCTTCCTCTCTCCAAACTCTGTCCTCCTCAGGTTCCGCCCCCCAAATCTCCAGGTTTTTCCCAACCCAGAGCTGGCAACCCTATAAGATGCCCTAATAACTGTATTGCACTGACTTCCTCAAAACTATCCACTAGCCACCTAGCTAGAGGGAGCTCCTGTTGCTGCTGCTCCAAATAAGTGCCAGCTCAGTCTCTAGCTAAGGCAAAGGAGTTGGCTGCAGAAGCCAGGGAGACTGGATGGAATTGAGCCCCATAAAAGCAGGAGCCTCTTTTATACTAGGAAGCTGCCTTCGGGTTCTGACGGGTACACTATACCAGGCTGCAGGGCTTTAGGGGACCTCAGCTTTGGTTGGACATCCAAGCAATTACTGTGCTATGGTCTATTTATGATATTACAGAAATAAAACTGACTTTATTTTGCTTTTTATGACACATGAGATTGTATGATTGTACTGGATTGGCCAGGGGGTCATATGAGGAAAAAGAATGAATCCAAATAAGAGATGCTTGTGTCCTCTTTGTCTTCTCCCAAGTGCAGAGGCAGAGAAACAAACTGCGGGGACAGGAGACAGCAGCAAGCAGTGAGCTCCTCCTCTAGAGTCCCACCAGCCTAGCTGTAGGGTTGCCATCCCCCTGAGAGAGGCAGGTTTCTCTCTGATTTTGGGGGCTCCAATCCACCACACAAGAGCTCCACTGTGCCCAATACACCTGGTGTGATGACATCACCCGGAGGCATGTTGTGTATAGGGCCGGCTCACCCACTAGGCAAACTAGGCATTCACCTAGAGTGCAGACTGGTCCTTAGGGTGCCAAACTGGGCACGCCCCCCCGCCAAAGCCCCCAGCCCCCACCAAAAGCCTACGGCCTCCTCCACCTGCCTGGGATGCCCAGCTGTGCCTGGCCGCCCGCCTCCCTCAGCCATGTTTCCAGGGGGGACGTGAGGAAGATGACTTCCTTCTCTCCAGGCCCCACCATGAAGGTGGCTGCCGGGGAGGGGAGAGCCTCCTGCATGGGCAGCGTCAGCTTCCTCCCCACTGGCTCCTGAACTGCTCTTCTCCACAGCTTGGTGGATGGAGGCAGGCGGCGTCATGGCCCGGCAGCAGGTCCCCTCCTCCTGTGCTGCACAAGAGGATCCTGGTCTTGGTACACAAAGACCTCCGGGGCCTCCCATCCCCTGCTGCAGAGCTCCCACCCACCCCAGGCACCCCCACCCCCAAATCCTCCTGGAGCTGCCCAGGCAGGAGTGGCCACCCTCCTGTAATCTGGCCTTTGCACACCCTCCGTGGCTGTCCTGGTGGAGCTCTGTCCTGGGCCTTTCCACAGGCAGAAACTCTGGCGCCACCTTCCCCCGCAGAGGTCACACCAGGGTGGCAGTGGAAGGCGGGCAGGAGCCCAGCCAGGGAAGCTGCTGGCAACTCCCGGGCACTGCCACCATCCTCCTGACCAGCCCAGCGTGCTGATTGCTGCCGGTGACAGGAAGAAGGACGGAAGGGAGGGAGAGAGACAGGAAGGGCCTCCTGTTGGTGACAGTGTCCATTTCCTGCCGGCTGGAGCACCTGGAAATCGCAAGGCCCTCGAGGCGGCTGCTGCCCTCCAGAGCCCCCCCCACGTACTCTTCGGCAGCTCTTCCAGGTAGGCTGGCCAAGGAGAGGCGAGAAGCAAGCAGGCAGGAGGCTCGGCAACGTGCGAGCCCTGCTAACCTGCCCGGCGTGGTGCGCCCAGGTACAAGTGGCGACGTGCCATCCTTCCTCTCTTGCAGGCACTTCGGTCCCCTGGGCCACCACTGCCCTGGTCATCCACTGCCTGCCGAGGGGCTCACCTTGCTACCCCCCCAGCCCGTTAGGAGGGGGTGGCTCCAATACTCCCTCTAAACTGTGGAGTCTTTTGAGCAAAAAATCTACTTTGTGAGCTACTGGAATTAAAGTTGGGAGTGAGTGTGTGGGGAATGCTCTAGCGTTCAGGTAAAAACTCTATGGCTACATGGCATGCCTGGCACAATGACATCACTTCCGGGTGACATTATTGTGGTGTGTGCACCAGAAGACCCCAGGCAGCAGCCAAGAGCCCCCCACTGGCAAACTGTAGGCACCTGGTGGCAACCCTACCTAGCTGGTAGAAAGGAAAGGGTTCCGCGTATAAATCTGCCTCATCTTAGTGATGGGAGCCAGAGAATGAGACAATCAAAGTGAAGGAGAGACCCTGGAACAATTCCACTCAAGGTTCACTGGAAAGCCCCCCCCCTTTTCCTTCCATTACTTAAAATATATATATTTGTTTTACATATAAAATATATGTTCATGTTATATATAAAATATATATAATTGTTTTAAATTGTATTTTGCAGTGTTTTAGATATTTTTGTATTGAATATATATTGTTTTACTGGTTTTATGTGAGCCGCCCATCTTTCTCCCAGATAAATTGGCCATGAGCTGGTTAACAAAACAAAACTATTTTGAAAACAAGACAATTTAAAAAACAGCCCTTTCAGAGTTCCTTTTGTAAAGTACTGGGTTTCAGGCCTCATGACTCAGACGACGACATAAGAGAAGACGCATTTATTCGTACTTCACATAAGACAAAGAACACACAGTAACGGCCGGAGGCCAACTATATACAGTTAGGGGGGACGGCCCTATATTCCTATTGGCGGGTTTGAATCGCCCGCCAATGCTGCCATTGGTTCACTACTGGCGAGCTCAGGAACCTAGTCCCTATTGTTCTCAGAGAGCGAAGCTTGGCAGTGTTTCGCCAGCTTAGCCCTCTGATCTCAGGACACAACACCCCTCCCCCATGGTTCGTCCCCTATCAGGTGACGTAGTCTTTTAAGTATGCTGGTGGCCTCCTTTCTCTTAGCGAACGTCGGGGGGCCGGTACCGGACTGGCGGGGCCCCTATCGGTTGTTCCGCCCGCACCCGGAGCTTGGGCCTCTGGAAGTCGCCGAGGCGGTGACGGTGGCGGCTGTAACGGTGGCGGCAGCGGCGGCGGCGACTCGGCTGCTACCGGGGCCAACGGTGGCGGCAGCGGCGGCGGCGGCTCCGCTGCTACCGGGGCCCCCTCCGGATTCCGTGGGCTCTCTGGCGCTGGCTCCGCTGTCGGTGCTTGCGGTCGATCGGATGATGGGGCAGGGGCGGCATTTCCCGGTAACTCGATCTCTCTATCGGGGTCTTGACGCCTCCGGAGCTGGTCGATGTGTTTGCGGAGGACCCGGTCCCCATCGGTTAGGACCTCGTACGACACTGGCCCGGTGGGTTTTAGGATGCGCCCTGCCACCCACTGCGGCCCCGCTCCGTAGTTCCGGAAGTAGACAGGGTCTCCCGGTAGGAAGCTCCGGGGCGCCTCCCTGTTCTCGACCAGCTTTCTCTCGGGGGCTCGGTCCGGGTGGAGTCTGTCTAATAAAGTGGTAGGGCGGCGGCCCATTAATAGTTCTGCGGGGCAGTGTCCGGAGATGGGGTTTGGGGTGGTGCGGTATGTGAGAAGGAAGCGGGCCAGCCGGAACTCCCAGTCCCCCCCCGTTATGCGGCTCAGGGCCTCTTTGGCGGTGCGTACCGTCCTCTCCGCCTGTCCATTAGTTGCCGGGTGAAAAGGCGCGGATCGTATGTGCCGGATGAGGTTCCTTTCGAGGAACGCTTGAAACTCCGCAGATGTGAATGCTGCCCCGTTGTCCGACACGATTGTGTCGGGTAACCCGTGCGTTGCAAATATCTTCCGCAGGGCCCTTATTGCCGCCTTGGTAGAGGTGGTAGACACTGGGCTTATTTCCACCCATTTTGAATAAGAGTCTACCGTTACCATGAACTGGAGCCCCTGGAACGGCCCCGCAAAGTCTATGTGCAGGCGTGACCACGGCTTGTGGGTAGACTCCCAGCTTTGGGTTGGCGCTCTCGGTGGATTGGGGCGGACCTCCTGACATCGTGTGCACCCTCTGACCCAAGATTCAATTTCTGCGTCCACCCCGGGCCACCACACGTAGCTCCTTGCCAGAGCTTTCATTCGTACGATGCCCGGGTGGGCCTCGTGCAGCGTTTCTAGCACCCCTTGTCTCATGGGCCCCGGAATGATCACCCTGTCTCCCCATAGTAAACACCCTTTCAATGCGGACAGCTCTTCCCGCCTGGCCTTGTACGCTGTGAACTCTGGCCCTGTCTGTTCCGCTGGCCACCCCCTCACCACCCAGTTTAGGACCCGGGAGAGAATGGGATCTCGGGACGTGCGGGCGGCCACATCTGCAGCCTGAAGGGGGGTTTGGCAGTTCCTCCATCAGCAAGACAGCGGGGGCTGGGGCCGGATCTTCCCCTGTCTGCGGCAGCGGTAGGCGGCTCAAGGCGTCGGCATGACCCAGCGCCTTGCCCGGCCGATGCTCCAGTCGGTATTGGTAACCCGCTAAAAATAAGGACCAGCGCAACACCCGGGGCGACAAAACTTGCGGCGTTTGTTTGTCCGCCGCGAACAGTCCCAGGAGCGGCTTATGATCTGTTACGAGCGTGAAGGGCCGCCCGTACACAAAATTGTGGAATTTTTTTACCCCCGCCACCAGTGCCAAGCCCTCCCTGTCGATTTGGGCGTAGTTCCGCTCCGCGGGGGACAGCGTGCGGGAGTAGTAAGCCACCGGGACCTCCCTCCCATCCGGTAGCTTGTGTGCCAAGACTGCCCCGACCCCATACGGTGATGCGTCGCACGCCAGGATGACCGGGAGCTTTTCATCAAAGTGCGCGAGTACTGCGTTTGAAATCAAGAGGACTTTCACCCCCCGAAACGCCGCCTCCTCCCTCGCTCCCCATGCCCAAGGTGTCGCCTTATCCAGCAGCCTGTGTAGGGGTTCGGCCACGGCGGCTTTGTGTGGGAGAAAGGAATGGTAAAAGTTCAGGAGGCCTAAGAACGCCTGGAGCTCGGCCTTGGACTTCGGGGCGGGGGCCTCCACGATGGCCTTCACTTTGTCCCTCGCCGGATGCAGGCCTGATGCGTCTACCCGGTATCCCAAGAACTCTACTTCCGGCACCCCGAGGAGGCACTTTTCCCGCTTCACTTTCAGCCCCGCGGCTTGGAAGCGTTCCAATACAGTTCGGAGGCGGGCGGCGAAGCTTTCCGGGGTGGTCGCGGCGATGAGGACGTCGTCGAAGAACGGCGTCACCCCAGGGATCCCTTTTAACAAGTCGTCCATAAGATTTTGGAAGATCCCTGGGGCCACACTGACCCCGAACTGCAGCCTCTTCACCCGGAAAGCTCCCCGGTGGGTCACTATGGTCTGTGCCTCGGCCGTGGCCTCATCTACCGGGAGTTGCTGGTACGCCTGTGCGAGATCCAGCTTTCCAAATATGCGCGCCCCTGCCAGTGTTGCTAGGACATGGCTGACCACTGGTACGGGGTATGCGTGCGCCTGGAGTGCCTGGTTAATAGTGCACTTATAATCCGCGCAGATGCGGATCTCCCCGTTTGGCTTGACGGGTGTCACTATCGGTGTCTCCCATCTAGCGTTCGGGACGGGCTCTAAGACTCCCTGGGCCACCAGCCGGTCTAATTCGGTCTCTATTTTAGGGCGGAGGGCCAGGGGCACGGTGCGGAAGCGCCGACGGATGGGCGTCACGGTGGGGTCTAAGTGGAGCGACACCGGGGGCCCTTTGTAACATCCCAGTTTCCCGTCAAAGACCTCTGGGAATTCCTTGCACACCGCCCCCCAGTCCCGCACCCCACATTTATTTACTCCCCCAATCGATATGCCTAGGGCCTCGAACCACGCCCGCCCCAAGAGACTCGCGAGATTTCCCTCTACCACCACCAAGTCCAACTTCCCCTCAAAGTCTCGGTACTGCACTCGGAAAGTGCCGACTCCCCGGATGGGGACAGGGTTCTTTTGAAAGTCCACCAAGCTTAGTGGCGATGGACGTAGAGGGGGTCCCCTAGTGGGCAAAGTCTTTTTAAAGTGTCCAGGGAAATGATGGACGCCGCCGATCCCGAGTCCACTTCCATTCAACAGGGGGACCCCTCGATCCGCACGGTTACTTGGATCTTCGGGGCAGAGGAAAGGTTGGGGTTGGGGAGGCGAAGTACCTGTAGTGGTTGGTCGGTGAGGTGGTACAACTCGGCGACCTCTTCCGTTGTCTCGTGTGCGGTGGACGATGCGCGGTACTGGGGGACCGACGATCTCGAATTCCGGGAGCCCTTGGACCGGCAGACCCGGGCGAGGTGTCCCTGCTTTCCGCACCCGTGACAGACAGCGTCCCGGAACCTGCAGGATTTCCGTCCGTGGCCCTCCCCGCAGCTGGCACAGACGGCTCGGTTGCCGGAGTACTTGGCTTGCTCCCTGTTGGCCTGCTGGAACGGCGCCGGCCGGCGTTGTTGGGGTTTGAGGGCGCAGACCTCGTCCGTCTCTTCGTTTCCGGGGCTTGGGCTCCTTCCAACCACCTGCGCGGCCGCGACCGGCCGATCCCCTTCTGCGGCCTCGTGGGCAGTGGCGGCGTCGAGGGCCTCGTCCAAGGTGAGCTTCCGGTGTCCCACCAACTTGCGCCGCAGCTTGGAGTCCGCCAGGCCCCACACGAACTGTGTCAGCAGGTTGTCCTCCACCTTCGGAAACCCGCAGTCCACGGCTAGCGCCCTTAGCGCGGCTAGGAAGTTGGCAATGGATTCCCCTCGGGTCTGGACTCGCCTCTGGAAATCCATCCTCTTGGCCAGGAAGGTCGGCCGGGGGCTGAAGTAGCCATTTAGGACGTCCAGGATTTCCCCAAACGAGCTCTCCAAGGCCGTGCGGGGCACCAAGAGGCTCTTGGCGAGGCGAACGGTTTGGGTGCCGCAGGCGTTCAGGAGGATCGCTCGTTTCTGGTCGGGGTGGCGGATTTCGTTGAGCTCCAAGTAGCTGATGAGCTGGTCGACCCATGCGTCCCAGGTTTCTGGCTGCGACTGGTCGAAGTGCTCCAGTGTTACGTGGGAAGCGGCCATGGTTCTGTCAGGAACGGCGCGCGCCGGGGCGAGCGGTGCGGTGCTGCTCTCGGGGTCAGCGATGCGATGCTCGGCGAGCGGTGCGGTGCTGCTCTCGGGGTCAGCGATGCGTTGCTCGGCGGTGTCCGTTTCGTCGTTCATGGAGTCACAGAAGGCGTTAGAATCCCATCCTCGTCGCCACTGTAAAGTACTGGGTTTCAGGCCTCATGACTCAGACGACGACATAAGAGAAGACGCGTTTATTCGTACTTCACATAAGACAAAGAACACACAGTAACGGCCGGAGGCCAACTATATACAGTTAGGGGGGACGGCCCTATATTCCTATTGGCGGGTTTGAATCGCCCGCCAATGCTGCCATTGGTTCACTACTGGCGAGCTCAGGAACCTAGTCCCTATTGTTCTCAGAGAGCGAAGCTTGGCAGTGTTTCGCCAGCTTAGCCCTCTGATCTCAGGACACAACACCTTTCTGTTTGTACTTCACATTGAAGAGCCGGGGTATCACAATATTGCAGGCCTGGGCAGGGCGTTTGCTAGCTGTGCTGACTGAGGCCTGGCAGATAAGGCCCCAAAGAGCCATGTCACCACACAACAGCAATGCAGGTGCTCACCTCAGAGCTTTTCTTATCCCCTTGAGTTACGGCTGCCCTGCTGCTGATGCTAGAGAATCATAATCTTCTCTATAAATGTATAAACTACTCACTGGGGAACGGGCATCCGTATCTTGCCAAATGGTCATTTTTTTAAAAAAAATAACGTGTTAATGAAAAAAGATAGAAAGAGCCCTTGGAACTAGAGACAGGACTGACTCTTTTTCATATCAGAATTCAAATAATATAGACAGACTTGTGTGTATGACATTCCAAACTGCCATGATGGAATGATATCCTTAGCATAAGGGAGCATACTCTAAATAATAAGTTTCTGAAATATATATAGCTTCCAAAATAGAAATATAGCTTTTGATTCATGGTTACTACTGCAGTTGAAAGCTAATATCAAAGAGATTTCTTTGACCTGCATTTTATGTACAGAAGCTTTCTGTTTGCCAGGGACAACACAAAGCAGATGCTTCTTTTTAAAGTGCACTCCGAACAAATGAGAAGTAGTCGGTCTGTACTGGCCCTTATTATGCAGGTAATAGTATGGAGATGTAACCTAGCTTTTCACAGGACTTCCTGTGTTTGCTAGCTTTCCCTTTTTCTCATTATATTTGTTTGCTTGGCGATTAAGGAAAGAGAGCAACTATTAGGGAAGTCATTATACCTCTCAGAAAAAGTGGTTTTGAGATATAGCTGATGATAGAAGCACTGTTTTCTTATTTATTGAAAATGCCTTGCAAAGTGTATTTGCTTATATAGCTACAGTTCTTGACATATTCTGTGTTTAGCCATGTTACAGAATTAAAGTTCTGGTTTGTGTATTTTTCCCCTAGAGAAAAGGAAATCCAAAACTGCAGAGTAACCCAGGGAAGCATCCTCCCTCTGTACTGGCTTGCAGGCTCTGATTACCAAGTTTCAGAAGTCAGACAAGGTGGGATCATTCAATCCGAAGTCAGGGTTCTAGAAGTCAGGCTATGCAAGGTCATTCAGTCCAAGGTCAGGCTTCCAAGAATTACACAAGGCAGAGCTAGTGCTTAGCATCTATCATACATGTTGCATCTATATCTAACAGCCTCTCTTGGCTGGTTTTTATAGCCCTCTGCCTAAGGGTCATGCTTGCAGCCAGCTGCTCAGAAGTAATCCTGCAACTACTCATCTTTGTCACTAGCAAGCAGCTGGTGTCACTAGCAAGCAGCTGGTGTCAGGCAAGGAGGCATGCACTCTGCCTTCTTTCCTGTAGTTCTGTTCTCAGCCTCTGTCTGCTGTGCTCTAAGGGTATAGGAGATACTGGTGGGTTGGAAATGGCTAATTGAGGTTCACCAGCTGAAACAGGGCTGGAGTGGTGCAGTGGCTCTGCACCAGCTGTTGGCTGTGAATCCTGACAAGCCTGCATCTCATTCTCTTGCTGGTCAACTTCTGATAATTCAAGGCTGGCTACATGAGGTTCCTCTTCCCATGAGGAGTCCTTGCTATTGCTGAGCCCTGGCTGACCCATGACACCCTCCTTCCAATGGGTAGGGGTGGAGCAGGGTTCAGGCCTGCCTTCTTTCTCCCCGCCCTCTTCTTCCTTACATTAGCTGCATGTCTCACAGTGGTAGGGGGAGGCAGGCAGTAGCTTCTCACAGCAGTGGGGGAGGATTCCATCTTCCTGCTTCCCTGTAGCTTGGCAGGGAAAATGCTATCTTCCTTCCATTGCCTCTCCACTGCATAGAGGGAGTGAAGAGAGAGGGCTCTGGGTCTCCCCTTAAATCTGCTGCCCATCAACATCTTTTTTAGATAACCCCAATTTTGTATTATGAGAGCAAATTTCCACTTTTTTCTAACTACCACCTGTCTCATAACTCTCACCTGGGCCTTGTTTGATAAACCTCAGACATTTTATTGTGTCTAATGCAATGTGTTCAGCCTCGCTTCTCATCTTGTCCTATAAGTAAAACTAGAGTGCTAGATTTCCCACATACGTTTTCGTAGAGTGCTATAGAAAAGTGCAAGATATTTTTTAATGTGTGATTGGCAGAGTTTGCATTTTTGTTTCCTGCAGACTTTTCATATCTTGTGGTTCTTGGAGCTTCTGAAATAAATGGTTATTATAATGTTTTAATTATCAGTGTAGGTTTTGCTACAGTCTTGGATGTAGTCATCCAGCAGGTGGATGGAGTGGGGAATAAAACCCAGTTCTCCAAGATTAGAGTCTGCGCACTTAACCACTACACCAAACTGGCTCTCAACACCAAACTGGTGTTGAACTCCTGGATTTTCTTTCTGAAAAGTACTGAGACTTACTAGTGATTTCAGCTCTCACATACTTTATTAGTTGCAGAACAAGACACCTAAGCCGGCTCGCAGGCCAGCTTTTATCCCCAAGTCGACCACACCCTAAACACACACACACACGGTGAGTCGCTATTTACATTGATTGGATTAACTCCTGCTCCTCTATTGGAGGGGAGTCAGGATCCTCTAGTCCGTTGTCCTTCGGGGCGAAGCTCAGGCCCTTCGCCTGGCCACATGGTGGACCGGTTAGAACCGGTCCAAGCACATGGCTGCCCTGAGCCCATGTTCTCAAGCGGATACATTACACTTTCCTAGCAACAGATTATAAAAACATGCTAACACACCAAATTGGCTCTCAACACCAAACTGCTGAAGAACTCTTGGATTGTCTTACCTAGCAACAGATTATAAATACATGCTAACATAGCTTTCAAGTTTCTACTTGGACATATTTTTTGGGGAGGGGGTCTTTTTCAATGCCAGCAGCTTAATTGTACCTTCAAACTGTGGTTCTTGGAGCTTCTGAAATAAATGGTTATTATAATGTTTTAATTATCAATGTAGGTTTTGCTATAGTCTTGGATGTAGCAGACAATGGAAAGAGAATGCTGAAAACCATGGCCTCAGGAAAAAACATGGCTTTAAGCGCCAATCGTCACAGCAGTCTTGTTTACAAAGCACTTGGTTAGTATAGACTGCTATCATGAAGTCAAATTTTCATCAGGTTATAGGGTACAGGATATGGAGGGCATCATTTTTGTAAAGTAGGGAAAGCACTAAAGCAAAGGCAACAACAAACGAGAAGGAAAGGTTGCATCAAAGCCAGTGTGCTCATTATCTCAATTGTGAGAATTACACAATACACATGTTAAATTAGTCAAAGCAAAACTGGAGCTCCACTGAAAAATCTAGTAGGCTGCCAAATGCTGAAAGAGGCTAATTAGAAATTCTCTCACATTGTGATTCTACTTCCCTAAGGTAACCCCATCAAATGAGTCATGCTACAGGTCAACTCATGCAGTCAACAAAGTGCAGACAATAGCCAACAGAAAAGCAATAACCACCCAGCCACTTGTCAGAGCAGATCAGCTGGGACCCTGAGAGACAGTATGCAAAAACAGAAAGTTTTCTTTCCAATAAACGTGGTCAGGACTATAGCTCCAGGGAATACTCTGATTCGCTGTGAGAGATCTGTATGTGACAGCAGCATCTGCAGCTACAGATGTACACTGAGACCGTGTGGTCTGATCTGGGCCCCCATGATCTGGCTGAATGCACCTGGTGATGCAGAAACACCCATCCAGGTATGAGCACACATCTTAAAGCTTGATCAGGGGCCAAATCTGCAAAAGAGTCCCTCATTCCTCATATTTCAGTCAGACTTATAGGGGCCCATGTATATATTGCAGAATACACAGTTTGGGTCTTCAGTCCCTGCCCTGTGTCAGGTATGACAATGAGGTATGAATTGTGAGTTTTCCTCACCTTCCACATGTGAAGTGCCTGACTTTAATCAGGACCAAAGCTCACATGAAAGTTTCTTCAGGCTTCCCCCCACACTGCGCTATTTTACTGACCTGCAGTGTTTCTTGTGACTAACCCCCCCAATGATTTTTTAAAAAACTTTTCAGATTTTTCTTAGCACCTAGAAGGTCCCCCTGGTTTGCACATAAATCTGTTTTGGGTAAGTGTGGCCTCAGTCTGCAGATTTAACTATCCACAGATGGGGGGGGTCGCACTTGGGAAAATAGATACATAGGTAAGTTTAATGAAAAGAACATACCCTACATGAAGCCAAATGAACAGCACCTTTAATTAGTGTAGTGGGTAAGCATGATGGCCTCTAATCTGGAGAATCAGGTTTGATTTCCCACTCCTCCACACATGAAGCCTGCTGGGTGACCTTGGGCCAGTCACAGTTCTCTCTCAATGTGCCTGCTGTCGGGAGCAGAAGGGAAGGAGATTGTAAGCTGCTTTGAGACTCCCTAAGATAGAAAAAAGTGGGGTATAAAAACCGACTCTTCTTCATCTTTAATTTACCCCACCTTTTAGGCACTAGTCCTCTAAAGAAAGATTGCATCTTGTTGTCTAGCACCTTTTGTCCCATCTTTCTCCATTGTGGCACCTATCTCCTTCTTCACAACAACACTGGGAGGCATGTTAGACTATGGGTGTGGTCACACTGGTGGTTTGGCATAATAGGGCACCACCTCTAATTGTACTAGCTTAAAGTATTGTGGGGCATATCACCCAGACAGCACACCCTGCTGCAGGCTACCCATGTGGACATCTTGCAGTCAAGCATCCACATTACTGCAGCATCCCAGCCATGAAGCATGCTGACCAGTCAGTTTTTTAAGTGCAGGTGGGTCCATATGTGCTCATGCATATACATATGGTCTCCATTCTGTGCATGCTCCCCCACATTCAAACATCTGGTCATGCTTAATAAATGCACGAGGAACTGAAAACACCACTTGTGATGTGGTGCCTTTTTAGCCCGGCTTCAAGTCATCCTATGATGGGGTGAGTATGCTTGGGGAATGCCTGACAGATATGGCTGTGTGACTGTGCCCATTTGATCCGGAGGGAGGGTTGGCTATGTCGGACCAAACTGCTCATGTGATCACACCCCATGAGAAAGCAACTGGCCCAAAAGTCAATCAGCAAGCTTCATAGCTGTTAGATATGAGACTCAGGCAGCAGCCCGTTGAACAGTGATAACAGCTTTATTTACAGAGTAAGAACAAGATAGGATGACAGCAAAACTGGGGAGCAACAGGATCCTTTTTAAACAGTCCGGGCTTGCTAAACCACACCCAATCTTACAGTAAGGACCAATCAAAAGTATATACATAAAGACCAATCACATCTTCTCCTTCCCATACATATCTTGTATCCTGATTGGACAGCTGTGCAGAGTGTCCAATCAGATTTCAGCCTTCAGGATACCAGGCTTTAATGGGAGCTGGAATCAAGCTTCTACATTTATGTATAGCAATACATAACAATAGCTGAGTGGAGGTCTAAAAATGGGCATCACCAGTTGAACTCTAGTACTATACCACATCAGCTGTTTGTTGGCCACCTAGGCTATCTTGTCAATTACAATATCAGAAGCTAAATCTCACCAACAAAGTCCTCCATTTCCTGAAACCCTGTAATCACTGGTTTTTTTCTGAAGAAAGATACCAGTGAAAGACATTCAGAGAAAGGTGATCTAAAAAGCATCAGTATTGAAAAATAACATTTCAGCTGATTTCAGAGTTGAGGCTGTCTCCCTCCAGAGTGATCCATTACTTAAAAACTAGCTCCTGTAGAACATCCATAAATCCGCCTGCAGAAGACAAATCAATACCAATGTTGTGTTGCTGCTTTTATTATTTCTTCAAAGCTAAGATACAGCTAATCTAGTGGAGTGGAAATTGCAGTTGGGAACGCTGACATCATAGGAAATGTGTGTGGTGCTTTCATTAGAAGCCAGGACAAGTGGCTTAGGGGATTTATCACAAAACTTTAGCCCAGATTTGTGGTAAACATAGTCATCACTGAAAACTGTGTTGTTCTATTTAATGGAGGGGGGATATAAGGCATCTGTTGAGCAGAATTTGTTTATTTTAAAGCTGAGTTAGAACTGAGGTCTTGTGTCCAAATCTTGGGAACTAGGAGCATGAGAGACTACGTGCCCGCTTTGCTCGTACACTCCCAGAGGTGTTCTTCACATGTTACCCAAGCCATATGGAAGACACACTTACTTGTCTGTGGCACCTATGCAGCTGGGGATGACATTTAAAGTAGCCAGCCAGATGTGGAACAAACACAACCTCCCCTCTGATGGAATGCCAGTTCTAGAAATAAGGCTTATATTCATGGATAAGCAGCTTCCATGCACCTTGAGTAAGGGGTGAAGGCCTCTGGAGTCCCCTTCCGCCCACCTAACCAGTGTTTGCTGCTGCCAGCTTTGTTAGGCAGTTAGAGAAAGAAGTAAGTTGACTGTCAGTGAATCACCTCTAGCCAACGCAGAGACACCCACTCAGGATTTCACTGCAGGTGCCATTATAAAGCACTTATTGTGGTCACCGAGAAACAAATGAAGGGTCAAATTAAAGTGCAGAACATGTTTAAAAGACAGACAGGAACCATTCAAAGAAAGAGGTCAGGAAAAAAGTGAACATAGGACTACTCTGTGATCTCTTCATGGTCACTGGCAATGTGCTGTGCTATCCGGAATCCAAGATAGGAAAGCAGAGCACGGGAGGGACTGGGAAGGAGATAAGAAGAAGCAGCCAGGGAACAAGGCTGAAAGCCATTGAGAGAAAGCCCAAAGAAGTCCTGAGGAAGAGGAGGTTGGAGAACAGGAAGGACAAAAAAGAGATGCTAGGAAAAAGTAGAAGCAGCAGGGCTCCGAGGAAAGGGGATGTGGGAGGAAACAGGGCCAAGGAAGCAAAAATCTGCCTGTCCTTGATCCACTGCCCAAACACTGAGTGAGCCTCTCTGATACCATATGATGTTTCAGAGGAAAAACTTATGTATTTATTTTATACACATTTTTATTCCCAGAGGGGACTCAAAGTGGCTTACAGCTTTTTCCTCTCCTTCACTTTAGGCTGAGAGGCAGGGAGAGAGAGACTGGTCTCCGTGGCAGGCTGCAGATTTGAACCTGAGTCTCTCCGATCTTAGTCTGACACTCTGACCACTACACCACACTGTCTTTATGTGCCAAGAGATGAAAAGGGTTTGCGTGTCTGTGTGTGCATGCATATATGCAGACTGGCACAGCTTTTTTAATTGATGCTATTACACCTGTCAGTAAGTTACATCATTGCTGGAGCTGTGCATTCACAAACTTAAAAGTACAAACCAAAGTGGGCCATATCATTTGGAAGCAGAATAGGTTGCTTCGTAGGTTGCTTCCACAGAGATGCTCTAGTATGGCATGTTTTTATTTTTTAGTATCCACATGATATCATCCTTATCATCCACAATCCAAGTTTCTCTCTGCTTTGCTTTGCTTTGATCTTTCTCAAACCTGGCTTGGTATTAAATTTTGGGGAAGACTGCAGTCAAAGCATGCTTGTATGCCACGTGGAAGGGAGAGTGCTCATTTTCTCAAGTCCAACCCACACTGTTTTATTTGACTCAGTTGCCCCATCTTTCCCTTTTATGCCACTTCAGGAGTTTTTCAGGGTTTTAGAAAGAAATGGCAATGCCTATATAATGCTATAGCTGATAAAGCTGATATAAAAACAATTTTTAAACCAGCATTGGCATATAATTAAAGCTAAAAGATTAATGGAATTATATTTTTAAAATGATGAACATTGTAATCCATGAGGATGATGCTTCTGGTACCCAAATAAAATAGTGGTTGCATGGCATGCATCAATTTGTTCCATGCATATAAAAGGTGTACATGAAAGAAAATGCTGCTAGAAGATCTGGGAGTTGACTACTGCGGCAAAGATATAGGAATGGATGGAAGCATTGCATCCACCACTCATTTTTCCTGCTGGCTGAAATGCTCTATCACATACTGGTAACTACTGTTGCCACAACAGAAACATATTGGTATGCTCTAACCTCAGACATTATTCATTGCTTGCACTATTTTATTTAATTATTTATTATTTCAATTTATATCCTGCCTTGCCAGACAAACTGGCTTAAGGCGGCGTACAGACATTAAAATGCAATAAAACAATAAATACAATAAAATTCATGTGAACAACATAAAGTGCTAATAAGGACAGTACAAATGATGGCGGCATTCAACATAACAATCCCATGATAAAAGCAGTATCCAATGGTGTATCATAAGGGCCATGGTAAGTTCCAGTGACCTGTTCGTCAATGGCGGCTCCTAAAAGAAAGCCTGGTAGAAGAGCTCCATTTTACAGGCCCTGTGGAACTGTAATAGGTCCCTGATGTCCTCCAGGAGCTCATTCCACCAGTATGGAGCCGCCACTGAAAAGACCCTGACTCTAGTAATGGCCAGCCTGGCATCTCTTGGGCCAGGGAGTCAGGTGATTTTGCAACCCTGACCTCAGTGCTCTCTGGGGCACATATGGGGAAAGGCGGTCCCTCAGGTAGAATTGATTCTGGAACCTACAATTCTGGTTCCTCAGATAGCATTGATTCTGGAACCTACAATGGATGCAATGGCTTGCATGGATCATGCTGAGTAACAACTTCTTGATGTAGCTACCCTGCTCCTTGCTCTTGCAGCGTGCTGTGATCTGGATTGTGTAGAGTGATCTGCATGTCCACTGGCAGATGAGTGCCTTGAAATCCATTCTAGTGGAGAGAAAGGAGGGCATGGTCAGAGAAGAGCTCAGCTTCAATGCTTGGCAGGTGATCACTGGTATGGGGGTATTCCTGGCCCTAGTTTTGTGGGTGGAACAGCAGGTTGGTGCTGTTGGTAGGAATGCTTTCCATCAGTTACCTCCCCGAAACAATATTCTCTCCGGGGTATGAGCCAATCTAGCTACGCTGGTCCATGCTATGGTAATTCAATGCTAGGTTACTGAAATGTATGGGGCTGCCTATGAAGACAACTTGTAACTGGTACAGAGTGCTGTTTCCTGGTTGCTGACAGAAGCTATTAAATCCAGCCATATTACTGAGCTCTGTGTTCAGTTCAAAGTGCTAGTTTTAACTTTTAACGTTCCTAACCACTTGTAACCTACATTCTCACTGATTGCTTCTCTTTGTATCAAGGAATTCTTACAGTCCCAATGCAAAGGGAGGTTAGAACAGTTTCAGCTTGTTCTCTGGGTTTTTAAAATGGTAGTCCCAGTCCTTTGGAATGGGCTGACTAGAGAAGGCAGGAATTGTCATATCTGACCATCTTGAGTAAAAAAATATGTAAAGCTGATTTTTTTTTTTTAAAAAAAAGAGCCTTTGGAAATTGATCAGATTATTGATGATTATCTGAACATGTTGTTGCTGGTTTTCATGTTTCAGATACAATGTTTTGAGTGTACAAAAAAAGCAGCATATAAATATTTTAAACAAAGAAATATAAGTAAATGATTAGTTACAGGGCGCTGTGAGAGTTGCATTCTACAGTAAGACAGGTGTTTTATCTGCTACAGTTACTGTATGGTGGGAGGCACGCTGGACACTGATGCTTGAATTCCCCCAACACTCCGGATATCCTCCCTGCATGAACTGTTACCCCAACCCAGTTTTAGTAGCAGCTCTAGGCATCTCTGCCCCAGGTTTTTTCTGTAATTATTGTAAAATAATGGCATGTCCTCCGTTATTATAACAACAGAGTCTAACAAGATGCCATAATATTGGTAACTACTTGGAGAGAGAATAACTTTACATTTACATTGTATTTAACAATATTTTTTTCACATGCAGATAGGGCCTCCCCAGAGCCTGGCTAAAGGCAAGTAGAGGGGAGAGGCTGCCAAAACTTTCATCTCTACTAACATAGTGAGTACACCAGAATCAGCTTTCATTTTACAATTTCTAACCCTTATCACTCTAGGGAAAATCTCATAAATTGTGGTTCTGGTATGCTTCAAAGGCTTGGACAGAAAGATTATCCATTGCTGAAATGCAGCCATCATGTTCTTTGAAACTGTCCTCTGAGATGATTCCACAACAGTTTATGGTGGTGGTGGTGGGGAAAGAATTACACATCTTATTGGAATTATTGACACAAAGTAGGAACCACAAGTACTAAAGTTAATCCTAGTTGTCGGAACAAACCTGAATACTTTAGTTCTTACATAAACTTTCCTAGGACAGTTAATGGCCACCAATGCTAAGGAACTTGGCTTTGAGTTACTTCAGCTGAGACCCATTTTTGTAATACCTCTTGGCATTTTGATAGAATTCATCACCACCACCACCACCATCATTGTCATTGTTGTTATTTTGATAGAAATTTCAGCTCAGTTCTCTATGGATCAGTACAGAAAGAATACAAACTACATTTTGAACATGATTATTTCATTTAGTAATTCACAATTTTGAAAAGTACATCAAACTTTTGGTACTGTTGCAAAAACAGAAGCGAAATGCACAGGAACAAGCAAGCAGGAGACTATAGAAAAGATTTTGGTTTAAACTATTTCTGTCTATAGGGATACAATATTCTTCTAGTTCTACCAGTAGAGAGGAGCAGTGCATTTTCAGGCTAAAGAAAACAAATGCAAACTATGTGAATAAATAAGAGCTATTAATGGCTTCTAACCCGTTAACACCCTACCAATGAATCTCCAAAGTGTGAAGACAAGATCTCGCCCTTCCCTGCCCTGAAAAGCAGCAAGCTGTGAAGCAGTAGATACCTCTGACACTAAAAAAGACCTATGCTGCTCAATTGCTGTGAGGTGCTTCTGCAAAGGATTTTCAAAAATCTTTGACAATATCCAAAAGCAGCAGTTGAATAGATATTACTCAGCAAGCATTCATATTGAATTTTTTAGATTATTGCCAGTATATTTATGTAGCACTTAGAGCTATGTCATCTTCACTCAAACAGCCTATGACGAGTTCAAGACCAATCCCAGTCACAGGTGATATTGACTCTGAGCCCTGACAGACTTGGAACCAAGCTGAAACCAGAGACACTGTGTGATGGACTGCACTTTTAAAAGCTTAGAAGTGCTGTGTGAACAGATCAAAGACTGAGGAAAGATAATTATTCACAGAAACAGAGAGCCTTGAGTGACAGGGTGCTCCAAGGAATCTGATTGGTTAGCATCAGCTGAGCAGAGAAAGTCTTGAGAGAGCTTATTCTGATGAGAGATTCAGTCAGATTTCTGCCTTGACTGAGCTGAGTCTGATTTTTAGTCCTAACTGAGAAGAGTCGAGTACTGACATTTTCAGAATTCAGTGCCATTTAAGTTAAGGGGGGCTCCCAATTCTTTGCTCCCAATCCTTCCCTCAGGTTCCTGGGCTGAGCCAAGAGCCAAAATATTGTACTCTGACAGGGTGGGACAGCCAGAGTTCTTTGTAAAGAAGAAAACTCATTAGTAGGGTGGCTCAGTCATAGAAGGGGAAGGGAAATGGAGGGGAAATCTTATGACCAGGTGACCATAAGTAGCAAACTTGAAAACTGTGCTCCTGAAAGAAGTATTCTGAAAAGGGAATATATAAAGAGAATTTTCCCCTTGGTCAATGAGTAAAAAACAAGCGTGGCAAGAAAGTTAATGGGGAAGCATCACAGAAGGAGTGGGAATAGCTGAATGCAAAGAAACATCGCAATTGACAGCGTATTTCAGTTCAGGATAAAATTTCTATCCCTCAATACCATGCACCATCTGAAAGTATTCTCAACTATAGTATGCACTTTGGCCATTCATTTTGGATGCTTATTAACACCATGGCTGGATCTACAAGTGCTCCCAACTGCAGTAGCTTTCTACTAGCTACCTTCTCAGCAAGGCCCAGGAATGTTCTAGTGAATTACCAGCTGAAGGCTTGTCTGTAACTGGAAGCAGCTCTGTTGGTTCTTGAGAAGGCAGAGGGATGTTTCATCCAGAAACAGTGATAGAAAATAATAGTGCTTGGTGCTGGGTAAGTTTTCCATTTATTGTGGTCTGAGAGAACATGGGAGTATGCTCAGCTGCATGGTGACACGGAGAAGAGATCTGTACCGTATTTCTTGTGGTACTTCTGCAAATCATTCTTGTGATATTTTTTAACTTGAAAAATGGGTATGATTTATATCATTAGGCAAAATGATAGGGAAAAGAGGTGCTATTACTGGTTCTAAGGGCAAAGCTAGATATTACACAATATGTCATGTAACTGTTTCCAGACAAGTTTGTTTTGAGCAACCAGAAACTGCAGGAATCTCAGTGGTGAAGACTGAGAGTAAAAAAGATGCAACTACCTATACCTTTCCACTGGTGGAAAGAAAAACAGCTGATTTGAAGTGGAAAAACAGTCAGGAGGAAACTGAAGGTTGGGGATGGGTTAGGTGAAACCAGGTCTATTAACCAAGGTGGGGAGACTATGGTACAAAATTCCCTGGGCCCAAGTCAGCTTGAGGGCCGAGTGAAGCTAAAATAATTAGGGCTACCAGATCCCCCAGGGGGGCAGGGGTTCACCCACTCTAGCAGCCCCTGACCCACCAGCCCAGATCTGGCCGGCAGTGGGAACCCCACCTCCAAAGTGCTGGAGCGGGCTGGCGTGCTTGGCATGATGACATCACCCAGAGGTGACATCATTGTGCCAGGCACATTGCCAGGGGATGCTCTAGCATTTAGCCACAGAGTTTTAAGGCTAAATGCTAGAGCGTCCCAGCGATGTGCCTAGTGTGATGATGTCACCTACGGGTGACATCATCATGCCAAGCACATCAGCCCGCTTCAGCACTTTGGGGGCAGGGTTCCCTCACCAGCCGAATTTGGGCTGGCAGGTTGGGGGCCGCTAGAGCGGGTGAACCCCCGCCCCCCAGGGGATCTCCCACAGAACTCCCAGACCAGGAGCCTCTTACCCCCACTAAAAAAGGTAAGGACCTGGCAACTCTAAGAATCATCCTGCATCCAACTAACACATTTATTTTAGTTCAGTGCTGTACTGAATCCACTAGGGGTGCAAGCAAGGCAGAGCAGAACAAAGACAGTCTGACTTCCTGGTTGGTGCTGTTTGCCACCTTTTTTAGCAGCAACTTTTTAAGAGAAAGTTCTGCATGGCTTCAAACTCTTTAAACCACAAAGCTGAAGCAAACATTTGCCATCAGAGAGGCCAAAGCTCACAGTGAGCTAAAGCTGGCCAGGGAGGCTCGCTACAACAAGAAAATCTTCAGATATGTGAGGAGCAAACACAAGATAAAAGAGGTGATGTGCCCACTCAAACAGGAAAGGGGAGCCTTGGTACTGAGATGTCTTGCAAAGAGGTCCAGTGTAGGGTGACCTCAAAGTGTAAAAATGGGGGAGATTCAAACTGATTAAAATGTGGAATTCACTGCCAGAGGATGTAGTGATGGCCACAGGAATAAACAGCTTTAAAAGGGAATTAGATAGATTCATGGAGGATAACTCTATCAATGGCTAAAAATCATGATGACTTAAAGGAACCTCCGCATTCAGAGGCACTAATCCTCTGAATCCCAGAGCCAGGAGGCAACATCAAGAGAAAGTCTCGGCCTCTATATCCTGTTGTTTGCTGTCCAAAGGAACTGGTTGGCCATGTGTGAGACAGGGTGCTGGATTAGATGGACTATTGGTTTGATCCAGCAGGGTTCCAGGGGTCAAATTTCACCTCTGATCTTAAGTTTTTTGCAAACTGTTAATCAAAAAAAGTCATATATCTCATAGAATATACTTGTGTGTTAAAGTATGTTGGTATGTCTAGCCGTATAATTTGAACACACATTACTGAGCTTAAATCAAGAATCAGACATTTACACGTAGAATCTCCACTGGCCCAGCATTTTATGGACAAAGGCCACACAGATTGAGATTTTCAATTTTTAGTGTTGGAGATTCTGAATTCAAATAAGTACAACAGAACCAACACTCAGAGAATCTTCTACCAATGAGAAGCATTTTGGATGTTCCTATTAAAAACATACAATCCATATGGGCTTAATCAAACATTGGATTTATCATGTTTTTATAATATGGCTGTTATTTTCGCATTTGTAATAGACAGTGAGCAGGGCAGGGCTGTACCTTTAAAAAACAAAATGCCATCACTATTGTCCCCTTTAAGTCTTGGAAACTTGCAGAGACAGCTCATTTATTTATCAGCTACAGCCTAGTGGTTTAGTTGAAGCAACACCAGATCAGCAACATAGAGGCTGAGTTCAGACTAGCAGTTTGAAGCAGGAGCCAGTCGTGGCAAAAAAGCCTCGGAACAAACTGTTCCAGGTTTTCCCAGTCACACTGCGCTGACTGATGCGGGAGCATACCGGGAGGAGGTGCGCAGGAACGTTCAGACTGCTGGCCCAGAGGTGCGGCTGTAAACAGTTTTTCCCTGGTAATTTGGCTATGTGCGCATGAGCACATCCGGCAAATTTGGGGAGGATTCTGGTAGACCGGAGCACAGCAAATCATATTGCTGCTACCTTATGCACAACGCGGGTTGCTCCCAGCTTTTCGTGTTGGCATTCACACTTCCTGAAAGCGGAATGAAGCAGGATAAATGGACTCTCAGGGCTCTTTTACCAGGTATCTTTTAAATGAGGGAGTGAAGTGGAATAGCACGGGTTGACTACAGGTGGGGAACGCCAGGCAGATGTGCTTGTGTGAACGTCCCCTTTAATCTGCTTGTAAAATGTGGCTGAAATGTGGCTAAAGCAGGGCAAACTGCCAGTCTGAAGTCAGCCAGAGAGAATTTCTGCATTAAATGTGTTACTGGTGGCCTGTCTTCTGAAATTTTAGATGTAATTGCTGTAGCTCAACAAGGATTTGGATTGGTGAGTCTGCTGTATGGCTTTTTACTGTTTTTTATTATGTAAAATTCATGTATTTTGGATCTCTGATTTTGTATTATTATTTCCTAAGAACAGAGAAGCTGTCTGATAATCTTTCACACAGTTTAATATTTTTAAACTGAATATTGGGGGAAACCGTCAGGAGATGAAAAGTCTCTGGTTTGGGATGCTCATCTTGAACAGACAAAGGGGTAGCTGTTACTTTTCTACAGGGAAATGGATTAGAATTGTCTACTGAAACTGTGATAAACAATATGGACTGCCTGGCAAGTTCTTGGGAGGTTCAGCAGGAGGAAGTTTGTGGGCCTAACATGCCTGGGAAAGTATAGTTGTTCATATACAAATGCTAGAAGTCTCTGAGGTAAAATTGGGGAGTTGGAATGCTTGGTGTTGAGGGGGAGAAATAGATATTGTGAGTATTTGTATTTAATAACTTGGTGGGATGAGGAAAATCAGTGGGATATGGTGATTCCTGGTTATAAATTATATCAGAAGGATGGGGGGAAGGGTCAGAGGAAGGGTGGCTGTGTATATCAGAGAGGATATACAGTCCAGTAAGACTGAGAGGGTAAGAGAATTGAATTTGTTATCGCCCACCAGATCAAAAGATAGAGGAGGATTATAAAATGATGAATGAATTAAAGATAGTGGCTAGATGAAATAACTGTGTCATAATAGGTGATTTTAACTACCCACACATTGATTGGGTCAATATGTGTTCAAGTTGGGGAAAAGAGATTGGATTTCTAGACACTCTCAATGACTGTGCTAAGGAGCAGATGGTCACAGAACCTATCAGGGGAGAGGCAATCCTGGATTTGGTCTTAAGGAATGCCCAAGACCTGGTGAGAGATGATGTAGAAGTGATTGCACCGCTTGGGAACAGTAACCATAATGTTATTGAGTTCAACATTTGTATAAACAGGGAGTTGCCCCAAAAGACCAACACAACCATTTTTAACTTTAAAAGGGGTAACTTCTCTGAAGTTAGGGGCCATGTGAACAGGAAACTGAAAGTAAAAGTAAAAACAGTTAAAACCATTGGGGAAGCTTGGAGACTATTTAAAGCTACAATCCTAGAAGCTCAGATAAAATATGTACCGCAGGTTAGGAAAGGCACAAATAGGTATAGAAAAAGGCTTGCATGGTTAACAAACAAAGGTCCCGGTCAAACGGAGCATTTGCCCCGCCGAAGACCTGGTAGCCCTGTGGAGTTTCCGGGCAGGATCACACAGGCACATCTGGGAGGCGTAGCACTTCTGTAGCCAACACGCAGCTTCCCTCCGAAGATGTAGAATAGAAAACTACCAGAAAAAGAGCACTAGTTTCTGGAAAACGCGGGGCAAAGGCCGGTGTCTGATCATGGGAGCGCCAGTATCCTGCAGCATCCGACGCCCACCCATGTCCTGGAGCAAACCGGATGTTGTAAGTTTCCATAGGATGTGCACCAACGCCAAATGATGCATGAGCACACACAAGACACCAACAGCGGCCCACCCCCCCAACGGCGCGTGCGCACATTAAAACAGTGTGGCTTGTGTGATCACGCTGCGCCGCTTTTTCACCATGCTACAGCATCGCGGTTTGATTGGCACTAAGAGCTGGAGTGTGGCAACTCGAGGGACCATGTGATTGGGCTACTGCGCTTTATTTTGCTCCGGGAAGAACAGCCACGCCTCCCCCCCATGTTTTCTGGCCCGTATGACTGGGGCCAAAGTAATGAAAGCTGTAAAAGGTAAGAAGGATTCCTTTAAGTGCTGGAAAGCTAGTCTCGGTGAGGTTGATAAAAGGGAACATAGGCAGTCTCAGTGGTGCCCTTGAAAATTGGGGAGCAGACTATCAGAATATTGAAAGATGTGCCTTATGAAATCCGGATGAAAAGGAAAGCTTACAAAGGATTGACCAGCTTTCTACAAAGACACCAGACTATATACAGATGGACCTTCCCTGAAGGCCTAGTGTTCAAGTATAAGGATAAAAGAGAAAAGATTGACTCCATCTTCAGAGCACAAGAATTTCTGAAGAGACACGCCAGTTCAGAGGAAGAGGCAGCACTCGCAACTTGGACAGACTTGAGCAGTGAGGATGACAGCGGCCCAGAGGAGGGAGGTGCCGGAGCGGGAGACGTGAAAACCAAAGAGGGCCCATCCTATAACCTGAGGGATACCAAAAGAAGACAACCTAAGAAATAACTGTTCGAGAAGTGTCAGAAAGGAGTTGATTAACAATTAACCCCAAAGGACATTACTAACCTCATTAACAGAGTTACTTTGGATTTTTGTTAGATGAAAAGAAGACTCTCTAATCACGGGGATCGCCAAAAACTGTATTTATACTGATTCAAACTAACCTTTATTAACAGAATACTCACTCCGCTCTTTTCTTAATCCCTCTATATACCCTACCTCTTTCCATTTATAAAAAGAATAAACTCCTCTCCTTTTTAGGAGGGTTTTGCTAAAAAAAATAAAAATAAAAATAAAAGGGAACATAGGCTGTGGCAAATAAAATGCAAGTCTGCGATCAGGCAGGCAAAAAGGGATTATGAGGAGCATATAGCAAAAAACATAAAGACCAACAATAAAACTTTCTTCAAATACATTCGAAGCAGGAAACCAGCCAGGGAGGCAGTGGGGCCCTTGGATGACCAAGGGATGAGAAGATTACTGAAGGATGATAGGGAAATGGCTGAGAAGCTGAATGCATTTTTTGTCTCTGTCTTCACTGTGGAAGATGAGAAGTGCTTGCCTACTCCAGAAGCACTGATTTCAGGAGGGGTGCTGAAAGACGTGAGTCAGATGAAGTGACAAGAGAGGAGGTCCTACGACTGACAGACAACTTAAAAACTGATAAATCACCAGGCCCAGATGGCATAAAGCCAAGAGTTCTGAAAGAACTCAAATGTGAACTTGTGAATCTCCTGACAAAAATATGTAATCTTTCATTAAAATCTGCCTCCATTCCTGAGGACTGGAAGCTAATGTCACCCCATCTTTAAAAAGGGTTCCAGAGGTGGTCTGGAAAATTACAGGCCAATCAGTCTGATATCAATATCAAGCTAGTTAGTGGAAACCATTATAAAAAAAAAACTATTCAGGAAGCCTTAGTGTGAGTTCCGTAAGGGAAGATCTTATCTCACTAACCTGTTAGTGTTCTTTGAGGGGCTGAACAAACATGTGGACAAGGGGGACCGAATAGATGTTGTTTACCTTGACTTCCAGAAAGCTTTTGATAAAGTTCCTCATCAAAGGCTCCCAAGCAAGCTCAATAGTCATGGGATAAAAGGACAAGTCCTCTTGTGGATCAAAAACTGGCCAATTAATAGGAAACAGAGAGTGAGTATAAATGAGCAATTTTCTCAGTGGAGGGTGGTAAGCAGTGGGGTACTGCAGGGATCAGTACTCAGTCTGATGCTTTTTAACTTGTTCATTAATGGAGTTGGGAGTAAGCAGTGAAGTGACTAAATTTGCGGATGACATGAAATTGTTCAGGGTGGTGAGAACCAGGGTGTCATGAGCAATGATGATGGCGCTGAGTCCCTGCCTGAGTCGGCATTGCAGCCAGAGGCGCCGGCATTGCCAGAATCAGAAGCCGGCCCCTCTGACTCCTCACAAGTTGATAGCTTGCCAGCGCCTGAGCCAGTAAACCCCGCACTTGGTCCTGCAGCAGCCGAGGAGGCACAGGGGCAATCGGGGAGCCCACCTGATTCACCTTCATGGGTGGTTCAGTTAAGGGAGTGGCTCCACAGAGATTTATCCATCCGCTGTCGAGATGCACGCTGGCAGTGAAGGTGAGCGCCAAGTCCTGAGTATTAGCAGAAGCACTGCCACTGCCACAGGAAGCCCGGCTGGAGGCCTATATAACTCCCACTCAGGATTCAGCTCTTGTGGAAGCAACAAGTCACCTTCATGTGTGCCTTGCATCCATCTTTGGCTCCTGACCTCAGACCTCCACTCTGGCTCAGATTCCTGGCTTCCTGACCCCTGCTTCGGATGACCCCTCTTTCAGACTCATGATTTGGCTCTTGCTCTGACTCTCCTGGCAAACACCTCGGACTGGACTTGACTTCTGCCTCTTAGCCCAAGCCCAGCCCATGACACAAGGAGGATTGTGAGGCACTCCAAAGGGATCTGTTGATGATGGGTGAGTGGGCATCAATGTGACAAATGGGGTTCAGTGTGGCTAAATGCAAAAGTGATGCACATTGGGGCCAAAAATCCTAACTATAAATACACATTGATGGGGTCCAAATTGGTGGAGACTGACAAGGAGAGAGATCGGAGTCATAGTAGATAACTCATTGAAAATGTCAAGACAGTGTGCGACTGCAATAAAAAAGGCCAACGCTATGCTGGGGATTATTAGGAAGGGAACTGAAAATGAATCAGCCAGTATCATAATGCCCCTGTATAAATCAATGGTTCAACCTCATTTGGAATACTTTGTGCAATTCTGGTCACCATACCTCAGGAAGCATATAATAGCATTGGAAAAAGTGCAGAAAAGGGCAACTAGGATGGTAAAAGGGTCAGAATACTTTCCCTATGAAGAAAGTGCTTGGGGCTCTTTAACTTGGAGAAATGATGACTGAGGGGTGACATGATTGAGGTTTACATGATTATGCATGGGATAGAGCAGGTAGAAAAAGAAGTACTTTTCTCCCTTTCTCACAATACAAGAACTCGTGTGCATTCAATGAAATTGCTGAGCAGTCGGGTTAGAATGGATAAAAGGAAGTACTTCTTCACCCAAACAGTGATTAACACATAGAATTCACTGCCACAGGAGGTGGTGGCGGCTACAGGCATGGATGGCTTCAAGAGGTAATTGGATAAACATATGGAGCAGAGGTCGTTCAGTGGCTATTAGCCACAAGGTATAGATAGGAACTCTCAGTCTGGGACAAGTGATACTCTGTATTCTTGGTGCGGGGGGTGTGTGTGGCAAAAATGGGAGGCCTTCTATTGTCCTGGCCCCACTGGTGGACCTGGTATTTTTGGCCACTGTGTGACCAAGTGTTGGACTGGATGGGTCATTGGCCTGATCCAAGATTGGCTTCTCCTATGTTGTCTTATGTGTAGGGAATCAAACCTGATTCTCCAGATTAGAGGCCATCACGCTTAACCACTACACCACTCTTTAATTAAAGCTGCTGTTTATTTGGCTTCGTGTAGGGTATGTTCTTTTCATTTAACCTACCTATATATCTATTTTCTGAAGTGTAACCCCCATCTGTGGATAGTTAAATCTGCCACACTTACCCACTTACACTTTCCTCAAACCTGGTTCTCCCAGATTACAGTCCACACTCCTAAGCACTACACCAAAGCATTGCAGAAATTTCCCAAAATGTCTGAGAGACATTTCTAAAAAGGGGTGAATTTTTCCCCCATGGCTTCAAAATGTATGCAAAGTTTACATCTTTAGTGATCACTTCATTTATCTGTCTTGTGACACCTTGGCCATGAAACTTAATGCCATAATAGATTTGTTATGTAGAACTCACATATTTGCAGTTTTCACCCTTGTTGTATACATGTGAAAAACTGAGAGGCAAGTTTTAAATGTGTGAATATCAGGTTTGTGGTTTGTGAAGAAATGGTAAGGCAGTTTTATTTATATCAGAAAATTTAGAATGGCTCACAGCATCAACAGTATGGCTTTTGTAAAGAGGAGACCTGCTTCACCAGCCTCTTAAAACTTTTTGAGAGTATCAAGAAGACAGGAATGGTTCAGTAGACACTGCCTGCTTGAACGTCCAAAAAGCACTTGACAAGGTGCATCACCAAAAGCTTCTGAGAAAACTGTCATAGAAAAAGAGGACATGTCCCATTATTGACAGTGGTTTTTTAAAAAAAAGTAGAGTAGAGGAATAAATGGATAGTTTTCACATTGGAGCGAAGTAAGCATTAGGGCCTCAGGGATGAGTTGAGACTGATGCTATTTAATTTATTCATAAATGATGTGGAACTGGGGGTGAATAATGAGGTAGCAAAGTTTGTGGTTGATATCAAATTGTTAGGGATGGTGAAAACACAAGTGGATTATGAGGCATTCTAAAAGCACCTTCCCAAATTGAGTGTATGGGTAACAGAATGACATATGAAATTCATTCTAAGTAAGTACAAAATGATATGCATAAGGGCAAAATGACCTAATTGTATGGCTACGCTGATGGGGTCTGAGACAGACAAAGAAAAAAGCCTGCAGGTCATAGTGATAATTTTGACTCCGATTGTGTTGGTGGTAGAAAAAAAGCAAATGTCATGTATGGAATAATCAGGAATAATAACTTTTATTTAGACAAATTTTGAAAAGACTGAAAGCCAATTCATAAGGAAATATCCTTCACCTGACCCCCGTCAACCACCACTCAGTTTTGGCAAGCCACTTTGAATGGCTCAGGGATTTAAAGATCATGCGTCATACGATCAGGCACTTATGCTCACTTTTATTTCAGGGAACAAAATGGCAATTTTAAATCCACTGTGATCATCACCAGTTTGAGAATTCCATTGTTTTATAAAGCAGTTGACACTGATTTCATTATTGTGCCAGGAACAACAACAAGCTTAAATACCTTGAGCCAAGAGGAAAGGCAAGTTATAAATATTTTCATTAATAGATAAACAAAATCTTAAAAAAAACACAAGGTTATAAAGTGTTCAGTAGATTAAAATGAAATATTTACCTGGATCTTCTATAGATAAGTTCTTCGTTAACCACTGAACAATGTCTGAACCTAGAAGGAAAGTTATAATGTAACTGAAAATGCACTGGTTATACTTTAAACATGTATTAAATTATAGTAAAACATTTAAAAAACTGAAGTTTGCTTCCCTGGGAGAAATAATTTTTCCTAAGTTACTGCAGTATATTGTGAAAGATTTAAGACACGCTTTGATTCCACCATCACAGAAATACCTGAACATTATTGTCACAATACAGTAGGACCTTACACTGTAGATATGGTAGGGTTGCCAGCCCCCAGGTCCGGGTGGGATTCTCCTACTTTTGGGGGCTCCAATCTGCCCCCAGCCAGTTGGCTAGTGGGGAAGTCCCACTCCAAGCCCCACTCCCAAATGTGACCACCTGCCCAGCCATCCCTCTCCCTCCCCTCCTGTCAGATTTAAAGGGTTTCAGCTGATCGGTAGGAACCATGTGGCCTGCTGAGCAACTGGAGGGCCCTTTACATCTAGCAGGAGGGAGGGAGAGGAGTGGTTGTGGGCTGCATGCTCGATTCATGGGGGCAGTGGTGCACGGGGCCGGGGAAAATCAGCCCCATGTGCCACAGCCCCCACCCCACTTGCAAAAGGGTCTTTTTAGAGCCAAGCATGTGGCCCACAACCGCCCCTCTCCCTCCCTCCCATTAGATTTCAAGGGCCCTCCAGCTGATCGGTGGACCATGTGGTCCCCACCAATCAGCTTGAAGCCCTTTAAATCTGGTAGGAGGAGAGAGAGAGAGAGAGAGAGAGAGAGGGGTGGCTGGGTGGGTGGGTGATCATGCTTGGGGGTGGGTATTGGGGCATCCCCACCCACCCTCAGAACACCCCCAAATCCCCCTGCTGGAGCAAAGAGGGGACCTGGCAACCTTAAGGTATGGTGAAGTGAACAGAAGTGAATGTGTCTGTCAGTTCACTTCAATGGGGGTTGCTCAGAAGTGTTCAAGAGCTTTTAACTTAAGAATCTTAACACATAATGCCAACTTTGTCTTCAAGTGTATTAATAGGGTTCAGCTGACCCAAGTTGACTCAGAAGCCTTGGAGTTATATGGGACCCACCATTATTGCTAGAGAGGCAAGTCAGTGTAGCTGCAAAAACTGCTTTCTTCCACCTTCAGCTCGCTCTGATGATACTGATTTGGCCACATGGATCCACACTAGAGTAAACTCAAGGCTACACTATTGTAAGTTACGTTACATTGGCTAGCCCCTGAAGACAACTTGGGAATTCTAACTGATACAGAACTCTGAAGCTGGATAGGTACAAAGGGGGCTTGTGTAGTCAAAAAGCTGCTCTAGACTCCACACACAGCCTCTGATAGAGGGGAGTACTATTCTTATTGTACCCTTCTTCATACCAGGAAGGCTTTTCTTCCCAGGGCTGAAGCCTTCAGCAACAGGAAAAAGAATGTAAAATCTCCCCCTTTTCCATTGGAACAGAATTTTGGGATGTTGCAGATGATGCCTAATCCATTCTCTGGGCTGCCTTAGACAATTTTGTCACATACGGGAGGCAGAGGCAAAAGCTTTTACTTCTCCCTGCCAAAGAGGCTGCCTTTTATTTCTAGAGTAGGTCTGGAGTCTGCTGGAAAGCAGCAGATCTTTGATCCACTCCAGAAATCCCTCTGCATCTTCTAGAAGCCACAGTTTTGGTGCAGTTTCAGGTGGGGACAAAACTCTATTACATCTTTGCATTAAATGGAAAGGGATTATTGATTATCTTGCTCTACACACCTATCTAACTGAATCAATTGATTATACAGTTATTTTCCTCTCACTCTGTTTATTGACTCTCAGGGTTATTATTTATTTTATTATTTGCTCCAAAATGTTCCTTTCACATTATTCTAGGCTCGAGATGTCTTAGGTGTTTGCTGTATTTGGATTAGAAAACCTTCTTGCACAAAACAATCTTGCACAAAGTGTTCCCAGTGAAAGCTTCAACTTAGCAGTTTTCTCCCATGTTTCAGAGCTCCCCACTGTCCATTAGAATCCCATGTCACAAAAACTGCACACAAAAACTTGGCTAAAAAGAAGCCTGAAGTTTTCTTTTCATTGCAAAATCCATTTAAAATCACAGTCACACAACACTGTTGTGAATTAGGTGTACAGACAAAAATACTAAAGAGTATTATGAAGTCACCACAAAACTGTCCACCCAGTTCACCACAGTGGTAACACCTCCATTGCTTTAAAGCATAATGCACAAACAGGAGCATCTCTAATTTACATATTTTATTTAAATAAATTTCTTTTTAAGCTTGTCCCTTCTGTTTGGCCCCCCAAATCAAATTTGTATCAGACTGTTCATAAATGTTAATCTCTCAGTGGGGAGACTGAAAACTGTGGGGTGATATGAGAACATGGCTGTATGGGTCACCATCAGAAGCTAACAGAAAGTGTATGCAATGATATTTTATCTGTAGATAAAATTAGACTGGAAAGTTCAATGTTTTGCTTACAGCTGTTGGCAAGTTAAATTAAAGTCAGAAAACAGCAAATCAGCTGTTTGTGGATTAAAATAGTTTCTCCATGGTGGTTTCAACAGTGTGAAAGTGACAGGAATTCAAGTACTCTGGCTTAATGACTTTGTACATCAGAAATCAAAACCTCCTAATCTTTTACTCTTCTACTTGATCCATTAGGTATAATGTTGCCTCCTCAGTATTAGTGAATTTCTTGGTGCCTTTCAGCCTTGGGGCAATAATTCAATTTATTAGTTTGCCCCAAAGACCTTGCTTGCTGTTTTAAAAATAAAGATAAACATATGGAGCAGAGATAGATCAGTGGCTATTAGCCACAAGGTGTAGATAGGAACTCTTGGTCTGGGGCAAGCGATGCTCTGTATTCTTGGTGCTTGGGAGGGGTAAAAGTCGGAGGGCTTCTATTGTCCTGGCCCCACTGGTGGACTTCCTGATGGCACCTGGTATTTTTGGCCACTGTGTGACAGAGTGTTGGACTAGATAGGTCATTGGCCTGATCCTACATTGGCTTCTCTTATGTTCTTATACCCTGCTGCGGTCACCGCAGCAAATTGATGCTGAGTACCCAAGGCCGGGGCACCTACTCAGAACCTCTTTCTAGATCCCATTGCATTTATTTCCACAATGGGCCTTATTCTTATTAATATATAAAAGCCAAGCCATGCTGGCAACGACTCACCTACTCTCCTATTGGCCACGGGGGAAACTGCCTTGGCACCAATTGGCCCATCCCACTGGCTGCTCCATTCTTATACGCCCACTTTTGATGCATTCCACCTTGGGAGTTGTAGTTCTCAGCTGGCCTTACTGCAGCCATAGCAAAGGGAATTAGAACTACAGTTCCCAAGTTGGGAGTCCCAAAAGACTGTGGGGCATTAGTAGGGAGTCAGTTGAAGTGTTAATCAGTTAAACAGGAATTGGAGGGAAAGGGAAGGCCTGGACATCTCCCTGAATTACAATTGATCTCCACACTACAGAGATCTGTCCCCATGGAAACAATGGTTGCTTGGAGGGTGAGCTCTATGGCAGTATACTTCACTGAAGTCCTTCAACAAATCTAGCCCTCCTCTAAGTATTGCCAACCTCCAGGTGGCACCTGGAGATCTCCAGCTATTACAACAGTTCTCCAGATAACCAAGATCAGTTCTCCTGGAGAAAATGGCTGCTTTGGGCAGTGGACTCTATGGCATCATACCCCACCCCACCCCAAACCCTGCTGTCTCCAGTATGGCTCTTGGGGCAGCAAAATGACTTGTGGCGGCCCTGCCTTATAGCTAAGCAGAAGGAAATAAACATGGCTCGCCTCCCTCCGCTGTCCCACCAGCCACAGTCAGGACACTCACCTGTAGCCTCTTTTTAGAGCGCGTTGTATTTCTTCCCGCAATGGGCCTTACTCCTAGTTATACATAATAACGATCACCAACTCTGATCTTTTATACTACACTTCTGTACTGAGCCTATGCTTTATTTTACCACACTGAATGTGTGCTTACTTAGCACTGAAATAGTCTAGACAGGCAACATTTCTAAATGATATGGGTCTTATAATTATCCCTCATGCAGAGAAAATGTTTACTTATGATTAATCACTTTACACCACTGATTACAGTTAAATGTTAGTGATGTAAATTTCAGTTTTCATTTATGTTACAATAAATCCAGCCTATCTAGTAGTCAAAGAAACTGGCATAGTAAAAATAGGCATGCCTTTATTTGTATTATTTGTACATGGAAATGCAGTATACAACTACACTTGTATATATATAAAAACGGCAAGCCATCATTGAAACACAAATATTCAAGAAATCATGCAAACCAATTTCTTATATCCTGTAAGATATTTTAGGTGCATTGCTAATATCAAATTGGAATGGATGGTACAGAATTAATTTTGCTCCAGTAGTGCTAATATTTAACAAGATCGAGAAAAAAGGCATGCTTATAAATCATCTGGACTTGAGAAAAATATATCTGATTAAATTAACATAATACCAATTTTTTCTTCCCTTTTCAGACTTTGTCAGTATCAGTATTATCACTTATATCTCTGAATGAGTGGCAACAAAGTGGCAAATAAGGGGTAATACCACCTCTTTCAAGTCAAAGGCTCAGTTGAGAAAGGTGGCAGTGTGGGAGAAAGGAAAAGTATAAATTAAGTAAATAAATAACTAGTAAAATCTTATAAGCTAAAACCTAAGGATGTGCTATATGAAGAATGGTGTTGGGACAGAACTCAAATCAAAATGTTAAGTAATAATAACTCCTTAATAGTTTTACAGCGCAATCAGGGGTGGGGGGGCAAAAGCATTCTGGGAGCCAACTAAGCCTTATGTTGGCATAAGTCCAGTTACATCAGGGTAAGTCCAGTTACATCAGTGTAACTGGCACTTATGACAGTACAGGTCCACTGCAGCACCCTGTTGCTTGTGGGCACATGCCCCTGTGCCGGCATGGTTGTGGGCGGTGTTGGGGGTGTGGCCTGAGATAGTCAGCTCCCTGAGCCCTTTCAGACTGGGAATGCCCCCTGCCAAAAGTGGAAAGTTACACCAATAAATAGCATGGCGGAGTCCATAGGCACCCATGGATTGGTGGGGAAATCTTCCCCCGCTGCTGTATCCCCCCCATTAACCTTAGAGGAGTGCAGGATGCTGACTACAGTCTCAGCCAATCCTCTCCCTCCCCAGGGCATCCAAGCCCCCTCGCCAGCACCCAATCATAGCCCCCTCCATCCTACAAAAACTTCAGCCAGGATCTCATACAGCTCAGTAGTTAGGGAGCAAGGCATGGGACTCTGTCTTGGAGCTCCCTGCCGTAGAGACTTAGAGCAAGGGGCAAGGCACTTTGGTGGTGGATGATGCACAGAGAGGGCACTTTAGCACTTCAGGGCAGGCTCTTGGCACTGACACCCAAGGAGGAAAGCAAAGTCTGTACTCTGTGGCTGACCTCTCCTATTTTTGAACCCTAACAGATACCCCATCTTTGGAGGCTCGGCTCACAGGGGCACTTGCATACCAACAGGTAAGCATGGGCAAGCATCCCAAACCTGCTCCCCCTCTCCCCTCACTTGAGGTGAGGCACCATGACAACATCTCCTGCACTTAAGCCCAGCATTGGGTTCAGGTGTGGGGCAGTGCAAGCTGTGGTGGTGCAGCATCAGGGCCCCTGACACACCGTGGGAAAACTTCCCTGGAAAGTTTTCCATGAGACTTGGAAGGGTACAGAGTATGTCTGTGGTGTGGTGGGGTCTGGCAGCTGCTCCACTGCTTGTGGTGAAGCATCTTGGCAAGTGTCCCTTTAAATTATTCCCCTGTCGATTCACAGTCTTCAGCTGGAGCTCCTGTGGGGGATGGATTGCAAGCAATCCAAGAGCACTTTAACACAAGACAGGTGAGTATGCATTGGCAGGTTCCATCATGCACCTCAAGGGGTGTTTGTGGTGAGCCCGCACCCTTTGGCACTGTATTTAAAGACCCTGTCAGGACAAGACATCCATGGCTGAGGCTGCCATGGCACGCACACCCAGTTGCCATGGCTGTTTTACTGTCTCACAGGTAGAGATTCAACAAAGAGGCTTGTGGGTGTGGCAAGTCCCTCCCATGCACTCTACTTAGTCAGCTGTTCCAGGCCTCCTCTTGAAGCAAAGTTTCATGCCCAGCAAGCCTTTTCAAGTTCCACCTGGGATGCTATCTCACCTAGGCTCATGTTATGCCAGGTACCTTTCAGTCCCCAGAGTGGAAGTGGACAAAGTCATCACCCCTTGCCATGGATTCCATGGCAATAAAGTCTATGTGGTGGCCCAACTTTGTCTCTGCTGTTTGGTTTCTGCTGCATGGCCAGAACTCCACACCCCTCCCTGGCCCACTCCCTCCCCACTCCATCTGCCACTCCCCCTGTGGGCTTTTCGAGGGAATGTCTAAGAGGGAGGGCTTGCTGGCCTCACAGGCTTCTGTGTGAAGGGGGGATGGGCCAGAGGGTGGTCTGGGTGAATGGCCCCTGTAATGTATCCACTGGAGAACATGGGCTCTGGACAGCCATGTGCTTGGACTGGTTCTAACCGGTCCACCATGTGGCCAGGCGAAGGGCCTGAGCTTCGCCCCGAAGGACAATGGACTAGTGGATCCTGACTCCCCTCCAATGGAGGAGCAGGAGTTAATCCAATCAATGTAAATAGCGAATCACCGGGTGTGTGTGTGTTTGGGGTGTGGGTCACTTGGGAATAAAAGCCGGCCTGCGAGCCGGCTCAGTTGTCTTGTTCTTCATCTAATAAAGTATGTGAGAGCTGAAATCACTAGTAAGTCTCAGTGCTTTTCAGCCCCCCTGTTATGTCCTAAGATCAGGAGTCTGAGCTGGCGAAATGCAGCCGAGCTCCGCTCTCTGAGAACAATAGGGACTAGGCTCCTGAGCTCGCCAGTAAAGAACCAATGGCAGCATTGGCGGGCAATTCAAACCTGCCAATAGGTGAGGGGTGTCCCCCCCTTACTGTATATAGTTGGCCTCCGGCCGTTACTGTTTGTCTTTGTCTTGTGTGAAGTACGAATAAACGCGTCTTCTCTTATGTCGTCGTACGAGTCATGAGGCACGAAACCCAGTACTTTACACCCCCCTCATCATGCTGGCTATAGCATGAGGCTGGACCAGGGAGTCCCAGATTCCATTCCCCACTTGTTACATGGAAGCTGGGTGGGTGGCCTTGGGCCAGATGCACACTCTCAGCCTGACCAACTTCATGGGGTTGTTGTGAACATGGAGCAGAGAAGAGGGGAATGATACAACCTACTAGGAGGGATTTGCTAATCGAATGGGTGCATCGATGAGGCTCCTAACTGTGTGTCTGCTCCAGAAAGGGGTTGCTCTGGCACCCAGGAGGAAGGCATCTGTGCAAGGAGCATGGGGGGGGCACTGGGTCACAGGGGTTCCCTGAGTCAGTGGTAGAGAGAGCCCCTGCAGCAGACAGACCCAAAGTATTCATGGGGGGGGGCTTGCCCATGGAACATGCTGACATGCAGGGCAAACAAATGACAGCAACCACGCACCCGTCATCAGCAGGGGTCTCTGTCAGGGGGCGGGGGGAATGGGGCTCTCCTGAGCTGCCCTTCCTCACCCCAACTGTCATGTGCAAGGGCATCTGCCCTGGGACTGGCCACTCCCATTGACCCAAAGTGCCCATCCCCTCGTGCTGCCCCCACCTCAACAGTATGCCACAAGGGTATGCTGCAGCAGAATCGCTATGGACACAGCCTCACAAGCAGCTGGCTTCCTCCCCCCTCCCTGCTGCAGTATAACTTGGCCCTTAGGGAGCTGACTAGTGGTGCCAAGGCTGTGCGGTGGTTGGCTGCTGCAACACAGGCGCAGATCAGGATTGCTCTGCCTATATTCTCAACTGTGTAATTAAACTATGATGAATAATGGCTGAAAGAAATTATGATTAAGTTGAATAGTAGTTGAATTATTGCTTCAAAAAGTAATGGCTATATTGCCTTTACTCTCCCAAATTTATAACAGCTTTTAAATTCTGACATCTATTTGAGAAATGAATTCAAATGTAAATGGCTGAAGACAATGCGTAAGGAACATATTTCTGATTCAGTGTAGCATCAGCTAAAATTATCTGCATCAACCTAAAAGAATACTGTTATATAATTATAAATTAATTTACGGGTTATAATACTGTTATAAATTAATTTAAGGGTAGTATTTAACACCAAATTCATTTTAGACATTATCCTAATAAGGATGATAAATATTGTCAGTGTTCCCGCAAAACAAAAGAGCAGATTTAGAAGAATTCTTTTTACAATTTTGCTAGAATGATAAATGTCTCTGTACCCTTACATTTGCTTATTATTTTGATGAGTATTCTTTGTGAAATCATACAGTAAGAGAGGAAAGTTATGGTTACCAGTTTGTCCACCTCTGCTAGAATATTATTAAGAAAAAACTGACACCAATTTAGTATAAGCTGGCCCACTCATATACAGAAATTAGCAGACATGAACCAGGTTACTGAATATGTACCTCTAAAAGAAGGAAGAATTCAAACATGAACCTTTACCAAAGTATGACAAATATTTTTATAACATTTATGAAAACACAGTTAAAGGTTAATATTCATGGTATTTTTTCATTATTGCAATAGGAGTTATTTATTTTTATGGTATAATGTATATTTCATAGTTTGTATTTAAGTTTTAGCAATCAAAATGAAGTCTTACAGATGCCAGATCAAAAAAACCGGATTAGCTTTTCTTAATTTACAAAACTATTATTTAACTACAGGTTGAGCAGAAGGCCCACGATAGCTGATATTTAGATACAGAAACAGTTTAGGTCCCCCCAAGGCCATATTATTTGAGTTGTTGATAAAGAATAGTAAAAATGTGGTTATATCAGTTATGAAATGTAGAATAAAACATAAGTCAAACCTATAGAAATCCTACACAAACAGACTGGACACAAACACTTGAGAGATTGGAAATTTTCCTTCAGCTGAGAAAATGTAGTTAAGATAGTATACAAAGAGTAAATAAGAGTTTTTATGGAAATATTAAAGCCCCCACACATACATACTCTCCGCCTCCTTCCATCCTCCAGTTTTCGTAGACAAAAACAATAGGCAGCCCTAATGAATAAACACTTTTAAAATTATTGGCAGAAGACACTGAGTTGGAGTCTATTGGCATTATGAACAGAAAGAATCCACACAGGCAGATCTTCCCCAACTTTCTTTTTCCCAAACACAACTTTCCCCCATGAATTTTCAAAATTCTCTGCTGATGTTCTGACACCCTTGTAAATTACAGCACAATAGCTTCAGGAGCTGTAAGTAGGGGGATCCTCCACTTCCAGTGACATCACACCATCACCAATGGCTGCCCCGCTGCCTCTCCTGCCCGCCGCCCCATGCCTGGCAACCCTAACTGAAAATATGGAAGAAACATCAGGTAATATTGCCTCTCCTTATTTTTCTGGTGGAGGAAGCTTTTTGTTCACACAAGAGGAAAGTGGGGCAATTTTGCTTACCCTTCCTTACTGCATCCCACCACCAGAGTGCCTTGTGTTTACAAGGTTCCTCCAACTTTCAGGAAAGAGTTTGGCAGGTTACTGGGGGAAGGGGAACATGGTGAAAGATCCGACTTTGTGTATGTTTTTCCACTCAAGTTACCATGGGATCCAATCCAACCAATTACTGCCAAAAGAACTGAATGCATTTTTAAAAAATCTATACCAGCTTTTTCTGGTCTGCATCTCTAGCAATTACCTGATGATTCCAAACACATATCAAAGTTTGAAAATATTCCCCAAAACTCTTTGGTCCAATGATAACTTCTCAGCACTGGTTGCTGCACTACCAAACAAGATATCATATTGCATCTCAACGGACTTTTATCATGCAACTAATACCAGGCCAATGTACTTCTGGATTTGTAGTAAATTGAGCATTTTAATCTGGTGGCTTTCCTCTTCTCCTCACTATCAAGAGGGCAATCCTCTACCATTAGAATTATCTTGATCTGAACTAAATTCTTTAAAGCTGGTTTCTCAATTCCTCCTGTAAGATTTTTTTAAAGGAATCTTGATCACGTTCACTGCTGCTATTCTCGAACAGAGATTACTGCTGTATTCCTGCCGAGTACACTGGAGGAGAATCTCTTATGAAAGGTGCTAGTGCTATTGAGGCCTCTGCAAAAGGAAAATATCCTTTGCCTCTTGGGTCAACAATCTTATAGAAGAAAAAGTAAACAGCCCGTTTCCCCCTAACTACAGTGTTTGGCTACTTCAATTAGTCCTAAGTGTTCCTATGCTTATTATTTTTAGAATATGTGCAAAACCCTTTAACTCCCTGGAGACAGTCCAGTTCCTATTAGCAAGCAAAGTGCAAATTTTCACACTTCAGTTGCAAGGAAGGAACTCAGAAATCGGGAGAGGCAAACTGGAAAAATAATTGCTGGCTAAACTACTGAGTCCATTCTATTAGTCTTTTTGAATGGTGTCATCACATCTTCTTTCATCCCAAGTTATATCCCATCCTTAAACAAAACTAATCTCTTTCTCTAAAAAGCATCAGTAACACTCTGTAATTTGCACATTGGTAACCTCGTCCATAACACACTAACAGCTGCTTGTGACTGTTAAATTTTCTGAAATATGGAGTTTAGTCAGCCTGGGGTTGGTTTGTTTTTGCAATATGGCCAGGGCCGGCTCACTCACTAGCCGAACTAGGCATTCGCCTAGAGCGCGCCAGCCCTTAGGAGTGCCAAAACCCCCTGCCCCCGCCAAAAGCCCCACCAACCCCCCCGCCCCTTCCCTGGCTTGCCGGCGCTCAGACGGAAGAGATGGGGGTTTAAACCCCCACATCTTCCCTGGCTTGCCAGCACTCAGACAGAAGAGACGGGGGGGGGTTTAAACCTCCCCGTCTCTTCCCTGGCTTGCCAGTGCTCAGATGGAAGAGATGGGGGTTTAAACCCCCACATCTTCCCTGGCTTGCCAGTGCTCAGACGGAAGAGACGGGGGTTTAAACCCCCACCTCTTCCCTGGCTTGCCAGCGCGCCCCTGTGGGGCACGCAGGCAAGCCGGCGCTCAGACAGAAGAGACGGGGGTTAAACCCCCATCCCTTCCCTGGCTTGCCAGTGCTCAGATGGAAGAGATGGGGGTTTAAACCCCCACATCTTCCCTGGCTTGCTGGCGCTCAGACAGAAGAGATGGGGGTTTAAACCCCTGCCCCTTCCCTGGCTTGCCAGTGCTCAGATGGAAGAGATGGGGGTTTAAACCCCCACCTCTTCCCCGGCTTGCCTGTGTGCCCCGCAGCTGCAGGGCACCCAGCAAGCCGGCGCTCAGATGGAAGGGAAGGGGGTTTAAACCTCCTTCCTTTCCTTGGCCCTTGCCAAGGAAAGAGCGCGGGGTGGGGGGGCGCCAGAAGGTGTCCTTGCCTAGTGTGCAAAAACACCTGGGGCCAGCCCTGAATATGGCATTTGCACTGCTGGCTGGAAATTATTCTCCAGCAGCTCCCAAAGAACAATACAGTGTAGGATTTTTAAAAAGGTTTGCATGAATCTAGGGAGAGTAAATTGGTTAGACTTGTAGCTATAATAGCCAAATGCTCAGTGGATATTCCTGCCTGGTGACTTACAATAGGGGGTGTTAACTTATAATCATCATGCCATGGCTTACTTATGAACCTCTGTAAGGCATCTTTTTTGGTAGGGGTGAGCTACCAGAAATTTACTAATCAAGACTTGACCTGAATAGCTTCCATTTTCAAAGATCATAAATGTTTTAAATCCTAAGAGAATTATATCTGTCACACATTCAGGAGCAATCTTCTGATTCAACATTTCCTCATCTGATTGCATTTTCCCAGGCAGTGGGAGGGCAGTGAGACAGTTATCCAGCAGATATGTACCTGACCAGGACATCATCCTACTAGAACAATTAGCCAATCTTTCAACCCGAAAGTATCATCTTGACCACTGTTTCTATACAAGTGTTTTCATAACAGTCACTTCATCTGAAACTTTGGGAGGAGTTTTCTGTTTCTCTATAAGCATGAAATCTGAGTCCAGTAGCAACTTCAAGACCAACAACATTTTCCAGTGTATAAGCTTTTATGAAATAAAGCTGTAAGCACAGGTTTTGTGTTTGCAAAAGCTATTTCGTTCTCTGGGGCTCTGCCTGTTTGGCAGGGAAAAAAGCTTTGTTTCATCTGCTGGCAGGCAAATACGGCAGAGTGGGAAGACAGAAGCAGAGAGTACAGCTTTCCTTCCCAGGACAGACTGCTGCAGATGGGGGGAGGGAGTGGGGAAAGTTAAGGTTCTCCCTGTCGGAAGTTCCAGATGCGATGTCCCCTGTCTCAGACCTCCAGACTGAGTGGCAAGAGAGGCTAGATAGCTGGACAGGCACACTGACCTTTCTTCCTGAATCTTCTCTTCTGCCACTGTCCTCTCTACCTGCACGCACTAAGAGAGGGACATGTGGTCCTCTCTTGGCACCATGAGTTAGTTATCTATCAATCTCTGCTCTTTCCTATCCAAAGTGTACTTCTCAAATAGAGAGAAGTATTTATCTGCTAAACTTGCAATGTAGCTCTGTGTAGCTTTGTAAGCTGAGTAACCTTGTCAAGTGATGCTCCTGCATTTGTAGCTTTATTTAAGCATTCAGCTAACTAATGGTGACTGAACTAACCACAACAGTTAACCTCAATACTCCCTTCCCCCTAAGAAGCAGCAAGCACATCTTCTCTGTAAGGGACAGAGGCAAAGACTGGGAAACAAGCAGAACCTTTGCTCCCTTGATGAGAGGGAGCCTTGGACAGGTGGCTTGGGGATCATCCCCGTGATAGTAAAGGGCAAATGCACACATACTGAAGAGACACAGGAAGAGCAAAGATGATAAATGAGTATTTTATCTCTGTATGTAAGAGAAAACTGCTGAGACCTGACCTGAGATTTCTCAGATTTCTTTATTGTATTTGTAAGCAGCCACAGTTACTCTCTCCCATTTTCCTGACTTCTGAAACAGGAGGTCCATTAGGAGAGATGCCATCATTCCTTAGAATTCCATGTTAGTTTTTTTTGGGGGGGACAGTTTTACTTAGACACATTTTCCACTGAAATCAATAAACAAAACAGTTGCAGATGTATATCCTAATATGCCTAGCTTTAATTCTGATAGGAAAGAATTCAACTCAAGCAAAACACCAAAATACCCTAATGCAATGGTACTCACTCTGGGGCTCATGGAGAGCCGCATTCACAAATTATCATGAATCAGAAGAGCCATTGTCTCCATCTTGAAGCCTGTACCTCAAGGAATTTTGCAGCTTCCTCTGTTCCTCTGGTGGTGGCAGTTTCAAGGTAAGAACCACCTGCCAACCACAAGTTGATAAGCCACTGAGTATCACTGATCTAATGCATTTCCTCCCTTGTGTTCTATCCTTATGCCTCTGTGTTCTATGCCTTATGCCTCTGCCTGGTGTTCTATCCTTATGCCTCTGGGAATGCTACTACACTGCCAGCTGCCCTGTGTCCTGGGTCTGAAAAAGATGACAACTAACTGCCTTGCACAGCATCTGAAGAGCTTTTCAGGGTCACTGGTCTCAGATAAGCCAGGGACTTGCAAACTAGTCTTGGGTGGGTATGACACTACCAGAGGGCAGAGCATCCTGACTCAACAAAGGAGATTGCTATAGTGGTGAGAACTAAAACCAGTATTTGCTTTATGTTAAACAAATATTTGCTTCTGTGCAGCTCTACAGGACTGGGGTGTAAGACAGTTAAAAAGACAGCTGGCTTTGCTTTGGGCTATCACATTCTCTTTCTCTAGCACCAAGGTTACACACATTATGCATGCACAAGTGTCATCCATTGCTCTTTGAGCTTTCCATTAACTCCAGTTGGTGCGTCAGAGTTGTATCCCTTCTCTGAAACAAACAATCTGGCCACGGTTATCCATGCTTGAGGAACATTATGTCTTATATTGGTACCATGTCATATGTGGGACTGCTTTTGAAATGAGAGCAGATATATCAGCTGATGCAAATGCACTTCCAAGACAGAGGACATTTTTTGTGGCGGTACCAAGATTTTGGAATGATCTCTCTATAGGTCTGTTCATCTGCTGCCATCTTGGTTAACATTTAGGCATCAGGAAGTTCATCCTGTTCTCCTCTACCTCCCCTCAGAAGGAACAAAGTCACTCATAGGGTATGCCACTAAGCATTAACAATACAGTTTTAAAATAACCTAGAGTTAAAATTTAATAACTACCAGCACCCTAAAAGAAGATTCACAAGGTTTTGCTTACATATAAACTCACATCCATAGCAATAATCTTTAACTTCAATCACTAAATCAAACACCCTCCCAAATGGTTTTCATCTCTTCTTAAAGACTGTCATTGATGGTGCCCACTGAGCTTCTTCTGGCAGGCCATCTCCTGTGGTCCAAGTCATGATGGAGAATGCTGGTATTCTGCCTGAGGTGGATTGAACATTCCTATGGGGCAAAAATCACAGGCTGGCAAAGAGAGCACAATTTGGCATGGGCTTATATATAGAGACAGCCATCTAGAGTGTTTTTAGCCCAAGCAAGGGAGCCTCCTCACCTTGCAATTCCTGTCATGCAGTTCTGCTTCTTTTCACTATGTCCAGAGCAAATACTGCATTGCCCCATTTCCCAATTTCCAAGCAAAATAAAATGAACATAAATCTGTTGTCTTTCTTCCTTTAACAATTACAATAGAACAGAAAGCAGATAATCTCAATGACTCATTTAACAAGGTATCTTTTTGTCTGTGGGCAAACCTGCAAATATGAATAAGCAAGGATAATCTATGGGTTTTCATACAAACAAGCGTTTCCTAGGAAAGGGAAAACATCACATTCTATCAGTGTTCTATTTTGACAAGTGACCAGATCTTCCGCATCAGCTGGAGACCCATTTTCCTCCTTTCCCTTTGACTACAGCAGCTTCTACAATTATGATGTCTTGTCAAAACTGTTTATTGTACACTGACAGATTGAGCGCATGATATAAATATAAGCATTTAACGTTTTTAATAATGAGTCAAGCACCCTAAGCAAAATAGGACTCTGCACAGTCATTTATTAACTAAGGAAAATGAAATGAAAAAAGTTCCCAAACTAATTTATATTTATTAATTTGCATCGATAATTGTTGTTCTCATTCCTAGACGCCTGGTTTGAAGAGTTCAAGCAGAGTTCAGATGTAGAGAGAAAGGGGAACATTCAGGAGATAGGAAGAAAAAAAATTGATAGAGAATCTTCCCAATCATTACAGTCAAACAGAACTTTCAACAAAAGCGTGGCTGAGTTCAGATTGGCAATTTGCCCCGCTATAGCCACGTTTCAGCCACATTTCCCAAGTGGATTAAAGGGGGAGTTCACACAGGCACATCTGCCTGGTGTTCCCCACCCGTAGGCAACCCATGCTGTTCCGCTTCACTCCTGGAATTAAAAGATATTCGGTTAAAAGTGGTAGCAAATCCCGGAGAGTGCCTTTATCTTGCTGCATTCTGCTTCCCAGAAGTGTGAACGCTCAGCCGAAAAGCCGGAAGCAACCCGCGTTGCGCATAAGGCAGCAGCAATATGATTGGCTGTGCTCCGCTCTACCGTCCAATGCAGTGCCAGCGCAATGGGATCCTCCCCAAATCGGCTGGATGCCTATGTGTGTATGAGCGCATGAGTGCATATGCGCTCATGCGCTCATACACACATAGGCATCTAGCTGATTTACCAGGAAAAAGTTGTTTACAGCCGTGCCTCTGGGCCAGCAGTCTGAATGCTCCTGTGCGCCTCCTCCCAGTATGCTCCCACATTAGTCAGTGCAGTGTTTGTTCCGGGGCTTTTTTGCCACGACTGGCTCCCGCTTCAGACTGCCAGTCTGAACTCAGCCAGTGTTTCCCTTACGGGTCTTTCTTTCCACAGTGCTTCCACCAATCACTGCTGGCTCATTAAGGGCCTTCTTCTATACAAGCAAGCCCCAGCAGTCAGCATCTCCCAGTATCTGTTTGTTCTTTTCTCTGTGAGAATGTTTTCATGTTCTTTCTACTTCTTCATAAATGGCATAGCTACCATTCCACTGAGTAACAGTGTGCGAGAATGGGACTGATTAGCTGTTTTTACTACTAAGTGTTGCTATTTACCCCTTGCATGAGATTTCCCCCTATTCCTCTTCCTGTAATGCAAGTTTAAATCTGTCACTGATCTGTGTATACTTGTGCGTACTTGCAAAGTATACAAATATTTAGTTTTTGTATTACTCACTGAGTGCACACACATTAATAGTCAGTTCATCTGTCTCTGTGCGTCACCTATTGCAACACACACACCCACTGAAAATTATTTCCACCAACCGCTATTATTCTGGCATTTGTTTTCCACACTCAGTGTCTGAACAATGAGCAAGGCAAGGGTGGCATCTTCTTTAGTCTATAGAAGAAGGGGAGGGAATTGTGGCTACGAAGGCTGACACCATGAAACCCATGCACCAAAATGAAGTGCATGGCTTTTGGGAGGCAACAGAAGCACAGTAGGGGCCCTGCAACACCGAGCAAGGATCCTACAGGTCTGAGCCCACCCCAGGCATATCGCTGTTGAGCAATAAAAAAAGAAATAGGTTCAGCATGTGCTGTTAATAACCCCAACAGTCAGGTGCTTGCAGCTGTAGATCCTTCCTGCCTCTCTCTTCCCAGCGAGAGTTGCCAACTCTGAATTTGCAAATAACTGGAGATTTGAGGGAGGAGCCTGGGAGGGTGACATTTAGGGAGGGAGGGCAGGAACCCTGGTGGGGTATAATGGGATACAATCTACCTTGCAATAAATGTTTTGAATAAATAAATAATAAATAAGCAAGCAACGGATGTAGTCTGGAGATCAGATGTAATTCCAGATCTCCAGCCCTCACCTGGAGGTTTGCAAGCCTACTCCCAGCACATCTCTGTGATCCTCCACAAAAAGCTGAAAGGAATTAGGAGGCTTCCTGCTCACCCCAGGGGGTTAAAGGGGGAGAGAAAAGTGAGGTGGGAAAGATCCATAGTCCTGAACATTGTTGCATTTTCAGATTGTATCTGTATTGTATTGCTGTATGTACTGACTGCATTCTGCACATAGTGGTCTACCAAGTTCATTAATATACTGAATACAAACAGAGAACACTGTAAAATATAGTGAAAAGGTTATTAAAAACAGTAACAGTAGCAGAGATAAAACAATATAGTAAATAAAGTAATGAAAACAGACCAGCAAAGATCAGGTAATAAAAATTCATCTGTACACAAGAAGAAAGGTACCAAACCCAAAATTCAATCAATTAAAAGCCTAGGCAAATAGAAAGATTTTCATCCGATGAGACCTGTTCACAAATTACAGTGAAAGCATGTATAGTCTTTATACAGTGTACATTTGATTAACGCATTCTCATGTTATATTCAACAAATATACAGCTGAACACATGATCTAGCCTCACCTTTGCCCAGGCACTGAATGCTTAGCTTCATTTGTAAAGTGAATACATGTTTGCTCTTTTGTACAAACAGATGGATACATGGCACATGCATAATGTTATGTCCATGTGTCCATTGCAATATATAAATAGGGCTTAGGTGCCAGGCGAAGAGCTGTGGGGAGACAGTTTCACAACAGAGGCACCACTACAGGGAAGACCATGTTTCTAGCCACAGCCAACTTTATTTAGTTTGGAAATATATACCCCACATTTTCCCCCTCAAAAAGACATTTATTTGTCAGTGATACTTTAAGTCATCCCGCATTGTGCAGGAGATCGGACTGGATGGTCTTTAGGTAAGGCTGCCTGTTCTAGGTTGGGAAATACCAGGAAATTTGGGGGGTGGAGCCTGATGAAACAGAGGCTTGGGGAGAGGCTTCAGTGGGGTATAATTCCATAGAGTCCACCTTCCAAAATGGTAATTTTCTCCAAGTGAATTAATCTCTGTTGCCTGGAGATCTGTTGTAATCCCAGGAGATCTCCAGCCACCACCTGAAGGTTGGCAACCATACCTTTAGGCCCCTTCCAACTTTATGACTCTATGATTCTGTGACTCAAGGCTGCCTACTCACCCAACTTCAGAAGGTGAGGTCACATGTGGCAGGGTCTACAATCCCCCCCCATTTTAATAAACAAAACAGCTAAATGAATATACCAGTACAAACCACTGCGACTGGGTGCTCTCTGCCAGTCTTTCCCTTTCCTTGCAAATTAGCATTTTCACTCACAGATTGTCATTTTTGCAAGAAGACTCCAACAGTTCTCCTGTTGCACGTTAAAACTCTTCCTGTTATCTAGGCCCTTCAGCCATATGTTATCTCACCCTAACATATGCTACTTTTTCATCTCACAGCATAATTGTCTCCTTTTTCACCCTGAAGTACATGCTTCGTTTTTAAGAAAGAACTATATTGGATTTATGTAAATGTGTAGACTGAAAAGAGGAACAGAACAATGTGCATTCATCCCTTCAGCGCTTGCTTTTCTTTTAGGCATCGGAAATATGGGTGAGATATGGGAAAGTTAACTCAGGCCGGCTGCACACATGCACTGCTTGGTGACATGTTACTTTAAATGTGTTGAGTGGGCAACAAGAGCTTAGCATGTTCACTCATGTGCATCATGGGAAGTGACCCCCAACAAAAGGGGCATTGGTCATGCACATTCCAGAACCCACATTGCCCATCAGATTCTCAGTCCAAAAGAAATGGATGTCAACAGTGCATTCACTAGCACACTTTTTAGCCCAGTCCAACTCAGGTTACTCCTAAGTGACGCTGCCATCCTATACACACATTCATTTAGATCCTATTGAAAACAATGGAACAAGTTAACTGCAATGCAAATTGTCTTTTTTTCTATGGGACCTAATCATAACTAATCTTAGAAGTGATGTGGCCTTACTATAGGCACTGCCACAATTCCCCACAGTCTCCCAATGCTGAACAGACTGCATCCTTACAAAACAGATGCCAAATACAAAACATCCCTACAAGAACAGATTTAGCCACATCAAAAAGGGTAATATATTACCCATTAACTAGTATTTGCCCCAGATCCTAACAATCCTGTCTTTGTTGCCTACAAAATTCTGTATCATCAGTGGGACATAATCAGCTTCAGTTCACACATTCTGGTTTATACAGGCTGTATTCATTGGCCCTTTCTGTACCTTTCTTTTTCCTTGATTTCTGAGCGCATCTCAATCTTCCATTCTGCATTCCCTCCTGCTTTCACTGCCGCTTTGTGTAGGGGCTTCTTCTTAGTTCTGCATCTATTTTAGGGGGATCAGCACTCAGACCACTTCCAGCACACTGTTTTTCCGCACTTCCCCAAAGTGCTTTAGCTACAAACTTTTGTTCTGCTCCATTTTGAAGTGATGCTACTATTTGAAGTAGAATTGTTTCTGCAAATATTTAAGTGCCATCCACTGCCCTCCCCTGTTTCAGCCTCTTTCTCTTTGGTGTATATTAGGCGGCCAGTTTACATGATAACAGGTTTCCTCATGGGCAATTGCTGATCATTTACATTTGTTTAGAGTCCACAGTGGTTTGAGGCTGAGACAGTTACTGGAAAAACCAGTTTTTCAAGAATCACTTCTAAGCCAAACAGACTTTGATCACAAACATTTCCCTCAAAACAAAAATAGATGCATGAATTGATGGTTTGCATTTTGATTTGATACTACGCATTGATAATTGTATATTATCACTGGGTTATTCCTGTTACATAATGTTAGCGGACACTGCCCTGTTAACACTGAAATGCCTCATCCACTCAATGTCATTTTGATTTTCCTGGAAGAATTCCTCCCACCAGCCAGGGCTCTATGAAAAGCAAGAGAGAACATGGGGCATTGAAGGGCATATCACAGCAGCCTCTGTCTGCCTTTTGTATCCATAATTTACTTCCATATAACAATTTCAACTATAAGCATTTCTCTACTCTGGTTTTTGTTTTCAGTCGTATACTACTATTTGTAAATATCATATCCATAAAGGTTTTTTCTTAAATAGCTATTATTATTTTAAATTCTTTAGTATGCTTTCCCTATGAAAAGTGGCTGTACTTGTCTACCTGCATTGTTGTTAATAAATCATAGAAAAGGAGGGGAAAAAGCTGTGCCAAAGAAGTGCTAATATGAGACTCAGCTGCACTTAGAATACTTTAGGGTGAACAAGGTGGCCTGTTTACAGACTCTCGATATTCCTTGCATAACTAAATCATCTTTCTAGTATGAAGATTTGATAATTGTACTCAGACTTGTCTATGAAGTTTTAAGAAAATATGGTTGTTGCAGTTATATATTGGTCCTTCTCTGAAGAAGATTTTTGAAATGAACATACTATCTGGAAACTTCGTTAGAAGACTCCACTTGACTTTGGACCTTCATCTCAAACTTATTCCACTTATTCAGATGTTTTTGAATATGTGATGTATCATTACTAGACACCTTGAGGTTGAATTCAGACTGGCAGTTTGAAGTGTGAGGGAGTTGTGGCAAAAAAGATCCAGAACAACATGTTCCAGGTTTTCCTGGTCACACTGCGCAGACTGATGCAGGAGCATACCAAGGAGGATGCGCAAGGGAGCGTTCACACTATTGGCCCGCCCCTAGTGGAGGCACAGCTGTAAGGTATGCCTTCCTTTTTTATAATCTGGAGATATGCGCTTATGCACATAAGCACTCATGCGCATAAGCACGCAATAAAAATCGCGGCTTTTAGCATTCACACTTTGTTGGTGCAGGATGGACACAGGATACACACGCTTTCCAGGGTTTGCTACTACTTCTACCAGGTATCTTTTAAACTCGGGAGGGAAGCATTACAAGACAGGTTGAGTATGGCTGGGGAAAGCCAGACAGATGTGCCTGTGTGAACGGCCCCTTTAATCCATTTGTGAAACGTTGCTGAAACATGCCTATCTTGGGGCAAACTACCTGTCTGAACTCAGCCTGAATCTTTCTCTTTTGTATTATTGTTGTTCATTAGAATATACAGATACTTTTCATCATTGAGTTGGTCTCATATTAGCACTTCTTTGGCACAGCCTTTTCTCCTTTTCTATAGCCTACACAGCTGTGGTTAATAAATCATATGCATCAGTTCCCAATGGACCCTTCTGACTTGATTGTACATTTATATTTAATCTTGCTCCAATCTTTCATGAAGGATTGTATCATTTGAAATGTCTCTTCTACATGAATCATCTTTTAGTTTTTATCTATTTCCACTTCCCATGGTTTAGGACACTCCAGTGTTCCTGTTTGGATACTCTCTGGCTGAGTTCAGACTGGCGTGTTTCAGCAATGTTTCACAACCGGGTTAAAGGAGCTGTTCACACAGGCACATCTGTCCAGTGTTCCCCAGCCGTACTCAACCTGTCTTGTAACGCTTCCCTCCCAAGTTTAAAAGATACCTGGTAAAAGTGGTATCAAATCCTGGAAAGCATGTCTATCCCATGTATATCCTGCACCAACAAAGTGTGAACACTAAAATCCGTGATTTTTTGTTGTGTGCTTATGCACACATAGGCACATATCTCCAGATTAGCAAAATAGAAAGCCGCGCCTTACAGCCACGCCTTCGGGCCAACAGTGTGAATGCTCCCTCATGCCTCCTCCCCGGTATGCTCCAGCATCAGTCTGTGCAGTGTGACCAGGAAAACCCAGAACAGTTTGTTGCGGGGCTTTTTTGCCACGACTCGCTCCTGCTTCAAACTGCCAGTCTGAATTTAGCCGTGTTCTGAATGGTTTATATAGAAGCTGCTGTAATACAATCTAAGGAGAGCAGGGAACACTCCCACCACATGCTGTGTTTCAGACTGCAAGAGTTTATTTCTCAGGAACATCTCAGGTGTTTCCCCAGTTATTATCTCTTTTGTCACCAACAGCTGATTTAACTTGATTTTTTTCAAATTATACTTGCAATGGCTTTGCTTTTTATTTTTTAAATACAGATAGCAAAGAGGAGCTGCATTCTTCCATCTCCCATCCACCTCTTCAAGCACATCTTTCAAGCCTCCAGAGAAATAAGACAGGCAGGGGGACAAGGAAAGGACTGGCATATCCCAGAGGATTAACAGAAGCCAAGAGGAAGAGCCCAGCTCACAGTGGATTTGAAGCAGTCCCTTCCTTTAGCATTTACGGTTAAAGCTGCTTATGAATCCAAGAGGTCATCATGCTACAACTGCCACAAACAGAGATGTAAACTGTCAGAGAAGTTGTCTCAAAGGCATAAAACAAACCTCACACTGCCAAAGTAGAAACAAAACAACAAAAGCAAATCAAATGGGAGCATCAGAGAGGCAGTGTGTCCTGAAGGACCAATATTATCTAGCCCCTAAAGACCCACGTCTTTTTGCACCCAAGAATCACTGGCCTTCTGAAGTCAGAGGCATGGATAAATCTATCAATTTTGATATCAAGGGAGGATTTCTCAATCAAGGCATGTATTTCACCAAGTGAAAGGGAGGTAGTAGTCTGAATGTTCCAGGGGATCATTAATGAAGGATCTTTTGTGTGACCCTCCAAAACGCCATGAGTTCACAGGATAATAACTAGAATCCCAGGAAGGGCCACCAACCCAACCATTGTAAGCAAGTCTCAGTCATGCCTGTCACCTATGCTAATTCAGTCGTCAGCAACTAGACACATCTCCTGGTTTGCGCTGCCCCACCCTAGTACTCTTTTCTGGTAGCCCCTTATAATAGAAAGTTCAGACTATACTATGAGAGTCCTGGTTTCTGCCCCTTGCACCAATGGGAGTATAGATCCTAAAGTTGCACCTGTGTAACCCAAATCCCACCAATGGGCAGCCAGATCTTGCTCTTCTGGCCTAATGCCATCAGGGATCCCAATTCTGCACCAAATGTGGTGAATAGCAGTGTTTTGCTTATTTGCACCCTGGTAAATCCAGGTGCATAAGAAGAGCATGTCAAACCCTCCATTTTTGTAATTGGCTCTGCTTCCCAAGCCTTCTGCTGCTGCTGAAACCACTGGACCCTCATCAAGATAGAGGAATATGCTTTTCCTCACTTGTTCTGTTCCCCTTTCTCAATTACTCTCCACATATCTCTATCCACTCCTCTTCTCATAGTTCCTTCCTCCCTAGAACTCACCAGCTAGCCTTTCAGATAACCTGCCTTCCCCATAGCATAACCGCCTGGGTAGGAACTCCCCTTTGTATTTCAAAAATCATTTCTCATTTATCCCATTGCACCTTTTGGTTCTTCTTTGGGGAAGTAATTATATCCCATCTCTTAGATTTAGTGACTCTGGACTAGCCATATGGGAAGAACATAATTTGGATTAAAAGTAATGTTAATTGGACATTTGGTTTTAAGTAAAACAACTGAACACTAGGACTGGGCAAAATAAATGTTGGCTTTTTTAGTACCACACATATATTACTGCTGTGTTATTGTCATTGAAAATGTCCGTCTCCTTGCCTTCTATCATTCTGCTCCCTCTTTTTATTCTGTACCGTGGATAGGGTAATAAAATTACGTGTTGATTAAGAATATGTCTTCCTTCTCTCTCCCCCCCTTCCCAAGGAGATTTATTGTGCTGAGTTGCTGACTGTGTGTACAACAGACTCAAATGTTCCTTTGAAGTTTTAAACCCCAGAACTAGTGTTCTAGGTCTCCACTTGTACGGGACATTCTCACATGACAGCGCTGACACAGAGCCTGATTTGGGTAACACATAAGCTGTAGGCAGTAATAGATACTATGATCAATAAAAATAAATGACAAGAAAATCTTTCTGTTGATGTCAGGGAGCCATCTCTTCTCTTTCCCTCCTATCTTATGAGACTGAGAAGGAAGGCAAGTTGAGTCCAAAGAGTACTAGCAAAAGAAGAATCCCTCTTCTTGATTCCTCATATGTAGTTTTGTCTTTACTTTCTGAGCAGGTGCAAGAAGCCACAGGAGAGGAGCCTTGGCAGACACAGTGCTGGACTGAGCCTATGGGCCATCAGCTACTAATTCCAGACTCCTGAAATTTCTCTCTTAATTGCTTAAGCCTGACATTTTCCAGAAGAAATTATTCTCAAATAAATGTAGTGAAATGATCGAAAGCAGTGTCTCCTGGCACCTGCCTATTGTCCTCATACCTCATTGTGCTTCCAATTAAATCTATTATATCTGCATTTATACTATTAAATACTCATTTCCTTTATCCTATTTCTAAAAAATCCTCTGGACAGTTGGTGTTTTTATAATAACCATAAAGGTAAAGATTCCCTTGCTCGAAAGCCAGTCGAATCCGACTCTAGGGTTGCAGTGCTCATCCAAATGTTTCTCAGTGATATGCTTAATGCTATTTATTGCTGCAAAGCTCTTGAATGTTCATCTAATTTATACTGCATACGTTCAAGGTTTCAGCTTGCTGGCTGCCATTGCTGCCAGGTGCTGCTTTGGTCTTGGACTTATTGTACTCGTGCATATTGCCTAAGTCCCACTCCAGCATTTCCATCTCACCCTTATAGAGACTTGTCTTGCTGGTGGTTCTCTGGACCTCCTAACATTCCTTACATTGCTTTTGTTGCTTGTCCAAACAGGTGCTGCAGATTAACTGAACCACAATTCTTAGAGTGCCTGTATATTTAAAGAATACAGTGTTCCCCCTCCATTCTACCTTTCTAATACATAATCATTATAAAGACAATGTGTCCCATCAGTCTGACATTCACCACTTAAATTCTACTCAGAAAGAGCCATAATCTGGCCAGATTTCAGTAGTATCTGATGTAAAAATAATGATTATAAAAGCTTTAAAAGTTGTCTTAAGAATGCATCATTCTGACATTTGACCCTCTTATTTCTCTTTAGTGCAACAGAAAATACTGCCTGTCACAAGCAGCACCTGCAGGTTGGTCACCCACATTTTCTATAATATTTGTGTTTTATCCCACCCTAAGGAGCTCAGGGCAGTCCCCTCCTCACAATAACTCTGTGAAATAGGTTATATTTACAATGCATTACTGGTTCAAGGTCACCCAGTAAACTTCATAACAGAGTGGAGATCTCAACCTATATCTCCAGGATCATAATCCAACACTCTACCTGATACTACACGACATATTATGATCAAGTTAATCAAATACTGTTTTAACTCTCCCTTAAAAGGTGTTCTAATCCAGGATATAAAATCTGTTGTCCCTTCTTGCCGTTTCCCTGGCAATATAATGCTCAAATCAAAGATTGCATTTATGTTGTAGGAGATGCTTATGTGTGGTGGTCATCCGATTTCCCAGAGCAGTTTTGGCTAGATCATATGGACACAAACTCCAAGGGATAACTTTTGAATTAGGCTTGGACTGTTAGTGTGAATAGTTTTAAAAGGTTTGTCCTGAATATACCTGGGTCTATGTGCAAAAAATATAAGCACATATGCACTTAAATCCCATGTTGAGGGTACTTTTACTGAAATGCATTTTTATTTGAAAGCTGTCTGCCTTTTTCCTTATTACTAGGCATGCCTTTTCAGCCACTGCTAGGTCTGCCTTTTTTCACCTGAGGCGGATCAGGCAGTTGGTCCCATATCTCAGCCCCCATGACCTAGCTACAGTGACCCATGCAATGGTCATTTCTAGGCTGCATTATTTTAACTCTCTCTACATGGGGCTGCCCTTGACCCTGCTTTGGAAACTGCAGGTGGTGCAGAACACAGCAGCATGGGTGCTGACTGTGTCATCTGTGTGGAAACGTATCCACGCAATGCTGCTGAAACTGCACTGGCTGCCTGTTGTGTACCAGATCTGGTTCAAGCTGCTGGTACTTACCTTTAAAGTCCTATATGGCCAGGGGCCAGCATATCTTCAGGACTGCCTCTCCCCCTATGAGCCCTGCAGAAATTTATGATCCATTAATCAACATCTCCTGGTGGTTCCCGGCCCCAGAGGCAACCGACTTCCATCGACTGGTAGAATGAGCTTCCATTAAAAATCAGGGCCCTGTGGGACTTATTACAGTTCCACAGGGCCTGCAAGACAAAGTCCTTCCACCAGGCTTTCAGTTGAGGCAGTGGGCGCCCATCTATTACTGGCCTCCCCTCCAGTGACCTCAGATCTGAATGGCCACCTGGGAACAAACTGCTTCTTGTTGAAATCCATGGAGGCACTGGTTGTTATTGAATATTTTTAGATAGGTTTTTAGATATATTTTAACTGTTGATTTGTTGTATTGTGAATTTTATGATGAAATCTGCCCTGAGCCTGCATGCAGGGAGGGCGGGATAGAAATCGAAATAAATAAACAATCAAATAAATAAATAAATAAATACTATGTGTCAGGAATAAGAAATGTACAAAAATTGTCCCTTATCAGACAAAATCCAAACTGGAAAGATTATTATTTAGACCATCTTTAAACTGCCCTTCTCTAAAACCAGACTCAATAAGGTAATTAAATGTTAAACATTTAAAATGAAACTGGGCTAAGAACCCTTGCCTCACACCTCTGTCTATGCCTAGGGAAAGGGCTTATAAGCAGAGGAGCAAACAGACTTGGCCCAGATGGTAGCAAGTTAGCAGGATCCTCCTCACTTCCTCCCTGCCCAAACGATCATGAAACTCTAGTGAAATCCACACCATGTTGCATTGCTATGGATTTCCAGTCACATGTCTTCCACACAGCTGTTAATCCAATGTTAGTTCTGCATTTAACTGAAGTTCCCTGGAGTTCATGCTATCCTTCTGAAACGTTAGGTATGTCTAGCTTATTTTGGCCTACCTGAAACTCATAACAGTCACAGGGCAGCAGACAGAGTGTGATGATTCCCCCCCCCCGCTCGGCTTTTGTGAACAGAATCATCTGAAGCTTTTCTATATTTAGAGATGTAACTGAAGAGATTTGTATAAGAGCACAGCAAATGTCTCAGCAGAGGGCAAACTCCTTGCACACTTTGTACTCTGAGGCAAAATGAGATCTCAGTTTCATCTCAGTTGATAGTCCTTTCCTTTCCAAGCTGTGTGATTATTTAAACCTCTTCAAATTGAATTTGCCCTTTGACTACAACAGAATGGTACTGTTTTGTATCTGCCACATATTCATTTCAGCACTTTAAAAAAGGAGGGAATAAAGGTGGCCCCCAAATTCCTATGGATAAATACAATTTATGGATGATGAATCCCCCTGTCCTGAACTGTAGTTGGGTACCAATTACAAGCTCCATTTTCAAATACTCCCCTCATCCCAAAGCTTTTTATTGAAAGTTCTAAATTGGCTCTAAAATGATTTGATAATAAACTATCTATGTTGTATAAAATATTGAATCTACACAATGATTCAGCAAAAATGATATTACTATTTATTGCTGAATTGCTTTACTTTGTACATTGTGCTATAGACAATTGATGGCTGTATTATTGGGTCATTATTTTTACCCAATTATTTTTTATAAGTCCAATATAATATTTGTATAAAATTTGGCAGTTTACAACACATATTTGGAGTGCTGTGTGCTTACCTCAGAATGATTCCCAACACATACCCCACCTTTCTTTTTTCTTTTCTTTTCATGGGTTGTGTGTGTGTGTGTGTGTGCGCACTTGCATACCTGGAAGTCATGGGCTGTGGTCACACACGCTAAATAATCCACTTTCAATCTACTTTCCTACAGGATTTTTACTGTGTGAACTGGCAAAATCCAATTCGAAAGTGCATTGAAAGTGTGTGTGACCACAGCCATGGTGACTTCTGGCAACCCTCAGTGGAGTTTGGACATTTCAGAGAGGTGGCTTGATTGCCTGCCTCTGCTGTTAGCCTGATTGTTCGTATTTATTAATAATAATAGGGGGAATATGCGTAGTTATTAATAGGCAATCGGCTGCGGGAGCAAATACCAGTGTATACAGAGGTCCCGCCCCTCTGGGAGGTATCAGCAACAGGCACAGAGACTTTATGAGGTTGAAAATAAAGTCTTTTACTGGAATTTTTCACAAGCAAACAATACACAGTCTCACACACAATTACTCAAGTCTAGGAAAATAAAGAGAGATTCACAGCACATTTGCATGAGCAGGGGGTCATTGGTGGGTGATATTTACTGGTCCCGCTGTGTAGAATGTTCCTCTGGAAGAATGGAGGGGAAGAATGGAAGAAAGGGACCACATGGCCTGAACCAGCAGGTAACACGTGGAAACTCAGGCTGCAGACCTAGAGTTTAAAGATGGAGGCAGGGGTTGGGGATAGCAAGTTGGACATAAGAGGGTCAAAGATTCGATAGGGGTCGTAGAGTAGAGAGAGAGCCTGTGGTCAGGCATCCCCTTATATGCAGGAGGGTGGGGGCTGGTCCCAACCCCTGGTCACACCTCCTGGTTAGTCTGTCCCGAAAAATACCCTATTGACTGGAAGGTATAGGGGAGGGGGAGCTGAGGAGTGGCCAATATTGAGGGCTAGAATCTTAGCTCATGTCTGGCACCTGGGAGTAGGCAGGATGAGTCACCGAGCCGAGTCCATTGTTCTCCTGATGACATTAGCCAGGCTCCTGATGGCGAGTAATTAGTTGCCAAGCAACAATGAATAGTCTCTCTCTGGCTTACGTGAGGTCGGGTAGGTGTGGGGGAGGGAAAGAGGTTGCCTGCATGTGTTGGAGGGAACTCTTAATGGTGATTTTGGAGTTCTTTGTCTTCATGTTCTAGCATGGCATAGCTTTGTGCGTGGTGCATACTGGGGAACTGATCCATTTCTCTTCAGAAAAACGGGCTGGTAATCTTGGCTGATCACTGAAGCTGCTTGGAAAGGTCAGGAGGGTGTCTCTTGCCTAAGGAGCAGTCTCATCTGGCATCACATTGGGTCACCATGTTGCACAGTCCCTTTAGTATACTTTTGCACAGTTCATTGTTTTATTACAGTCCTTATAAGGCATTCAGAAGCCTTGCAGGGCAACACTGCATCTTGAGCCCTGGTATTCCTTGGAGGTCTCCCTTCCAATTACTTGCCAGGGTTGGCCCTGTTTAGCTTCTGAGGTATGATGAGACTGGTCTTGCCTGGGCTATCCAGGTCAGGGTGCATACCCCACCTTTCTTGATACAGACTGGGGTCACAAGGAAGAGGGGGATGGCAGTGAGTAAAGCTGAGAGTTTGGATGGAAATGTAATTGTTGTGTTTGGATAATTATAATAACTTGTTCTAAAACTCTGAAAAAGTTATAAATAAAGGTAAAACAAATTATTGTACCTTCCCTCAATTTTTGCACAATAAATAAATATGTTCAGTCTTATTGAACTCAGTTAATATGCTTTGTCTTACTGAACTCAGTGAAAGTTAAGCACTTAAGGCTGCTTCAACATGACCAACAGTGCCGTTCTAAATGGAATTACACCTTTCTAAGTACCTTGAAGTCAAAAGACATCTTCTGTTTAGGATGGCACGGTGAGGCTTATTTCTAATATGGCAGGGGTGTTGAACTCATTTGTTATGAGGGCCAGATTTGACATAAATGAGACCTTGTTGGTCCAGGCCATGTGTGTCATAAAATGTAATGCCAGGAAATGGAGATATAAAATTTATAAAGGACACAAAATTTATAAAAGGCAAACACAATTAAAGATTTGTTTCTTACTTTAAATCAAACATGTTTAAAGCACTAGCACTTTTGCAACATTTTTTTTTATTTAACAGTCTTTGATAACTGACACCTCTTGCTCTGAATTATTGCATCAAAATGTCCGTGCTGGAGCAATCTTGAGTATGTTGTTCAGTTGTGTATCTGTAAGCTGCAAACCTACTTTTGATTTATTGACATTCGTTACAGAAATCTCATGCTCAGAATTCTGAGCCTAGGACCCATGAGAAAACATGAAATGGCTGGGCATTGCGAGCTTTTGTACATAAATTGCTTCATGTCCTGGTCAAGAACACGAGAAGGAATCATGACACAGACTGAGGGCTATGTGTTTGTCTGCAAAACTATAGTCTTTTCCAGAGAAATAACTACAACTCCTATGAGGCAGTGCAAGAACAGAGACAGCAATACATAGTATCAGCCTATATGAGAAGTCTAGATGCAAAATCCCCAGTCTACAAAGGAAATATGCTGCGTGAATTTGGTCTGGAGAACACATACACTCGGCCTAATCCACCTCACTGGCTTGTTGTTATTCCTCATCTAAATAGTTCACATTGCTTTCCTACTGAGAAAGACTGGATCATGAGGACATGAACACAGTGAAGCAGGAGGGAACCCAGTTGCACCCAGGAGAACCCTGGCATAATGAGCCCAACAAAACACACAATGTTGCAAGGCACACAAAAGCTCATACCTTGAATAAAACTTTGTTGGTCTTAAAGGTGCTTTGTATTTCTCCCCTGCAACTGAGGCAGCTGAGCAAAGCAAAGCAGGAGGAAGGGGAGGAGGTTCAGGCAATGGAGAGGAAGAAAGGCTTGCCTTTGTCTCCTGTGTGATTGAGGCAGCCTGGCCAGGAAGCAAGGTCTGGCTCATTCCCTCCCTCCCCCTGGGAGGAGGAGACGGAGGAGCCTCAGCCAGTCCAGGGAACAGAAGCTTGCCTATCTATCTCTCCTGTGTGACTGAGAGAGTCTGGTAAAACATGCTGTGATGCAGCAGCAGTAGCAGAACTGGAGAAAGAAGCAGGAGACAGCCAGTTCCTTGCAGTCGGGATAGGAGCCCTCCAAGGGCCTGATCTGGGCTGCAAGTTGCATGTTTGACACCCCTGTGATAAGGGCTGCCAGGACCCTAACATGCATGTGCACATGCCAGCTACCTAGACCAACCCCAAGTCATATGACTGTCTTGGGGTCATGGACCCTCAGGGTGATCAGGAACCCAGAATTCTGGCCCCATCTCCCCATCTATCTAAGTAAACCTGGTGCTGTAAACAGATTAGCTTACATCCAAGCTCACAGAAGATGTTCTGCCAGCAAAGGAAATCAAGTAAGGGATGATACAAAAGTTCGGTCAAGTCCAGGAATGTGAGAAGGATCATGAAAATATTTTTATAGGGTTGAACTCAGACTAACTCTTGGCAAGCCAATGTCTCTGTCTATTTTAGTGTCTATGAACTGTCAAACACATAGATGTCAAATAAGAACAGCTATTTCTCAGCTCAGAAGCTTTTATTGAGTACAACAAACCTTTATTAATGAATGAAAACTCAAAGAGAAAAGTTCATATTTACAGGTGAGATTGTGCAGGTGTTTTATGAAAGCTGGGTATAGCTGAAAGTTAGGGACATGCTCCTCGGCCCATTTAAAATTAGAACTCAGCCCCAGAAAATGTGAGCCACATTTTTGCACATTTCAATGTGATATATTTTCTGCTTTGTAAGAACATTTCATAACATATTTCTAGAACTCTGTGAACAAGGCATAGCTTAAATTGCACATATAACTGAATGATATCTCTTTTTGTGCACATAAGATCAAATCAAGGCTGTGGCACTGGAGATCCATACTCTTGCCCTGCATTTTTCCCCCCTGATATAAATTCCTCCTTCCCAACTACTTGCTCTTCTGGGGATGGGACAAGACAGACAGATTCAGAGAACCATTTAAAATGGGGAAACAGCCCTGGAAAAATGTGAGCTACTTTTTTGTCCCTTTCATGCTGTTGTGAGCCTATTCTAGAGGATGTTAGAGACATAAAAACATAAGAGAAGCCAATGTTGGATCAGGCCAATGACCCATCCAGTTCAACATTCTGTCACACAGTGACCAAAATACCAGGAGGTCCAGCACTGGGGCCAGGACACTGCAGCACACATCAGAGTTGCTTACAGGCTTCAGTTAAGCCTAGGGAATGGAGTGTCCTTTATCTTGGGATATGCACAGCCTTTTTTTTTTTCTTTCTCATTGGGGTTTCTCCCTCTTCCCCTAAATTGAATTTACCAGCCCCAGAAAAGAAGAGGAGAAACTATTGCTGCCTTCCCTTCTTGTCTACAACAAGGTTAATGTCAGAGGGTGGAAGTGTCAGGTAGCCCTGCCGTAAGATGGATGTAAGGGAAGGAGGGAGGGATGTACTGGCATTTCTCACTTTATGGAATGTGGGGAGTGCATCAGGTTGTCTGGGAGACCTAGATTTAGTGTGGCTGTGGAGACTGTTATCTCACACGATGGCCTTGGGTTTCAGGCACTGTCTTGCTTTTCTTTTCCCGCCTGAGATATTCTGGCCGACAGTAAATAATGTCTGCAACAGCTTTTGCCACGTGCGCGCTTAGTAGCCATTGGAGGGTAAGTGTGTGTGGGGGGGCGTATTCAAACCCAGTATAACTTGGGGCATCACGGGATCCTCAGTATCACTGACAAAGCTTCACTAATGTATCTCTGAGAATTGCTTTCAATAAACGCTATCTTCTTTATGAAGCCTGGTGTTTGACTGACTTTCTGGAGAACTTGACAGATTGTCAGTGATCCTCTGTTGGGGACGAACCCTCCACTACACCTCTCTCAACATGAGATGAGTGATGAGGAAGAAGTCCCGATCCCAGTGACCTCGGCTGAGGACGAGGTCCCCACTTCCATGGCACCAGTTACAATGGTGCCAACCTCCGGAGAGAACCCGGTGACTACAGCCCCTGCGACATGGGGACTGGAGTATGACCTCAGGGGGTTCTACAGCGACCTGTATGGGGGAGCGTACGCAGGCGTGAATACCTGGCCCTGGAAGAGATGAGACTAGGCCAAGCCGCTAGCAGAGACACATGAGACGTGGTTTCTCACCCCCCAGGCATCGGTCCAAGAGGGCCGGTTCGAAAGATCGATCTACCGGCTGAGCACGGCGGAGGGTGAAGAAACTCGTCTGGGCCCGAGGGAATCTGAGGGTGCTGTGGGAAGCTGGAGATGGAGCGGGGACTGGAGTCAAGACCGCCTGCTACAGCTAATTGACGAGTCCCTGCAACGGATCCCAAAAATGATATCCGATGGGATCCGCAAAGAAATGTACAGGAGACAGTTGTTGGTTCCCCCTGGGGATAGTGGGCAACCCTCCCCCAGGGAGTCCCCGTGCTCCCACCCAGGCAGCCACCTGGGGGTGTGCCGGGGCAACCCGGGGCACCTCCGGACCAACCAGTGGGGCCCCGGTGGGGCCACCAGCACTGGGATGACCGGGAGGGCCGTGGTGATGGGGCAGGATGCTGCCCAACCTGGCAGAACTGCTGGATGCCACTTTTGATGGGACCTCGGAGAAGTTTTCATTCTTCCTGGTAAGAGCCGAGAAATTTGTGGAGAACTGGGGCCACTTATTCCCGAATGAGGAGCATATAGTAGATGCCATCGCATCCCACCTCAGAGACGCAGCGGCGGATTGGTATGTGGCTCTGCACCAAGAAGATGGGAGAGAGCTACGGGAGGTCGATGCATTCATGTGGGCGATGAAAGACCACTTTGAGGATGTCAATGCGAGTCAGAAGGCCCGGGCATTCCTCCGCACCTTCTGCCAAGGGAAGAAATCGGTGAGAGAATACACCGAGGAGTTCCGACGGCAAACCGCCAAGATCCGGGGCTGACCGGATGGGGTCCTAGCCAAGCACTACCAGTTGGGGCTGAACTCGGAGATCCGCGGAATGGTCATGAGGGGCCATGATCCACACTCCCTCTTAGGATGGATGAAGGCAGCTGCGGACACCGAGACTCACCTATGCACTATCTGCTTGGACAATGAGGTCGCATTGGGGAAAGTCGCCCAGCCAAGCAGTGCTGCAGGAAAAGCGAAACCACCAGCCACCCCACCGTGGCAAAAAGACGGGACCCGAGAGCAGCGGATGAAGCAAGGTCTCTGCCTCAAATGCGGAGAATCCAGCCATTTTGCAGCGGCGTGCCCAGGGGGGACCCCCTCCCCAGGCCTCCTTAAGGGAGGAAAGAAGAAGTTCAACACTTCGACCCCCAAACCCACAGCTAGACCGAAAGGGGCAAGGGCTTTGCAGGCAACCCCACTGGGAGATGAGTCGGAGACATGAGAGGAGGAGCCGGCACCAGCGGCGGGAAATGGGAAGGACCTGCTGTAAACAGCACTGAACAGCAGGTTCCAGACTCCCAGGCGCACAAACCGGTGAGCAATTCCCCCTCCCTTTTCTTCATGACTGTGACTTTGATAGACCCTGAGCTCCACACACACGTACGAGTGCGCGCTTTAGTAGACTCAGGCTGTGGCCGGGACATTATAAACCCCTCGTTGGTAATGGGATTAGGGACAAAAGTCATTAAGTTGACTAAACCATTGATTTTTACGCAAATGGACGGGTCCACAATGAAGGAGCCGTGTAAGTATGAAACGGTTCCTTTACGGATGGGTTTGGGGCAGCACTGGGAGACACGGCCTTTCGTAGTCACCCCTGCCGCGAAGTTCCAACTAGTGCTCGGCAGTCCCTGGTTCTACAACCACGACCTGCACATCCTGTGGGAGGAGGGAATGGTAAACTTCATCTCCCCTCGTTGTAAGACTCACATTTGGAACAACAATTGGGGAAGCCCACCTCTGGAACCGTTGGGGGTGCCGGTGGGGCTGGCTGTGGTCGAGCTCCAAAGCATTCCCCAGGAGTATTGGGACTTAACAGCGGTGTTCAAGGAAGGGGAGGTGGATGAGCTGCCTCCCCATAGAAATTCAGACTGTGCCATTGAACTCCTGCCCAACCAAAAATTGCCTAAGGGAAAGCTATATTCTATGAGTCCCATGGAAAAAGTGGAATTGCGGAAATTCATAAACAAAAACCTAGCCCGGCGTTTTATTTGTCCAGCATCCTCCCTGCATGGCCCCCGTGCTCTTCTGGAAAAAGAAAGATGGGGGTCTCAGACTTTTCACAGACTACGGGGGGCTTAATGCAGTATCAGCAACCAATGCGTACCCGCTACCACTGATCAAAGACTTGCTGGCAGCAGTAGTGGGGGGAAAATATTTTCTAAACTGGATCTGAGGGACGTGTACTTCCGAGTGCACATCAGGGAGGGGGACGAGTACAAAACCGCTTTCAATACCCCTCTCAGCCAGTTTGAATACCTGGTAATGCCGTTCAGATTACAAGGGGCACCTGGTGTCTTCATGAACTTGATAAATGAAGTGTTACACAAGCATTTATTCAAGGGGGTGCTTGTTTACCTTGATGATATCTTGCTGTATTCTCCTGATAAGGATTCACATGTTAAGTTGGTGCAGGAGGTCATCCAAACGTTGCACAAGCACAAACTGTTCGCTAAACTGTCTAAATGCAAGTTCCACCAATCAGAGATCTCGTTCCTCGGCTACCGCATTTCGCAACGGGGAATTGAGATGGACCCAGCCAAGGTCCAAGAGGTGGTGGGGTGGGAGGCTCCCAAAACATGCAGACAATTATAAGCATTCCTCGGGTTCGCCAATTTCTACAGATCATTCTTAGCAAATTTTGCCCAGGTGGCCCTTCCTCTCACTGATCTCTTAAAGACTAAAGGGAAGGGCTCTGACAGCATGAGACTGGGGGTAAAACTAGAGTGGACCCCCGACTGCCAAACTGCTTTCGAACGGCTGAAAACTCTATTCACTTCCGAACCTGTATTGGCCAACCCCAACGAATTGAAAAAATTCATAGTGCAAGTCGACGCGTCGGATGTTGCTATGGAGGGGAGGGCGATTTTGCAAGAAGGTGATGATGGTAAACTCCACCCCTTGGCTTATGTGTCCAAAAAGTTTAATGACACTGAAAGGAACTGGGCTGTGTGGGATAAGGAAGCAGGATTGATAAAATTAGCGCTCTCTACCTGGCGCCATTGGTTGGAGGGGGCCAGGGGGCCATTTGAGGTGTGGACTGATCATAAAAACCTTGAACTGTTGCGTACTCCAAGGAATTTGAATGCTAAGCAACTTCTCAGGGCAGATTTTTTTTTCTAAGTTTAACTTTACGTTACACCACTTCCGGGGAAAGGCGAACTCCCTCACTGACGCACTGTCCCGCCTACCTCAGCACGACAGTAAAAGGGAGGAGGTTCGTGACTCGATGTTCATGCCCTCTCAGTTGGGGTGTGTGGTAGTAACATGTAGCCAAGCCAAATCCCCGCCCGCCACTCCCCTTCCCTCCTGGGAGGAGAAGTTCGCCTCTGCCTTCTCTGACACTGATCGCCAAGTGTTGAATAAAGAAGGGGGGGTGTTGCAAGACCCAGGGGGGACCTGGAGGAAGGGAGACAAGTTATACATCCCACTCGTACTAAGGGGGAAGTGTTGGGTTGGGTCCACGGTTCCAAATTAGCGGGACACACTGGATTTGTGAAATCTTTGCAATTGCTTCAGAGGCAGTTTTGGTGGCCGGGAATGAGAAAGTATTTATCGTCATTTGTGCAAACGTGCCAGACTTGCCTCATGAGTAAACACTGGCCAGGGAAACCTCCGGGACTGTTGCAACCCCTACCAACCCCCACCCAGCTGTGGGAGGTCATTTCCATGGACTTCATCACTGATTTACCGCCGAGTGGAGGAAAAACGGCAATCTGGGTGGTTGTAGACTTGTTTTCTAAACAGGCGCACTTCATCCCTTTTAATTCGATCCCATCGGCCAGGAAGCTGGCTAAGGCGTTCCTGCAGCACGTCGTAAGACTTCATACGCTGCCGTCAAAGGTCATATCTGATAAGGGGTCACAATTTGTTTCTACGTTTTGGTGTGAATTGATGGCATTGCTTGGGGTGGAGAGGGGGGTCAGCAGTGCATATCACCCGGAAGCGGACAGGCAGACGGAGAGAGTCAATCAAACCCTGGAACAATATTTGCGGTGCTTTACTAATTTCCAACAGGACGATTGGGAGTCTTTGTTACCTCTAGCAGAATTCTGCTATAATAACACGTGTCACTCCTCTACGGGAATCTCACCTTTCATGGCGGTACATGGCTATGAAACCCCTCCTCTCCCTTTCCTCTTACAACCAACACTGCTGTCGGGAGAGATTGGAGACTGGTGTAAACAGCTGCATGCTGCCTGGCCTCTCCTTGCTCGTACCTTGGAGGATGCCAAGGCTGTGTACAAAGTGCAGGGTGACAAAAAGCAAGACAACGGTTGGGAGCCCAAACCAGGAGACTTTGTTTATGTTTCCACCCAGAATATCAAGGGATTGCAACCCAGCCGCAAATTGGGGTGGAAATATGTTGGGCCATATGAAATCAAAAGGGTGCTCAACTCTGTGACAGTTGAACTTATTTTGCCTAAATCTTTGAATTCTATTCATCCTGTGTTTCACCTCAGAGTATTGTGCCCGGCGCCTGGGAGGATCCAATGGCGGCCGCAACGCCCAACGCCGCCCCTCCTCATGGTTGGGAGGGAAACCCCACTTCGAAGTGGCTGAAATCCTGGACTCCAAGCTGTCTCGCAACCGCTTATATTATCTTATTGAGTGGGTTGATTTTGGGCCAGAACACAGAGAGTAGGTTCAAGCTGATCATGTGAATGCCCCTCGATTGATTCGCAGGTTTCACAAGCTCTACCCTCACAAGCCCAGGGAGGGGTCAGCTATCGGAGGGGCAGAATGTCAGGTAGCCCTGCCATAAGATGGATGTAAGGGAAGGAGGGAGGGATGGACTGGCATTTCTCACTTTATGGAATGTGGGGAGTGCATCAAGTTGTCTGGGAGACCTAGATTTAGTGTGGCTATGGAGACCGTTATCTCACACGATGGCCTTGGGTTTCAGGCACTGTCTTGCTTTTCTTTTCCCGCCTGAGATATTCTGGCTGACAGTAAATAATGTCTGCAACTGCTTTTGCCGCACATGTGCTTAGTAGCCATTGGAGGGTAGGTGGGGGGGGCATATTCAAACCCAGTATAACTTGGGGCGTCACAGGATCCTCAGTATCACTGACAAAGCTTTGCTAATGTATCTCTGAGAATTGCTTTCAATAAACGCTATCTTCTTTATGAAGCCTGGTGTTTGACTGACTTTCTGGAGAACTTGACAGGAGGGAGAGAAAAAGGCTGTTTGAGGAGAATTGCATTTGTTTATAGAGCTATGCCCACAGATGCACTGCTTTTTCAGATACAACTTTTCTTTTGGTAGACAAACTAGTCAAACCCCAGGCCCTTCAGTGGAGGTGGAGTCCCCCGCTGCCAAGCCCTGCAGCCAGCAACCAATCAGCTGGCCAATGGGGGGACTTACCTGGAGAAAGAGGAAGGCCTAGGTCATGTTGCTGGCATTACACAGGAAGTGATGTCATCATGCCAGTGATGTCTGGGTGACACTCTGGTATTTGGGCAAAAGCTCTATGGTAAAAATGGCTTCTACCATAGAATTTTTGCCCAAATACCACAGTGACATCATGATGTCACTTCCTGTACAACAGCAGTGACATGGCCTGGGTTTTCCTCTTTCTGCTGGCAAATCCTTCCTATCCCTTGCCAGTTGCCAGGAGGGACCTGGCAACCCTATGACCAAGGGCTGGACTAACCAAACAGTTGGTCTGAACCAGCAAGGCAATTCTCATGTTCTTATACCTTCTGTAGTACACAACACCCTCCATTGTGTAAAGATGGCATCAATCGTTCTAATCTCCATTTCAGCCTCTGTTAGGGTTGCCAGCCTCCAGGTGGGGTATGGAGATCTCCCGCTTTTACAGCTGATCTCCAGCTGACAAGAGATTAGCTCCCCTGAAGAAAATGGCTGCTTTAAAGGGTGGGCCCTATGGCATTGTACCATGCTGAGGTCCCTCTCCTCCCCAAACCCCGCTGTCTCCTGGATCCACCCCCAAAGTCTTCAGGTGTTTTCCAACCCAGACCTGGCCACCCTAGCCTCCATTTTCAGTATCAAAGCATGAGGTTCTATGACTCTTTGGCACGTTAGGGAAGCAGTTAACATGCTGGCTTAGTACAAATCCATCTAGTTCAGCATGCTGTTTTCAACAACAACCAGCCAGATGCCTCTGGAAAATGTACAAACAGGCCACGAAAGCAGCAGATCTCCCAGCAAGCATTTGGCACTGAGAGGCACTCTGAACGTGGATACATCCAGTTATTGTGGTTAATCATCTCAGATATGATCATCCTTCATGAAAGTTTTATAAAATGACACAAAGAAGATCCGAGCCTGAAACTTCCCAGTATTTTAAAAATGCTGATAGAAGCTACGTAAGGGCCCAAGTCAGATCATGATTGCATCGGGGGCAAGAAGTGCTGGGAGGATTCAACCATGCTAATGGCTATAACAACAGGGGTGTCAAACTTATTTCTTACAAGGGCCAGAACGCAGATAAATGGGACTTTGTGGGGCCAGGCCATGCAAGTCATAAAATGTAATGCCAGGTAGCAGAGATATAAAATTTATAAAAGATACACACAATTAAAGATATTATTTTTTATTTACAATACAAATATGCTTAAAAATCTTGTGATATTTTGTTTATTTAACAGTCTTTGATAACTGACAGCTCCCAAACCTCCCCCTCTCACAAAAGATGCCTGCCTAAAATGGAAAGGTGAGGGATAATGGGATTTGGCAATGCAATTTTTAAAATAAAACATTAAGAAAAAGCACAAGGATCACAGCAGAAACTAAAAATATAAAATGGTCTTAGCTTAGGAACATAAAATGACTGGGCATTACAAGCTTCTTCCCTCCCCTTCAGGTCTACTCAGAGTGGCAGTAGGTCTCCAGTGTAATGTTCCCCTTTGGCTGTGGGTTTTGAGGTTAGAGTACTCACTCAGGCACCTGTTCTCATGTTCATTCAGCAGAAACAAGCTGGCTCAAAACATGAACCCTGTATTTGCAAGGAAACAACTTGCAAGCAGCAGCTTCATACAAACTATACAAACACTGGAAAGTGAAACTACTTGAGCTCCGCTCCATTAAAATACATTATAGCACAGACAAAGTTGCAAAGAAAATGTGGAATGGGTTTCCCATTAAAGTCTCTGGGCCCAGACAGACTACTCTAGGGTTGCCAAGTCCTACCTTGGCTGCAGCGGGGGGAGTCCCGGGCCTCTCCTGGAGTTCCTCGGCGTGCTGCGATGATGTTACCCAGAAGAGATGTCATCGCATTGGATACGTCTCCAGGATCCCAGCACTTTGGGGGTGGGGTTCCCCCCGGTGGCCCAATCCGGCAGTTAATGGATCCATCGAGTGGGAGTTTCCCCCCTGGGGACCTGGCAACCCTAGACTACTCTAGGACTGGAATGACAGCCACCATAGTGAAATGACAGTCCCTGGGAGCAGCAGAAGTATTTTGGGATTGGAATGAGGGCCACCAGAGTGGAATTCCATTCCCAGAATGCTGTTGCTACACCCAGGGGCTGTCATTCCACTCCCAGAACACAGATTCTGTTGCTAGGGACCATCATTCTCCTCTGGAGGCTGTCATTCCAGTCCCAGAGCACTGTTTCTATTGCTAAAAACAGGCCCAGAGTAGCCTATCTGGGTGCAGAGATCTTAATGGAAAAATCCATTTCGTATTTTCTTTGTAACTTTACAAGCCTAGAAGAGCTTCCTGCCAAAGCAGACAAAGACAAGAAGGAGGGAGCTGGGAACTTCAGCAGCCTCAAGCTTCAAAGGGTGAGGACAGGAGGGGGAGGGTGGGAAGAAAAGAACCCTGGGTCTGATTAAAGCCATGGACAGGCCACTTCTGGCCCATGGGCCTTAAGTTTAACACCCCTGTCTTATGGTAATAAATTCCATGCTGAACAATAAAGCTGCCCTTGTCAGACCCTTGTCCAACCAGGTGAGTTAGGGTTGCCAGGTCCCTTTGTTGTAACAATGGGGAGGATTTGGAGGGCATTCCAGGGTTGGGAGGGGACATCGCACAATGTGCGACATCAGCATGTCTGCGATGTCAGAGGTGATGTTCTGCTTTTGGGGCAAAACACTATGGTAAAAATGGCCTCAAACCATAGAGTTTTGCTCAAAAAGCAGAGTGTCACCCCCCCAACATCACTGGCACACTGATGTCACCTAGGACATCAGCACGTCACGCACAGCATTGAGGTGGTGGGAATTTCCTCCTGCTGACCAGCTGGAATGGTATCCCTAAGGTCAATACTGTCTACTCAGACCGGCAGCAGCTCTCCGGGATCTTTCACATCACCTATTGCCAGGTACCCTTAACTGAAGATGCCAGAGATTGAACCTGGGATCTTCTGCATGCCAAGCAGATGCTCTGCCACTGAGCCACAGTGTCCCTAATTAATTATGGGTTTGCTAAACTAGTAAAACTCCACTCCTTATTTAAGTAATCTCCATTCTTCAATCAATAATATTTCATGGCAGAGAATTCTATATCTTGATGACAAAAATGTAGTAATGATTATGACTGCTAGTGTAGAGAGAGTGGTATTTTTATTAATCTGTTTTGAAAAGCAGGGAGGATAGCGGGTATCAACGTGGCAAATGGGTTCAATGTGGCCAAATGCAAAATGATGCACATTGGAGCCAAAAATCCTAACTATAAATACATGTTGATGGGGTCCGAACTGGCAGAGACTGACCAAGAGAGAGATCTTGGAGTCGTAGTAGGTAACTCACTGAAAATGTTGAGACAGTGTGCAACTGCAATAAAAAAGGCCAATGCTATGCTGGGGATTATTAGGAAGGGAATTGAAAACAAATCAGCCAGTATCATAATGCCCCTGTATAAATCAATGGTGTGATCTCATTTGGAATACTGTGTACAGTTCTGGTCACCACACCTCAAAAAGGATATTATAGCATTGGGAAAAGTGCAGAAAAGGGCAACTAGAATGATAAAAGGGGGTTGGGACATTTTTCCTATGAAGAAAGGTTAAAGCACTTGGGGCCCTTTAGCTTGGAGAAATGAAGGCTGGGGGGTGACATGATCGAGGTTTAGAAGATTATGCATGGGATAGAGCAGGTAGAGAAAGAAGTACTTTTCTCCCTTTCTCACATACAAGAACTGATGGGTACTCAATGAAATTGCTGAGCAGTCGGGTTAGAATAGATAAAAGGAAGTACTTCTTCACCCAAAGAGTGATTAACACATAGAATTCACTGTCACGGGAGGTGGTGGCGGCTACAAGCATGGACGGCTTCAAGAGAGAATTAGATAAGCATATGGAACAGAGATCCATCAGTGGCTATTAGCCACAAGGTATAGATAGGAACTCTGGGGCAAGTGATGCTCTGTATTCTTGGTGCTTGGGGGTGGGGGGCAACAGTGGGAGAGCTTCTATTGTTCTGGCCCCACTGATGGACCTCCTGATGGCACCTGGTATTTTTGGCCACTGTGTGATGGAGTGTTGGACTGGATGGGCCATTGGCCTGATCCAACACTGGCTTCTCTTATGTTCTTATGAACATCTTTGGATTTATTAGTCCCACTAAGAGGGAAACAGTTTAGCCTAATCTGTGCTGTTGCAGTCCCATTCATCTACCTACTGCCACTGGATAGGGATCAGGATGAACAAAAACCAATCTGTCAATAAACAAAGAAATTAAGAGATGAGGAAAAGTCATCAAACATTTTATTCCAGAAATATGATCAGTGTGTTTGGATGAAAAATGAGTTATGTACTATTTCTACCATGAATTATGGCAGAAATAAGCAAGTCATAGTTTTAAGTAGTTTCCAGGCTGAGGACAATATTGCATTGTGCACACATATTCAGTGTAAAAAGGCTGGCAATTAGCACACATTTAAAACATTCTCCGCAAGATTTTCAAGACCGCTAGCTTTTCTGAGTCTTGCTAAAAGCATCTTTGCCTATAAAGCTTATAAGAACTGCTTGGTACCGGTCTGAGGCTTTATTTTTAGCATCTTGCACCTGAACTTAGATGTTTAGAGGGAGAATTGTGACATGAGACAAGCTTGTGCAGCAATGACGTCAATGGTCCTGGAACACTCGCACAAGATTGATTTGAGCTCCAAAAGAAGACTGGAGGAAACATTTTCCCCCCAACTTTGAGTAGGTCAATTCACTGTTTTCAGCAGAACTATGAACACTGGTCACTTTAGAGACTCATGTAAAAAGCTTTTCAGTGCAGTCTTATAAAGGGTACAATCTTAAGATTGTACTGGCACTTACAGAAGGCACTGGGAATCTTGGGAGTTCTTCCACCAAAGGACCTGAGAGTTACAGCTCATCTCAGAGCAAGAAGTTTCCAATAGGGCGCCCCATATTGCCAGAGATGAAAATGGGGAAGGAGGGCATTTTCCAGGGATAGTGGTAGGCAGGGTAAGAACATAAGAAGAGTCCCACTGGATCAGACCAGTGGTCCATCTAGTCCAGCATCCTGTCTCATACAGCAGCCAACCAGTTCCTCTGGAAGGCCAACAGCAGAGCATAGAGGCCGAGACCTTTCCCTAATGTTGCCTCCTGGCATTGGAATACAAAGGCTGCCTGCCTCTGAAGGTAGAAGTTCCCCTCAGCCACCATTGCTAGTAGCCACTGATAGACCTACCCTATCTAATCCCCTTTTAAAGGTCTCTGTTCTTGTGGCCATCACTCTATCCCCTGGCAATGAATTCTACATTTTAAGCACTCGCTGTGTAAATAAATATTTCCTTTTGTCTGTCCAGAAACTACTGCCCATCAGCTTTATTGGAAACCCTCAAGATCTAGTATTTTGGGAGATGGAGAAAAATTTCTTTGTTAACTCTCTCCACCCCGTGCATAATTTTATAAACTTCTATCACGTCCCCCCTTAGTCGTCTCTTTTCTAAACTGAAAAACCCCAGACTCTCCAGCTTTTCTTCATAAGGAAGGTGCTCCAGTCCCCTAATCATCTTGGTTGCCCTCTTCTGTACTTTTTCCAGTTCTGTGATGTCCTTTTTGAGATAACAGTGACCAGAATTGTCCACACATTTATATTCTGCTCTTTCCCATGGCATCAGGTTGAACATAAGAATGTAACAGAAGACATGTTGGATCAGGCCAATAGCCCAACCAGTCCAACACTCTGTTTCACACAGTGGCCAAAACCCAGGTGCCATCAGGAGGTCCATCAGTGGGGCCAGAACTCCAGAAGCCCTCCCACTGTTGCCCCCCACAAGCACCAAGAATACAGAGTATCACTGCCACAGACATAGCATTCCATCTATACCTTGTGGCTAATAGCCACTGATGGATCTCTGCTCCATATGTTTAGACAATCCCCGCTTGAAGCTAGGGATGCCAGAACGCCTTGTTGGGGGTGGGGGTCTCCTGCTTTCAGCTCCCACCTCTCTACTGCCAGCTAGCTTGATGGGGGGGGGAATTACCTGCCCAAAAGGAGGAAAGTTGGAAATTAATGTGACATGCCTACGTGACCCAGAAGTGCTGTAGACACATCGGAGACATCAGGGGGCGACACTCTGGATTTTGAGCAAAACTTTATTTTAGAATCTAATTCTACCATAGAGTTTTGCCCAAAAATCAGAGCACCCCCATCATGCCCACACTACTTCCAGGTCATGTAGGCATGTTGCATTAATTTCCGGTGTTCCTCACTGCTCCCGAGAAGTGTGTCCCCCATACCCTGCTGCCTGGCCCGAGGGACTTGGCAGCCTGACTTGAAGCTGTCTCTGCTTGCAGCTGCCACCACTTCCTGCAGCAGTAAATTCCACATGTTAATTACTCTTTGAGTGAAGAAGCACAACCTTTTATCTGTTCTAAACCTACTGCTCATTAATTTCATTGAGTGCCCACAGGTTCTTGTATTGTGAGAAAGGGAGGGAAATACTTCTTTTCTACCTTCTTTATCCTACACTTAATTTTGTAAACCTCTATCATGTTACCCCTCAGTTGTTTTTTCTCCAAGCTAGAAAGCCCTAACCTCTTTAACCTTTCTTCGTAAGGAAGGTGTTCCAACCCCTTAATCATTTGAGTTGCCCTTTTTTGCACCTTTGCAATGCTATAATAACTTTTTTGAGGTGTGGTAACCAAAACTGTACACAGTATTCCAAATGAGGCCACACCATAGATTTATACAGGGGCATTATGATACTGGCTGATTTGTTTTCAATCCCCTTCCTAATAATCCCCAGCATAGTGTTGACCTTTTTTAGTGCAGTCACACACTGAGTTGACATCTTCAATAAATTATCTACCATGACTCCAAGATCTCTCCTAGTCAATTACAGGCATTTCGGACCCCGTCAATATATATTTATAGTTAGAAATTTTTTCTCCAATATGCATTAGTTTGCACTGGCCCACGTTGAACCTCATTTTCCTTTCTGATGCCCACTTGTCCAGCCTCAACAGATCCCTCTGGAGCTCCTCACAATTCTCTCTGGTTCTTAGCCCCCTGAACTATTTAGTATCATCTTCAAACTTAGCCACTTCACTGCTTACTCCCAACTCCAAATCATTAATGAACAAGTTAAAAAGCACCAGACCTAGTACTGTGCCCTGCAGTATCCCACTGCTTATCACCTTCCACTGTGAAAACTGCCCATTTATACTCAGTCTCTGTTTCCTATTAATTTACCAGTTTTTAATCCACAAGAGGACTTGTCCTCTTATCTCATGACTGCTGAGTGTCACGGGGTGGGGTGCCAGTCAAAGGGAGTCCAGAACAGGTCAAGGTTAGGAGCCAAGAAGACAGTAGAAAGGCCAAAGCCAAGCCGGGGTCAGGGGCCAGAAACAAAAAGCCAAGTCCAAAGCCAGGAGGTCAGAAAGTCTAGGTGCAAGAGCTAAGCCAAAGTAGATGCAAGCAGCATGAAGCTGACTTGTTGCTTCCACAAAGAGTACTACTCAGAGTGTGGAGTTAAATGCTGCTACCAATTAGCCAGCTGCACAATTGCCCAGGCTCCTGTTAGAACTCTGGGCTGGCCTCTTGTTGCTTGGTTGCTAAGTTTTGCTGCAGTCGCTCCCTTAAAAGAGTCACAAGTGGGGGTGAGTCAGGAGGACTTTCAGCTTGCAGTTCTTCCCCCTTATCTGGGCCAGACATGAAGACTGCTGTTACAGGCAACTGCCAGCTATCCTCCTCTGCTGCTTCAGAGGGGCCAGCTGCAGTTTCTGCAAGCTCTGGCAGCTCTTCCTCATCCACGCCCATGACACTGAGTTTACTTAGGAGCCTTGGATGAGGAACTTTATCAAAGGCTTTCTGGAACTCTAGGAAACAACATCTCCTGGGTCACCCTTGTCCACATGTTTGTTCATCCCCTCAAAGAACTCTAAAAGGTTACTGAGACAAAATCTTCCCTACAAAATCCATGCTGATTCTTCCTCCGTAGCTTTTGTTCATCAATGGGACTACTAAATCTATCTTTAATAATGGATTCTACCCACTTACCCAGTATTGACGTTAGACTGACTGGCCTGTAATTTCCTGGATCTCCTTTGGAACTTTTTTTAAAGATGGGGGTTACATTAGCTACCTTCTCAGGAATGGAGGCAGATTTTAGTGGTAATTGCCTATTTTTGTCAGGAAATCCACAAGTTCACATTTGAGTTCTTTCAGAACTCTTGGATGTATGCCATCTGGGCCTGCACCTCCCATCTTCCACAGTGAAGACAGTGGCAAAAACTGCATTCAGTTTCTCTGACATTTCCCTATCATCCTTTAGTAATCTTTTCACCCCTTGGTCATCCAATGGCTCTACTGCTTCCCTGGCTGGTATTCTGCTTCTAATGTATTTGAAGAAATTTTTACTGTTGGTCTTTACATTTTTTTGCAATAAGTTCCTCATAGTGCCTTTTTTGCCTCTCTGATCACCAACTTGCATTTTATTTGCCACAGCCTATGCCCCCTTTTATTTACCACACTCAGACTAGCCTTCCACCACTTAAAGGAATCCATCTTACTTTTTACTGCTTCTATTATTTTGTTTGTTAACATGCAGGCAAAAATACCTATTTGTACCTTTCCTAACCTGTAGTATACATTTAATCTGAGCTTCTCAGACTGCAGTTTTAAATAGTCTCCAAGCTTCCTGAAGGGCTTTGACCTGCCTTACCTTTCCTTTCAGTTTCTTTTTCACAAGCTCCCTCATCTGAGAGAAGTTACCCCTTCTAAAGCTAAATGTGGTTGTGTTGGTCTTTTTGGGCAACATAAATGCTATCACATTTACATCTCTCACTAGGTCTTGAGCATTACTTAGGACCAAGTCCAGGATCGCCTCCCCTTGGTAGGTTCTGTGACCATCTACTCCGTGGCACCGTCACTGAGAGTATCTATAAACCCAATCTCTTTCTCCTGAGTTGAACACATATTGACCCAATCAATGTGTGGTTACAACACATAATTAAAACATCAGACAACATTAAAACCTCCTTGACCTAATAAAACCAAATAAAGCCTGATAAAACCTAATAACATGCAAGAAAATGCCTGGCAGCTATGCTGCAAATTTGGTGCCGCTACTTCAAAAAACAGCCCCCGCCCCAAAGCCCAGATACCCCCAGATTGAGTCAGAATTATATTTTATGGGGACCAATAGTCCCCATAAGGAATAATGGAGCCAGAAAAAATTGGGTTTCCTGAATAATTTACCAAATCCAAATACTATACTATACTGGTATTAGGATTTGGTAATATCAGGAAATACCAATATTTGGGGTTCAATACACCCGAACTCAAAAAAATGGGTGTGTGTGTTGCACACCCCTAGTTGCTATGTAGAGGCAGGCAATGGCAAATTGTCTCTGTTCATCTCTTGCCTTGAAATCCCTAAAAAGTCGCCATAAATCAGCTGCAACTTGATGACAAACATACATATACATTTGACATCAGTGTTCAAAGCAGGGGGGGCTGCAGGGAAAGAAGCACTTTTCCCTATCACCATGTCTTCCTTGGCAAGCCTTTCCTTTGCCACACTACTCAGCAAAGCTCCCACCCCTGCCACATTTCTCGTATTTCCCTTGGGAAAATGACCCAAATGGTCATACGAGCCACATGTGCACTTGTGTGAGACTGGCTATATAAGCAGGCCCTGTTGTGTGATTTCTTTTTATTTAGTTATGTCACTTTACACACACACAATTATGTCAGGGAAGGATGGTTAATCCCTAATTGGGATAATTTTGCAGTTACTGCTAATAAACATTGGTAGTCAGCCTTCTGTCAAATCCCAAGAACAATACCATCATTTTGCCTCCATTCTTTAGGGTTAGTATATTAATTAACCTTCCCTCTTACAGTAACATCAGTAATGTAATGCTTTCCATTATATTATCCACAGAATTAAAGTGATGATTGGATTGATTATTTTTAGATTTCCTGGTGATTTTTTTTCTTGACTATATTTCTTCTAGCATGTTGTTTTCCTGGGAGCTGTGCTGACTTGTCAGGGGCTGTGCGCCTAATAATTGTGTTTTCCTCTTTTTTCCCATTCCAAGCTGTACCTACACTCACTGGAACAATATTTAAACTTTGTTCTTAGGAAGTCTGGGTAATCTGGAAAGTTATTAGTATTCCTCAATGTGAAGATGATTAACAATAGCTAACAATCTTCTGCAAATACATCAAGATGGGTAGTCATGTTAGTCTGTCTGTAGCAGTAGAAAATAGCAAGAGTCCAGGAGCACCTTAAAGACTAACAAAATTTGTGGCAGGGTGTCAAGGACCCTGGTTGTGTCCCCCTGGGTAATTGCTCCTGGCTCCCTCCTTGGAACCCCTGAACAACTTCCCAGACCTGTGGTTCCTTGAGGTTGGATGTACACAAGAAAACCAAACTTATTTCATTCTAATTATTTGTAAATGTTTCAGTTTTGTTCTGTCTTTACATTAGTATCTAAATTTCATATTATTATAGTTATATTTTGATATCCAGTTTTTGATATATCTGGACTGTTTTGTGCTGGTTATGAACTGTAATAAAGCGATGATGATAATGATGATGAAAACCAAACTTTGTAAAAATGTATAAAGGTTTATTAAATTTAATAATGCCAGCAGCAAAGTTCGGCAAAATGACTAAACAGGTAAATTTTTATCAACAAACACAAGTTTCAAGTCCCCCCAAATTAATTAAAGATTGTTTATTACATTATTTAAAAGAATTAACTATGCAGTACAGTCTCTTTAGTTCAGCAACAAGAATACAAAAAAGCTAACTTTTCTATCGAATACTCTGCATACCTTGGTATTAGATGGCAAATCCCTTGCAGCATAAAATTCAAGCAGTAGCATAAAAGCATTCCATATGTAGCATTCCATCATAATGAAGCATAACATATCTAAGCATACTAGCATGGGATTAGGATAACCCTTTCTGGCCTATACCCTTAATGTAGCTTTCTGCCCTATGGCATCAGGTGGTCTCTCAGGTCCAGTCAAGGATCTTCTTCTCAGGAGCCTTCCAGAGAAAGTTGCCAACTACTCCTAATTCCCCCTTCCCATCTGGTTGTACAACTGAGCACAGGTTCTCATAATTTGCCCAATTACTACATTCTTGTGTCCAGCCTTGAAAGAGATAATGATGGTGGTTGCAGGAACACTGAAATCACAAACACCTGTGAGCACAACTAGGCCTTCTAATATTCACATTAAACCCTGAGCAGAAATTAGAGTGCTTAGCCTCACACAGGGTATGAGCTCTTAGGAGTCACTGCTCACTTCTTCAGGTACCTGAAGAAGTGAGCAGTGTCTCAAGAAAGCTCATACCTTGCCACAAATTTTGTTAATCTTTAAAGTGCTACTAGACTCTTGCTCCAATCTTCTGTAAAGGAAGTCAAGTAGACCCCACCACTCCTGCCAGGCCCATCTCCCTTTTCTTTGTCAAGCACAAAAAACTTACCCATGAAAATGGTAATGTGGTATAGAGAGAGGGTCACTGGTGCAGAAAGCTTGCTCGGCCCCTCCTAACTAGAAATGAAAACCCTAATCATGGTCACACAATACAACTATTATATGCACAACCCCTGGCAACAAACAATTTGAACTGTTCCCCACTACTAGATATCACACTTGACAGAATTGCTTAGAACAGACAGCATTGCCTTTTATGCTCTTCAACGCCAGGTTCAGCCTTGCAGGAACAAATGTAGTTCAGAGAGGACAATCTTGAGTATGCTCAGAAGAGTTATTTCCTGTTGGGTAGATAGGATTGCCAGGTCTGTTTTTGTCCCCAATGGGGGACTTTGGGGGGTGTTCCTGGAGGGGACACATTGGGGACGCCTCTGCTCCAAGCCCCAACCCCAAGAGCTATCCCCGGTGGCCAATCCTCTCTCTAGAACCAGCAAGATTTAAAGAGCCCACCAATTAGGTGGAGGGCCCTTTAAATCTTGCAAGAGGGGAGGGGGTGGCTGCTACTGCGCGCCTGAACTCCAAGTGGCAATGTTGCTTGGAGATTGAGCGCACAAGGCTTGGTCCCGCCAGCTGCAAGCACTTAAAGGGGTTCCTTTACATGCTCACAGCTGGCAAGCACTGCTCACCCAATCTCTAAGCAGCAATGCTGCTTGGAATTCAAGCCTGCAGCCACCCTCTCCCTCCCCTCTCTCAAGTGAGAAGGGAGAAAGGTGGCTGTGGGTGTTTGGGTTTGGGGGCAGGGCTTCCTCATTGGCCAGGTAGCCAGCAGCGGGTTGAACCGCCAAAAAAGTGGGTAAACCCCACCAGACTGGGGGGTTGGCAACCCTATGGGTAGAACAGAATTTGGATCTGAGGAGCAAAATGTGCAACTCAGAAGTGGCCCAGGACGACCTGTCTTCCCATTGGCTATAACAGTCCCCCTTCTCAAGGGCTGGCTAATGACAAGAGTGGGAGAAAACTCTACTGCAAGCCAGACTTTAATTTGAAGGGGTCTGGGCCTCACTTGCAATGGGCAGTTTTCCATAGTAAGGGAGATCATATTTTTAACTCCTCAGCTTGAACTTTTCCCAACTACTAGGTATCAGCTTTGGGTTGCCAGGTGCCCTCAGCTTGCTGGTGGGGGGATTTGGGGGGTGTTCCAGGAGTGGGCTTGGACAACATTATGATGTCATGAGAAAGTGATGTTATCATGTTGTGATGTCACGTGGCGATGCTCTGCATTTTGGGCAAAACTCTATGGGGGTTTTTGGCCTAAAACCAGAGAGTTTTGCACAAAAAGCAGAGCATCACAGCTCGATGTCCCAACATGATGACATCACTTCGGTGTGATGTCATTACATGGGGACGTTGCCATGTGATGTCCCTGTTTGAGGGCAGGGCTTCCCCTGCTGGCTAGTGGCAAGCAGAAGCCTGAAAAATCAGGGGAACCCCCGTCAAAACTGGGGTCTGGCAACCCTATATTGGCTTGACAGAGTTGCCTAGAATTGACAGAGTTGCCTTTCATGCACTCCAACACCAGGTTTAGCCTGTGACACATACTTAGCTCGTCTGGTGTTTGATTTCTAAATGCAGTTTGTTTGATTGCTTTGCTTGCACTCATCTTATAGAAATTTATTCCACACAGAGGCCAGTTGCTGATGTCAATGATAAAATGCAATGGCCAAAAAGAAAACTGTTCTTCAGACACGTTTTGTTCTGTTCAGTTGAATTGTTCCACCAATATGGGCCATTATTTAAACAACCCTTTTGCCATCGCAGATTCAAGAGCACAGACAAGCAGCTATTCTTTTTAGCCTCTTTTACTAAACACAATCATTTGAAGTTACAGGAGCTTGAAAATTACTTTGCCTGCATAAATAATATTCCTTTCTGCACTGTCCCAAATGCAAAAAATAAATAAATAAAAATAAAATGTCAAGGTTGATTTCTTCTGCAGCTAACTGCCACTGGGAGGTTCATTTCTAGCACTGCTTTATTGAACCGTTTGGAATCTCATCATAATGTTATTTGGTATGTATGCTGCTGAATTATTTTCATACTATCACAGACCCAGCATTGGCTGCTTTTAATGAGTCTCTGGTATCTTCAACAGGTTCAGAATGCTGCAGCTAGGATTCTAACTAGACCCACTATGATGAGCACATGTAACCCATGCTGGCAACTGTACCAGCTTCCTAGTTTCCAGATCTAGTCCAAAGAGCTGGTTTTAAAGCCTCAAGGGTTGTGGGGCCAAAATACCTGAAGGATGGTCTTAAGACTGCCTGCTGATTCTCTGCTGCTGGAGTATGTTTTGTCAGGGGGAGGTGCTGAGTACAAAAGACAGAACCTTTAGAGCTGTGATCCACTAGCTATTAAATGCTCCCCCCAAGACTATCCGGCTCCTTTCTCTTTCACCTCTGAAATTGGCTGATAACTTATTTATTCTGGAGTAGCAGGTTTATGGGTTAAGGTAATGCAGAGACTAACAGGACAGAATACTACCAGGACAGAATACACTTGGGCGCCTTTCTGCATAGGAATGGGTAAAACTAGCCTAGTTGATCTGGGAGCCACTTGAAACAAATGGCTCTTCTCAATAACATAACCAGAATGGGGCACAAAGTGCTCTGGATGCAACTTGCACAGGGGCAGAAAAGAAGCATTAAAGATCAAGTAATACTGACATCTGTGCTGTGTAATGTTTGTTCTCGTGTTCAGAGACTGTAGTGAGGGCAGCAAGCCAGCTTGAGAAGTTCCACTGAAGCTTCACACTAGCCACAAGCCTGCAACCTAGCAAAATAAAGCATACTAAACAACTGAATGCTGCCAATGATGAAAGGGTGTGTGTGTGGCAGAATGGAACCAGGTGACAGGAATGGCCAGTAGAGTTTTGTTGTTGTTTGTAAATACCTCCTGGGCAGGAGCAATTTAATCTCAGCAAAGAGAACTTGGAATACCTGCATCAGTACACTTAAAGGTTCATAACCTCTCTTAACTAGCACCAGTATTGGTTCCTGGAGTCGTGAAAAGGTATATATGTCTTTGGAGCCTGCACTGGCTGCTGAAATGACTAGTTGCAGCACAGCATGCCACCATGTGTTTAATATGTGAAATGTGTATTAGACTGAAAGAAACTGGGAACTACAGAAGCAGCATCAACATGATGACTCAGCCAACAGGGCCTATCAAAAGTTTTGCCTACGTCATGAGATGTAGAACAGATAGCTAAGAGACAGAGCAGGATCATACGCCTAGAAACACTGAATGTGCCTTTCCTTCAGTGGCTGCCTCACAAAGTGCCTGTGTTTTTAGACTCTTCAAAAGTACAAAGCAAGCAGAATATTACACTATCCTATTATCCTATGGTTTTAATATATGGCAGAGAACGTTAAGAAATCTAGTAATTGAGTAATGCTAGACTTGAATGGCTGGCATTCTGAGAACATGTTCAAAACTTCAAAAACAGACATGTTTCTCTTTGGTAACACAAAGCCTTTCCTCAAGGTAGGACAACATCAAAACACTTTGTAAAATAACAAAAAAAAAAGATAAATTTTTATTCATGATGTGTGCCCATTTCCATGGGAATAAGCTGAGCCAAAAGCCCTCATTCAGGAAAAGGGCAAGAAATGTGACTCAAAATGAATCTCTCTGAATGAAGCTAACAGCAAATCACACACAGTCTATTCATGATTATCTTCCAGCAAACGACAGTTCAGCAAGTTTTAAGAGTCTCCTTTCAGTCTGTACTAGCCCTTGATTTTTTGCAGCTACCAGTAAAATGAGGGGGGAAGAACATTTTTACATTGTCTGGTTAAACATTTTTACATTGTCTGGTTAATGGATACTGACAGTTAAGACAACTGCCTTTCAGAGCAGATTACTTTTAAAAGGCACTTTAATAAGTTATGTTTAAGTCTGTGATGACAATTTTTCAAAATTGCCTCAGACTGCCATTACTGTATTTTCTCTCTCTTTTCCGCAAATGCTCCAGATGGCTCAATCCAATGGATTGAAAAGTAATCATAAGAAATGAAGAACTGGAAAACCAAACAAAATCTTTTAATGAGATTTCATTTTTCATTTTCATTTGGTTTCTCCAAAAACACAGGCAACCCTTGATCTTGGCTGGCCTCTAGCTTTAAAGTAAACTATTAAAGGGTCAATGCTAATTTATGCCTCCTCTTTAGAAATGAAATGTGGGGAGCCAAATCATCTCTGCACACTAACATTATTGGAAACATGGCTCTTCATTTAATGAAAGCTGCATAAAGCCATTATTAATCACAGTCAGCAAGTCTTCTCACCAGAAATTGTGAGCTCCAACATTCAACAACAAAGATACAGCACACAGTAAAAAGTGACCAAAAAAACTAGCAAAACAACTGTGTGCTATATTTCCCACAACATATTCATAAAGGAGACTTCATTTAAAGTGTGATATATCATTTAAAGTGTGATATAAGTGTGAGAGCTGACCCAGCTGAGCTCTGAGAAGGAGCTAGGTGTTTGAGCTGCCAGAGGGGTGAGTGGTATTTTTATTTATTTACTTTCAGCTGAGGTGCTTTAGCTGAGAAGGTACTGTGTCAGTGACTGTATTTGGGAGTGTGTGGGTGAGTTGTAACAGACTCCTGACTGCTGGAGTTAGGGTGTGAAAGGGTCATTGTTGCCTGTAATTACGTGCTTGGGTGAAATTGAATAGCAGACTCCTGGCTGCTGGAGTTGGGGTGTGAAAGGGGCTTTGTTTGACCGTCATTAAGTGCCTTGGGTGATTTTGAGTAGCTGCTGGCCACGCCCTCTCCTGGGAGACAATTCCATTTAAGGCAGGAAGTTTGCAAGAGGCACGAGCCTCTGGCACGAGCCGAAGGGCGAGAGCAAAAGGGCGAGGCTCTTTGCCTGTGGCTCTTGGCCTAGGGGCTCTGTAAGAAGCCCAGGAAGAGCCAGAAAGCCAGGGACCTTGGCTCCTTGGTAAGGTAAGGTAAGTAGACTCCTACAACAGGAGCCATATAAATACAAAGTGTTTTAAAAGGGGGGTTATAGAAAAGTATTTGTTTAAAAACAATTATGAAGCCAGAATGCCAGCAGGGGGTTGGGGGCTATCCAGTGTTTTGCATGGAGTGTCACATGTATGACTATCTGCCCACTGGTCAGAAGTCTTGGGTGTGTGCTCGGTGCAAGGAGCTCCTGGTTCTCAGGGAGCGAGTTTGCTCCCTTGAGGCCAAGGTGGCTGACCTGGAGAAGCAGGGACAGTCAGTTAGGTGCACGGGGAAGACTCTCGGGGACTTGTTAGATATGTCCCACTCTGGATCTGGCAGCCCGGCTGCTGCCAGGGAGCATGAGGGTCAAGGGGAAAAGGGGCACCATGCTGAGGATAAGGGGAATGTGCCCTCAGAAGGGACCTCTTCTTCAGCTGGTGAACGGGTATCCTTTCGTACCAAGGAACCGTCCCTGGGAAGGGTGGGAGGGGGCTCTTGGTAGATGGTGATTCGATCCTTAGGCAGGTAGACAGCTGGGTGGCGAACCCGCATACTGACCGTATGGTGACTTGCCTGCCTGGTGCGAAAGTAGCGGACATTACGCGTGTTTTAGATAGGCTGGTAGATAGTGCTGGGGAGGAGCCAGTGGTCGTGGTGCACGTCGGCACCAACGATGTGGGGAAATGCAGTCGTGAGGTCCTGGAGGAGAAATTTAGGCTGCTGGGCAGGAAACTCAAGGCCAGGACCTCCAAGGTAGCCTTCTCGGAAGTGCTACCTGTTCCACGCGCAGGGCTGGAGAGACAGGCACAGATCAGGAGTCTCAATGCGTGGATGAGACGGTGGTGTAGGGGGAAGGGTTCAAGTTTGTTAGGCACTGGGATGCTTTTTGGGACAAGAGGGAGCTGTACAAAAGGGACGGTCTCCACTTGTCCCGAGAAGAAACCAGGCTGCTGGTGCTCAAAATCAAAAAGGTGGCAGAGCAGTTTTTAAACTGAATAATGGGGGAAAGCCGACAGGAGATGAAAAGTCTCTGGTTCGGGATGGCTCATCTCAAAGAGATGAAGGGGTAGCTATTACTTTTGTACAAGGAAATGGATTACAATTGTCCACTGAGACTGTGGCTAATGATAGGAACTGCCTGGCAAGGTCTCGAGGCAGCAAGAGGAAGGCTGTGGGCTTAACAAACATGGGAAACTATAAGTGTTTATACACAAATGCTAGAAGTCTCCGAGGTAAAATCGGGGAGTTGGAATGCTTGGTGTTGGGGGGGAAATAGACATTGTGGGTATTTCAGAAACTTGGTGGGATGAGGAAAATCAGTGGGATACGGTGATTCCTGGTTATAAATTATATCGGAGGGATAGGGGGGAAAGGGTTGGAGGTGGGGTGGCTCTGTATGTCAGAGAGGGTGTACCGTCCAGTAAGATTGAGAGGGTAAGAGAATTGGATTCGCTTCTGGAAATGCTATGGGTTGAAATAGTGGGTCCAAAAGGAGGCTTAACAGTGGGAGTTTGTTATCGCCCACCAGATCAAAAGATAGAGGAGGATTATAAAATGATGAATGAATTAAAGATAGTGGCTAGACGAAATAACTGTGTTGTAATAGGCGACTTTAACTACCCACACATTGATTGGGTCAATATGAGTTCTAGTCGGGAAAAAGAGATTGCGTTCTTAGACACTCTCAATGACTGTGCTGTGGAACAGATGGTCACAGATCCTACCAGGGGAGAGGCGATCCTGGATTTGGTCCTAAGTAACACCCAAGACCTGGTGAGAGATGTAAAAGTGATTGCACCACTTGGGAACAGTGACCATAATGTCATTGAGTTTAACATTTGTACAGATAGGGAGTTGCCCAAAAAGACTGACGCAACCACTTTTAACTTTAAAAGGGGTAACTTCTCTGGTATGAGGGGACATGTGAGGAAGAAATTGAAAGGAAGAGTGGAGAAGGTCAAAACCATTGGGGAAGCTTGGAGACTATTTAAAAAGACAATCCTAGAAGCTCAGAAAAAATATATACCGCAGGTTAGGAAAGGTACAAATAGGTATAGAAAAAAGCCTGCATGGTTAACAAATAAAGTAATGGAAGCTGTAAAAGGTAAGAAGGATTCCTTTAAGCGGTGGAAAGCTAGTCTTAGTGAGGTTGATAAAAGGGAACACAGACTATGGCAAATAAAATGCAAGTCTGTGATCAGGCAAGCAAAAAGGGAATATGAGGAGCATATCGCAAAAAACATAAAGACCAACAATAAAACTTTCTTCAAATACATTAGAAGTAGGAAGCCAGCCAGGGAGGCAGTGGGGCCCTTGGATGACCAAGGGGTAAAAGGAGTAGTGAAGGATGATAGGGAAATGGCTGAGAAGCTGAATGCATTTTTTGCCTCTGTCTTCACTGTGGAAGAGGAGAAGTGTTTGCCCACTCCAGAAGCACCGATTTCGGGAGGGGGTTTGAAAGACCTGAATCAGATTGCGGTGACAAGAGAGGAAGTCCTCCGACTGATGGACAATTTAAAAACTAATAAATCACCAGGCCCGGATGGCATTCATCCGAGAGTTCTGAAAGAACTCAAATGTGAACTTGTGGATCTCCTGACAAAAATATGTAATCTTTCTTTACAATCTGCCTCCATTCCTGAGGACTGGAAGGTAGCTAATGTCACTCCCATCTTTAAAAAGGGCTCCAGGGGAGATCCAGGAAATTACAGGCCAGTCAGTCTGACATCGATACCGGGTAAATTGGTGGAAACTGTTATTAAGGAAAGAATTAGTAGGCACATTGATGAACAAAAACTATTGAGGCAGACTCAGCATGGGTTCTGTAAAGGAAGATCTTGTCTCACTAACCTGTTAGTGTTTTTTGAGGGAGTGAACAAACATGTGGACAAGGGGGACCCAATAGATATTATTTACCTTGACTTCCGGAAAGCTTTTGATACAGTTCCTCATCAAAGGCTCCTAAGTAAGCTCAATAGTCATGGGATAAAAGGACAAGTCCTCTTGTGGATCGAAAACTGGCTTATAAATAGGAAACAGAGAGTGAGTATAAATGGGAAACTTTCTCAGTGGAGGGTGGTAAGCAGTGGGGTACCACAGGGATCAGTACTCGGTCCGATGCTTTTTAACTTGTTTATTAACGATTTGGAATTGGGAGTAAGCAGTGATGTGGCTAAATTTGCAGATGACACGAAGTTGTTCAAGGTGGTGAAAACCAGGGAGGATTGTGATGCACTCCAAAGGGATCTGTTGAGGATGGGTGAGTGGGCGTCAACGTGGCAAATGGGGTTCAATGTGGCCAAGTGCAAAGTGATGCACATTGGAGCCAAAAATCCTAAATATAAATACACATTGATGGGGTCTGATCTGGCAGAGACTGACCAAGAGAGAGATCTTGGAGTCGTAGTGGATAACTCGCTGAAAATGTCTACACAATGTGTAGCTGCAATAAAGAAGGCCAACGCTATGCTGGGGATTATTAGGAAGGGAATTGATAACAAATCAGCCAGTATCATCATGCCCCTGTATAAATCATTGGTGCGACCTCATTTGGAATACTGTGTACAGTTCTGGTCACCACATCTCAAAAAGGATATTATAGCATTGGAAAAAGTGCAGAGAAGGGCAACTAGAATGATAAAAGGGTTGGAACACCTTCCCTATGAAGAAAGGTTAAAATGCTTGGGGCTCTTTAGCTTGGAGAAACGACGGCTGAGGGGTGACATGATCGAGGTTTATAAGATTATGAATGGGATTGAGCAGGTTGAGAACGAAGTACTTTTCTCCCTTTCTCACAATACAAGAACTCGTGGGCACTCTATGAAATTGCTGAGCAGTCGGGTTAAAACAGATAAAAGGAAATACTTCTTCACCCAAAGAGTGATTAACATATGGAATTCACTGCCACAGGAGGTCGTGGCAGCTGCAAGCATGGACAGTTTCAAGAGGAAATTAGATAAACATATGGAGCAGAAGTCCACCAGTGGCTATTAGCCACAGGGTATGGATGGGAACTCTCAGTCTGGGGCAGGTGATGCACTCTATTCTTGGTGCTGGAGGGGGCAGCAGTGGGAGGGCTTCTGGTGCCCTGGCCCCACTGCTGGACCTCCGGATGGCACCTGGTATATTTTGGCCGCTGTGTGACAGAGTGTTGGACTAGATGGGCCATTGGCCTGATTCAACATTGGCTTCTCTTATGTTCTTATGTTCTTATCTATTATATGAACTCAATATGCCCATACAATCCATCATAGGAAAATACGGAGGCCAAAGAGTAAATATATAGAATGACCTCTGATCCTTCCTTAGGAACAAAGAACCACTGCTGAAAATCCCTTTTCAGTTCCTTACAAGGTAATGCTTTTCTATTATTTCAGTGTTGTTCAACGTCTCCCTAGCTCTAACCAGCACCCTTATAGGTTACTACAATGTTACAGGACCAAAGCATGCCTCAGAGCAGTGTTTTTCAACCTTTTTTGTGCAAAGGCACACTTTTTTCATGAAAAAAATCACGAGGCACACCACCATTAGAAAATGTTAAAAAAATTTAACTCTGTGAGCCGAAGCCGCATGTTACGGATGAAACTGGAATTTTTCCCACGGCACACCATACAATATCTCACGGCACACTAGCGTGCCACAGCACAGTGGTTGAAAAACGCTGCCTCAGAGTATCTAACCTGCTGAGTCTATTTCATAGGATTGTCATGTGAGTTCTATACCGAAACACTCTTAGAGCCAGTATTGGTTAGTGGTTACAGTGTTTGACTAGGACCAAGGAGACCCAGGTGCAGATCCCAGCTTGCCATGAAACTTACTGGGTGACCTTGGGCCATCACTCTCTCTCAGCCTAGCTTACCTCATAGGGCTGTTATGAGGATAAAATGAAGGATGGAAGAACTACATATGCCTCCTCAAGCATACACTAACAAAAACTGTTCACTGTGATGCTTATTATTTCTACAGAGTCATCATTGTGAATGGGACTATTTAAGAAGCTTAAGATCTACATTTTTTACAGTAGAGGACACAACAGAGGGAGGGAGAAGTGGAAGAGGAAGGGATGACAGGGATAATGAACAAGATGAGGGCGGTGGTCCTGCATGGGTTTTCTGAGAGGAAATTCCAGGCATAAAAGGACATATGGTTATGGGAGGAGGAAATGTTTGGGAACTGGAGGAGTAAAGTTCAAGGGTAGGGAGAGCTAGCCAAGAAAATACAAAGAATATGTGTTGGAAGTGGAAAGAGATGCAAAGCTAGCACAAGGATTTGAGGAAGGGTCTAACCAGTAAGAAAACTGAATGATTATCACAGTGGAGTTTAGGACAGAGGTGAAAAGGAGGTTTGAAGGGTAAGGAAGGACAGTGTGCATAAGGCTAAAGTAAGTCAAGGCAGGAAATGCAGGGACCATTATTAGTCAATAGAATTGAGAGGAACAGGTGAGTTTTACGTAGCTGAAGATAGATCTTGATAGAAACAATGGGCTCAGTCTTGGATATACTGAATTTTAGAAACATCCAGACAGAAGAAGCAAACAGGCCACTGGAGATGCGGGACTGGACTGAGCAGAGAAGGTGGAAAGTCAAAGTCTGGATTATTTTTGCCAGTTTTCTAGTTTTACATTTATCTACTCTTATCTGGATACGCATTAGTATATGTGATGCATTTAGAAATGAGATAAAAATAGGGGAAAGAGCCAATGGTGCAAATGAAGGATATGTTTATTGTTCAGGTAAACAATTCCATGTGTATTTCACAATAAAGCTTCTTCAAAGAATCTGCTACTCCTCCACCGTGAGTGCAAGATGCATTTGTATTGTATGTGTGTGTGTGTGGTGTGTAAGTAGATACAAATAAAATATAAATAAAAGAAAGTATGGAATTACAGAACAATAGAAAAATGAATTAAAGTGATAGTTATTGGAAAGGGGCTGCACTATTTTTTTTTCTTTAAAACATTATTATATCAATCTAGAATGACCAGGTGTGTTTTAGAGAGAAAACTTCTGAGCTGAAAACCGATGAACATAGGTGTTAAAGGGATGCTAGACTCAGTAAAATGCTCAAGATCAGCTTGCCCTTTAAAAACTTCGAATGGCACTTTTGCTTCTCCATTACTGGGGAATTTCAGACAGCCAATATGTTCTGTTTCAGGAACTGTTCACTAACAGTTTCTGTCTGTCATTTCAGGCAGAACCGTTTTAGTAATGGTTCCCTGATGGAGTATATTTCCCCTTTCAGACAGAAACGCTTCTGTCTTGTTCAGGAAGCGTTCCTGAGCCGTTTTACTTACAAAGTGCTTCCAAGCGGTTTTCAATTTCTTCTACCGTTCCTGAAGTGCTTCAGGGTGCTGTGTAAAATGCCTCCATAGTGCTTCCTCCGATGACAAGGTTTTTGTGCCCTTTTTCACCCACGCGGGTGATCTCCATCTTTTTTTAACATTCTTTTAAGAGTGTTATGGTGCTGTAACACAACCCCAAAACAGCACAATAATGACCCCATTTGGATGCCTGGACCACTGAAATACATGAGATCACCACATCCGGGGAGAACAGTGATTTCAATGGAGAACAATGCCATGGAGTCCTCCTTACACAGCATTCACTTTATGCCTGGGAACTGATATCTGTAGGCAGGAGGTAAGCTGTAACTCTGCAATGCTCCCTCTAAGCTGTGGAGTCCTTTGAGCAAAAATTCCACTTTGTGAGCTACTGGCATTAGAGTTGTGAGCAAGCGATTTGGCTACTGCATCAATTAGTTTGCTCTGGAGCCATCCTTCCTGAGCTAAGACAAAAATGTGTTAGCCAGAGGCTAAAAACCTGTGAGCTAGCTCACACTAACTCAGCTTAGAAGGAACACTGGCTGTAAGTGCAAGGGATCCCCAGGTCCCACCTGGAGGCATGGCATCCCTATATACTGGCCATCAAGAGGAGGATGCTGTTTGCAAGGTTGCAAGGAGCTAGTATGGCTTGGAAAAGCGAAAGGGGGGAATTTAAAATCCTGCCACAGGTTTTGAGTTCCTGGAATTCTTCTTGGGCAAGATAGCTACTTGTAAAACGGAGGCTGGGAAAGAAGGGAAACAAAAAGGCAGCCTGTTGTCCTGTCCCCTAAATACTGTGTGGGGTAGGGGGAAGTGGTTTGATTTAAGGTGTTTGAAGGAGAAAAGTTAAAGGAAGAGATTTTTAAATTTCAGGCAGCCTGAAAGAGAGTACAGTCATGGCAAGGGAAGAGGGGTGGGAAACAGGACAGTTTACAAACCCAGACAGCATTCCTTCCTCCAGGAGTCATTTCATAGAAAAAGAGCTGCATTAGCTCATTAGCACACCTAATAACCTATTAGCATAATAGCTCATTAGCATATGCCATGTCCCCTTACATCGCTGGAAGTGATATCAGAAGGGGAAGCAAAAAAGGGGGGAAGCATCTTCAAAAGCCTTCCCTTCCCTTCCCTAGCTGAGGTGCGACTCCAGAGAGAAGGGGTTTAAACTTTAAACCCTTCTCTCTTCGCTTCCCCCCCCCAGGGCCTGTGCCAGGTTTTTCTGCACACTAGGCGAGGCTACCTTCTGGCATCCATCCCCCCTGGTGAACCCACCAGTTTTCAAACATAAATGCATTTTAGGAAGAATGAAAAACACAAAATTTGAAATTGCTAATTTCTTTTTTAATTGTGAGAACAAGTAATACAATATCTGATTTTCTCTCTCAAACAGAAAAACACAAATCACAAAGCCTTTTGAAAAATCCTGTTAATTGCAGGGGTCTTTTGGGGCCGGAGTGCCCCGGAGCAGTGCTCTGGCAGCCCAGGTGCCAGCTCAAAGGGCGGTGGTAGCAAGCCCCACCCCCATCTCCCTGCCCCCAAGCGCTGTGGCCCAGGGGAGGCCTGTCGCTGGCCTCCCAGGGCCCGTGCTGGAGCGCTGTGGCCCTGGGGAGGAGGCCCGTCACTGGCCTCCCAGGGCCCGCGCTGGAGCGCTGCAGCCTTGGGGAGGCATGAGGAGGCCTGTTGCCAGCCTCCCTGGGCCCGCACTGGAGCACTGCAGCCCTGGGGAGGCATGAGGAGGCCTACGCCAGCCTCCTGGGGCCCACGCTGGAGCGCTGCGGCCCTGGGGAGGCACGAGGAGGCCCATAACCGGCCTCCCGGGGCCCGCGCTGGAGTGCTGCAGCCCTGGGGAGGCTTGAGGAGGCCCGTTGCTGGCCTCCCGTGGCCCGCGCTGAAGCGCTGCGGCCCTGGGGAGGCACAAGGAGGTCTGTTGCCCTGGGAAGGCCTTGATCGCGGTAAGTGAGGGATCCACAGGGATGGGGGTGGTGGGGGCTTGATGGGGGGTAGGAGAGCCTTCCTCCCTCTCCCCATCTCTTTGCCCTCTTTCTGTCCCTCCTTTCCTTTTCTTTTGCCCTTCTCCTCCTTCTTTCACTTCTCTCTTTCTTTCCCTTCTTTCCTTCTCTCCTTTTTCTCTTTCTCTCCTTTTGTTCTCTCCATTTTCTCTTTCCCTCCTTCTTCTCTTCTCTCTTTGCCTCCTTTCATTCTCTCCCTTTTTCCCTTTCCCTTCTTCTTTCCTTCTTTTTCTTTCCCTCTTTCCTTCTTTGTTTTTATCCCCTTTCCTTCTCTTTCTTTCCCTCTTTCGTTCCTTCTTTCCTTCTCTCTATTCTCTCTTTCCTTCCCTCTTTCCTACTTCTGTGGCCCAACTCTAATGAGAAGGGGTTTAAAGTTTAAACCCCTTCTCGTCACTTCCCCCTGCTCAGGCCAGCTGGGGAAGGGAAGGGGAGGCTTTTGAAGATGCCTTCCCCCCCCTTTTGCTTCCCCTTCTGACATAACTTCTGGTGATGTCAGGAGGTGTGGCATATGCAAATGAGCTATACTTTATGCTAATGAGCTCCTGCAGCTCTTTTTCTACGAGATGACCCCTGGTTAATTGTGATGCTGAAATTTAAGTCCCTTTAATGTTCTTCTCATAAGATATATAATAAATTTCCCTTCTGTATTTGTTATATTACCTACCCTTTCTAACAATTCTAACTCCTTGTTAACTCAGTTGGAGTTATATATGCAGACACCACTAAACATCAGTCATGTGGACCCCTCCCACACAACACAGTTGAAAAGAGCAAGAGTCCAGTAGAGTCCAGACTAACAAAATTTGTGGCAGGGTATGAGCTTTCATGATTTTATTAGTCTTTAAGGTGCTACTGGACTCTTACTCTTTTCTACTGCAATTTAAAAAAAGAGTCTTAAAACATAAGTACTCTCTATTTCGAGTTGCTTTGGGCTGGTCAAACCCACTTGGCTCGTCCAATTTATTACCGACCGCGAGCTAAAAAAATGCCAACGTAGATAAAAGATGCAAGAAATAAAATAAGAAAAATAGCGCAGGATCATAAAATAGTCCAAGCTAGAGCCCAAAATGTTACGTCACATGATGGGTAAGTCAGATGGTACAGACACGTCAAGTATACATAAAAGTGTTGATGATGTCTACCAAGTACAATAGCGCCTGTCTAGACATCAACTTGGCAGCCCACTCACATTGTTTCTCCGTCAAACCAAGCATTTCTAAGAACTGATCATTAGACCGACACTATTTCCCTCTTGCCCCAATAAGCAAACAAAAGAACAAAACAGTACTAGCACCAGTCAACCTCTTTACTTGCTCTTCCAACTCCTTATAATAATCAACTTTTTCCTTAGCTGCTGCTTCCAAACAGTGCCTCTGATATTCATAATGAACCATCACATCAACTACTAATGCCACACCATCCTTAACGAACACCAGATCAGGTTTTCTCAGCTCACCATTCATACTTCTTAAGTGCGGCTCATGATGGATCCTCCACCCGTGTGCTCTCCCCTCATTTGCAACCATCGAGCAGATCTTGTTGTGCCTCAGGATATGGTGGAGGTGGGAGGCACTGCCCCAGAATGTGAGATGTCGACTAATGTGAGAGACAGACTAACACAACTACCCATCTTGATCCCCCTCCACACAATACAATAACTGCAGACCTTAAAATCAGAACACCACATGTGAACCCACCTTATACCTAACCAGACCACTGATCTGTCAAAGGCACTATTATCTACTCTGACTGAAAGCCAACTCTCCAGGTCTCAGGTTCAGATCTTTCACATCACCTACCCAGATTTTCCAACTGGAAACACCAAGCATTGAACCTTAAACAGTCTGCATGTAAAGCTCATTCTCTACCACTGAGCCATACACACTTTCCAACACCACAACCTCCTTCTGCAGCCACAAGTCCATTTCTGCGGTTGCCGGGCTTACAACCAGCTTTCGAGTGAGTCAAACTTCAGCAAGCAAACCAATAAACATGTGTGGGTGTGTAACTATTCCTGCTAAGAAGAAAACAAGCGGGAGGTCCATTCAGCCCCATCTGGCTCCGCTCATCTTACCTGCAGCCAAAGCCGCCTCATTCTGTTTCCAGTGTGGTGACTGCGCCACACTTGGAAAGTCCCTCAGCAGGACTGGCCGGGCCAGGACTGGGACCCGTGGGACTGGGAGACAGGTGGGCAGGGGGGCACAGGGGGGGCAGGGAGGCCCAGCAGGGGCCTGGGAGGGTGCCGCCCGGGTGCTTTAGCTGGGCTGGGAACTGTGTGGGACTGGGAGGTGGGCAGAGGCAGCAGGCTGTGGGTGGTGGAGGCCCAGGGGCATGGGCAGCAGAATCCTGCCACCACTGGTGGCTGGCCACTGGCCTGTGGCCTTGCTGCTCCAGTGATGGCATCACCACTCTCAACTTACTCAAGGTCTGCACGCGTCCTGTCCTAGTCCTTCGTGTGTTGAGGCAAGAGGAGCAGCAAACTGCACTGTGGAGGTGGGAGGGCCCATGCCACGTGGAGTTTTTTGGGCTGCAAGGGCAGGAGGACGACAGACACGTGCTCCCTAGCACTCTCTGTAGAATAGACTGGAGAGAGAAAGGGTTTAAACTTTAAAGCCCTTCTCTCTTTGCTTTCCCCAGCCCACCTTGACAGGCTGGCTGGGGAAGGGGAGGCCTTTGAAGATGCCCCCCCTTTTGCTTCCCCAGCTGGCCTGCCAAGGTGAGCTGAAGGGGGGAAGTGAAGAGAGAAGGAGTTTAAACCATAGAATACAATGGAGAGATTGTGCCACGGCTGCGGCACAACTCTAGACAGAAGGAACGTGAGGGTGGGGAGCTGGGGGCAGGGCTTGCCACCACTGCCATTTGTGCCCACTCCTGGGCTCCTGGAGCAGCACTGTGGCATGCTCCGGCCCCAAACGACCCCTGCCTTCCTCCCTTTCTAACATTCCAGAAATCAAATCCAGAAGTGTGTGTGTATGTGTGTGCCTGAGCTTCCACTGGTTTCCAGGTGACAGATGTAGTGATCTCGTGTATCTCAGTGGTCCAGGCATCCCAATGGGGTCACTATTGCGCTGTTTTGGGGTTGTGTTACAGCACCATAATGCTCTTAAAAGAATGTTGTTGTTGTTTTTTAAAAAAGATGGAGATCGCCTATGCAGGCGAAAAAGGGGGTGGGAACAAAGTGGCGCAGTCTGAAATGACAAACTGTTTCAGAGACGGCTCCTTACCAATAGGGGAAAGGCTGTGTGAAATGGCCGTCCTTGTATAGGTTTATTCCAAGACAGTACAATGGTTTTAAAAGGGTAATGTGAAATTCCCCATAGTTAACTGCCACATTAGACAGGCAGCAGGAAAGCAGATGGAACGGGGAGGTCCACTACCTGGTTGTGTGATTCCTGTCATTGCAAATATCCCAAGATTGTCCTGTGGTGGCATGAAGGATGTAACATAATCCATTTAGTGGGCTACATATTATTTATCTTTTTCATTTATACCCTGTCTTTCCCCACATCGGGGATCCAAAGCAGCTTACATCATTCTCCTCTCCTCCATTTTACCCTCACATCTCACAAATGGGTCACAACATGGAGATAATGGGCTGGATCCTACCAGCTTTCCAACTGGTAAGGAAGGGTAAGAGGGCCCTCTTTTGACCACTGGAACACTGATGTGTGGGACTATGGGACCCACGTGGCTTAGTGAGGAAGGAAACTGGATGAGATTTTGAGATAACAATATGTAACAATATGTCTTTCTGTCAACAATACTGTATTTTGAGGCTGAAGGTTGTGGACTAAGGGTGCTAACCAAAGCAAATAGAATGAATTAAAGACAAACAGTTTGTTAGCCAAATGAAAGAACAAAAACCCTTAGTCCTGAACTTTAATCAGACCAGTTCAAGCCTAAAGAGAATGTCCTTGAATGTCCACAGAATAAAGATCACAGATCTGTAAGCTAGAATCCAGTTTGTCTTTCCAAGATACCAATTACACAGCATTTGGGCGGAATAATGAAACATATGTTTTATTTAAGCACTAGTGTAAAAACATTTTAACATGTCAGTACAGATTTTGTAATGTCTATTTTTCCAGGAAGCAACACATGATGGTTGGAGCTCACAGTTCTTGTGAATAAGAAGCTGAAGGATCTGAACAGGTCAGAGCATACTGAAATATATGAAGATACTTCAGACAACTGAAAATCTAAAACACCACACATTTTGCTTATAAGAGTTATTCCATATCTTAAGGACAAAACCTACCACCTTCAAGGTTTACCATCCCACCCAGTCCCTCAGAAATACAGTATTTAACAAAGCAACAGCATAAGGATTGTTTGAATCCATTCCACCCTGATTTTGGTTTCAGGCCTGATCATGGGACAAAAACAGGCTTGACTAGCCTGGTGGATGATCTGCACCATGAAATGGACAGGGGGAGTACAAACCTACTAATTTTCTTGGACCTCTTGGTGGCTTTAGATACCATCTGCCATGGTATCCTTCTGGACCGCTTTTCAGGGTTGGGACTGGAAGACACCATTTTGAGGTGGTTTTGGTCCTACCTCAAAGTTAAGTTTCAGAGTGTGGTGCTGGGGGCCTGCTGCTCAGCCCCTTGGCCTGGGATGCTGCAAGGTTGTCTTGTCCCTCAAGCTTTTTAACATCTACTTGAAGCCACTGGGAGAGGCCCTACAGAGATTTGGGCTGAGTTGCCACCAATACACAGATTACATTCAGCTCTACTTTATACTTCCACCAGATCCCATGAAGCTATGAAAACCATGAATTGATGCCAGTTTGGGGATGGATGAAGGCTAACAAGCTGATACTTAATCCCAACAAGATGGAAATGCTACTGGTGTAGGAAAGTCTGAGTCAGGAACAGGGATATCTCCTGTTATGCATGGACTGAACTCCCCTAAAGGAGCAGGTTCATAGCTTGAGGGTGCTGCTGGACCAGGGCCTCCCGAGGGGACAAACAGGTGACAGCAGTGGTCCAGGGCACCTTTCACCAGTTTTGGCCGGTGAGCCAGCTGCAGCCATTCCTGGGCAGGAACGATCTTGCTACTGTGGTGCATGCTCTGGTGCAATCTAGATTTTCTAATCTCTAGGCCAGGGGTGTCAAAGATACGGTATGGGGGGAGAGTCCTGTGTTTAAGACCAAAAAACATTTTATTCCAGATAGGGGGGTAGAGTCCTGTGTTTAAGACCAAAAAATGTTTTACTCCAGGTATGGGGGGAGAGTCCTGTGTTTAAAACAAAAAAAAGTTTTATTCCAGGTATGGGAGGAAGAGTCCTGTGTTTAAGACCAAAAAATGTTTTACTCCAGGTATATGGGGGGGGGGAGAGACCATCCCATGGCACTTGGAGAAATCCCCTTTCCATTTCTAACAGATGGGAGGGAGAAACCTAACAGCACAGCTTACATTTCTTATTAGTGAAAGGGGGCAAGAGTACAGCAGCACCTTAATGACTAACAAAATTTGTGGCAGGGCATGAGCTTTCATGAATCACTGCTCACTTCCTCTGGTACAGCTGGAATGTGAATCCATCTGTCCTTATATCTTGGACAGTGAAGTGATTTCTAATGCCAAAAGACAACAGCAGGCATTGGTAATGAGGGAAGAAACCTAGGGCTCAATTCAATCCAGAAGTTTGCATTGTCTTGAGCGTCATGATCAGTTTCAATTCAGCAGTCTCTCTTTCTAATCTCCCTTTGAAATTCCTTTGTAAGAGAACTGCTACTCTTAGGTCAGCAACTGAACGCCCTGGAAGGTTAAAATATCCCCCCCTGGTTTTTTAATGTTGTGGTTTCTAATAGTGATAGGAAGAGTAAGAGTCCAGTAGCACTTTTAAAGACTAACAAAATTGTGGTGGGGTATGTGCTTTTGTGAGTCACTGCTCACTTCTTCAGACTTATCTCCATTTTTCTTTGCATCCTCCTGGACTGAATCTGTACCAAATTGAGACCTGGGTTTCCTTTCTCATTACCAATGCTGCTATCTCCACCCCTCTGCATATCATACCTAATCCAATCACGCCTGCTATTCCCATTCAGCATCTGAAATCATCTTTATAAAGTTTATATCTCTGGTATCTTGTGTTACATTTTATGGCACACATGGCCTGGCCTAACAAAGTGACATTTATATCAGATCCGGCCCTCATAACAAATGAGTTCAACACCTTCTGCTCTAGGGTGTCCCCTGACCCTGAGGAGTGGCTTTGGGGGAAAGGATATTCAAGGGGCTGCACCAAACCATGGTGCACACATGGTGCACCATGCACAATGCTTTGAATATTAGCAATGGTTTTCACAATATAATTTCCTGAAGAGACATACAAGGCTTTGAATGCACAAGCAAATGAATCTGCATTAACTAAAGATGTGCCTTCATTATAGATCAATTAATCCATTCTGAATATGTCTAGATAATTAAATTCAAATTTAGGTCCTCCAAGCTTCAAAGCTGACAAAAACCCCATTAACCCCCTCCCCTTCTCATCCCTAAGAATGTCTGGAAACTTTAACTCAGTAAAGACTGGGGTTAAATGAAATCAGAGTACATAATTTTATTTAGCAATTTGAGATCATAAACACAAAGGTTTAATTAATCCAGATTGCTTTGGCAGGCCACACATACTATCAGAGCTGTTTGTTTTTTCCTTCAGAGAATTCTCCAGTATTTTGCTGAACTATGGACCCTTCATTCAGATAATATTAGCAGCAGAAAGCCCTCTACAAGCTGTAAAGTCCATCATCAATTCCACATTTAAATACCACAGGAACATTCCTCACTGCTGTTCTGCTTTATTAAAAATATATACAACAGTGCACTAGTCTACAGCATTTCCCTGGTTAATAAATCAGGCTTCATTCACTAATCATTAGTTCAAGCCATTTTGTATGTAATCATAGCTGAGCAAATGAATCCTGCAGTATGTATCAAGTACCTCTTGTTATTAGTGATATTCTAATCAGCATCAGACACCAAGGCTCACTGGGCCTCTTCAGTGTATGATTCTCTCTGCTGATTGTTTCAGATGATTATGATACTAAATGGCAACTTCCCTGTCATAAGCAATACCGAATGCAACAAAAAAATAATATGGAGGAGGGAAGAAACATGGAGCTCCTTGGTCAAAGAGCAGGATAACAATGTGATGAATGGAAGCCAGATAAAAGTTGTGTTTCTGAGCTTTCACATTCATTTCTCAATTAATACAAAAGAAAAGAGCCTAAGGAATATCTATACTTCAGGTATGGTTCACTCTAATGATGGTGGAAAGTGCCATCAAGTAACAGATTATGGCAAAGCCCGCAGAGTTTTTTAGGCAAGAGATTCTCAGAAGTGGTTTGCCATCGCCTGCCTCCACATCATGACCCTGGTATTCCTTGGAGGTTTCCCATCCAAATACTAGCCAGGACCAACCTCTCTCTCTCTCTCTCTCTCTGATACTATGCCTGGAAAAAAAACTTAGTTGAGTTTGAGATCTACCTTTAAACCCCATGTGGCAGCATGAGGGGAACAGAGAGGCATGTGGGCAGGGGTTTCTGATTATGCAGAGTGACCCCACCTGACCAATCTGTTGTGTCTCACAGTATGTGTGTCTGTATGCATCCATACATTAAGAAAACCAAGAGGCATGATGCCCTTGCTCTCTGTGCGTGCATACAAGGTATGCACCCTTGGAGCAAAACATGGCAGTGTACAGGAGCTTGTAACCCAATAATTAGGACTCTGCAACCCACTGGAAGGTCCCAACTATGGCTGCCAACCTCCAAATTGGGCCTGGCATTCAACTGGAATTACAACTAATCTCCAGACTACAGAGATCAGTTCCTCTTGAGAAAATAGCAGCTCTGGAGAGCAGCCTCTATGATATCACATCCCTACTGAACTCCTCCCCCCCCCCGACTCCATTCTCCCCAAGCTCCCCACCTAAATCTCCAGGAATTTCTCAGTCTAGGGTTGGCAACCCCAACCCATTGATGGAAGACCACTGCACTACACAACATGGGCACCATGAGTAAATAAAATGCCAAAAGCATTTTCTGATTTGAAGTTTACCTTTATTATAGCTAGAACAATAATCCTTTATTTGACATTTTCTCCTATAAAAGTGAAAGTCCAATCTTCGATCTAGTGACCTGGAGAAAAGGCCATCAGTGGTTCTCACTAGGGTTGGCCTAATACATTTTTTCTGCAAATAGGTGGGTGCCACAAGAAATTGACCTGCCTTAAATCAAATAAAGGATCCCTCTAGTAAAGCACCCTTTCTGTTTTAACAGTGGCCTATCAGATGTGTCTGGAGAGCCCTAAACAAAGCAGAAAGGTGATGGTCATCTTCTGTTTGTGGCCCCAGCACCAAGGCCCACCCCCTCCACCTGGTAAGGATTGCCTTGGCTGCCCCTCCCTCCCCATTCCCTGCGGTGCGGCAAACAGGACCCCGGGTGATTCAGGACTCCAGCTTATTCCCAGCACAATCAGAGAGTTTTTCCCAAGAGGGATCTCCATTAATATCTGAGGTGCAACTCTCAGAATGCATGTATGGCTGCATCCTTCAATGAAGACAAAAACCAGCAAAAAAACCCTCAGCAAACCAGGCAGTGCCCCAGAAGTGACAGTCTTGGCCATGCTTCTAAGTGGGACTGAGAAATATCCTTTTTGTAGGGAATCTCTGAATGTGCTCCAGTCAAAGTATTTAGAAATGAAGATGATTTGGATATACAATTCTAGTGTACCTTAACAATTAAGCAATTAAAAATAACTGATTTCTTAGCTTTTTGTAGGCTAACAGGGATTTTGGGTGAAGGTTTTTGTTTTTGTAGCGGCAACATTCATTTGTTGTCAGCTCTCTTTTGAGAGACAAGACAGTCATTTAGAGTTCACGCAGGGATGTCTATGTGACATGAAGATTCTGTTTCAATTGGCATATAAAACACTTTTATGAACCTCATATATTTTGAAAGGATTAGCTGATGGATTTGTTTCTCAGGGGAATCCAATAATCGGAACTAATAAGAGGCCTGATCCAGGGAGGATTCCTTCTCCTTCCCCCACATTTCAGAGCAACTCCTGGGGAACAGGGCATGTCTTATTGGATACTGCATCATACCAATGTGTCAAAGCTTGAGTGCTTCCACATAGTTTGGCATAATTTCTTTTTCTACTATGGCTAATATGATGAGTCACATTTGCCAAACAGGCAGAGGCAACTAACACACTAGAAGCATTCCTTCCCCTTCTTCTCATTATTCCTTACATCAGAAACTCTTCTGTTCCCAATATTCCTTTCTCTCTCTTTTCTTTATGCCTCCAAACTATTTGTTTTCCACCTTCCTCTTTTTGTTTAAAGCACATTACAGAGGAAGCTTGCACACCTTTTGCTCTTGCACCACAAAAGATCCCATGAACAATCATCACATAAGATACAGGACCTGAAGAACATTGAATGATCATAATGTTGGTCTTGTCCCAATGTCTGTTGATGTTGTCTTGGGTGTGAGTGATCCAAGTCTGTCCCCAAGGTCAGTTTTGAAATAAACTCAGAAAGGAAAACATCTCCTTGTAAGTATCAAGAATGTTGAGTTTTAGCAGGATCCTAGTAAATCTTCCATTCAATAGTATTTTCTTTTGAACCATTAATTAACTGGCTAGAGAATTTTTATAGCCAATGTCATAAATAAATAGGTAAAGACAAATATCTCATACATTTAAAACATTTCAGAATGTTCCTTATTTTATGAGTCAGACCATAGTGATTTAGGATTTAGATTAGCAATTTTGTGGAATAAAAATATGACATATATAAGACATACATTCTTTTGGATCCTGGCCTAAGCACAGTATGATTGGTTTTGAAGGGTAGAAAAAACTGCCCACTGGGATTCTAATGCTATGCCAACAGCTGGATAGCTCTGAGGGATCAAGGCCCCAAATCCATCACCCTGCTTTCCAGTGTCAGCCAGATCCCCTGTAGGGCTTACAAGAACAGTCCAGAGGCTCCTACTGTTGTGCCCCAGCTACTGGTACTTGGTGGCATACTGTCGCTGAATGTGGAGACTCAACTTCATGATTGTGGTTAATAGCCATTGATAGGTCTATGATAATTTGTCTAAATCCTTTTAAAAAACTAGCTTTTGTGAGCTACTTTGCAGATAAAGTCTTGTTGCTCCACTGCGACCTCCCAGCCACATTTGAGACAGTGAGCGAACTTGAGGCTCCATGCACATCTTCTGGTCCCATTCTGGATTATTTCAATCCACTCAGCCTAGAGGAAGTTGACAGATTGATCTCAACGGTATGCCCAACCACAGGCAGCCTTGATCTGTGCCCTTCTTGGCTAATTAAAGCTGGCCGCTAGGGGTTCCGAGGTGCCCTTAGGGACATTATCAACAAGTCCCTCTCTGAGGGGCTATTCCCAGGGGCTCTCAAGGAAATCCATGCTAGATCCCTTCCAGTCTGGCTTCTGCCCGGGCCATGGGACAGAGACAGCACTGGTCACCCTCACAGATGACCTCCAGAGGCATCTGGATCGGGGCAGGATGGTGGTGGTGCTGCTGTTGAATGCCACCAACAGGTCCAACAACATAGTCGATCATCAGCTGTTCACTCACTGCCTCGCCAACATGGGGATTCAGGGGCTTGCCTTGCAATGGCTTGTCTCCTTTCTCCAGGGTCGGGGACAAAGGGTGGCACTTGGGGAGCAGCTGTCCCAAAGGCACCCACTAATCTGTGGGGTGCCTCAAGGGGTGGTACTCTCCCCAATGATATTTAACATCTACATGCACCCCTTTGCTCAGATTGCCCGGACGCACGGGCTAGGGTGTCACCAATATGTGGATGACACCCAGCTCTATCTGTTGTTGAACATTCAGTCTGCCTCTACCCCGGAAGACCTGGACCGGGCACTGCAGGACATGGCAGGATGGCTTAGATTGAGCCAACTGAAATTGAATCCGATGAAGACGGAGGTCCTGTGCCTGAATTGGAGTGGTCTGGGAGTAGGGATCCCGTTGGTGTCAGCACCGAGGGTCAGGAGTCTGGGAGTGCTCTTGAATGCTTCCCTGGCAATGGAGGCCCGGGTAGCAGTCGCTGCCAAGGCAACCTTTTGCCATCTCCGGCTGATCAGGCAGTTGGTTCCCTTCCTTGAATGCAAAGATCTGGCTTCAGTGATCCAGGCAATGGTCACCTTGAGGTTGGACTACTGTAATGCTCTCTACATGGAGCTGCCCTTGGGGCAACTCCAGAAGCTGCAGCTGGTGCAAAATGTGGCGCCCAGGCTGTTGATCGGCCTCCCTATACATCCAGCCTGTACTAAAGTTGCTGCACTGGCTCCCAATAGCATTCTGGATCTGCTTCAAGATGCTGGTTTTGACCTTTAAAGCCCTTTATGGTCAGGGGCCTGTTACCTGAAGGACTGCCTTTCCCCGCATGTTCCCCGGAGAGTGCTGCAATCAGGAACACAAAACCACCTGGCCCTCTCTGGTCCTAAGGATGCTAGGCTGGCATCAACCAGGACCAGGGCATTCTCCCTCGTGGTGCTGACACTCTGGAACAAGCTCCCCGGCGAGATCAGGCCCCTACGGGAGCTCCAGCACTCCCACAGGGCTATGAAAACGGAGCCTTTTCGCCGGGCATTCCGATAGAAGCGGCACCACATGCCGCTCTGCCAGCCACACCCTATACTCTGCACTTTGCCATATGCCACCGCCATACACAAATGGTTTAAACTGTATTTATATGGAATTGTATTTATGTATTTTATGTGAATGTTATGGTTTTACGTAAGCCGCCCTGAGTCGCCTTGGTGGGAGGGCAGGGTAAAAGTCAAATAAATAGATAGATAGATAGATAGATAGATAGATAGATAGATAGATAGATAGATAGATAGATAGATAGACAGACAGACAGACAGACAGACAGACAGACTAGTGACCCTCACCACATCTTGTGGCTGCAGACTGGAGAAATGAAACACACACTGTGTGAAGAAGCAATTTCTTTTGTCTGTCCTGGTCCATATGCTGCCCACCAATTTCATGAGATAATCTTAAAGTTTAATACTAGATGAAACTGAGCCCAATATAGATAATTTGCTAATACCTTGATTGCTTGTTCTTAACTTGGTATATATAACTTATATCTGTTACAACCCATGCAAACTGAACACTACACAAATTGAACTTTGAGTCTTACCAGAAAAGACACTGGGAATCTTGGATAGAAAGCTTTTAACTGTCCGAATGGGAATCCCATTTTTTTCATCTTGCATACGTGCTATGACATCCTCCATCTAGACACAAAAAAAGAAAATAAACAAAGCAAATTATTTCATTGCTCTGTGTGAGTGTGTGTGTGCAGCATTATAATAATTCTCTCCCCAAAAAAGGAAGAAAAAGGCCAAGATCTGAGATTTGTGTTTCTGTATTTCACAGGAGAAATATAAACAATTCTGCATGATTAGATGTCCTCAGAAAAAATGATGGAATAATCCAGTGACTTACCTACTAGCATCCATAAATTCCTTTCATGTATCCAAGGCCTGGGAAGCCCAGAAGGACAGAAGTGATACCAGCAATTGCAAACCATGATCTAGAGAAAATGCAACTACCTTCACTTGCCTAGTGAGACTTTGGGCTGGAGCCTTTAGAGAGCCAGTTTGGTGTACTGGTTAAGTGCACAGACTCTAATCTGGGAGAACTGGGTTTGATTCCCCACTCCTCCACTTGCAGCTGCTGGATGACCTTGGGCAAGCCATAGTTCTGTCAGAGCTGTCCTTGAAAAGAGTAGTTTGTGTCAGAGCTCTCTCAGTCCCAGCTACCTCACAGAGTGTCTGTTGTGAGGAGGGGAAGGGAAAGGAGTTTGTAAGCCGCTCTGAGACTCCAAGTGAATGGCAGGGTATAAATCCAATCTCCTCTTCCTCCTCTTCTTCTTCCAAAGGCACTTTTGCACTTTAAAATTTGGTGTGCAAAGCAGTTTGCGATTTAAAAATATGCATATATATTTATTTTAAAAAAATTATATCCTGACCTTCCCAAAAGGGCTCAAGGTGGGTAACATCAGAGCATATCAATAAAAATCAATTAACACAACTAGTCTAAAAACAAGTAAAACCAGAAAACAATTAAACAATTAAAAGTTGGCGAGCAATAATTCAAACCCCCATAAACCAGATAGCTGATACTGGAATCACATCCACACAACCCCAAGACTCCACATAGGGTAGATGGTTCAGACTGCCCCTGTGCAGGGCAGCCTCTAAATAGGCTCTGTACAGGGAAGCCAGCTAGTTGCTTGTATACCATCTCAACTAAAAGCCTGGCGGAAACAGGGCCAGCTCGTCCACTAGGCGAGCTAGGCGCTCACCTAGGATGCACTGGCTGCAGGGGCGCCAAACTGTGCCCCGCCCCCTCCCGCAAAAAGCCCCCCGCTACCACTGATGCCAACGCCAGCAAAGAGTGCCCCGGCAAGGCTCAGGAGGCGGCAGTGGAGCTTGCCTGCTCTCCTCCTCCCCCCCTGGGGGGGGAGAGGAGGTGGGGGTGGTGGCCGGCACCACCAACGAAGAGCACCCCGGCGGGCACTCAAAGGCAAGCTGGCGCTGAAAGGGAAGAGGCGGGGGTTTAAACCCCCGCCCCTTCTCTGGCTTGCTGGCGCTGCTGCCCCCCGTCTCCAGGCCCCACTGGGAGGTTGGCATCACCAGGGGGTGTGGGCGCCACAAGCTGACCTGCCTAGGGTGCCCAGACACCTCAGGCTGGCCATGAGTGGGAAAGCTCCATTTTACAGGCCCTGCAGAACTGTAATAGGTTCCACAAGGCCCTGATCTCAAGTGGGAGCATGTCCCACCAGGTAGGGGCCAGGACAGAGAAGGTCCTGGCCCTAGTTGAGGCTAAGTGGACATCCTTAGGACCAGTGATAACCAGTAGATGCTGATCAGCGAGCACAAAGCTCTCCAAGGGGTTTATGAGGAGAGGTGAGACCTTTTTTTTCCCCATATATAATTTTATTTTATATCAGACAAAAACAAGGACAAGCAAACAAAACATACAAGTTGGGGAATCCATTATATCTGTTTAATTTTAATACCATTTTATTTTTTCTGTAGTGTCTGCTAATAATTGTAAATAAAGTCTGTGTTCTCTCTCTATATTTGTCAGTCTAAGTATTTTGTTTAGTATAGTCCTCCAGCCATGTATAAAATCTTGATCATGTAGACTGGAATCTTTCTTCCTGTTCTCTTAACAATAAAGTCAGTTTATCAATCTCAGCTGTTTGAAGAGTCTTGGTAATCATTTCTTCTAGGAGAGGTGAGACCTTAGATATTAAAAAGCATCAGTGAGAGGATTGCCCCTTGCGGCACACCACGTTCCAGTGGGTACCAAGTGCTACCCTCTGTCCCTGACCATGAAGAAAGGAGGAAAACGGTTGTAAGGCAACCCTCATAACTCCTGTGTTGGTGAGGCAGTGAATCAATAGATCATAACTGATCATGTTGAATGCTGCCATCAGATCCAGAAGCAAAAGTAGTGCTGACCCACCCTGATCCAGCTGTCTCCAGAGGACATCTGTGTGGGCAACCAGTGCCATCTCCGTCCCATGACCAGGGCAGAAACTGGACTGGAATGGATCCAGGAGAACCTGAAGCTGCTCAGCTGGTGCTCTCTCAACTACCCAGGAATGGCAAATTAGACACTGGGCAGTAATTGGCTAGGACTGCTGGGTCCAATTATGGCTTCTTCAAAAGTGGACGCACCACAGCCTCCTTCAACCCTACTGAGAAAGCCCCTGTCAAAAGGGATAAGTTGATAAACTTCTCCAGGGAGTCCCGCACACCATCCTTGCAAGCCTTAATCAACCAGGATGGGCACAGTGGTGGGACTTATAGCTGCCAAGATCCTGTCAATATCCTCCGAGAGTTGATTGAAATGGTCCAACAAAGGACCAGAAGATGGGCAAGGGGCTTCCAGTTCTCTCTCTGTTTCAACTGTGCTCGGGAGTTCCTGGCAGAGCAACATGATTTCATCTGTGAAATAGCTTGCAAATGCCTTACAGCCAATACCCAATTCCCTACTATTTTGTCTGACCAAATTGTCCTAAGTAATTGCAGGTAAGAGCTTGCAGATGCAATGGAGGCCACATAGAGCACTTCCATGAACATCCTATAGGATGCTCTTGCCGCTTTGTCACAAATATGCCACCACTTTCGCTCTAACCACTTCAGCTCTCATTTCATCCTCCATAGCATACCACGGACCTAGTTTGGCATGAGAGTGGAGAGGGTGCTGAGGGGCGATCTCCTTGATGGCTTCGGAGAACCAGCAATGTCAGTTCTCCACCAGATCATCCAATTTGCCACCGGGGGGGGGGGCATTGGATCACACAGAGCATCCTGAAGGAAAAAGAGTCCATTAGCCTCCACAGGCAAGCATAAATCCACTCACCACCTAAACAAGGAGGGCATGGTATGCTCAGCTGGACCTTCAAGGAGAAGTTATCTGACCATGGTACTCTCTCTGCAGTTTCCAGTTCGATATTTATCCCCGTCCCAGAAATCAAGTCCAGTATGTGACCAGCTTGATGCATGGGAGTCGATATAAATTGGGAGAGTCCCAATGCCTCCATGGATGACACCAGGTTTCTAGTCTGCAAGGACACCACATAATTGGCATGGACACTGAAATCCCCCAGGACCAGCAGCCTGGGGTGCTGCAAAGCCCAGCTTGATACAGCATCCAACAGGCAAAGCAGACTGTCTGGTGGTGCGTAAGGCAGTTGGTACACCAACCAGACAGCAAAACTCTCCTTGGCTTCCCGTGCCAGGCTTACATATTCAATGCCAGTGATTTTTGGTGTGGGGAGCACCCTGAAGGAAAAAGATTCTCAGATAAGCATAGCCACTCCCCCCCTGCCCATTAGTCCATGACTGGAGGAGGACTGAGAACCCAAGTGGGGAAAGTTGATTCAGAGCAACAGTTTCACCCTCTCTCACCCAAGTCTCAGTCACACAAGCCAGGTCTACAGTTCGTTCTGCAAGATAATCTTGAAGAATGGAGGTCTTATTATTAATAGACTTGGCATTGCACAACACCAGTGTCAGAAAAAGGTATATTTCCTTAGCCCCACAACCAGCATTTCTCGGGGTGGGAAGAAGTCCAAGCACATGAAGGAAAAAGATTCTTGGATAAGCATAGCCACTCCCCCCAATATGAAGTTGCCTAATACTGAGTCAGACCACCAGCCCATGTAGCTCACTGTCTGCTAATCTAACTGGAGAGGAATCTGCAGGGTTTCATGCAGAAAAAGGTCAATTTCAACACCTGCTACCTGTGATCCTTTAACTAGGAAAACTGAAGACTGAACCTGGAAATTTCCTCATACAAAACATGTAATTACCACTGAGCCATGGTCTCTCGCTTAGACTGTATATCTGCTATTTCACATTTATGCAATGACATGAAACTACTATCTCTGTAGGAGCTGCAGAAAGCCCAGTCCTCCAGAATCCACTAATGAGCAACTACAACGACAGACATCAATAGTCACTAAGGGCAGGGCTTCTCCTCTTCTGGGCTTAGGGTTACAAACACTCTGAAGAAAAACTGTCCTGTCCTCTTAACAGAGATGCTATTTACCTCCAAGTCATGAAGAGCTTGAGCAGTATATTTTTATTAAAGGTCCAGGACATTTTTTCCCAGAATTTTGACAACTTTATCTGGCATGCTGTTCTTAAACTATTCTTACACTCCAGATGGCTTAACAAACAAAGACAATGCCTCTGAATGCAGCAAATGAGTGATCAAATCACCACATTTCAAAATGTCTATCTTTACAAAGTGATACCACCACAGTTTGCGAAACCGTGGACTCATAATACTGATTTCCCCAGCTCATAATAGTAGTTTTTCTCACATGGTGCGCTTCCCTTGCCCTGAAATCATAATCTGTTTCCAATTAAAAAGGAGGTTGTTATATTATTTATTTTATTTGAAATATTTATATACCTGCCTTTCTCCCAAACATCTCAGGTGCCATGATAAGTACTCACAGTATAAAAATGATTTAATAAAACAATAAATATTAAACAGTCTTTTTAATTTATATGCCACATTAGCACTTGTGCCATTGGCTTTAATTGGACTAGACCAATATCCACTGTTGGCACATCATCAGAAGCAGATTACTTTAATCCCACTGTTGATTTTGATGAAATGATCCCGTTTACTAAAACTGAACTGAACTTTATATGAATGGGAATGTAATTTAAGAATATTACAATGTCATGGATCCAGCAATCAAATCATCATCAAGGCCAAGAAATTCATGTACTCCCCCCCTGAACAAATCAATCAACTAACTAAAAAATTCATGGAACATACTAATCATATTAAGAATCTTGCATACCATCCAAGGCAACAAACAAGAATGTAAAAAAAACCCTTTCCTCACCAGAGCACAGTAGCAAAATATTTAGAATTCCAGCATTTTAAAAAATTATTTGTATATAGTAGATGGAAGGCTCCACTGCAACACATTCAATAGAAATAATATTTTTAATGATGGGTTGAATTCTGATCAACCCTTGTACAGATGACAGAACAAAGACCAGCTCTTTCAGAGTCCAGTCTTCTCCCCAGAATTCTAGTCTCAGCAAGTTACAGTTCAGGAATCCATTCCAAGACAAGGTCTTCCATAAACTCACACTGAAGCACTCTGTGACCACCATCTGCTCAATTAGTTCTCCCCTGCTTTTGAAAGCAAGTCTCAGCACTGATGCAGGAAAGGGGTGGATAGACAGCAGACAGAAACATGAAATTGCCAAAAACCAACAAGGATGCAAAAAGTAGCTCATATTTACTGGCTGTTTCTGTATTAGGATGCAGCTCAGTCATTCCTCATCTTCATTCAGATGAAAACCGAATATTAACATTTTTAAAAACTGAGCACAGTAGCACTTATTATATTGCTACATTCTCCACAGAAATCCTGCAATACCCATCCCATATAAAGCAGGACAAGATTATACAATATACTCAGGGTATGTCCCATTCAGCATTCTGTTTCTCTGTACAATTTTCTTTTGTTCCTCTGTTTTATAGCCTAATTAATTGTTTTCTATTCTTTTCACAGTTTGCCATAGAATTAATAAATGAATAACCATGTATTGGGGGGGGGGAGATAGGCACTGCTTTTCACTTTGCAGGTGAAATCGCTGCTTATTATTTTTAAGGATTTTAAAATTATAGTTTTGAAATAACATTATAGGGAACATAAAATATAAAATCAGAGTGGCTTTGCCTACAAAGTGATTAAGTAGTACTTAATCCCCCTTCCACAAATATCCACACACAAGAATGGATAATTAACAATTGATTCATGAATGCTAAGACCAGCCACAGGAGAGAACAGCAAGTAATGAATAATGCTGGAACCAGCAGGAAAAGAAGAAAACGTAAAGGGTTGGTAGCCCTGAGAAACCTTAACAGCACTTTGACTCTTATGAGACAAAATGGTGCTGCATCTTTGTGCAATTTTTTTAACGCCATAAATTAGGTTTTTTGGGGGAAACACACAGAAGGGCAATGAAGAAAATATTGGAATACCACACTGTCTAGATACTCCATTGATTAGAACTTGTGGCAGTCTCAGATCAAATGGTTAATGTAGAAGTATCAATAAGGACAGTAGCTCAGCCAATAACAGATCTCTAAACAAAGTAAAAAGTAGGTAGGCTGTAGGATACAAAATCAGCAATAACAATACTTTAATAGTACATATAAATAACTGTAATAAATTAACAAACAATAATCTGCAGGTTTTTCAGTCTGTCCTCCTCTGACATATAAAGTATAGCACAGCATAGCAGCTAACAGCCTACCTCCTATTAATGCAGAATATTTTTGTGTGGGAGTAAGATTTGTAGCAGACCATCAAATGTGCCTTGTTTTGCAAAATTAGAAGAATCCACAGAATGACAACAGTGCTTTGGTATTCCAACCCATTTTCTGTGTGGTCTGCTTCATATTAATAAAAATGTATTCTCTTCCATTGCAAAACAATAGTCCTCCTACATGGGAAACTATACCCCAAATCAGTTGTCCACCACTGTTCATCAACATTTCCTAGAACAATGCAAAATCTGTAACAACTTAATTAGAGTGAGACAATGCAATCCTTTTCTAGTTTTGATCAAATATTCTAATCTGGGAAGTGCCAGCTGTCCTCTGGCACAGTCGCTTGCCTTCCTGATATGTCACTGTTTACTCCCTAAATGGCAGAGTAAAGGATAAGCTCCTTTGCTTAGCTTCAGCATTCAGCCTCTTGTGGTCCATTTATCTCCTTATCTGTTTAAACCAGACCAGCATTTCTTTTCAAACTCCAGCAAATCTTTCATGCACGTAAAGCACAGAATAGCTGCTGAGATTACAAGGAAGAAAGACACAGTTCTGCAACTTGCCACTTTCAAAACGTGACATTGTATTCACAGAGCTGCAAAGAAACAACAAAGACTAGTCAGACCAATACATTAAAAGCATACATCTTATGGTAAATGTTTGAAACTCTGAATGTGTATGTTTACTCAAGCTTATACAAGACCAGAAAAGAAACATCAGAATATTCAGACACCCCCCCCCCCCGGTATTTCATTCTCATTCCATAGATACCAGAGCAGGCCGAGAAATAACTGTGTTTGTGAAGAAATGTTTTGCTACTCACACATTTATGTTGAGCTTATTAATACTAAGCAATTACTACTATTTAAAAATATTAAATAGATGAGAATTTCAGTCATAGGATACATGTATATGTAGACTCATGAGACTCCACAGGGAGGAACTGTTCAAGTTTCCCTTCAGATATCACAGTGCAAGAGCACAAAATTATTGTGAGTCACTCTGCAGTCATTCCTGTCATCCATTATGATGATGCAATGCCCGAAGCGGCTTTGAGGAGACAAACTTCAAATTATTCAGACTGATGCTATGTACATTGTGCCTATGCAGGGAGTACAGGACTGGACATCATTTTTCTTACTGGTGAAACTGAGTAGGGACCCAGTAATACTAGAACCTGTCAAGGATGGTTTCAAAAGCAATTTCATTCAATATTTCATTCTACACCCATATTGTGTAATGCCAAATGTTTGGGAGACCAAATGTTCAGATCACATCTTAGAGATTTTCAAATGAATGGTGAGCCAAGGCTAAGAAGAGCAGATGTAGCACAGCACTATACAACATGGACTAATCTATGAAAAAGATAAAACCTCAATTCACTATAAGCATTCTATCTTCCCACCTCAAACTTCCAACTTTGCTGACCTGCTCTACAGACTTCTTGGAGGACCACTACAGATAAGATTAGAATTTCAACAGCCAATCCACATGCAAAAAGAACCTCCTCAGGAAACAATCCACATGCAAAAGGACCTCCTCAGGAAACAGCCAATCCATATGCAAAAGAACCTCTTCAGGAAAGCTCCTCCATTAGCATGTTCATAGCCTGGGGAACTCCTACAAGATAATGATTCAGCCCTACCTTCCTGAGTAGATATAAATTACCTGCCTACCATTTTGCTTCTCACCTTGACACAGAGAGTACTCCATCTTTCAGTGTTATATCTCTGAGGATGCCAGTCACAGCTACTGGTGAAACGTCAGGTCCTTCAATGCCAAGACCACGGCCATATAACCTGGAAAATCTACAACAGCTAATGAACTCCAGCTGTGAAAGCCTTCAACATATTAATTATCTTTGTTTAGGTAAAAATAATTTTTTTACACACAGTTGTTTTTCTGGTTACAATTTCACTGTGTGTCTCACTGTGTTTTGTCCCATCCTGTGGGGGCTGCAGGTAGAGTGTCCACATAGCCTGCCTGCAGCCACCCTGCATGGTTCCCTTTAAACCAGATCTAAGCATGTTTATAATTGATGTAGTTTAAAAGGGAAATGAGCATGACATTGTGAGTATGCTTCTTTTAAATGTGGAAGCATGCAGCTCTCCCCTTTTGGGGGAAGCCTAGGGCACCTCAATTTTACTGTCACTCTTGGCAACATTGCCTGCATTACTTGCATACTGAACTGGTGTTTACAATATCCATCCCACTATATGGTTTTGATTTGATCTGCACAGTCAGTCAAATGAATTCATCACTTGATTTTTATTTGGATTGTTATTTGTATTTGTTTTCTTATATCCCCCACTCTCACTTTGCAAATTCATGTACTGTCTCACATAATTCCTAGGGATAATCTCCTGAAAATCACTAATTACAACTTTGAGACTGCCAGGCTAGCCTAATATTGTACTGAAAAGGGCATCCACTCATTATCATAAATTTTATCCCACAGTGAAACTTCAGAAATGGAAATCTTATGCAGAAAAACAAAGCATTGGAAAATGTCCCTACATCACTGCTGATGATGCAGCAACTTAGTAATAAGCCCTATGTTCAGCACAATTTTGTATACCAACAAAATACCATATGAACAGTTCTATATGGAATGTTTGCTTATGGAATACCTTTCGCCTTGACACTTGCCTTGCACCTAGGTTGCTTAAAAAAAAAAAGTTCCAGCTCAATCTGTTTCTGTTGACTGTGGCTTTTAATTAAGGGACTGATTTTTAAAAAATACTATTGTAGGATGGAAATTGTTGTTGTAAGCTGTCAGTGGTTTGTTTTTATGGTCTATGTTTTTATTTTTTAATTTTGGGGGGTATTTATTTGAATTTTTCATATCCGCGTATGTATGAGTGTGTGTGCACCTGGAAGTCATGGCAACCTCTGGTGACTGACCCCTACTGGAGGCCTGGAGAATTTTCAGAGAGGTGGCTGAATAAAGCCTACCCCTGCCTCCTGATTGCTGGTATTCCAAGGAGGTCTCCTATCCAAGTACTTGCCAGACTTGACCCTGCGTAGCTTCCAAGATCTGACAAGATTGGGCTTGCCTGGGCTATTCAGGTCAGGGCTATGGTCTATGTTTTGATGGTGGGCAGGGACTTTTTAATGCTGAGTTTTAATTAATACCTTTTCTTGTTTTGTTTTTCTTGTTTTTTACTTTGTAAGCTATCTTGGGGAGGTTTCTGGAGAGATAGCATAAAATTTCCTAAATAAATAACTATGATCTGGGATTCATTGTACATATATTGGCTGGTTTGCATCAAATTTGCAAATCTATTTATTTATTTATTTAAATTAAGCTATATGTTCTCTCGCCCTGACCTGGATGGCCCAGGCTAGCCTGATCTTGTCAGATCTCGGAAGCTAGCAGGGTTGGCCCTGGTTAGTATTTGGATCAGAGACCAGCAAGGAAGTCTAGGGTTGTGATGCAGAGGCAGGCAATGGCAAACTACCTCTGAATGTCCCTTGCCTCTGTTAGTTCTTGACTATTGTTTCTCCTCATCTGATCTTGCAGCACTGGATCAAGTTTAATCTAACATTTTTCTACTTACCTGCAGTTTCTGGATCTTTTCTCTGAAAGCTATAGTATTCTGCCCGCAAAATTACACAGTTTTTGTTCCTGAAACCTGGGAATGAATTCTTTTTTCAGCAAGCTGAAGACTCACTACAATAAAGTCAGTTTGGGTAAGAAAGAAAAGCAAACAAGAGATGTGCATAAAATGAGAAAACAGCCAGTATTTACCTCAGTTCAAGACTGCACATTAAATCCGCTTGGATCTTAACATCAAGACTGTACATTGTATAGAGAACACAATCTGACTAAACCTTCAGACTATAAGGAAAATTCAATGTCTGTTTCTCTGTTTTCTTAGAAAATTCCCTGATATTACCATGAAGAATTCTGAAAAACATCTACTGACTATTTTAATCAGCTATTAAACCCGAAGTTATACAATACCCAACATAGTGTAAAATAATACTTTGGCAGTGCCAATGAAAGAACATGAAAGGATGACATTGCCACCTCACAAAGGAGACAAGAAATCATGTGGAAATCATTTTTGCTTTGATCTAGCAAGTTCAATTCTTGGAAAACAAGGAATAAGCCTTGTGGAAACAGACGAGATCAAAGCAGAGTTCATGACAACGTCTATAGACCAATCCTATGGATGTTTACATGTAAGTGAGCTAGGCTTGACAGTCCCCAGGTGGGGTGGGGGATCCCCTGATTTCATGGGCTCCTGCCTGCCATTGGCTGGCCAGCAGGGCATTGAGGCCGAGGCCTTCCCTTGACGTTTCCCTCCTGGCTCTGGGATTCAGAGGATTAGTGCCTCTGGATGTGGAGGCATTAGGTATCCTTAAGTACCATATATACGTGTAAGAAAAACTGCTAAATCTAAGCTGCAACATAGTTTTGATTTTATGACTTAGAAACTGATCTTATAAGAGGTGAAAGCTTCCTGATAGATTTATTTCCTTCATTTATACCTTGCATTTTTCTCCAATGAAGATCCACAGTGGTTTACATTATTCTCGTCTCCTTCATTTTATCCCCACAACCACCCTGTTAGATAGCTTAGGCTGTGACTGTGTGTGACCGGCCCAAGGTCACCCTGTAAACTTCTGCGGCAGAGTGGGGATTCGAACCTGCATCTCCCAGATCCTAGCCGGCACTATTAACCATTACACCACACTGACTCTCAAATGATGGAAAAAATATGTAAGGGAACACAGTGCTATACCTGGCAAAAACAAAACAAAAAACAAAAAAGCACTGTGAAGATTCACTTATAAACAATGTGTGAACCAAATAAAGACTATTACTAATTCATATAGCGTTAGATTTATATAAACTTCAAGAATCTTATACTAGAATGAAAACTTCCAAAGTGTACAACAGCATGTACAACACCATATCCATGAACTAAGTGCATCAATTACAAAGCTAAATCCAAAGCATAAAGGTAACTCAATTCAACAGGTAAGTTTTCCGAAGAAAATAGTGACTTGCTTAATTGAACAGGTAAATCTTCTGAAAAAATAGTGGCATCAAGGCCACCCGAAACTTCTGTTTCACAAACAACAATTCATCAGCAAGCGTATACAAATCTTCCAGTAGACTGTGTAGCTTTCCATCAGACTAATGCGTTTCCAAGGTTAAATCACATTTCCAATCTTCATCAGAGTCGAGAATAAGCATTTTCATATGAACCTAACAAACTCATCAGAGAGATAGTTTGGTGTAGTGCTTAAGTACATGGATTCTAATCTGGGAGGACTGAGTTTGATTCCCCACTCTTCCACTTGTACCTGGCTGGATGACCTTGGGCAAGCCATAGTTCTGGCACAGCTGTTCTTGAAAAAGAGCAGTTTCTGTCAGAGCTCTCTCAGCCCCACCTACCTCACAGGGTGTCTGTTGTGGGGAAGGGAAGGGAAAGGAATTTGTAAACCACTCTGAGACTCCAGGTGAAGGGTGGGGTATAAATCCAATCTCTTCTTTTCTTCGTCTTCTTTTTCATCAGAATTCTCACCACTTCCCATAATCAAGAAGCTAACTGTGTCACACTCAGAAGGTTTGGTAGCAGCATCTCCCAGATCGTAGTCCAGCACTGTTAACCACTACATCACGCTGGCTCAAATGATGGAGGCAGAAACTTCAGGAGACAACCAAGTCAAATATATGAATAACAGTTCCCACCTTTCATATGCTTACTTGGCAGTAAATTCTTGGACTATGCAGGGATGCTAATCAATCCCAAATTGTAAGGCAGAAAGTACTATACTCCACACTGAAATGATGCAAACTTTTTTTTCTCTTTCACTTTTCAGGGAAAAATATCATCAAAATGGCCAGCAACAAATGGCCTGCAAGGAGTCATAATCATTGGCTGAACCTAGTGACATCTGGGCACTTAACTTGCCAAATGAGAAAAGCCCATACAGAAATCTTTACACTTCACAAACATGTTCCTTTAATGTAAACTTAACTAATTAAAACTTAGGATGGCAGCTTTTGTACTTTCCCACAGTGTTTGGCTATGGAGGTTTCATAACAAAACATAATCTGTTGAGGATTGAAAAGGTTATGCTACTTTGGTCTAATTACTATTATTTGATGCTGTCCTTTCTACAGTGATCTCAGAGTGACATACAAGAGAGCTAACATCCTTCTCTCAAGGATCAAATGTGTACAAGCATGCATACTAGAGTGGCCAACCCCAATGTGCTGCCTGAATATCTCCAGGTATTACTACTGATGGCCAGATGATTATTGATCCCTGGGGAAATGACTATTTTGGATGGTGGACTCTATGGCATTACATACTAATGAGGCCCCTCCATTAACCAATCCCACCATCCCCAGGCTCAACCCCAAAAATCTCTAGGTATTTCCCAACCCAGAGTTGGCAACCCTAATGCTCACAAGGTCATGGGTTCCAGGCTGGAATCATTATTGAGGCTACAAAGTTTCAAACCAGATAATATCCAGCAGTTTCATTCTGAAGTCTTGTTGGGGATAGTGACACATTTGGGCACGGGGGATGGGGGGTGGGGAAATTAGGTGCCTTCATCAGCCTGCCCTGTGCTATAGAACTGATTGAGCCCTGAGGAAGTACCATGAAATGAACTCTCAGCCATTTTACAGGATTGTTGAAGGCTGCTTCTGTTGAAATGGAAATAAAAATGCTGTTGATAAAGCTGGAAACTTCAGTATAAGTTAAAGGTAAAGGTTTTCCTTGCTCGAAAGCCAGTCGAATCTGACTCTAGGGTTGCGGTGCTCATCTCCGTTTCAAAGCCGAAGAGTCAGCGCTGTCCGAAGATGTTTCCGTGGTCATGTGGCCGGCATGACTAAACACCAAGGCGCACGGAACGCTGTTACCTTCCCACCGAAGTGGTACCTATTTATCTACTTGCAGTTTCTTGCTTTCGAACTGCTAGGTTGGCAGGAGCTGGAACTAGAGACGGGACCTCACTCTGTCATGTGGCACCCGGGTTTTGAACTGCTGAACTACTGACCTTCCACAGCCTGCAGTTCAGCGTCTTAATCACTTGAGCCACCGCAGCTCCCAGTATAAGTTAGCCACCTGCAATTAACCGTTTACACTCTTCCTTCCCACTACATCTGTTCTTGTAATGAGCCAGTTCACTGGAAAAAGCAGTAACAGAAGCATGGAATTTAGCATTGGGGGAAGTCCTGTTTCTGCCATTCCTGAAGCAGCTCAGTCAAATCAAATATCTGTCGATAGTCTCAGTTGTTCATTCTCTTTTCTTTCACCCCCTTTGACTTTTCCTAGTCACCCTTGTATTTATCATCCCAAAGGATCCCCCCCCAATAATTTACCTGCTCTAGTGAGTTTTTATTTGCTATCTTACTTTTTGCAGTTTAGGTCTGTAACCAGACTGTTTGGCCATCCAGCCAAATACAGGATAAAGTAACACTTTCTCTATCTGTACCCATAGATGATTAACAGAATCTGAAGGGGAGTCTTGCCAATATTTTGCTTGTGGCACTAAAAAGGTACTAAATGTTCCTTAGACTAGGGATTCCAAACCCTCCTTTTTCAGTTGGTAGCTGTAATTTTATAGGCAACTCTGGCCCCTCAATTACTTCGTTTATAGCCTCATCTGTTGATCTCTGGGCCAGATGGCATGCTATTCCCTCCCATTCCAGGAGAAGCCTTAGCAATGTGCAGCCATGTTCCCTGAGGATCCTGCCCTTCTAGATTTTTCTCCTGAAGCTTCATTTGGTGAAAGCTGAGGCCATATGTACTCAAAAGGAAGATGACCCTGAATGCAAGACACCCCTAAAAATGTTAACACACACAAAAGTATTACTGGACAAAACAGAAACTTGTCTGTGAATGTGAGATAACACTTCTTCCTTATGGCATACCTGGAAAAAAAACCACTCTAGTATTGCATTTGAGTAAATGCAGTAGTCATATGAAATCAAGAAGATGAGTAAGTCTCCAGCATTTCAGGCAGGGATCTTTCACAACAGCTAATCTACAAAGTCCTTTAATTGGAGATGCCAGGGGTTGAATTTGCAAAACATGTGCATTCTGTTACTGAGTTACGGCCCTCCCAATATGATATGGTCTAAATTGAATTGTGCCTGTTAGGGTGCGTTCAGACGCGCCGTTTGAGCCGTTTTCGGCACGGCTCAGAAACGGCTTTTACCTGCGCGTTCACACGCCCAACATCTGCCTACCGTCCCCAGCCGGCGCTTTCTGGAGCAAACCCCCTTTGAAACGGAGTATTTTGACACCACTTAGCCAAGTGGTGTTTTCCATGATTCTCCGTTTCAAGCCGCACTTTTCCCTGTCTGATCGTTCCATCCAGCCACTTCCGGGTGCTTCAACCCCCCCTCCCCTCTGGGAAGCTGCCTCCAGCTTCTGGTTTTAGTCCGCCATTTCCCCCCCCCCTTAGCGGTGTGTGCTTGAGCGGAGCTCCGCTCCTAAGTTAAATGAAAAAAAGCTTCACTGGTGCCTAATTTAGGCATTTAGACGAGTCCGGGATCTTGGGGAGGCCATTTTCGGGGAGACAATGTAAAAGGAGTCTTCATTTAAACTTTAAAGGGACTAGTTAAGATCGCTCTTCTGCGCACGCGCCAAACTTCCTGTTCGGGAGAGGGCTGCCTGTGCGCATGCTCAAAGGAGAGGGGAAACCCCCCCCACCTGCAGGAGGACGGCAGGGAGCTCCGAAGGAGGGAAGGAGGAGGTGAGTGTGATCGCGATTCTCCAGTTTAAAAAAACGCATCATGCCGGAGCAGTTTAAACCGCTCCAGCACGCTGTCTAAACGCACCCTTAGTCAATTTATCCAGGAGACAAGTAGGAGAGCTCTAGAGGAGACTGCTAGAATGAGAAGCATTACGGACTAGGAGCTCTGGAAGACAGGTGAGATTCTCATGAAGAACCACCACCACTGAGAAAGTGGAAGACTGCAGTTGCAGAAGGGAGTGATGCAGAGTAGACAGCCAGAGGAGGGACAAAGCACTCACCTATTGTTGTCAGATAACTGCCATGTTTTCTGTATGATCTCATGCCTTGCTTGCTTGCTTTCTCGCATGCGCAGCACTTTGCTTTGATTATAGAACTGTGGGAAACATTCCTCTAGCCAGCCACTATCTCTGGCCTTGAACAGAAGGGAGGCCTTAGGTTCTCAGACGGTGTGAATGTCTTGATCTGCCCCCCCTACAGAGGGGTTGTCTCCAGTTCATTATGTAATATCCCACCGGGAGAATTCCCACACGCGTGCTTGGTTTTCATTCGCTTAGCTAGCTGAAGCATCAGAGTATATACACAGCTTCTTCTGCCCTATCTATTATTCCTGACAATGACTGTGCAATAATGGGCAACAGACTGGCATTCCAATAAAGCATAACTTTCTGAGTGAAGTGTGTTTGGACTTGCTTGCTGTTGAACCTGACAGTTGTCCTGCTAAGTGATGTGTGGTTCCTAGCAGGTATCCATTTTTATGATGTGATGGGACATCTGTTAAAGTTCATCAGGCCTTCTATTATGGCCCACTATTTATTCATAGGAGCACTAATGACACTGCCATTATCTCAAGCAAAATCAAAAGTGATTATACAGCTTAGCGAGCAATGCTAAAGGAAGCAAGAGTACAGGTGGCATTCTTTCCAGGTAAGACCAACTACAGGGGAGCTATTTTAGACAACATGATTTGTTGAAGAAAATTCTAGCTCCCCAAATAAGGGATAACCCATGTACTAAAACACAGGGATACTCACATTAATCAGAATATTTCCTTCACAGAATTTACCTCAGACATTTCACTACTGCTTTGTATCCTGGTAAGTATTCAAGTCTGTTCCAATATTTAAACAGAATCCCTCATTTACCATTTTCTTTTTTCTTCTTTAAAAAAAACAAAAAAACGGAAGGGGATTTTTTATTTATTTGCATTTTATATAGACTACAAACTAAAGAAAAAAGGAGGGGGAACTAAACACGGGGTGGAATGATCTCCTACTCTTGGGTTTTTAGTTTAGTGTAGGTTTGCTTTTCTTTCTCCCTCATTTACCATTTTCTTGGTCAGTTTAATTACCAACTGCTTGTTCTCCCAATTGATACAGACAAAGAGGACCTACTAAAGTAAAATAGATTGGGATTGGCTGAGCACTCTGTGCTGTTTTGACAACTCTGTTCCTTTAATCCAGGCCAGTGTTTTAGACTGCATAGTCCTGGAGTGGACTTTATGTGAGCAGGAAGAGGTCATTGCAGCTTCACACAGAGAAAGAATTTAATTTATTCAACTGTGCTCCTGTTGCCTCTTTATTCTGATGCCTAACATTAAGGATACAACACACTCTAAGAACACACACGTTCCTTTTTAAAAGTCTGATCTTCATTTTGGGTAGTTCTAGGAAAACCATAGACTTTCCCAGCAATGCGTAGATCTACTTTTTGTCATATATATATATATCCTGCTGCTGCTTTAAGCAGCAGCGGACAACGGGACCAGGGGCTTGGCTGCTCTAAACTCTAGCAATAACATTTTAAATTACCAGAATAAAGCTGAGCATGTACAGTTGTATCTCCCTGCCAGTGCTGAACCCTTGTGTATCTGAAATGAGGAGAAGGGCCCCTCTCTCTGTCATCCCATTTTCTCCTCAGTATAAGGCTCCAAAGGTTGGGTGAGACAGTGACATTGCCAAGGCACATTAAGGAGAGCAAGCTGGCCATAAAGAATGGGAGTAAAACCACCATCATCCCACTGTGGCTAACTTGCTATTCTTCTGGGCAGTTGCTATGGTGGTAGTTTTACTTCCATCCCTGACAAGAAGCTGCGCAGCTCAGGGAGATTCACAATTTACCAGTCCTCCAGTCCCTCTGACTGGAGTTGTTTCAAGGTGGAAACCACCTGCCAACCACAAGCCCTGCAGGGCAACAGCTTTGCCAACTTTGTGAAACATGGGTAAGGTTGCCACCTGGTCTTGAGAAAAATGTCCCATTGTTTAAATAGAGGCTTAATGGGTGCTATTTACTTCTGTGCCATAAAATGCTTCGACTACCCATTTCCATAGATTAAGCCTCTACTAAAGAGACAGATAATAATGTATGGCTGTGAGAGTTGGACCATAAGGAAGGTTGAGCGCCAAAGAATAGATTCTTTTGAATTATGGTGCTGGAGAAGATTCTTGAAAGTCCTTTGGACTGCAAGGAGATCACGTCAGTCAGTCCTAAGGGAAATCAACCCTGACTATTCCCTGGAAGACTAGATACTGAAGCTGAAGCTCAAATACTTTGGTGACCAAATGAGAAGGGAGCACTCACAGGAGAAGACCCTGATGCTGGGAAAGACTGAAGGTCAAAGAAGGGGATGGCAAAGGATGAGATGGTTAGATAGTTTTATCAATGCAATGAACATGAAATTAAGCAAACTATCCAGAGCACAATGGAAGACAGGAGGGCCTGGCGTGATGTGGTCCATGAGGTCACAAAGAGTCGGACTTTACTGTGCGACTGAACAACAACAACAAAAAGAGACAGAACATTTTTCTCCGAGCCTGTTGGCAACTCTAACTATGCAGTGGATGCCAAATTGGGGAACAATCCTTAGAAAAGCCACAGGTGGCATGTCAAAGAGCCACCTGTGGCTCCCTAGGCATTCAGTGAGTGGGGAGATCCAAGCATCCCCCACGGAGCCTTTCTTTATCCATCTCTTGCAATGGAAGAGCCACTGAAATTGGACAAAGGCTTCAAATGTTACTCAGAGGAGTGGTAAGTCATGGGTAGGATCCACCCCACTTTCACTTTCTTACACCATCATTTGTAAATTACAGGACTGGGTGGGAAGAGAAGTGGAAGATATGGCTCTCTTTACCCTTACTGTCTGCTTGATGACGAAATACAAACAATATTCCACATTCAAGGGAAGAGTTAGCAACCCTAGGTGGAGCAAGAAGTCTACAATTTGTTGCCAATTTGTTTTACTGTTATTCCCTTTCTAAAATCTATTGTACCACTTTGGGTACTTTTGCTGAACAAAAGGCTACAATACCATGGCATGCATTCTCCCTTGGAATAGTATTACATACATTTGGTTTCCATTAGCACATATACACTGGCCATAATTGAAAGAATTGTGCAACTAGTTCCATGCACCCAGCAGGAACTTTATCTTTCCTTTTCCAAAAAGCATGCCTGTGCATGCAGACAGATATTCTTCCACCCAACACAGTGAAGATAAGGTTTTTTAAAAAAAACAACAGAAGAGCTTTCAAAGTGGTTTATGTTTCGATATTACCTGGATAGTGGTAGTCATACTGTGATAAAGCTTTCTAAAATGTCTCCTTAAAACCACTCTCCCTTTTTTTAAAAAAAGCTCTCCTAAATTGCAGAGCTTCCAGTCATTAATTTTAAGTAAAGGGGTCTATCCATTCTCCTTATCTACTATTGAAAGCACTGCAAGATATTACAGTGCCAATATAAATGTTTCAGATGTTTAGCATTCCTGATATCACATAAATTACTGAAATTTCCAGCAATGCTTTTGGAACAAGCTCTCTTGTTAGATTCTCCATCCGTTGCTGGAAAAACAGTTCCTAGATTATCATAAAAGATCTAATGTTCTTTTTAAAGATTGTTGAAGATTATCATTGGGTATCCAGATCTCCCCATTCCTTGCTCCACAGTGTAGTATAGTTTAATGGGTAGAGTGTCAGAATAGGAACTAGGAGACTCATGTTCATCCCTCCCACTCTGCCGTGAAATGAACTTGGATCAGTTGCTCTATGCCTAACCTACATCACGTGGGTTGAAACAGGATAGAAGAATCAGGCATGCTACCCAGGGCTCCTTGGAAGAAGGACAGGATAGAAATGTACTAGATAGATTTTCAAAAACTTCAAAGCCCATACGTGCAATAATCTGTGTTCTGGATGACTCAGATCAGGCCTGATTCAGGTATACTCATACACTTAAGAAGCCTTACGCATCTAGTTAGTTTTCTAATGTCAGATCATCTAATTCCTGACAAGAGGTACACGTCAATAATGTCTTAGGTTCATTGTGGGTACAGTACACAAGTGATAGTATTACACCATAACTATTTTTAACATTGGCTAATTCAACAGAAAATTATACCACTCATTACTGCTACACAGATAATTAAAAGAGAGCAAGTACATGAGTCCATAACAATATCTTAGCCAAAGCTAAGTAGGTCATAAGCAAGGAGCCCCTTTTAAGAAGAAATTCCCAATCAATTCAGATTCCCATATTTATGTTTTTAAAATCATCTCCTAACAATTGATAGCTGTCCTAATTGATAAGGGTGCACATAATTGAAAGAACTGTGCAACTAGTTCCGTGCACCCAGCAGGAACTTATCTTATAACTTATCTTATATCTTATCTTATAACTTCAAACACCACATAAAGTAATCTGTACTTGAATATCTTCTTGTGTGTTTGTTACGCACCATCAAGTCACTTCCAATTTATGGCAACTCTATGAATTAATGTCCTCTAAAACACCCTATAACAGCCTTGCTTGTGTCTTGCAAAGTGAGGGGCCTCGTGGCTTCCTTGACTGAGTCAATCCATCTCATGTTGCGTCTTCCTCTTTTCCTGCTGCCTTCAACTTTTCCTAGCATTATTGTCTTTTCTGTTTTGGTGTTTTTCTTCAGCTTTATTCTGATCTTCAATATTAACAGTTCATGGTCTATAGGTACCACAATAGGCTTCAAATGGTGATGACAGATTTCTCATACATATAAATATCTTTTGGCCCTCAACCAATATACCCCATTTTTGGACTGTATCTTTGCTTTTGTGACATTGGACATTCCTGCCATATTTCTGTACCTGTGCTTCAACACATAGTATCCACTGATATGGATTAGATGGCTTCTACTATAGAAAAGGCCATATTATTGTGTTTCTTCTTTGCTTATTGCCTCTCTCCAAGGCTAATCTATTCTGGGTCTCTAGGTCACTTCCTTTTTGGCACGTTTAGCTGAGAGGCTAGACCAGCTTTGTTTCTAGTCTGCAGAAATGTCCTCCATGATCTTTTTGGTCAAGTCCAGCAACTGTTCCCCTCTATTCCTGGCCATATCCGTGACATCTGGCCAATGAGTCTTGATTTTGTCCTCAAAGTAATCTTGTGAAACAGGATTGATCTCACACAGACTTGAATATGCATGTATTCTATAAATAGCAAGGAGACTGCTAAAGAAGTAGAAAGGAAACTCTGGCTATCCTAGAGATGAGTCACACACTTCTGAAACAAAGTTAGAACTGTGTGGGCAGGCTAGTGTTCCTTCAGTCATATTGCTCATTCTCACCTTGCTTACTTTTTTCAAAAGTAATCAGTAACTGCAATTGGTGTCTCTCTGCAAAAATTCAGCTCCCCAGTTCACAAATAACCCTATGGAACTTGACAGCTTGATTTGACAATGGGTCTAGTTTACACAAACACATGGAAAACACATAGGCTTAGTATGACTTCCTGGGGAATTCCTATATTTCCCATGTAATGACTGCTGCTATAGAAATCTGATCATTACAAAGCTCTCTCATGGAACTGCTTTCTCCACTGCAAAGGCCTTAAAGTGGAAATAAAAATCACCAGCAATGAACTCTATTAAAATGTAAATAGTTCATCAGTGAGCCAGTATGAACTGAAAAGGAAATGAAGTAATGACTGGAAAATGTCCCATTTGGTTTCCAATACCAGTTCAGAATTATTTAGCTATTTCAGAAAGCAAAACCATTGGCAAAGTTCCAGCACAAATTCATTCAAATATTTTGGCTTGGCCATCTAAGGTCCCAGGAAATTTCCCAGTAGGCTGCCACACAGGAGAGCTGGCAGAAGCCACTCAAGGGCAAGCCTGGGCTTGCTTCAGCAGGCAACAGTATAGGAGGAGGCAATGAGCAGGCTGATGCCACCACCATCATCAGCACCACCAGTTTAAAAGAAGGAGAACCAGAAGTGGCTATTACATTTGCACCTTGACAGTAAGAGAAGAGGTGGCTGCCATCACTTTCTTGTGAAAAGAGCAATCCTGGCAATGCTGGCACAAGAGCAGTGCTTCCTCATCTCTTTGCAAGAAGGAAGCTGTGAATGGTGAGGAGCCTTGAAGCTGCTGCTGGTATCACCCTTGGACCACCTTTGTTGCTGGGAAGAGGTAGTAGCCATAAGGAGGAAACAGGATCAACCATCCCTTCAGCTCAGCAGCTACCACCTCAGAAGGACTTCCTTGACTTAGCCACAATAGCTCAGAAGGATCATAAAGCCAGACCAAAAGTTATGCATCTCATGATGTGGGCGGTCATGTGTTATGGGCTTCAGGGGTGTTTTGATTTCCCAATCTGTCCCCGATGAAGAGGACTGTAGTACAATACAATCCATATCACAACATTCAGAATGGGAAAACCGGGACACATGCTGTACTCGTGAGCACTCAGAGGCTTCCTGGCCACTGCTGAAAACAGCATGCTGGACTAAAGATTCATTCTTCATCAAGGAAGATTGCAGGACAGATACCTTACAATGAGACATTTTGAAACTTGCCTGATTACATTCCTTCATAAGGAGGAATGCATAATCATTGAGCATGCATATCTGAAAAGGTTACTGGTACGAAACGATTCAAGAGCCAGGGGGAACTCGTCAGTTATATTCATAGTTCAGTACATTTACATCCATTGCACAGTAAGGCATGTTTTACAATAAACTTATTGTGCTATCATGATCATACTTACATTGATTGTTCAGTGTATTTATTGCTCAATGTAATACTTTATATTGTCCTATATATATATATTTCTATGTGCATTTACACTGTCATAGTGCTGATTCTTAAATATAGTCAATTTCTCTTATTTGAGTCTTTTACAGTTGTTTTAGTTTCCTAGAGGACCCTCTTCCATCTTACTACTACGACTACTATTAATTTATTGATTTATTTATCGCCCCATTCTAGCTTGCACTGTGCTCTGGGTGATGTACAGCAGAGGTGCAAAGCCATAAAATGAATATACAAAATATTAAGAATTCAAAACAAAATTAGAATAACAAATTTTAAAAACCACATTAGAAGTAGTCCCAGATGACATCCTTAAAAATTTCATCACAGTTCTGGACTGCCTGGCAACTTTCTAGGCAGGGGGAGAGGGAACATAAGATCAAAATTAAGGGGAGGGGGAGAGGAAGAGGGTGCCAGCCATGAGAGAATACCGTTGCTGTCCCCTATGAAAAGCTTGGCAGAACATCTCTGCCTTGCAGGCCCTGTGGAATTGCATAAGATCCCGCAGGGCCCTGGTGATACTAGGCAGAGAGTTCCACCAGGTCGGGGCCAGGACCCAAAAAGGCCCTGGCCCTGGTCAAGAACAACCGGATATCATTGGAGCCAGGGATCACTAGCAGGTTGTTATCTGCAGAGCATAAAGCTCTCCCGGGGACATGCTGTAGGAGAAATTGGTCCCAGACTGCTCAAGGCTTTGAAGGCCAATACCAAAACCTTGAACTTGACACAGTATTCCACTGGAAGCCAGTATAGCTGGTGCATGGCCTCCTTAAGACCCTCCAGATAGACTCCATATCCAGGGACACATAGACAATGTCCATCAGAGGGCCCAGTATCCTCTCATCACTGGCTTTCACCAGCCATGAGGGACATGGATCAAGGAGGCATGTGGTCAGTCTAACAGCACTCAGGATCCTGTCAACAACAGCAGAGGAGAGCAGGCTAAAGGAATCAAAAACTGAATCCAAGGGCAGCCAAGGGGCCTCCAGTTCACATACTGTGTCAACACTGGCAGGTAGATCGTGGCAGAGGGACAAGACTTTGTCCACAAAAAAACTTGCAAATGCCTCAGAACTGATGGTTGAATTTCTGCATCTATTTCGGTACCTCTCAGTAAGGGATGTCAAAGATCTAATTATCCTAAACAATTGTGCTGGGTGAGAGCTAGTGGAGGCTGAGTAGAATTCCCTCTTCACAGCCTTCACAGCCATCTCACAGGATATCATAAGCATCCTATAAGATGCTCTTGTAGCTTCATCACAAGTATGCCACCAAACTCACTCACGTCATCTAAGCTCCCGTTTCATCCCCCTGAGTTCTACAGTATACCAGGGGGATAATCTACAATGGGAACGTAGAGGACATCAGGGAGCAACTTCACTGATGGCCTGAGAGAGATGAGAGTTCCAGTCCAAATGTACAGATGCTTTAAGAGGACCTCAAAGTCCATGAAAACTGACTGGATCAAGCAATATGATGTTGTTGAAAGCAGAGACTGAGAAAGCTACCTGGCCCAATCACGATAATAAAATTTTAGTTTGGTTCATGTTTGTCAATCAAGTCTGCAAAGTAATTTGGAACTCGGGGGAAAAAATCAAAGCACTATAGGAATAAACATGAACACTCTCCCTTCACCCTGCAGGTGACTCTCAGGGTGTGGATGCAAGCACGGGCCCATCAACTGAGGGCAGTGAGGAGGGACCCAGGTCCAATAGTCCCCCAAGCAGCTGGGTATTGACCCCCCATCCTGATGGTGGAGGGCGACTCTGTCATCGTCATGCCCCCATCTTCACTGCTACAGTGCTCCCACAACACCCCCGGGACCACTCAGGAAGACCCCCACCCTCACATGTTAAGTGATGAGGAGGGGAGCAGGTGGCGGGGCACCCCCTGTCCTGGTGTCATGGCTGCTGCTTGCCCAGAGAAGGGAAAAGATGAGTGCCCCTTGTCTAGCCCCCTGGCTTGGGGCTCATGGCTGGCACAAACTATTCTTCCCACCCTGTCCTCCATGTGGGCAGCTATTGTTCGAGATCATTTGGAGCACCTTTGAGAGTGGTGGGAATCCTTGGCCAGGGGCCAGCAATGGATGGAGGGCCTCACTGCATCTGTCACTATGGCTGCTGGGCACCTGGAGGGGCTTTTTGCCATGGTGAGGGACACGGGGAGGGATACGGATGCATCAAGAGACTCCTGGGAGACCTCTCAGAGTCTCACTGGGGCACCCTGATGCTCCCCTCCTCCTGCAGAGTCTTAAACAGAGGAGGCCCATGGAGGAGATGAAGGGATGCCCTCAGCATCATGGAAGCGTGTCTGGACACCATGGGCAATGGTGAGCACAGGACACCCAGACATGCACACTCTTGTCCATCATCTGCCTCTAGTTCCCTCAGTACTCCATCAGTGGAGCAACAGCTTCAGGTGCCACTGGGGCTCATGGCTATTGCCTCCAGGGTTGCCAGCTCTCCCCTGGCCACCAGTGGGGGATGGAGCAGGTTGCCAGATTCTGGTTAAGAGACTTCTGGAGATTTGGGGACGGGGCCTGGGGAGGACAGGGACCTGAAAGTTTGGAGCCTCTCCCTCAAACCCCCTCCCCCCCAGAGCTACTAACAGCATTGTGGGGGGAAAGTAACTTTTTCCCACCATAGAGAACAATGGAGGGAATGGGGGCAACCTGTTTGGGGGCCCATAGAATTGGACCCCCTGGTCCAATGTTCTTGAAACTTGGTGGGTATCTTGGGGAGAGACTCCAACAGCTACCCTGTGAGCTTGGAGCCTCTTCCTCAAACCCCCTCCTCTCCAGCCCCCAGAATATACTCTATGTTTTTGCCATTGACTTCAATGGCCCATAGGATATAATGGGGCTGAAATTGACATTCGGCTGGCGAAAGACTCTGGAATCTGCTTGTATGGCGAAAACTGACATGCGGGAGCCTTTCTGCCCTCAGAAGCTGCCAGAGCTGTGCTCCGGTGCACTCCCCCCCCAAAAGACCCCTGACTGGTAGTAACCCAAGCTTCTTCCCTGTTCTGTTGTGAAGAAAAAATGGGGAAGCAAAGAATAATATATGTCACTCTGAGCTCCTTGGAGGAGGGGCAAAATAAATATGTACTAAATAAATAAACCGCTACCAACTGCTGGGTGAAAGTTTTTGGGTGGATTTTGGGTTTATTCTGGGATAGGGTTACTAACCTCCCAGTGGAGCCTGGAGTTCTCCCTGAATTACAACTGATCTCCAGGGTTGCATAAATCAGTTTCCCTGGAGGAAATGGCAGCTTTGGGGGATGGGTTCTATGGCATCACATCCTTGCCTCTTCCAACTTCATCCCTCCCCAGCACTGCCACCCTGCACTTCTTGGTCATTCAGTGTCCTATACTGTATGATTTTTTTCTCTTTCTCTACTCTGTAATCCACTTTGAGTCTCAATGAGAAAGGTAGGCTATAAATAACCTAAATAAATAGATAAATGTATTCTCATGATAGAAAAATAGATGGTTCCACAAGGTATAGAGCTTCATCCAAACTCCCTTATTTAGCCTTACTTTTTAATGATTTGATAACTAGATTAGTGGCTTTGAATTCAGAAAGGTTTTTCTCAGTCTCATGGAGGGCAGGGAACTGTTCCTGTTGGCAGCACAGGATAGGACTCACAATAATGGGTTTAAATTAAAGGCGGGAAGGTACTGGCTGGATATTAGGGAAAACTTTTTTATGGTATGAGCTGTTAAACAGTGGAATCAGCTGCCTAGGGAGGTGGTGAGCTCTCCGTCACTGGCAGTCTTTAAGCAGAAGCTAGACAAACACTTGTCAGGGGTGCTCTAGGCTGATCCTGCATTGAGCAGGGGTTTGGACTAGATGGCCGGTATGGCCCCTTCCAACTCTGTGATTCTATGATTCTACCATGAGTCAGCTAATTAACACTGTGAAGAATCCAAGCATGGAATCAAGAGCTGTAATGAACACTGGAAAAAGACAAAGACAGCTGAGCTTGCACAGTAAGATGGCTAGATAAACATTTCTTTTAAATTTATTATTTATGTATTTATTATTCCAATTTATATCCCGCCCTCCCCAATGGCCTCAGGGCGGCTAACCATAAGGGCACAAAGCCATGATAAAACAGTTAAAAACAAGATAAAACACTACAAAATTACAATAAAGTGCTGGTGCTCTAAAAGTTCAATGTTCCGAGATGGGTTCTGGAAGATGGACCCAGAACAACAAACCAGGTTCCAGGGCAACACTGCCTCCTGATCTTCGGCCCAGGGCCATCATGCATCCCGATGGCATCCCCGCTCTTTGCGGTAGCGGTGCAGTGGTGATACAGTGGCAGCGGTGGCTCCTACTTGAAAGCCTGGTGGAAGAGCTCCATCTTGCAGGCCCTGTGGAACTGCCCAAGGTCCCACAGGGCCCGGATCTCCTCTGGGAGCTCATTCCACCAGGTAGGAGCCACCACCGAGAAGGCCCTGACCCTAATCACAGCGAGTTTGACGTCCCTGGGGCCTGGGTAACCAAAAGATCATTAAAGAGTTGATTATTGCAGACTCCTAAAAATCATGAGTGGCCCCTATCTTTCATATCTTGCACATCTGTGTAACAACTGAGAATATTCTTATTTCCAAAACTGTGCCTCTTAAGTCTCCTTATTTGGCAGTTTTAATATGGTCACTTTCCCACTGAAAGATTAAGCAATGCAGCCATATCCATGACCCCACATGTTTAACCCAGCTTAAAGGGACAGAGCCTTTTTCCTCTTAACCCCTCCTGCCACAGACACCTGCACAAACTGAACCAACCTTTTCAGCTGTACTGCCTAGCAGCACAGAGGATGGAAGGAACCCACTATGACCAAGATATGACTCTCTGTTGCACAACAAACCACCCCCAGCTATTTTAGATATTCCTTTCAACAGAACAATAAGATTGCAACAGATTGGAACCTGAAGTGGTATAGAATAGGGATGGGCACAAACTGGCTCACAAGGCAAAATTCGGCATGAACTTGGGCCATTTCAGAGCCCCTGGACTGATGTTCAGATAAGGCACCTCCCTGAATATTTACTGGACTTTTGTCCGGTTCAGTTCAGTTATTCCAGCCATTTAAACCTGAATGGTGTGGGTCCGCAGCTGACCTGATGGGTGCACCCACCCCATGGTTAGGTTGAAATGTCTGTGAGCCATTGCACCAGTGTTTGCTGCCCCCCACTTCCAAGCAGGGGAAAGCAAAACAGACCAGTGAAATAGCTGCCAGCTGCAGCCAGGAGAAAGGGGGAAACTAACTTGCCAGACTGGCTCGGTTCTGGTGGGGGCCTTTTGTCTTGGTTCAGTTTGGGGTTTGGTTCAGGGGCCATTCCGAACCCCGAACTGAACCAGATGTTTTAGGTTTGTGCCTATCCCTAATATAGGAATAACAGCATGATTTGTAGATTACAAGTTACCTAAGCACTCATGATGGATGGATGTATACTTTTTAAGTGAGTCCCCTATAACTAGTTTCTGTTTCACCCTCAAAGCCTGTACAAGGGAGGTCTCACTTAGATCTGCAGTCTCTCAGGTTGTGTTTGTGTTCTCTATTTGTAAGTGTTCTCTCTCAGTTGAGAGTAATGAAAAGACCTGTTGGTGAAGCTACCTCACCAAGTCTCCTGAAAGCAGGATTTGAAAGATAAACTGAAACAGGACAGGTTAGCTCATCCCTAGCCACCATGCCTCAGAGGATACTTTAAGACTTATATGATTGTTGTTAGAATTCCTTTCAGCCTTGTGGAATACTTTTTCTCATCACCAGAATGCAATCAAATTCTGCACCCACTGGATCTGACAACGCCCGGCAAAACCAGAAAAAAAGTTCTTTGCTATCTGTTCCATGCTGGAACCAGGAAATGGGGTGTGGGTGTGTCCTCAGAAGTGGTCAGTAGAATGTTGCATTCTTTTTGGTGGCATTTATGTCTGGCTTAATGGGCAACTCACACAAGACTGAGTTCAATTCAATGAAGCAGGGAACCAAAGGAAAGAATCATGCAGCTCACTAATAGTGCTCGGAGAAATGGCAGGGTTTAAGTGTATGTTCTATGTTTTTTTTTTTTTTCAAAAAGCAACACTAGTTTTTAAGACAAGCAGATGGGGGAGCAGGCTGTATATTTTTATTTTGTGTTCCTCAAACACACACACACACACACCCTGCCAATAGAGAGCAGATAGAGTGCTTGTTCAGCAGTGGCATCTTGTCTATGGAATGGCATTCCCCTTGAAACCCTTCTCCTTTAGGTTCTAGTCCAAAATATTTCTTTTTACCCAGGTTTTTTATTGATCTTTTTAACATCTTTTTTATAGACTGCTTCTGACCTGAGAACTGTTTTATGTGACTTGTTTTACATGGCTCTGTGTTTTATACAGGGTTTCTAACTGTTTAACAAAGCTGTTTGTTTTATTACATGTTACTTTGTAAGCCACCTCAAACAGGTTCTCTGGAGAAGCGTCACAGAAATTTTCTAAATAAATATATGCGTTTGGCTTCTGAGAGAGGCATTTTAACTCACTGTGTGGTTTCTTTTTTATTTGTTTTGCTTTGTTCCCAAGAGAAAGAGAGAATGACTGTGCTGGGGCCAACACAGGGCTTCCTTTTGATTGCAAGACAGAGCAATTCACAACCATTTATTTAATGAACTGATAACCTATGCACATCTATCTGAACTCAGTGGGATTTACCTCTCAGTAAACATATTTAGAATTAGACTATTTCTATTGCTCTATTTAGGGGCCATGGTGGCTTAGAAGTTAAGATGCTGAGCTGCAGACTGGAAGATCTGTAGTTCAGCAGTTCGAGACCCTAGTGCCGCATGATGGAGTGAGCTCCTGTCTCTGGTCCCAGCTCCTGCCAACCTACCAGTCTGAAAGCAAGAAATTGCAAGTAGATAAATAGGTACTGCTTTGGTGGGACGGTAACAGCATTCCGTGCACCTCAGTGTTTAGTCATGATGGCCACAGGACCATGGAAATGTCTTCATACAGTGCTGGCTCTTTGGCTTGGAAACAGAGATGAGCACCGTCCCAGAGAGTCAGATTCAACTAGCTTACGATCAAGGGAAACCTTTATTATTGCTTTATTATACTTTTAGCCCACCCTCCCCTGCACAGTAAGGCTCAGGGCAGGTAACAAGTTAAAAACAATATCTTAAGTTAATTAAAAACAGATCAACATGTCAGCACAGCAAGTCAAGAATAAATGTCTTTATGTATATAATACAAAGGAAAGTTGTCTTATCCCACCCCCCCAGTCTCCTTGTGAGCCAAATTGCTCTATTTCTTAATAATAGATTGAGGAATTATGACATTAATGAGTATATACAGACCTTTGTATACCAGAGTTAGAATTCCCAAGAACCCAGGAATAGACACAGAGTCTGGGTGGTTAAAATAATGATTTCTTTACTAAATATTCTCAAGCATACAAACAATAATCAAACATTCACACACACAATGCATAACTAAGAAAGCAGATGTGACTGATAGCTTATACAGGGGTGATACAACCTGTCCAGATATGCAGGGATCCATGGAGATGAGATTATGGCCTAAACCCAAAGGGTTAGGGTTAGGGTTATTCTTGACTTGCTGTGCTGACATGTTGATCTGTTTTGGACTTGGTTTCTCCGGTTATTTGACTTGCGTGGTTCCTGACTCTGGACTGCTCCTAGACTACCCTGTTGTCTTGCACCTTGAACTTGTTCTTCCCAGTCATTGTTGGATTGTCCAGTTCTGACCTCAGACTGTATCTTGACCACCCCCGCACTTGCCTGGCCCCGCAGCCCAGCCTGTGACACCCCCCAGCTATTTTGTGAGCTGCCTTCTACAGTCCCTTTAAACAATCCCTGTATATATCTGGGATTTTTTTCGGGATTCCCCCCCAGTTCTCCTGAAAAATCTATGATACATTTGGGATTCTGGAAAATACCTGAAAAATACCGATAAGGTGTTTTGGGGTATATTTTTGGTTTGGGAAGATCCAAATGCACGCCCATATTTCAATGTTCAAAGCAAATCAGTTTCATTTGGTATTGGCTTTCAGTAGTTCTTTCTCTAGCATGATCAGATTGAGGAAACAAACCAGAGGTTACAGTGGAGGTTACGAAGGTTGAAAGTGGAGGAAAGTAGGAAACTATATAAGAAAAGAGCTTCTTCAAATTTTTACACGCATTGTTGATGAAGTTCTAAGATGGATTTTTTTAAAAAAACGTACTCCCTACTGTGCTGGTTGTTTTTTTAAATACATATTTTGTGAAGATGTTGCCAGGGGCACCCCACTTTCTAACCTGACCCAGAGACCCACAAAACTCAGGCCAAGGAAGGCACTTCTGGTTCTGAAACACAGAGCTAGCCACAGCTCTGAAAAAGAAGTTTCAATTTTCAGGTGACAAGCAACCTCAAAGCAAACTTCCAGTCTTCCCCCTCCATCCAGCAGAGATATGCTTATGGAATAACAATGGGTTCCACCAGGTAAAGTATCTACATTTCTAAAAGCTATTTAGAGACCACCTGGCAAATAGTCCTCTTCTCTCCAGTACCTCACCCAGCCCTTTTGTCCTGTGTCTATATGTAAATTCTTTGTCTTTCCTGCTCTGTCCCTCAGGATATTGGGATAAACCAATCAATCATTCAAATGTTTAGTAATCCTTCCTGATGCTAATCAGGGACTCATCTCCCACCTTTTGTCTACACTTGGGAACCTATTTAGCTACTTTGGCAGAACCATTAGTGGTCAGAAAATCCAGACCCCTGGGACTCATCATTGGCCCAAGTAATCTATTGTTCTCACCTGAGACCAGCCACCAGGGCTGCCCATTGGTCTGCATTGTTTGCCAATGGCTATATCCCAGCAAACACATGGCCTTAGACCGTGTGCTTCTGCCCAGATGCCAACTGGCAGTCCACCCCTAAACCCTGGAGCCAGGGGCTTGGGCTCAGCAGGCACTGTGACACTATCCCCCCCCAGGGCCCCCCTCCACAGTTGGGCTGAGTTTCTCAGGATAGGCATCATGGTATTGCTGGACCAAGTCAGGCACGTGCAGATTGTCTGCTGGTTCCCGGGACCGGTCATCAGGACCATAACCTTCCCAGTCCACCAGGTACTGCAAGGAGCCCTGGTGGAGACAAGAGTCAAGGATCTGGTGGACTTCGTACTCCTCGTCATCAACAATGAGGACAGGCAGTGGAGGTGCTGGTGGTGTAGGGCGATCCGGACTGGGGGGGGTCCAATGGGAGTAACGACGAATGGTGGAAGACAGGGTGAATGTGAATGTGGTCTGGTAGTCATAAGCGAAAGGAAACAGGACTGAGCTGTTCGAGGATCTCGTAGGGACTGATGAAGCAGGCATCCAGTTTGTGGAACCGGCCTGGACGTCGCAGGTATCAGGTGGAGAGCCACACCCAATCCCCTACATGTAGAGGAGGACCCTCTTGCCATTTCCGGTCAGCTGCCAGCTTGTATGCATCCTTGGCTTACTGGAGCTGTTCCCGGAGTAGGGCTTGAAGGGCCTGCAATTTTTGCAGGTGTGCCTCTGCAGTGGGGAGGTTGGTGGGTGTCAGTACATCAGGGAAGAAAGGAGGGTGATATCCATAGTTGGCAGCAGAGGGAGTTGTTTGAGTGGATGAATGGACGGAATTGTTGTAGGCAAATTCTGCCAAGGGGTCTTGGGATTGTTCCGAGCGGATCACCTTGGACAAGGGACGAGGACCGGTGGTGGTGGTGGATACTGAAGGGAGATAAATTGCTGGTTCCCTGGACGTCTCAGAGGCTTCTTCAATCAAAGCCAGTGCGTATTCGGGTTTGCAGGACAGGGCGCCTGCTCTCTGGTTCTGCGTCTGAGGGATATAGGTAATTTTGAAATCAAACCAGGAAGAGAACAGGGACCACCGAATCTGCTGTTGGTTAAGACATTGGGTGGTCTGCAAGTGTTCCAAGTTCTGGTGGTTGGTGAGGACCTGGACAGGATGACGAGCCCCTTCAAGGTAATGTCTCCATACTTCAAAGGCAGCTTTGATGGCTAGGAGTTCTCTCTCCCAGATGGTGTAGTTGCGTTCTGCAGCCATTAATTGGTGGGAATAATGAGCACATGGCTGCAGGGGCTGTGTGGGGTCATCTCGTTGAGAGAGCATGGCACTGATAGCGACACTGGAGGCACAGGACTCGGTGGTGAATGGGAGTCGAGGATCAGGGTAACGTAGCAAGGGAGCCAATGCAAAGCAGGTTTTCAAAGTGGTGAAGGCCTGGTTGGCCTCAGGAGTCCATTGGAATGTTTCCTTTGAGCAGAGGAGTCGGGTTAGGGGAGTCGTTAAGGAGGTATAGGCAGGGATGAATTGATGGTCATAATTGGCGAATCCTAGGAGTCATTGAATGTCTTTGTGGGTTTGCGGAACTTGCCACTTCAAGATGGCTTCCACTTTTTTGGGATCCATTAGTCTGCCTTTCGGGGAGATGATATGGCCGAGGAATTCCATGGAGTGGAGGTGAAACACACACTTTTCCAGCTTTGCGTAGAGGCCATGGGTCCGAAGGCATTGCAGGACCAAACGAATGTGTTCCACATGTTGGGCGGGGCTCTCGGAATATACCAGGATATCATCAAGGTAAATAATCACAAAGCTATCTAGGAGATCCTGGAAAATGTCATTCATGAATCTCTGGAACACCGTGGGCACATTGGTTAAGCCAAACAGCATTACGAGGTATTCGTACTGCCTGTAGCATGTGCCAAAAGCCATTTTCCACTCGTCACCAGGGCGGATGCACACAAGGTTGTAGGTGCCCCAGAAGTCCAATTTGGTGTAGATCTGAGCCCCTTTGAGGCTGTTGAGTAGCTCGGGCACCAGCAGCAAGGGATACTGATCGTGGATGGTGATTTTATTTAGCGCCCAATAGTCATTGCAGAGGCACAATTCACCACTCTTCTTTTTTACAAAGAGCACTGGTGCCGACAGCGGAGAGGGGGAGGGCCAAATGAATCCTCTGGCCAGGTTCTTTTTGAGGAAGTCTCAGAGCACAGCTAGTTCTGGTTCCACCATAGGGTATAAGTGACCTACAGGCAAGGGTGCCTTGGGAACAAGGTCTATGGTTGCAGTCATATGGCCGGTGTGGGGGTAGCTGATCAGCTCCTTTTTCTTCAAACACCTCAGCGAAGTCATGGTACGGGTGTGGGAGAAGCGACTCGTCATCTAGAGTGGAAGTGAGCAGGGCAGTAGCCGGGTGTGACGAGGAGTGGGTGGTGGGAAAATGCAATTCTTGGTGAATCCAATCCACCCGGGGATTGTGGGCCATGAGCCAGGAGAGGCCCAGGATTATGGGAAATCAGGGCATACGAGCAACGTCAAACTGTAGCTACTCTCGGTGTTCAGCGGACCTGGCTAATTGCCCCACGCTGGTGGGTCCGATTAGACATCTGGGTCAGAGTCTCGGAGTGCACTCATTTGGCAGGGCACCCAAGGGAGTAGTGCCCAGCCCCTCCACAGTAAAGACACAAATTCTGGGTGTGGCAATGGGTTTTTTCTTTGGGGGTGAGGCGTGGGCACACTGACCCTACTTGCATGGGCTCACCCTCATTCCCTGGGACGCTGTGGCTGGCTGGACTTGACCACGGGTTGTGGGTCGGCGGGTTGTGGGGGAGCCATGGGTGTGGCCTCGGTGTTGGAGTCAAGGTACCTTCTGCAAGGTACCTGGTCGGTTGACACGGGCCAGCTTGTCTAGGATCTCATCTGCTAGGCCTTCTGCGTATTGATCTATGAGTGCAGCCTCGTTGCAACTCAGGTCTTGAGCCAACAACTGGAACTTAGTGGAGCAGTGGGCGACCAAAGATTTACCTTGTTTCAAGGCATGGATTTTGCGGTTGGCTGTGGCTGCCTGCTGGGGGTTTGCGTACATGGTAGAGAAATGGGCCAGGAACCCTTGGTAGTCCGACAGGAGCAGGGACAACGAAACCAGCAGGGGAGTGGCCCATTTCGCTGCTTGCCCCTTTTAACAAGCTGACAATAAAGCAAACATTTGTTTTATCGTTGGGGAAGTCCCGGTCTCCCAACTCAATGTACAGTTTGCACTGCACTAGGAAGGATGGAAACTCTTCCACATTTCTACCAAACTTCTTGGGCGAGTTTACAGGACAGCAGGGTGGTGGAATGGCGGCAGTGGTAGCTTGCTGCTGCGTGTGCAGGTGGCTGACTACCTGAGTGAGCTGTTGCAGCTGGGTAGCCAAGTCAGCCAGCTGAAGTGCCCCTCCTACCGCTTCCTCCATAGTGGAGAGTGAGCGTTTGTTTTGGGTGCCAGCAATCTGTCACGGGCCGGGATACGAGGCCAGGCAAGTGCAAGGGTGGTCAAGATACAGTTCGAGGTCAGAACCGGGCAACCCAACAATCACTGGGAAGACAGCGGGGTAGTCGAGGGGCAGTCCAGAGTCAGGAACCAGGCAAGTCAAATAACCAGAGAAACCAAGTCCAAATCACAAACTGTTAGCATAGTCTGAGGGTCAGAGGTTTTTTTTGTTTGTTTGTTTGTTTTTTAGCCAATGTTGAATCAGGCCAATGGCCCATCTAGTCCAACACTCTGTCACACAGCGGCCAAAATATACCAAGTGCCATCAGGAGGTCCAGCAGTGGGGCCAGGGCACCAGAAGCCCTTCCATTGCTGCCCCCTCCAGCACCAAGGATAGAGTGCATCACCTGCCCCAGACTGAGAGTTCCCATCTATACCCTGTGGCTAATAGCCACTGATGGACTTCTGCTCCATATGTTTATCTAATTCCCTCTTGAAACTGTCCATGCTTGCAGTTGCCACCACCTCCTGTGGCAGTGAATTCCATATGTTAATCACTCTTAGGGTGAAGAAGTATTTCCTTTTATCTGTTCTAACCCAACTGCTCAGCAATTTCATGGAGTGCCCACGAGTTCTTGTATTGTGAGAAAGGGAGAAAAGTACTTCTTTCTCAACCTGCTCAATCCCATTGATAATCTTATAAACCTCGATCATGTCATCCCTCAGCCATCGTTTCTCCAAGCTAAAGAGCCCCAAGCATTTTAACCTTTCTTCATAGAGAAGGTGTTCCAACCCTTTTATCATTCTAATTGCCCTTCTCTGCACTTTTTCCAATGCTATAATATCCTTTTTGAGATGTGGTGACCAGAACTGTACACAGTATTCCAAATGAGGTCGCACCAATGATTTATACAGGGGCATGATGATACTGGCTGATTTGTTTTCAATTCCCTTCCTAATAATCCCCAGCATAGCGTTGGCCTTCTTTATTGCAGCTACACACTATCTAGACATTTTCATCGAGTTATCCACTATGACTCCAAGATCTCTCTCTTGGTCCATCTCTGCCAGTTCAGACCCCATCAACGTGTATTTATATTTAGGATTTTTGGCTCCAATGTGCATCACTTTGCACTTGGCCACATTGAACCCCATTTGCCACGTTGACGCCCACTCACCCATCCTCAACAGGTCCCTTTGGAGTGCCTCACACTCCTCCCTGGTTTTCACCACCCTGAACAACTTCGTGTCATCTGCAAATTTAGCCACTTCACTGCTTACTCCCAATTCCAAATCATTAATAAACAAGTTAAAAAGCATTGGACCAAGTACTGATCCCTGTGGTACCCTCTGCTTACCACCCTCCACTGAGAAAGTTTCCCATTTATACTCACTCTCTGTTTTCTATTTATAAGCCAGTTTTTGATCCACAAGAGGACTTGTCCTTTTATCCCATGACCATTGAGCTTACTTAGGAGCCTTTGATGAAGAACTGTATCAAAAGCTTTCCAGAAGTCAAGGTAAATAATATCTATTGGGTCCCCCTTGTCCACATGTTTGTTCACTCCCTCAAAAAACACTAACAGGTTAGTGAGACAAGATCTTCCCTTACAGAACCCATGCTGAGTCTGCCTCAATAGTTTTTGTTCATCAATGTGCCTACTAATTCTTTCCTTAATAACAGTTTCCACCAACTTACCCAGTTATTGACGTCAGACTGACTGGCCTGTAATTTCCCGGATCTCCCCTGGAGCCCTTTTTAAAGATGGGAGTGACATTAGCTACCTTCCAGTCCTCAGGAATGGAGGCAGATTTTAAAGAAAGATTACATATTTTTGTCAGGAGATCCACAAGTTCACATTTGAGTTCTTTCAGAACTCTCGGATGAATGCCATCCGGGCCTGGGGATTTATTAGTTTTTAAATTGTCCATCAGTCGGAGGACTTCGTCTCTTGTCACCGCAATCTGATTCAGGTCTTTCAAACCCCCTCCCGAAATCGGTGCTTCTGGAGTGGGCAAACACTTCTCCTCTTCCACAGTGAAGACAGAGGCAAAAAATGCATTCAGCTTCTCAGCCATTTCCCTATCATCCTTCACTACTCCTTTTACCCCTTGGTCATCCAAGGGCCCCACTGCCTCCCTGGCTGGCTTCCTACTTCTAATGTATTTGAAGAAAGTTTTATTGTTGGTCTTTATGTTTTTTGCGATATGCTCCTCATATTCCCTTTTTGCTTGCCTGATCACAGACTTGCATTTTATTTGCCATAGTCTGTGTTCCCTTTTATCAACCGCACTAAAACTAGCTTTCCACCGGTTAAAGGAATCCTTCTTGCCTTTTACAGCTTCCATTACTTTATTTGTTAACCATGCAGGCTTTTTTCTATACCTGTTTGTACCTTTCCTAACCTGCGGTATATATTTTTTCTGAGCTTCTAGGATTGTCTTTTTAAATAGTCTCCAAGCTTCCCCAATGGTTTTGACCTTCTCCACTCTTCCTTTCAATTTCTTCCTCACATGTCCCCTCAGACCAGAGAAGTTACCCCTTTTAAAGTTAAAAGTGGTTGCGTCAGTCTTTTTGGGCAACTCCCTATCTGTACAAATGTTAAACTCAATGACATTATGGTCACTGTACCCAAGCGGTACAATCACTTTTACATCTCTCACCAGGTCTTGGGTGTTTCTTAGGACCAAATCCAGGATCGCCTCTCCCCTAGTAGGATCTGTGACCACAGCACAGTCATTGAGAGTGTCTAAAAACTCAATCCCTTTTTCCCGACTAGAACTCACATTGACCCAATCAATGTGTGGGTACTTAAAGTCGCCTATTACAACACAGTTATTTCGTCTACCCACTATCTTTAATTCATTCATCATTTTATAATCCTCCTCTATCTTTTCATCTGTTGGGCGATAACAAACTCCCACTGTTAAGCTTCCTTTTGGACCCACTATTTCAACCCATAGCATTTCCAGAAGCGAATCCAATTCTCTTACCCTCTCAATCTTACTGGATGGTATACCCTCTCTGACATACAGAGCCACCCCACCTCCAACCCTTCCCCCTATCCTTCCGATATAATTTATAACCAGGAATCACCGTATCCCACTGATTTTCCTCATCCCACCAAGTTTCTGAAATACCCACAATGTCTATTTCCGCCCCCAACACCAAGCATTCCAACTCCCCGATTTTACCTCGGAGACTTCTAGCATTTGTGTATAAACACTTATAGGTTCCCATGTTTGTTAAGCCCACAACCTTCCTCTTGCTGCCTCGAGACCTTGCCAGGCAGTTCCTATCATTAGCCACAGTCTCAGTGGACAATTGTAATCCATTTCCTTGTACAAAAGTAATAGCTACCCCTTCATCTCTTTGAGATGAGCCATCCCGAACCAGAGACTTTTCATCTCCTGTCGGCTTTCCCCCATTATTCAGTTTAAAAACTGCTCTGCCACCTTTTTGATTTTGAGTGCCAGCAGCCTGGTTCCTTCTCGGGACAAGTGGAGACCGTCCCTTTTGTACAGCTCCCTCTTGTCCCAAAAAGCATCCCGGTGCCTAACAAACTTGAACCCTTCCCCCCTACACCACCGTCTCATCCACGCATTGAGACTCCTGATCTGTGCCTGTCTCTCCAGCCCTGCGCGTGGAACAGGTAGCACTTCTGAGAAGGCTACCTTGGAGGTCCTGGCCTTGAGTTTCCTGCCCAGCAGCCTAAATTTCTTCTCCAGGACCTCACGACTGCATTTCCCCACATCGTTGGTGCCGACGTGCACCACGACCACTGGCTCCTCCCCAGCACTATCTACCAGCCTATCTAAAACACGTGTAATATCCGCTACCTTCGCACCAGGCAGGCAAGTCACCATACGGTCAGTACGCGGGTTCGCCACCCAGCTGTCTACCTGCCTAAGGATCACCAACTACCAAGAGCCCCCCTCCCACCCTTCCCAGGGACGGTTCCTTGGTACGAAAGGATACCCGTTCACCAGCTGAAGAAGAGGTCCCTTCTGAGGGCACATTCCCCTTATCCTCAGCATGGTGCCCCGTTTCCCCTTGACCCTCATGCTCCCTGGCAGCAGCCGGGCTGCCAGATCCAGAGTGGGACATATCTAACAAGTCCCCGAGCGTCTTCTCCGTGCACCTAACTGACTGTCTCTGCTTCTCCAGGTCAGCCACCTTGGCCTCAAGGGAGCAAACTCACTCCCTGAGAACCAGGAGCTCCTTGCACCGAGCACACACCCAAGACTTCTGACCAGTGGGCAGATAGTCATACATGTGACACTCCATGCAAAACACTGGATAGCCCCCAACCCCCTGCTGGCATTCTGGCTTCATAATTGTTTTTAAACAAATACTTTTCTATAACCCCCCTTTTAAAACACTTTGTATTTATATGACTCCTGTTGTAGAAGTCTACTTATCTTACTGAGAACCCAAGGAGCCAAGGTCCTGGCTTTCTGGCTCTTCCTGGGCTTCTTACAGAGCCCTTAGGCTGAGAGCCACAGGCCAAGAGCCTCACCCTTTTACTCTCACCCTTCGGCTCGTGCCTCTTGCAAGCTTCCTGCCTTAAATAGAATTGTCCCCTGGAGAGGGTGTGGCCAGCAGCTACTCAAATTCACCCAAGGCACTTAATGACAGGCAAACAATGACCCTTTCACACCCCAACTCCAGCAGCCAGGAGTCTGCTATTCAATTTCACCCAGGCACTTAATTACAGGCAAACAATGACCCTTTCACACCCTAACTCCAGCAGGCAGGAGTCTGTTACAACTCACCCACACACTCTCAAATACAGTCCCCGACACAGTACCTTCTCAGCTAAAGCACCTCAGCTGAAAATAGATAAATAAAAATACCACTCACCCCTCTGGCAGCTCTAACACCTTGCTCCTTCTCAGAGCTCAGCTGAGTTCCGAGAGTCAGGAGTCCGAGCAGCGAAGGTTCAAGGTGCAGAGATAAGCGGAGTCAAACGAGCTGAGGTCAAGGAGCTGAGGGAGCATCATCAAACTGACTAGTTGCTGGCACGAGTTATTCATGTGCCAGCGATGACTAAACAGTATTCTGAGCGGTCGGCAATTAGCACGCTCCAAGCATGTCCTGGCTCCCGCTAGTACTCAGAGCTAAACGAGCACCTGTGTGTTTCTTGCCGCTGGGCTGCCATGTCCTGTCGGTGCTGCTCGTGCAAACGAGACACTGGTGGCAGCGAATCGGGGTGTGGGCCAGGTGACTGGGGATTTGCCCCAGCTGTTGCTGGGCCCGCCTTAGCACTCGCCGTGCTGTCAGGTGCGGAGGTTTCTGATGACAGGAGCTCATCCCTGATGGGACTTAGCTCCTCTGCTGGAGCCAGGGGCTCGGGCTCAGCAGGCGCCGTGAGACGGGGCACTCTCCCCATTGGCTCAGCTGGAACTCTTTTGGGTTGTTTGACCAAACTGCCAAAGAGAGCCCCAGCAGAGCCTGCGGTGAGAGTTCTCCCTGGAGGAATGGCTACTTTGCAAGCTCTGTTGGGCAGTCTGGTTTAAACAGGGCTGCCCAGCAGAGCCCCAATGGAGCCCACAGGAAAAATTCTCACCTCAGGATCAACTGTTTGGTGGGCTCTGTTGGGCAGTCCAGTTTAAACTGGGCTGCCCAGCAGAGCCTTCAGGGAGAGTTCTCCCCACAGGATCAGCTGCTTTGTGTACTCTTTTTGGGCAGTCTGGTTTAAAGGAGAACAGCCACCTCTCGGCTGTTTTTTTTAAACAGCCACTTCTCAGCTGTTTTTTGCAGCTTTGCTGCTGTTTTTTTCTCCCCTCTGTATTTTTCAGTCCGGGTCTATTGGACCTGAAAAAATTCAGGATTTCTGAAAAAATCCAGATCCAAATACTTTACCGGTATTGGGATCAGATTTTTTTTTTTTTAAAGAATCCTGGAATTTTGGGAGGTCCTATAGATTCTGTTAGGCCTGAATCTGAGGCTACTATTTGGGCCTATATCTGTTTTTATCTAATTTGCAATAAATAGATGTATTTTTGTATATTTGACAATATTTATGTTGTATGTTTATAACTGATATCATTTGACCCTCAGATTCACTGTAACTAACCTTTTGGCTCTTAACAGGCAGAGGTCTTCACATCACCTGCTACTTGATCCTTTTGACTGCTACTTGAATCTTTTAGCAGGGATTGAATCTTAGATATGCAGCATATTCTGCACTTCCTAAGGGTACCCAGGTTGTTGTAAGGTGCAGATCTATAAGGTTGCATTCAAAACAGGGATTAATATGTGGTGTGGCTTCCCAGTCTCAAGTGCTTTGAGATTTCTTCTTACACATGAGACCAAAACTCTCTCACATTAGAATGATCTTATCAAATTTAATTAACTCTAATAGAAAGTAGACAATTCAAATAATACACTCTTGAATCTTTAGCAGGTCCAGAAAAAAACCAAGAATGGATAATTAAAATATAACATTTTCTAGGAACAAGAAGGAAATAAATTCAAAATGGGCTGCAAAATACTGGGGAAGCCATCTACAGAATCAAAGTATATGTCATTCTCAGAATTGTCCTGTGGTAATAACAGACAACTGTTACTGTGGGATTTAAGGATGCCAACCTCCACATGAAATCTGGGGATTTCCCATAATTACAATTCATCTCCAGACTACAGGGATCAGTTCCCTGGAAGAGAATGGCTGGTTTGGAGGGTAGATTCTATGTTATCGTACCCCACTGAGGCCCCTGTCCTCCCCAGACTCCATCTTCAAATCTCCAGGAGTTTCCCAGCTTAGATCTGGCAACCCTACATCCCCATCCCCTGCTGGTGGCCAGGGGGGACCTGGCAACTGTAGTGGGATTCTGGTAACTGAAGGTTATGTAAAAGCAGCTAAAGGCTTCCCAGATAGCCTTCAGTTTTCCCCTGAGAATTACTTCATACATAGAAATGGTCCAGAGATGGCACCAACTCTCCTTGCTCATTTAAAGACGTCTGTGTCTGGAATTGAGAAGTTCTGGCTACTCAGTCTTCAGGGATGCTCAGATAAAACTCCCCACAATCTAAGTCCTCAGAGAACTGTTCACCTGTCATCTAACCCAAAAACTCCACCATCCTGGCCCTTCCCTTGCATAGAACCTTGTGCAGTTTACAGAGCCTTATAAAAGCATTGGAACTAGGAGAGAAACATTATGGCTGCTGCTTTGAGCTGGTCACTTATGGCAGAATAAGAATGTTCTATCATCCCACCCAATGGACATTCATGCTCAGATTCAGATAGGTGTGAATAATGAAGACACATGCTTCTATCTTGTTAGATCTGGTCTTTATCAGGGCTTTTTTTGTAGAAAAAGCCCAGCAGGAACTCATTAGCATAATAGGCCACACCCAACAGCAGAAACTCATTAGCCTATCCAGCCACACTCTTGACAGTGCAGCTCATTAGCCTATTAGGCCACCCCCCCATGTTACCAGCAGCATGCCAGCAAGCATGTTTGCTTCTTCTCCCATTACAATTGCTCCATCTTCATAAAATCTGGTTGTTTTGAAGTCTCTCAAAGCTTTGGAAATATATTCAGACAACTGTTTTTCCATTAATGCTACTCTAATCTAAGCTCTTCCCTTAGCTCTTGAAGAACTGACATTTTCCATATTCTCAGTACTTCAGATGCAGTTGTGTGAAACTTTACAGCAAGCAACCTTAATATAATCCCAAAAACTATGAGGGCTTTCATAGCCAAACCAAGAGATCTGAATTTTGAAGTGATGACTTAGAATTTGTTCCAGAATAGCTGCAAAATTACTAAATTCTGGGGAAGAATCATCAATAGTTTCAAAACATGAACGATCAATCAGTGTCTTGACAGAAAACCTGCAGATGGTGACAGGGCCAGGGCCAGGCGTTTTTGCACCCTAGCCAAGGCTAGCTACTTGTGCCCCCCCACTAACCAATTTTCAAAAACAGATGAATTGTAGGAAAAATGAAAAATACAGAACTTAAAATTGCTACTTTTTTAAAAAAAATTGTGAGAATAAGTAATACAACAATCTTTGATTTTCTTTCTCAAACACAAATCACAAATCATTTTGAATAATCTTGTGAATTGTGATGTTAAAATTTAAGTCTCTTGAATGTTTCCATTTCAGGCACATTCCAGGGGTCATTTCGTAGAAAAAGAGGTGTAGGAGCTTATTAGCATAACTCATTAGCATAACTGATTTGCATATGCCACACCCCCTGATATCACTGGAAGTGTGTCAGAAGGCAACAACCACTGCTCAGGCTCCACCCCTAGGGACTGTCTTTCCACTCTGGGGCTGTCATTCCAGTCCCAGAGTAGCTTATCTGGGCCCAGGAGGAATGCTAGATGTGCTGCTTCACCCTCCTGTTGGGAGCTGGGTGCAGGGCTTGCCACCACCTGTGCTTCTAACTGCCGGAGCGCCGCTCCTGCATGCTCCTACTCCAAATGACCCCTGGATCAATCTCATTTTGCATGCCTTTTCCTTTCCAAATTTTGTCACTAATTCCTTCAAGTCCAGTGCTGATGATTCAGCGTGTTTATTAATTCAGCTTGCCATCTCTCAGCCACCTGTGGCTGAGGTAATCTACTGCCAGCCACAGTTGCTGTGTCCCATTGCTGACTTGTAAGTAAGGCATTCATATAGCTTTAGGGAAAGGTGTGGGAGCAGTTGCAAAGTTCTTAATGCAGAGACATATTTTTTCCTGCACTTGCTCCTCTGCAGCAATTGTGCTCTACACATTGCTACTGTGAACATTCTTTACATGCTTTCCGGTGAATCCAGTCAAGACAAAAGCTTAGGATGTTGGAGGTGGACTCTAAAATCTAAAATGTATTCAACTAATATTTAAACTGGGTGGCTGTAAGGTTTGAACCCAAGTCTCCCTATTTCTAGTCTGATAGAACATGCCCTACCCTGCGCTGGGCACAGAGGAAACAGCCCTTCCCCTGATATTTGTCCCTCCAGCACCTGGTATACTGCCTCTGAACATGGAGTTTAATGGCTGTAGGATGGGGCTTGCTCTTTCTTCCCTGGCAGAGAGCCTGTGTCTTTAAAAGCTGCATGGCAGGCAGAAATCCAGCTAGTGCAGCGAAAGGGATGAAGCAAAAAGTATTGATTTCGGTGGGGGGGGGGAATGTCCCCTATCCGTGTTTCTATCTTGCAGTACTCATCAGTTTCTCTAAATCTCCTGCATACAAAAGGTAGCTCTCAACTTGGGCCTTCTTACCTCTGTTCCCCCCTCCCCACATTCCTCTGCTACAGGAGGAAATTCAAGCAGGAAGGAAATTTGACCCTTTTTTGTAGCACAGAGACACACATCCCTTTCATCTTCCTGGCCCCTCTAGGAATGGCAGCTCTGTGTCTTTAACCCTTAGGGAGCTGCACCACTGATGCGAATGGCAGGAAAAGCCAGAAAGGATCACGTGGGAAAACATATCACAACTGGAAGTTTCTTTCCATAGACAGGCAGGTGGCAGACAATGTTCCCTCTAAGCTGTAGAGTCCTGGGAGCAAAAATTCTACTTTGTGAGCTACTGGCATTAAAGTTGTGAGCGAGCGATTTGGCTACTGCATAAGTTAGTCTGCTCTGGAGCTCTTCTTCCTGAGCTAAGACAAAAATGTGTGAGCCAGAGTCTAAAAACCTGTGAGCTAGCTCACACTAACTCAGCTTAGAGGAAACACTGGTGGCAGAGCAAGGGGGGAGAGCTGGCACTGCTGCCCGCCTCCCCCATGCCTCGGCAGAGCTCTGGCAGGAAGGAGCACAGGCAGCGCCCCGCTGCTGGGGGGAGTGGAGAGGGAGGGGCACCATCAGTTCTGCACCCCTCAGATGTCTGCAAGGGGCCAACTGCAGCTCCTTTTTGCAGCTCTGTCAGCTCTCCCTCATCCACACCCATGACAATTTGGATAGCTGAGGTATTGGTATTTGTACTTGCTAAGGTATGACAGAAATGGGGAGTCTATGAGAGAGAAGCAGGAAATAATAAGCCTAAATAATTAGATGAATAAACCTACTCAAGGTAATGTTTATCTGAGGACCAAAAGAGTGATTGATGTTGGCTAGATTTGAAAAAGACCTTTACTTTGTATGTACAGTAATTTAAGTGGAGAAATTTAGCCACACAGTAGAGTGAAAAAAATTTAAGAACTCATTGCATTCCTATTGCTGAGAGGGAAAGTAAAACAGCATCATCAGCATAGAGAAGAATAGAGACTGGATGGCCTGCCAGTTTAGGAGAATGTATGTAATTTGCATCAATAACACTGTCTAACCATTTCATCCTTTGCCATCCCCTTCTTCTTTTATCTTCAATTGTGAAGAGTTGGACTCAACTGTGCGACTGAACAACAACAAAAATGTAATTTGCAGTAAGTTTCTAGGGAAGGTCATATAAATAGAGATTAAAAAGTTACAGAGCACATCCTTACACTTAAGAATCTTTTGTAGGTCCTTCATGGTTGCCCTTCCCAATCTCAATCTCCTTCTTGGTTGCAGTATCTATTTTGGTTTATGATGGAGCCAAGAAATGAAAAGTCTTGAACAATTTTGATTTCTTCATTATCAGGCTTAAAGTTGTGTAATTTCTCAGTAGTCATTACTTTTGTCTTCTTGATGTTCAGCTGTAATCCAGTGTTCCTTCTAAACTGAGTTAGTGTGAGCTAGCTCACAGTTTATTAGCCTCCGGCTCGCACATTTTTGTCTTAGCTCAGAAAGGATGGTTCCAGGGCAAACTAATTTATGCAGTAGTCAACTTTTTTTTTTTAAAAAAAACTGTTATTTAAATATAGAAAAGAAACAGACATAAAAATCAAGCACACATTCCACTCCCCATATAGAAAAACAACCTACAGTGTACACATAACAACAACAAAAAAGGAGAATCGAAAAAAAGTAAAAAGTAAAAAGCAAGCAAATTAAGGCATTGGTAGAGAGCTCAACATTCAGCATAAATACAAAGAGAAGGAATTCTTTTCCCGTAAACATGCATAATTAATGTATAATTACAATATGATTATAGAGAAAGGCTTACTTAATTTTATCCCATAACCTGAGGAGGGGCTTAAACATACTTTAAGTATTGTTCTGAGTTGTGTATGAAATAAAATCATACCATGTTTCAAATAAGTCTACAGTTTTGCTTTAGCTTTGATGATTCTAATTTGACTTGTTAGTTTTTCAGCTATTGCAGTCTGCCATAACTCAGCATACCATGAGTGTAATGTTAATAATTCTGCAGCTTTCCAACTTTTAACAACTATTCTGCATGCCGCCATTAACATAAACACTATTAGTCCTTTAGAAGTCACCTTCTCATTTTGTTTCTCTCATATTGTTACTAAGGCCAAAGCTGGTGTAGATCAGATGGCTTGACATGTAATTTTTGCCATTTCTGCAAACCTCCTAGAACTGTGACACTACTGGGCATAACCACCACATATGAATATAATTGCCTTGCTGATTACCACTTCTCCAGCATTTTTTATTATTTGTGTTGATTATTCTTGCAAGGTGAACTGGAGTAAAATACCTCCTGTGTAGTAATTATAAGGAGTTCTCTCTAAGAGCTATTGATAGTTTTCCTTGTTTGGGTATACCATATCTTATTCCAAATATTTTGCTCAATCTTTATTCTGATATCTTTCCCCCATGTTATTTTCAACCCATTTAGTGAACCTGAATCTATCTCAATTAAAGAAGCGTATATTTTAGAGATTACTCCTTTTAGACTTGTCATGTGTTACATTAAAATCTGTTCAAATTTCAACAACTTTCTAGTCATGGTTTGCCTTACCACAGGGTTTACAATTAGATAATGCAATTCATACAACTAGAACCAATTTAACTCTCCTTGCAATTTTTCTTTTAGTTGAATCACAGTAAAGGGAATCCCGTCTACATAAAGATCTTTCATTCTGAATTTTTACACTCCAGTAACAAATGTCAATTTGCAATATGATGTCTAGTGCCTCTTCCTTTTCTGAATCCAGCTTGGACAACTGGCATTTCTCATTCCATATATGGTGTCTTTGTTGCAAGATTTTGAGCATCACTTTACTTGCATGAGAAATTAATGTGATGGTCTAATAGTTGCTGCACTTTTTCCTTTTTTTGGAATTGGAATGTAGATTGAGCATTTCCAGTCTGTGGACCATTGTTTTGTTTTCCATATGTGTTGCCTTATTGTTCAATATTTATTGTTAAGATTTTTATGGACTCCAGTTCTATGGCTTGAAATTAGGACTCCCAAGTCCCCCTGGGGGGTGGGGATTCCCCCACTAAAAAGGCACCCAATCTGCCAGTCCAGATCCAGCTGGCGAGGGGAACCCCAACCCCAAAGTGGCCAGATCAGGCCGATGTGCCTGGCGCGATGATATAGCCTGGAAGTGACATCATCATGCTGGACATGTTGCTGGGCGACGCTCTAGCAATCGCCCTGAAAACTCTATGGTACCATAGAACTTTTAGGGCAATTACCAGAGCATCCCCCGATGACCTGCCCAGAGTGATGACATCATTTCTGGGCGATGTCATCACAGCACGCACGTGCAAAGCATGCATGACAGGACTCCCAGAGAGAGAGCAGGACACCCCCCACACTTTCACTTGAATAAGACTTGGCAACCCTACTTGAAATAGCTTCATATCCCATCTACTTCTGGTTCATTTCTTCTAATTGCTTTGAGTGCAGCTTTCACTTCACTGTCTAAAACTGCAGGTTTTACTTTTTTTATATAATCTTTTTATTTTAACAAGCTTTCATACATGTAATCTTTCCAGTGCTGTGAAACAAGATTCCCCCCCTGCCAACCTCCCTTCCCTCAGTCCCCCCCCCTCGCTCCTCTTCCATCATTGCTTCAACCACGGGCACAGAGTCCAAAGCTTCCAGTGAACATCCTTCTTGGCTTCATCCTCCTTAATGCAGTCGAAATACGGTGACCATTTCTTCCTTATTCGCCTCTTCTTTTCCTCCCAGGTGTTCTCCTCCATTGTCAGAGTCACGATATCTGATTGAATGTATTCAAAAAGATAGCTATTCCAATTCTCCATTGTCCACTTGTTCTTATCTTTCCATCCTAATGCTATGACAGCCTTCCCAGCTAATATCATTGCCTTAACTACTTCTTGATATGTACTTTCTATTCTCTCGGCCTTTAAGGTTCCTAATGTCACTAAATTAACATCTATAGGTATTGATACACCTGTCCTATCTTTTATCCTGACTAATATTTCCTTCCAAAAATCCTGGACTTTGGCACATTCCCACCACATGTGTGAGTACCATCCTTTGGCTTGATTACAGTGCCAACAGTTCGAACTCATCCCCGATATCATATTGGCTAGTTGGGCTGGCGTCCGGTACCATTTAGTAAAGTACTTCAGCTCCATTTCTCTGAATTTATCAAACTTAATCTTTTTGACCCCCTCCATTAATTTTTTTAAGGTTATTTCTGGGGTTAATCTTTCTCTAGCCCATCTTGCTTAAGTACTTTTAATTATTGACTCCACATTAGTTGTCATTATTTTATATATCTTACCCACTAGACCTTTACTTGTCTTCCTCTTTTCTTTGTACAAGATTTCTGTGACTTCTTCTGAGTCCCCCTCCCTCTTTTGCTGCTCCTTTTTTATTGTGTTATATAGACCGGTCATTTTCAGCTAATACTGTTTCCCTACTGTCTCAATTATTGTTTGTAGAGGCTTAAGTCGGCCACCTTCTTCATACATGTCTCTTATTCTAGTGAACCCCTTTTCTTGGAGTAGTTTCCACCAATGGGGGTCGTCGGGTTCCTCATATACACTTTCTAATGGTGCCCACTCAGAGAGCTTGCTCAACCAGATGTGTTGCCATTTCTTCCATATTTTCAACGCTATTCTCCTAGGTAACTGCAGGTTTTACTTCAAAAGATTTTCTTTGAAGGTGTCTATTGGCCTTTCATCTTTTCTATATAGTTCTTTAGGATATTGTTCCCATCTTGTCCTTATTTTGACCTGTTCAGTTAATATACTTCAGTGTTAATCTTTCAGCACACCTAACTATGCTTTAAAATTCCCTTCAATTTCTTGGATCTTTTGGAACAGATCTTGTCACATTCGCGGCAAAGCCAGGGTTTCCAGGATACACAAATACAATGACAATCAACAAGGTAAGAGACAAGAGCACGACAAACCAGTCTGAAGTCAGAGAGCCAGAGTTTCAGTCCAGGAATCAGAGGAAAAGAGGTTCCAAAGTCCAGAGTCCAAGGCTTGGAACCGGCCCAGGGTGCAAGGTCTGGGTCTCTAGCTGTGAATACCAGCAAAGGTTAGTAAGGATAGAACACAAAGGCAGCAAGTCAGGGTGGAGCAGATAAGCTCACAGAGATACATAGCATACAAAAATACTTCCATACTGAGCCTTGCGCAGCATGTTCCTTTTATCTGCCTCATTAGCTAACGCATCCCCCAAAGCCCAGGTGTTGCATATTACTGCTGAGTTCATCATCCTTCTGGTGCAAGTCCTTTGCTTCTCTATCAACTTGTCATTCCTACTCCTGCAAAGACTCTGCTCCAGGAATTAACACTGATCACTACTGGATGATCAGATGAAGGCACTCCTTTGTCTCTCTAGAGCTGTCAAGTGCTCTCTCCTTCTTCTGTGCTCTGCTGGTTCAGGAGAAACCTGTGGTGACTGATACTCTGACCTTTATGTCATTTCTTTCTTTTCCTGCCAGAATGAGCAGCCTGGCTGTGGCTGGAAAGCATTCTCACTTCCTGATGCTTCTCTTGCTGGGTCTGCTTCTCAATCCAGCTGCTCAGGCAGGTATTCCACCAGTGCAGGGCTTGACTCTTCTAGGCAGCTGGCTGACCCATGACAGATCTCTTGTTCTTCCTTAAGTGTTGTTCTCTTCTGTTTCTTTACACAGGTTTGTATAATTGTTCTCTTTGTCTCTACACTGGAATGCTGCATTTAGACTTCTGATTCTGTTTCTGGCACCTTTTACTTTTGCTTCTCGACTGTCCTTAGCAACCATGGTTTCAAACCATAGTTCTTCTAGTTCACAGTCATCTGAACTTAGTAATACAAAACTGTTCTTTACATGGTCTTTAAACTCTTCAGGAATATTGTTTAGACTGTATTTTGGCACTACGATTATTTTGGTGTTTTTCTTCAGCTTTATTCTAATTTTCTATATTAGCAGTTCATGGTCTGTACCACAACTGGTTCCTGGTCTTGTTTTAGCAGACAGAATAGCCATCTTCTGCTTCCAATTATGTAAACTATTTGATTTCTGTATTACCCATTTGGTAATGTCCATATATACAATCATCCATTCGGTTACCTGAAGTATGTGTCTGCAATGAACAAACTGTTGTCTTCACAGAATTCTGTGAGTCACTCTCCTGCTTCATTTCATGATCCTTGCCCACATCTTCCAACAATATTCTACTTAGTTTCTTACTTTTGTTTTCCAGTCATCTATGATTATTAGCCCATCTTGTTTAGGTATGTAATCAAATTCTTCCTGGACACTTGCATAAAAACTTTCAATTTCTTCCTCATCAGCATCTGTAGTTTGGGCATAAATCTGAATGATGGCTATGTCAATAGGCTTTCCATGAAGTCTTATTAATATTATTTGGCAGGCTCTGCATTATAGCCCCTGACTGCTTTGCTACATCTCACCTCACTATTAGAGCAACTCTTAGTTAAACATTAGTTAAAGATTTGGGTGCTGCTATCATCTGTAACATACCTGGATTTCAACCCAGAGCAAAATTCTAAGAAGTCTCAGGATTGAGAGTATTCCTTAAAAAGTGACATCAGTTATGCAAATGTCAGAGAGGGTTGTTTTTTTTAAAAAAAGAAAACTATGGAGGCATAGCTCAACATTTATATAATTCAAGTTATTTGGCATTAGGATGTTCAGTTTGTATATAAAGAAGTATCTCTCTTGCTAACAGTTGTGATTATCTGTATACTGCTAGGAGGATCCATAGCGTGCTTGGCTACATCCAGGGCTATTTTTGTAGGAAAAGCCTAGCAGGAACTCATTAGCATATTAGGCCACACCCAATAGCAGAACTCATTAGCATATTAGGCCATGCCCCTGACAGCACTGCTCATTAGCATATTAGGCCACACCCCTGTGACACCAGAAGTGTGGTCATCCAGCCACACCCACCTTTTGCTTCTTATTGTTTACCTTGCTTATTGTCAAAACTCAAGGCTTTTTTTTGTAGCAGGAACTCCTTTGCGTGTTAGGCAACATACCCCTAATGTAGCCAATCCTAACGAGTTTCTGCTATTGGGTGTGGCCTTTTATGCTAATGAGTTCCTGCTGGGCATGGCCAACTCAGGAGCCAGCCAGAACTCCGTTCCTGTGCGTTCCTGCCCCAAAATAGCCCTGGCTACATAACAGGTTAAATGGTTGTGTTTTTTTCAGACCATCAGTTCATAAACACACACACACATGTACAGTGTGTTCTGATCCATAAATTGTTCCTTTCACATTTGACTTCATGACAGCAAATTGAGATAATTTAGCCTTTTCATTGCTTCAGAGAAATGTCTATTCAGAAATGGTAAATTAATCTCTGTAATCCTGGGCCCAAATTGCATCTGGCTGAAGAGAATGACTGGCAAGGGGGAAAAAAAGACAAGGCTATTATCAGAAGCCAGGCCTGCAGAGGGACACTTGTATTAAAATACTGAAAGTGTAATTTAGTACCAGCAATGTCCTTTGCCAGTTCTTCTTGTCTGCATATTACAAAGGCCTCTTTCCAAGTGTATTATTGATAATTGATATGTACCTGTCCCAGAACATTACATTCTATGAATGATAATGAAAGCACCATTTGCTAGATTCTAGTAAGTAATCAGAACATTTTAAAATCATCATTTTATGGCACACTAGAAGCTTCTTGAGACTAAATATAACCTACAGCATGCGCACTCACATGTATATATACATGGCCAGCCAAAGGACTGCCATCACCACCTCATGTCCCAGTGAAGCAACCAAACCACTCCCTCTCTCCCCTGCATTGAGGTGCAGCAAAAAGCTACTGTCTGCCCTCTTGTTCTCCTGCAAATTAACAGGAAGTTGTGCCCACATTCCTCAACCCTCCTGGCAGCAAGGTGATGCACAGTGGCAAGGCATGTCATGGACAAGCCACTGCCTGCCCTTTTTGCCCTCTGCACCATGGTGAAGCACAACACAGGAAACCACTGCCAGTCTTCATTCTCCTCCCTGAATCAAGGTGAGGCTGTGAAAGGAGGCAGGAAGCTACCACTCATTTTCCTCACCCCATGGTGAGGCAAGGAAAGGCAGCAAGGAAGTAGGGAGAGGGCTTGGCTAGAGGGCTAGGTAAGCAATCAGGTCATACCAGCAGCTGCATGTGGAAGAGTGGAGAATCAAACCTGATTCTCCTAGATTAGAGTCCGCACCCCTAACCACTACACCAAACTGGCCATTTAGAGGGTCTTTTTGCGAGTGGAGTGTGCAGCCAGCAACAGCCCCTCTCCCTCCCTCCCTCCTGAAAGATTTAAAGGGCCCTCCAGCTGATTAGCAGGCCACATGCTCCCTGCAGATCCGCTGAAGCCCTTTAAATCTCGCAGGAGGGGCGGGAGAGGGGTGGCCCCAGGTGTCCGCTCTTGGGGATGGGGCTTGGGGGTGGGGCTTGGAGGCAACCCCATCCACCCTAGAATACCCTCCCCCCCAAATTCCCCCACCAGAGCAACAAGGGGACCTGGCAACCCTACTTGTTGGTGCCCCTCCCCTATCTAGGACTGCCTTATGGATGGGTCAGCCCTGCTTATGTGGCCTGTTTTATCTGGAAACAAAAATACTGCAAGAGAAAGTCTGGACAAGGGGGAATGAGAGAAGGAAGGACAGAATAAGGGAAACAATAGGAAAGTTTCTGACAATATCATTAAGGAGATTGTTCTACTCTTGAGAAAGCATGAATGACAGAACGAAAGGAAGGACATTTTCTGTTTAAGAGACATTTTTCTGAGTCAGTTCTTGATGAAAACTGTGACATCACAGGAGAAATAAATTTAATTATTTCACATTGAGGCTATTGTGTCTACAATAGAACCATGTATCTGAGACTGAGAGTTCTTGCAGGTCATCTTGCCAAATGCAGACTCCATATTAAGGTACTGAAGCTTGGGGAAAAAATGAAATATGAAGAGATCAGGAACAAACCCAGGAAGCCATGCCAGAAATGATTCCAGGTAGGGGACACAAGTTAAAAAAAATATCCAGATCATCCAAATAAGTGTGTGTTCTTGTTTTCAGTGGTTTTATTTAAGGTGAGAAACTTTAATTTTACATGGGCAAGCTTCAGGCAAAGTTTTATATAACATGCAACAAGGAAGACAAGAATAGAACAGTTGTGTGACATTATATGAAACTTTGAGACAAAGTCCAATATGTGTGTCTGTGTGTGTTTAACATCTGTTTATCATTTCCTACTCTTGACTTCAGATAAACAACTTTTATGCTGACATCTTTGATTATTCCGATAACTTCATAAAGCCTTTTAACAATTGCTGAAGATACGGTTTAAAAATTGCATTTCCTATAAAACAGTTGGTAGGGATTGCCCAGTGATGTATAAGGTTTTAGTTTAATAGAAGTTTCAAGGAATACTATTAATTGATGCAAACTGTGCACCTGCAACAATACAAAAGACCATTTATGTAATTCATTAAAAATGATCAGTGAAGCAATATAGAGCAACCAGGATTAAGAACCAGTTTGATTGTCTGTTCATAGCTGGCTGCATCTTATCACAAGTCTTCAGGGGCCTCTTTGTCAGAAGTGATATGAAAGGGCTGATGCTCACAGGAAGCAATTGGCTTTTGGCTCCATATCTATCCTTAACTCATGTTCCACAACAATTGAGATGGCACTATGCGAGCACTTCACCGATGTGAAACTTTGTGGGGATATTATCATGCATAAACACTTGGAATCCAGCAATCATTCTAGGCTAATGATACATTGTCTTCTGAGGTGATGGTGGAGTTGAAACCTCTGGCAGTGATTGGCTGAACTGCTCTAATGTCTCAGAGAAATGGGGAAGGCAGGCAGATTGCTATTGGTTGAGTTGTTCAGTTTCTACAGAATGACAAGGCAAGCATGAGAACTGGAAGAAGGTGGGGGGGTCTAACAGCAGGGCCCTATGAAAGCAGAAACTACCAGTCCAAAAGCAGAAGCAGATCCTACTACACATAAAATCCTGCCCATTCCATCAGAGAAAAATTAAATGGAGGAACCAATCAATTCTCCTCCCTCCTCAAAAATGTTTTCTTTAGCATGGCAGGGTTTTTTTTAAAAAAGCACACTGTTTATCATGACTTTTCTCATTAGACTGAATTACACCATTGAGAATTATCTCAGAAAGTATGGCAACACTAGTAAGAAAGATGCCTGCCAGTCTGGCTCATGGCCTGCTTGCAGCTAGTGACTACTGGAACCAAACATTCAGTATACTGCCCAAACAGCTAAAGGGTATAAAATTGTGGAAAAAAGATTATTGTGCATGTGCAATTACACACTGCTTTACTTCAGCTGATTCCCACTGCCATTATATTTGTCACTTCCTCCTTCAAATTATTAAAAAGCACATACTTAAAAGAAATAATAACATCTGATGTTCGAAATTGAGACTTACTACTTAAGTGTTTCTGTGTGCTTTGTGACAGCATTGTCAGTGTCTATGAATGGCTGCCAAACTACCCAAGACTGGATCAGTTCACACATGAACATTCTCTCATGAGAATTGTCATTTCATCACCTCATATGTCTATGAAACTTGTTTTTCAAATATGTTGAATACAGTAAAGCGTCATTGTGAAACTGTCAAAACAGCCTTAGACTTCAGGCTGCTTAAGCGAGACTTGTTGCAGTCATGCTCTTCTTACACCTTTTGCTGTCCATGTCAACCATTTAAAATAATGTGTTGATTTCACCATTAGCTAAAAAGCTCCCATTGACTTAAAACAAGTATTGGACGGTAGCAGACAAAGACTCTTGTCAATAAGAAGCTGCTGACAGGAAAGCTGATTGAACCAAACCATTAGCTACAACAATATACATCCATCTTATCAGAGAAAAAAACTCTTCTTTTTAACAAGCAGAGCAACAGTTCTCGTAATTTTTGTCAATCATACTATAATCATATATTGTGACAACAATCTCTCAGCTCCCACTGGCAATAGAAGCTGCTGCTGGTGTTTGGAGGAAGCGGGCGAGAAGAGGATGGGGCCTGGATGTCTGTCCCAGCTCAGACAGAGCAAAGTCAGGACAGTGAGGGAGGAAGTGGGGTGTGGGAATGGCGGAAAGGGGTAGTGAAAGGGCCAGAACATTTGAACCACAAAGAAGGCAGTGCTGTGTGGAACGAATGTGTGTGAAAGAGCTAGAACGGCCATATGTGGAAGGTGCTGATGGAGCACAGAGAAATAGTTGGTAATTTATAAGATGTGCTGCAAAAGACTTCCTTTATTTTTAAATTAATTTTGTCTAAGAGAACCTGCAGACTAGGGTTGCCAGGTCTGGGTTGGAAAATACCTGGAGGCTTTGGGGGTGGATCCAGGAGAGGGTGGGGTTTGGGGAGGGGAGGGGCTTCAGCATAGGACAATGCCATACAGTCCACCCTTCAAAGCAGCCATTTTCTCCAGGGAAGACGATCTCTGTCAACTGAAGATCAGTTGTAAAAACCGGGGATCTCCAGGCCTCACCTGGAGGCTGGCAACCCTACTGCAGACTATGGCAAACTTCAGAGCAAGGGAGATGTTAGAATAAATACTATCCTGACCAACATGCATGATCTGGCATGGCATGTCTGTATCTGAGGAAATGTGCATGCACATGAAAGCTTATACCGTGAACAAAACTTTGCTGGTCTTAAAGATGACCCTGGACTCAAGCTTTGTTCTGCTGCTTCAGACCAACATGGCTACCCACCTGAATCTCTGTTTGTCGATGACTGGGCTGTTCAGCTGCTTGGGGTGTTGAGCTGTGACCAACAGAGGAAGAGCAACAAAGACTGTATCTAGTCAGTGTAAGGAACTGGAAATGTGGCTTCTGGTCAGAGAAATAGGAGAGGAGTTATAGCTGTGTTCTGTTGATGCTACAGTTGCTTGCAATAATGCCTGAGCCAGTGAAGTTAAGCCTCTGTTGCCTTCGAATGAGCCCTTAAAACAGGAGGGCTCAGAGAGCAATGCCTGCATTTCCCTCAGGGTTTGTTTCTCTGTGATCTTTTTTAAAATCCTTTTTTTGGATTAAATCAGTGACTTGGTGCCAATAAACTAGTGCCCCGAAAAGAAGATACACATTCCACCTGCATAAAAAAATATATCCAGCAAGCTCTATGGAGGGTGGATGAGCACCACAATATGAACAGGAATTTCTTTGACAGACTGAGAAGGAAAATCCATATGCACTTTTCAGTTGGCACCTGGTTTATCTTTGAAGAATCATAGTTAAGGCCAAAAGCAACATCCACCACTGTGTCTGAAGGAAACCAGAGTATAGCAAAACCTCATATCTATTGAATCAGTTTTACCAATATAGTTCCGAATTTCTAATATTTTATTTGCTTATATTTTCTACAGGGTACAAAACTTCTGTTTGAAACTCATATAATGTTTGGAGTATCTTAATAGTGGTGTTTTTCTCTAATTCTTCACAAATTCACTGTTAGCACCCAGGTCCGAGAGCTGAGATGGTCTAGCCACTGGTGGCTAGAGAAACAGCTGTTAGGGATGCCAGCCTCCAGGTGGGACCTGGGGATCCTCCAGAATTACAGCTCATCTCCAGACTACAGAGATCAGCTCCCTTGGAGAAAATGGATGCTTTGGAGAATGGACTCTATGCCATCGTACCCTGCTGAGGTCTCTGTCCTCCACAGGCTCCATCCGTAAATCCCCAGGAGTTTCCCAAGCTGGATCTGGCAACCCTACCCCCCCATCCCCCGCAAGTGGCCAGGGTAGACTTGGCAACCCTACCAGAGACAGCAAGAGGCAGTGAGCAGCAGGCTGGCCAGCAACAGCTTAGAAACACAGGATAATTTAGTAACTTTCTTTTGTGACAGGTTGTCCAGAATGAGGGAATCCAGCAGACCCTGGAATTAGATAGCAGGCACTGGCACGGAACCAGCTCTCCAGGCTCTAGGGTTGCCAGCCTTCAAGTGGGGACTGAAGAACTCTCAGAATTATAACTGGTATCCTGATTACAGAGATCAGTTCCCCTGGAAGAAATGGCTGCTTAAGGAGAGTAGACTCTGTATGGCATTACAGCCTGCTGAAATCCCTCCACTATCCAAAATTTGACCTCCCCAGGTTCTACGCACAAATCTCCAGGAATGTGCAACCCTACTGGGTTCACTGGATGCAAAAGACTTGGAGGATTCTTGTCTGTGGATCAGTATCCTGCATTGAGCTACCTGAAATTTTCTCCTCCTCTAGACAGATACCTTGCAGGTGCAGGGAGACGGAAACCGGAGCCTGCTAGACCTAAGGGCAAGAAAAATTATTCAGACCAAATTGTCAATGATAGCGTTATCTCCTTGGCATTTCAGAAGCCTCTTTTTAATTACATAATTTTCCATTGTGCATCAGGATTAATAAAATGGTTTTACAAAATGCCAGTTTATCAGATTACGTCACAGCCTTTTCCTTGAGCATGCACAATACGGTATGACATGTTGCTATATATAATATACCCTGGATGTTTGGGGTGATGAGCTGTACTGCATACTGTGAGTTTTAATTACAAAGGTTACCTTTAGGGGAGGAATTGCCACTGACCTCCACAGAACTTACTTCCCAATGAGCATATGTAGGATCAGGCTGCAAGGGTTCTAAGCTGACACTGCTATCGCTCATTCTGAAGCTACTTATATCGGTTGATAAGTATACTCAGGCTGCACCAAGGATTAAATTGATGTCCTGCAGTCCCAAGAAAGGGATTTACAATACGAGCTGTCAGTTTTGGTTTTTCTGAGCACACAAGTCATTAATGCCATAATAAAGAGGCTGGAATAACTGCATCCAATTATGATGCAATTGTTTATATTGATATAACTACAATATCACACTAAATCAGAGTGAATAAATTAGGTATACTTACCTAACACAAGCAGAACATGTATGCTTTTTCCAAAAGATCTTGGTTTCCCGTGATTTTGATGTTAATAAACATGCACTTTGGAAACTGCTGAGAGTTTGCAGCAATAACTATAATAGGAATTTTCGTTCTGCATGTTTGAGAATTATCATAATATGATGGTATAACAGTTGACTCAAACCCTGATCTTAAATACATTTTACTTCCATAGGAACTTCTGTAAAGCATATCTGGGATCAAAAATTTCTAAGCCTAAATTGGTAAACATCTTTATCTTCTGGGATCCTTTCATAAATGATCTTGATTTAATAGTTTCTTTTATCTACAACTTAAAGTTCAGAATAAAATTTGAGTCCAGTGGCAGGCACCTTTGAGACCAATGAAGTTTAATTCTGGGTATAAGCTTTAGTGTGCATGCACACTTCCTCAGATACATTGAAACAGTTTTCCTCAAGCCTTACATATAGGTAGAAAGAAGGTGTGTGTGGGAGGGTTAGCTGCCAGGAAGGGCTAGTTAGAGTCAAGATGCATAAGTAACTGGGTGATAAATATAGCTGAGATTGGATTAAAGCAGTTGGTAAGACCTGTGAATGGCAGCAAAGTAGCATACAAATACAAGAGTTAACAAACAGATGTGAGAACTAAGTTAGAGTCCAGTGGCACCTCCAAGACCAACTAAGTTCAGTTCTGGGTATAAGTGAGGACTGAGTGACTTAGCATGTGTAGCAAGATAAGAACCTGATATCTCTGTTAAACTCTGGGGGTTCCATTGTTCTGAGTGTTGTAATAACTTGTAATTCAGTGATCTCCCATTCCGGTTTCTGAAATTCCTTTAAAATAGAACAGCTACTTTGAGGTCTGCCATTGAGAGCCCTGGGAGGTTGAAATGTTCTCCTACAAATTTCTCAGTTTTGTTATTCAGGGATTTTTTTCTGGGGGAACATGCTGGGATTAGGCTTGCTCCCATGCAGTAAGTACTTGGGAACCCTAGCTGGAATGGAGTTCCAGAGCCTCGTTGACAAAATTCTTTTTAAAATGTTGAAAAGTTCATGAGTTTTCAGTATACAGATTGAAAACTTCATTACCCTATTGAGAGTTCTGGCACCTCTTTTTTTTTTAAGCCTGGTTATTCTTAATGTCAGATTTGTGTCCATTTATCCTTTGGCATAGAGTTTGACCTGTTTGTCCTATGTAGAGAATTGAAGGGCATTGTTGGCATTTAATAACATACACAATGTTGGAAGATGAGCAAGTGAATAGGCCTGAGATGGTGTGGTTGATATTATTGGGCACAGTGATTGCGTTGTCTGGGTATATGTGGCAGCAAAGTTGGCAGCTGGGTTTATTGTAAGCTCTGGTACCAGTGTCCATGTTCAAATTAGGTGTATTATTGTGGGTGAGGAGTTGTTTGATTAGCACTTCCTGGCAACTAACCCTTCTCTACCTATTTGTAATGCTTGAGGAAATCTGTTTCAATTTATCTGAAGAAGTGTTCACATTGAAATACTTCTTAGGTTTAGTCTCCTATGAGGCTTACCCAATATCCTGCACACAGGAATTACTTCCCATTCTGACTCTAGTCACAAAAAGAACTGCCTGATAAATCTGAGCTGATATCCATTTGCTCAAAGGTTTGAGAGCACAATTGAGATGTATGGATTTCAGCATGGCCCAGTGCAGGCCCGTAGCTAGCGTGGGGCCCATGGGGCCTGCTGCCGCCCCCCCCACAATTTTAATGGGCCTCCCTCCCCCAATCCTTGTCTCCCCTCCCTCCCTCAGCCCCCTTACCCCTGATCGATCACCACATTGCACATGCATAGTCAGGACTCTGGAGAAGAGCAGGACAAGGGGACAAAACAGAAGCAGGAGAATGGAGCCTGAGTCCCCACCCTGACCTTGGACCATTGGCTGCCGCCTTACCCTGCCTCTCATTGGACTTTTGGAACAATGGGCGGACTCTAAGCAAAGAGCCCGCCAAATACAATCTGAGCCCTGCTGCCACTTCCTCTTCCTTGCAAACTACAGCAGCAGAGCACATGAGCTTTTTTCTGCCTGTTCTGCACAGCCCTGGGCCATTAGCTCCTTCTCCTTGGACCCAGCAACAGCCTGGCTTCTGTTTCAGCAGCTCAGCAGCAGCAGCCTCGGAGTTTTACAGTGTGATGCCCAAAACGCTCATCATCTTCTGTGGGGCTGGCTGGCTGGAGTTTGTGGATTAGAATTACCCCCTCATTTTTGTGCTGCCACATTCCAGCATCCATTCCTCCCTCCACTGGTGCGCAGCGGCCTGCAAGACTCCAAATTCAGGTAGAGGCCAGAGGGGCTCATGTGGGGGCAGCAGGAGTGGGTGGGTGGGGGTCTCTAATTGAATTGCAAAACTGATTTGGCTTTAAGTACCTTGGTTTCCGTGAGGATGGAGGTGGATTGGGAGGGGTATTTCCACTGAATCTGCTTCCTTGCTTTTGTTTCTACTGTGGCATGCTGTGGGATTTGGCTTAGCCTTGTTAATAACAATAACTAATAACAATAATAATAATAATAATAATAATAATAATAATAATAATAATAATAATAATAATAAACCTGAAACATTTTAATGCAATAAACCACTTGTATTTATTATTTAGTTATTATTTAGAAGTTATTATTTAGTTATTATTTAGAAGTATGAGCATGGTAGTACCAAACAGACATGTAATGGTAGGCCCCCTGAGAAAAACATTGTTCCCCTGACCAAAAAGTTGTTATCTATGGGGCTGGCCCAGTGGAGTCATAAGCAGTTAAGGTAGAGCATGTAAAGTAGCAACTTGAGCATTTCCTCTACAGCAAATGTGTAATTTCCAGAGCACAGCATCACACCGGATACACTCCAACTGTCCCTATTGACCAGAGGCAGTCTCCATTTGCTAGAGCTCATATTTGGTGTGTCACTGTCCCTCGTTTGTCCCAGTTTTGCATTTGGAAAATACCATGCTACCTTTTTATGCACGTTGTTGGGAGTTGTCCTTCTATATTTATTTATTTATTTATTTAACTTTCTATTTCTATACTGCTCTGACCCCCCAAGGGATCTCTGAGCGGTTTACACAGGATTATGTTTCCTAATCTAGGGCCACAATTCATAGGGGGATGGCATCCTACCAGTACCCAGGCAGCAGGGTCTTCTAGTTCTTTTGTCCTTATTCCGGTGGGCCTCAGACGTCAGCACTCCATCCATGATGTTCTGGGGCAGTTTCTTTCCGGCTCAGCAGCTTTCTTCCCGGAAGGCCTTGGTGTATGGCCCTGCGTCGGATGCAGTTTCCAGCTGTGTCCCTTTGGCTCTGCTGCACTGCGCCGATGCACTGCTTGTTGTTCCGTGACTTTGCCCTCCTTCTGGACTCGGCTGCCCAGTGCTGCCTCCACGCTGCCTCTGCTGCGGTCGCCATCCCCGCCGGATCGCCAAATACTTTCCTGCTGCACACCCCAAGGAGGGAGGGTGCCCCGTGCCATCTACAGGCAGATACCCATTTATCTACTTGCTCTATATATTTTAATGCTTTCGAACCGCTGGGTGGGTGGGAGCTGGGACTAGGGCCGGGAGCTCACCCCGGTCGTGGTGGGATTCGAACAGCCATAGTGGCTGTTCCCAGATGTTATAGCAGGCATGCCTTACTGCCTGTGCCACCGCTCCCTATAAGTTTAGCATTCCTCAGGTCTAAATTACACAGGATGCTGGGAGGTTCAAAAATGCCAGAAATATTTTTTTTCTTTTAAAGTAGGTTTGTGTGAATCTAATCAGGACCACAGTGTATGGGGCAGGTGACTTAAGCCTTCCCACCCTGTACAGTTTTCTGACCTGAAATGGCTCCCTTGGGCAAGCAAACAAATTTGTAGTACCCAATCAAATATACTTTTAGAAACAGAAAAACCTTTCTCCCTGATTATTTTACAAACCTAATTTTGCAAGGGGGTGTATATCGGGGTCATACCTCCTGTCATTTTTGCTGTGATTAATGTATTGGGCTCTCAGAGGTCCATTTCATATGGGCTTGTCTGGGGGTAGCCTCAGCACCCCTGTACTTACAAGAGACGCAGAGCAGAGGGTCATCTGGAGCAATCTGCCTGGCAATGGCCAGCAGAATTTGGCTCCACCCATGTCATTCAGCACTGCAGGGCACTTTTCCCTCCACATGGTAGCCCTGTTGAAGCTGAGCCTGCCCAAGAGGCCAGAGGCACATCCAGCCCAGCAGGATTGGGCAAGGGGGGAACAGCCATCACATGGTATGGCATTGAACCTTAATGCACCAGCACTAGCTGGCTGGGGGGAGTTGGGTGGCCATTTAAAGGAGGTGGAGGGCATGGCTGGAGGCCTGTCTGGCCCAGTTGGACCCAATAGGCAATAAGTTCTGCCAGGACAGTTGGGCAATTCTCAGGGAGACAGGAAAGGGTGGAGTCTCCCTCATAAGGGCCAAGGATTCAGGCTGGGGGGGGGACAGGTTAGCCCTTCTGCTAGCTAACCAGCTACATGAGAAGGGCACTAGAAACAGAGCAAAAAGACCTAGGGTGCTGTTAGCCCATTCTCCTCTGTAGTCTGAGGCCTGTTGAGGCCTCCAAGAGGGATTCTAGAGGATGTATTGTCCCAACCCCGACCCTGATGGCATGGCAGAAATTCACAGGGCTCTTTAGGATTGCCAGGTGCCTACCTCATGCCAGCGGGGGGATTTGGGGGAGAGCCTTCCGGGAGTGGGTGGTGCTGTTGGTGACATCATCGTGTCCAGAAGTGACACCATCGTGTCAGTGATGTCGAGGTAACACTCTACTTTTGGGGCAAAACTGTATGGTAAAACTGGCTAAAAACCAGAGAGTTTTGCCCCAAGACTAGAGTATTGCCCCTGATGTCACCGATGCGATGACATCACTTCTGGGAGACCACTTCTGAGAGACCACCAAGAAAGTGCAGGTTCACAATGCAGGATCAGGCAATGGCAAACCACTTCTGAACATCTCTTGCCTTGAAAATCCTACGAGATCACCTTAAGTCGTCAGCAACTTGATAGCAGGGGGAAAAAAGATTATGAATAGCTCCAGGAGAAGCTCTTCAAATTGTGTAAGTGGAGGACAACCTGACAAGTCAAGTTTGGTGTGGGTAAGTGTGACATAATGCACATTGGAGCAAAAAAATCCTAATTTTAAATATATGCTGATTGGGTCTGAACTGGCAGTGACCGAGAGGGAAAGAGATCTTGATAGCTCAAGGAAAAGGTTGATTTAGTGGCTTGGATCCAGTAATGCACAAACAGGAACATAAATGGACTTAGTGCAGTTCCTCCTGTGCAAGATCTTGTGCAGCACTTAACACTTTCTTCCCATATATTGTAGTGCCCAGAAACTGGTTGCACGATATCTTGCACAAGCAGAAACACAATACGTATAACTTAATGCAAGCAGCTGCGTCAGCCTTGCTTAAAAGCTCTAGTGCAAGCAGAAATTTTATGCTGGATCCACCCCAATTTGTGGGCAGCAGTGAAAAAGGCAAACTCCATACTGGAGTTTATTAGAAAAGGAGGTGAAAATAGAGACTTCAAGTTTTGGAGAGACTTCCGGTTTTTGGCAGCTTGCGAGCGGGTGTGCTCCATCACAGCTCTGATGAGAGCAACCCACAAATCATGCCAATGGGGAAGGGTCTGAGTTGATCTTGGGCCTTCTCGACCCCTTGTAGGGGAGTCATAGCCTGGGGCACGTGGGAGACCTCTCCTAAGGTGGCAGCCAAGGGATTGAGGCTCCTTTTTGCCCTGATAGGTTCCCGTGGCACGGAGCTAGCAATGGCACCAAGAGGCACACACTGGACAGAGCGCATAAGCGATCCAAAGAAAAATGATCTTCCCTACCTTTTGAAGAAGCATGAGTAAAAATGTGAGTTGACTCATGTACTAACGAACAACCACTCAAACGATAGCAGTAAAGCCACACCAAAGCCCCAAACAAGCGGAAGGGGAAGGGGAATACCCGATCCCAAAAAGACTGAGTTTAAAGCGGGGTCTGAGAAGGTGGCTTGAAGTGAGCGAATATTTGACTGAGTGTGGTGTAATCAGCAAGAAAGTGATAAAACTGCAGGCTTTCAGAGACTTTTAAAAACTTTTCTCTTAACATAAACAACGATGCAGTGAGCAGAAAAAAATGGTGGCTAAAGGGAAACTTGCAGCAGGAACTGCCAGCACATCATCTCCGGTTACTAAACCGGAAGTAACCACAGACTTCCCTAAAATGATTGCTGCTGCTTTGCGCTCTCTGCTGGACCAGATGACTAACCTCAATGACAAATTGCAAAAAGAGCTTAAAGAAAATTCAACAAAAATGAAGAAGATAGTAAAGAGGCTGAAAAAAGTTGACGTTAAATCCAAAGAATCTGGACAAAGATTGGAGGTGGTGGAAAAAGAAAAAATCTCTGGACAACAGCAACTGCTTCTCCTCCAAATGGAAAAATCAGCATATGTCCTGAGACTTCAAGGCATCCCGGAGCAGAAAGGAGAGAATTTAAAAGAGATTTTAAGCGAGGAACTGGCCCCCATGGTGGGCTTAACAGGGGAAGCTCTACAAAATGATATTGACTTGGTTTATCATACTTATCCAGAATTTATTAAAAAAAAACCCCAAGCTACCCGGGGAAGTATATGTGAAATTCTCAAAAAGATCAACAAGAGATACAGTTTTGAAAGTGACAAACGGAATGACCCTGAAAATTAAAGGAGACCAAATTAAAATATTAAAAGACATTCCATTTGAGATTAGAAAAAAGAGGAGACAATACAAAGAATTGGCATTATTCTTACAGCAAAATAACACACCTTACAGATGGATAATACCTGAAGGGCTTATCTTCAACTTCAATGGAAAAAAGGAAAAGATTGACTCTGTTTGTAAAGTGAAAAGGTTCTTAGGGCAACAACAGAAAGTGATGGAGGGATCTGAGAAAGTAGATGATAACAAAGATACAGAAGCTGAAGAAGAGAAAGAGGAGGAATGTTCTGACAACACCTCGACCAGCTCAGCAGAATGGTTTGACTTGGAAGCAGAATTAGGGGCAACTGCCCCATAACCTCTAAAAATTAAACTGGATTTTGACAAAAAGAAGCTTAGAGGAAAGAAAAAAGCAAAATAGATTAATTTTTGATAGCCTGATGTTTATCTTTAATACATAAATTTTAAAGCTAAGATATACACTCTGTAGTGGAAAAAGAATGTGATTGTTTGCTTTATTTTTTTATAATTAATTTTCACTTTTTACTCAGGGGGCAAAAGGGAAGCATACATTTTTTTCAAATAACTGTATTATGATCCTTGCTACTCTTTCTTTTAGTTTGTATCCATTCCCCTAACCCTGTAGCTTTGTAGTTTAGAAAAGCAAACTAAAATTTAAAAAAATTTAAAAAGGAAGGAGGTGAAAATAAAACAGCCAATATTGTAATACCCTCATATAGACCTATACTGCGGCCACATTCAGAACACTGTGTACTATTGTGTACAACACAATATTACAGAGCTGTAAAAATTCAGAAGAGGGCAACCAGAATGCTTAGTGGGCTGGAGTACCTTTTCTATGATGAAAGGCTGTAGAGTCCATGACATTTCATTCTAGAAAACAGATGGCTAAGGGGAGACATGATAGAGGTTTATAAAATTGTGCATGGGGTACAGAAAGTGGTACAAGGGAGCTTTTACTCCCTTTCCCATAATATTAGAATTCAGGAACATCCAGTGAAACTGATGGCCAGTAGGCTGAGGACAGGCAAAAAGAAGTACTTCTCAGTGAGTAATTACATTGTGGAACTCCTGCCATTAGCATAAAGAGTTTTAAAAGGGGATTAGACAGATTGATGAATAGGTCAATGGCTACTACCCATGAAGACTAAAGGAAACCTCCACATTCATAAAAGAAAAGTGGATTTTTTACTCTGCTTTTCTCTTCCTTAAGGAGTCACAAAACAGCTTACAATCACATTCCTTTCCCCTCCCCACAACAGTCACCTTATGAGTGGGTGAGGCTGAGAGAGTTCTGAGAGAACTGTGACCGGACAAAGGTTAGTGAGCAGGCTTCATGTGGAGGAATGGGGAATCAAACCCGGTTCTCCAGATTAGAGTCTGCCACTTTAACCATTACACTACGCTGGCTCTGAATACCAATGCAAAGTGGAGCATCAGGAAAAGGTCTTGGACTTTGTTTTGTTGTTGTTGTTCAGTCACACAGTTGAGTCTGACTCTTCGCGACCCCATGGACCAGATCATGCCAGGCCCTCCTGTCTTCCGCTGTCCTCTGAAGTTTGCTCAATTTCATGTTCGTTGCATCGATGACACTGTCTAACCATCTCATCCTCTGCCGTCCCCTTCTTCTTTGACTTTCATTCTTTCCCAGCATCAGGGTCTTCTCCATTGAGTGCTCCCTTCTCATTAGGTGGCCAAAGTATTTGAGCTTCAACTTCAGGATCTGGCCTTCCAGGGAACACAGTCAGGGTTGATTTCTTTTAGGATTGAATGATTTAATCTCCTTGCAATCCAAGGGACTCTCAAGAGTCTTCTCCAGCACCATAGTTCAAAAGAATCTATTCTTTGGCACTCGGCCTTCCTTATAGTCCAACTCTCGCATCCATACATTACTACGGGGAATACCATTGCTTTGACCATGCGGACTTTTGTTGGCAGGGTGATGTCTCTGCTTTTTATCATGCTATTTAGGTTTGCCATTGCTTTCCTCCCAAGGAGCAGGCATCTTTTAATTTCATGGCTGCAGTCACCATCTGCAGTGATCTGGGATCCCAGGAACATGAAGTCTGTCACTATTTCTACGACTTCCCCTTCTATTTGCCAAGGAGTGATGGGGCCGGATGCCATGATCTTAGTTTTTTTGATGTTGAGCTTCAAGCCCACTTTTGCGCTTTCCTCTTTCACCCTGAGCATGACACTCTTTAGGTCCTCTTCACTTTCTGCCATCAGAGTGGTATCATCTGCATATCTGAGGTTATTGATCTTTTCCCCAGGCCAGCATTTTGCATGACTTTGTTTACTGGCCCTACACCAGTCTGGTGTAGTGGTTAGGAGTGCGGACTCTAATCTGGGAGAACCGGGTTTGATTCCCTACTCCTCCACATGCAGCTGCTGGTTTGACCTTGGGTTAGTCACAAGTTATTTCAGAGCTGTTCTCTCAAGGGCAATTCTTGAAAGAGCTCTCTCAGCCCCACCTACCTCACAGGGTGTCTGTTGTGGGGAGGAGAAGAGGAAGGAAAAGGGATTGTAAGCCGCTCTGAGATTCCTTTGGGTAGTGAACAGTGGCATATAAATCCAATCTCTTCTTTTCTATGCTGTCACTAGAAATGAGCAGCTGGAAATATATTAATCAAGAGACATTGCAGACCATGCCCATCCATAAATATAAAACATATTCTTCTCTGGGTCTTGGATTCTCATACGTGCAGGATGGCCTCCTCAACTATGCACAGCAAAGCCTTCTGAAGGTGTCACCCTGCAAACTGGTAAGATCAATAGCTGCCCATACACGTACATTATCTGTTGTGGCCTGGCTGAGAAAGTCACAAAAGTGCAAAGACTTCTGTCATCGGGCAAAGTATGCAAAACAGAATTTATAATTGGGTTATAATAATAATGGAATGCATATTCTTGACTTGTAGCCAGCAATTAGGATATAAGATGTTTAGTTTTAGCTATGTTTCTCATCTTGAGTTTGGCTAGCTTTGCTGTGTGTTCAAGGCGCAGCAGATGTCCCTTTATGATAAGTAGCCAGTCCACCTGCCCTGCTAGGAGGCAGAGGTAAAGTATTTATTTCAACATGCTCAAAGGCAGATAGGACAGTATAGACTGGAAGGGTACAGAAAGACATGTTATAGATTTACAGATTCCAGCTTTTCTGGGACACATCCCTGAAATGGCCTACTACCATGTTGTCATAATATTAATTTAAAGTTGAATCTACATACTGTTATTCAAACCATTCAGGTTAATGTGAGTATGGACAACTACAAAGCTACAGTGTCTACTGCAGAGATTCTCTGGGACTTTGGTTCTGCTCTGCTGGGTTTCTATTGCTCTTGCTTTTGTTGGTGTTGTTTCCTCCATTGGAAACCTTCTTTGTGGGGGGCATAACCTGGATCTTGTAACCAGGGCCAGGGCTTTCTCAGTGGCAGCTCCATACTGGTGGATTGAGCTCCCGGAAGAGATCAGGGCCCTGTGGGACCTTTTACAATTTTTCAGGGCCTGTAAGATGGAGCTCTTCCACCAGGCCTTCAATTAAGAGCTACCACCATTATCAACAACAACTAAAATTTATAGAGCCCTGGCCCTTAGTTTGGTATTGACAGCCTGCGCCTGCCAGTTTCATCTGGGAAAGATCAATGAGCTGAACATCTACATAATTTATTGAATGCACTCATATGGTAACGCCATCATTATGAAATTAAAACAACACTGCTAGCACTTTGATACTGTATTGTTTTATAATGAACTTTTTAGATGTTTTTATGGCAATTTAATTGTTTATGTATTTACCCTACGTAAGCCACCCTGAGCCTGCCTTGGTGGGGAGGGTGGGGTATAAATTGGGAAAATAAGTAAATAAATAAATAATAACTCTAATCCTCAGCAAACTTGGCAGACAGGTAGAGAAGAGTCAGCTGGAGATCTTCTGTGAGTTTCATTTTTCTAGCTTGCACAGAAACTACACACTCCTGAACCTCCTGAACATGCACCTGACAAAATCACCGCCTGTCAGCTGTCATTTCCCCAGAAAGCACTTTCCTGGGGCACCTTCTTTGGAGGCCATAACTCAGACCCTGTAAATCCAATCCTCACCAACCTGAGAGGAGAGGAGAGGAGAGGAGAGGAGAGGAGAGGAGAGGAGAGGAGAGGAGAGGAGAGGAGAGGAGAGGAGAGGGAGAGGAGAGGAGAGTCAGAGATCCCCTGCAAGTTTGGTGTCTCTAGCATTCCAGGAGGTTGTTCTACAGCACCATAAACCTTATGAACGGAATCAGTTTGGTTCTTATAAATTTGTGATGGTTTGTTGTTTGCAAACTGGGCATGTCACAAACCATAAACTGAACCGCATTTTCCTAGTTCGTGTCCATCCCTAGATATATGTAGGCTTCATCTGTATAATCAAGAATGCTGTGTAAATCTTTAGATCACATACAGCAGATTGTCATTCCTCTCCAAATACTCACTGAAATAATGAAGTAAGGTAACAGAATTAAGGGGTAACCTGGACTGTACTACTCTGTGGTTTTGAATGTTGCCCAATACAAGAAGAAAAAGACTCCCTTCAAATAGCAAACAAGCAAATCAAGAAGAAAGTGTTCTCTCTTTTTCTTCTTGCTTTTTCCCTAAACATAGTAAAACATTCAAAATACAAGCTATTCTACCATCATTCTGGAGTGTTACCATGCATCCTATTGCTTGTGCCATCTCATTTCTTGTATGCATAGATCGAGTTTTGCCAGTGCAAAATTTAACTCTTGCTTTCAGCATATACATTAATGATCCATCTCTCTCTCTCCTCCACATTCATGCACAAACATCTGAGTCATAAGTCAACTCCTTTTGATCTGAGGATTCCATTGTATAAGCAAAATAACAGGATAACTGCAACTATGTCTAGAAAAGCCAAGGGGCTTCCTGTGTGTGGAGTCATTATTTGAGATGCTTTTTAAAGGCTGCACACATCTCTTTGCATGACCAGGCAAGTTAACTGCTCCTTCATATCGATTAATGACCATCCTTATTCTAATAGCCAAAATGTGCCGATATCTATTCCCACCAACAGGCGGCTCACTGTCCCCCAACAGCTTTTCCTGCATAGTCAGTAGACTTCCTGGGTTTGTAGAAAAATCCAAAAAGTGAAGAAATCCCTTCAGGAACAGTTGAATTCCCCAAAAAGACTTTTGAAATGGCCTCTGCAGGGACCTAACTCCAGGCATCAATGGTGAGAGATTAGAATGTTTGGGGGGGAGGCTTCTAACTGGCTCTGTCAGTAAAAGGGGGGGAAGGGTCCTTTCCAGGCCTCTTTTGGCCTTGGAGGGAGGGAGCCTTGGGGACAGGCCTCACAAGAGTTGCCAGTGCCGGGCTGGGGGATTTCTAGAGATTTTGTGGTGGACTCTAAGGAGGAATGGGTTTGGGAAGGGAGAGGCCTCAGCTGGGTATAATGCCACAGAGTCCACCCTCCAAAGTAGCCATTTTCTGCAGGGAGACAGACCTCTGCTGTCTAGAGTCCAGTTGTAATTCTGGGGGTCTCCAGGGCCCATTCGGAGGTTGGCCACTCTAGGCCTGGCAGTAGTCTAGGGTTGCCAGGTCCCCCCTGATTTGCATGACTCACCTAGCCTCAGCTTCTTGCTACCATTCATCAGCAGCCACCCTATGAAAGCCAGTGAGGTGCAGCAGTTAGAGCTTCAAAGTAGCGTCTGCAAGACCCAGGTTCAGATCCCCATCTTGCAGTGGAAGGTGACTGCATGATTTTGGACCAGTCACATATTTCAACCTAACCAACATCACAGGGTTGTTGTGCAGATAAAAAGGAGGAGGGAATAATGAAAGCTGCTTTGGCCCTCACTGTGGAAAAAGACTCTAATTTTCCTAGGTAGAGGCTGGGGGGTGGAGATGGAAAACAGGAGACAGAGAGGCAGATTGTAATGTATCCACTGGAGAACATGGGCTCTGGACAGCCATGTGCTTGGACTGGTTCAAACCGGTCCACCATGTGGCCAGGCGAAGGGCCTGAGCTTCGCCCCGAAGGACAATGGACTAGTGGATCCTGACTCCCCTCCAATGGAGGAGCAGGAGTTAATCCAATCAATGTAAATAGTGAATCACCGTGTGTGTGTGTGTGTTTGGGGTGTGGGTCACTTGGGAATAAAAGCCGGCCTGCGAGCCGGCTCAGTTGTCTTGTTCTTCATCTAATAAAGTATGTGAGAGCTGAAATCACTAGTAAGTCTCAGTACTTTTCACTGGCAACGAAGGTGGGATGCCAACTCCCTCCATGAACAACGACCACGAGACGAGCACCGCTGACCGCCCCAACGCCGAAAGCACCGAACGCCGCCGCCGAGCTTCGTGTCCGCCTCTTCGGTTCCTGGGCACCGCACCGCTCCCTAGCACCGCTGACCCCGAGAGCAGCCTCGCTTCCAACGCCGCCAACTCTATGCCTGAACCGTGACCTCCACGGGTGAGCACCATGGCCGCTAGCAACGAGAGCTTCCCCGCCTTCGACATCTCTCGTCCCACACACTGGGAGACCTGGATCGAGACACTGGAGCGTCACTTCGAGATCCATGGCATCACGGATGCGGGTATGAAGAAGGCCTATCTCCTGCGCTACTGCGGCATCGAGGCACACCTCCTCCTGAAGGACCTGGTGAACCCCCTCCTGCCGAAAGACGCGGCCGCCACCTATGACATGCTGGTCAAGGCGTTTACTGACCACTTGGCACCAAAGCCCACCAAGTTCGCGGAATGAATGGAGTTCTTCGCGAGAATGCAGGGCCCCGACGAAACATCTCCGGAATTCCTGGCCGGACTACGCCGCGCAGCCACAAGGTGTGCCTTCCCCAACCTCGCAGATACCCTCCTAAACCAGTTCTTGGTGGGGCTGAAGGAGGCGAAGCTGCGCCGCAGGCTCGTCAGCTGGAACGACCTCACTCTGGAGGCCGCCATCCAAGAAGCGGCCGCCTACGAGAAGTCCCACGCAGATCGCCGGCCTAAGACGGTCCATCGCCTCCAGGACTCCGGCCCCTCGGATGACTCGAACGATGAGGAGATCCTACAGGTGAACCGCCGATCACAGCCACGCACCCAACGCAACAGGGGATCCCCCGCACCACCAAACCAGCCCAACGCATCTGCCTGTGCCAGCTGTGGTGACGCTCACGAGCGCCGGACCTGCCGTTTCCGGGATGCCGTCTGCAGGACCTGCAACAAGGCTGGACACCTCGCCCGAGTCTGCCGCTCCAAGGGCAAGCGCCTGGGATCCACTGCCCAGCTGGACGCCGCAAGCCTGCACACCGTGACGACACAGCGCTGGCAGACGGTATGTAACTTGCCCCCTGAAAGCCCGGACAAGGTGCATGTGACTGTCCAAATAGAGGGGTCCCCCTGCCAAATGGAAATAGACTCAGGGTCCTCGTTCTCTATAATTTCCGTGGAGACCCTTAAAACGCTATGCCCCAAGGGGGGACCCCGACTGCACAAGCCACGGGGGTTGAAACTGACAGACTTTAACAAAAACCCAGTGGCAGTCCGTGGCTGGGGCAAGTTTCAAGTCCGATTTAAAGGGTTCTCGGGCTTGCTGGACCTGCTGGTTGTGGAGGGGCGCCTCTCAAGCCTCCTGGGACTGTCGTGATTTGGGCCTTTGGGACTCCAAATAGCAGGAGTAAACCACCTCGGGACCGCTGACTGGGAGGCAGTTTGCCGGGAGTTCCCCAAAGTATTCGATGGGACCCTGGGGAGGTACAATGGGACCCCGATTTCGCTAGATCTGGACCCTAACGTACGACCCATCCGCATAAAGGCACGGCCCCCTCCCCTAGCCATGCGGGAAAAAATAGAGGCCGAGCTCGACCGCCTGGTCGCCCAAGGCGTGCTGGAACCGGTTGCGTCAGCGCGCTGGGAAACCCCCATTGTAACGCCAATTAAACCGAATGGGGCTATACGCATTTGTGCAGATTACAAATGCACCATAAATAAGGCTCTGCAGGACCACGCCTATCCGGTCCCGGTAGTGAGCCATGTCCTGGCCTCCCTGACGGGGGCCAAAGTTTTCGGCAAATTGGACCTGGCACAGGCTTACCAGCAGCTGCCAGTGGACACGGCCGCTGCGGAAGCGCAAACCATCACCACCCACAAGGGGGCTTTCCGGGTCAATAGACTGCAGTTTGGGGTTTCAGTGGCGCCAGGGATTTTTCAATCTTTCATGGATTCCCTCCTGAAAGGAATTCCAGGGGTCCAGCCCTTTTTAGATGATGTCATCATCGCAGCACCGGACTCCACCGCCTTCACCGAACGGCTGCGTCAGGTCCTGCAGAGGTTCGATGAGGCTGGCCTCAAGGTGAAGAAGGAGAAATGCCTCCTGGGGGTGCCCCGCATCGAATTCCTGGGGTTCGCAGTTGATGCACAAGGCATCCACCCCACAGACGAGAAAATTAGAGCGATCACACAAGCCCCGGTCCCCACGTCCAAGCCGGAACTCCAGGCCTTCCTGGGCCTCTTGAACTTTTACCACGCGTTTCTGCCCCAAAAGGCAACGGTGGCTGAACCCCTCCACCGGCTGCTGGACAAGGAGGCGCCGTGGGCCTGGAAGCCGGAGCATGCGGCAGCTTTCCAGGCGGTAAAAGACTTGTTGGTCTCCAACGGGGTGCTGCACCACTTCTGCGAGGCTTTACCTGTGGTTCTGGCGTGTGATGCGTCGCCCTACGGGGTGGGGGCGGTGTTGGGGCATCGGTTGCCGGATGGCCGGGAGGTCCCGGTCGCCTACTATTCTCGGACCCTGTCTTCTGCGGAGCGTAATTACGCGCAGATAGACAAGGAGGCACTAGCGATAGTGGCGGGGGTTAAAAAATTCCACCATTATCTCTATGGCCGCCCGTTCGAGATCCTTACAGACCACAAGCCTCTCCTGGGCCTCCTTGCGCCCGATCGACAGACGCTGCAGATGGTCTCGCCCAGGGTTCTCTGCTGGTCCATATTCCTGGCGGGGTACTCTTACACCCTCACCCACCGCCCGGGAAAGGCCATGGGTCACGCGGACGCGCTCAGCCGCCTCCCACTGCCCGCAACGGACCCAGACCCGGCCCCCGCCCACGTCATCGCACTCCTAGAATCGCTGCCCGATCGCCCAGTACATGTCAAGGAGGTGGCCCGCCTCACGGGCCGCGACAGGGTTCTCTGTCGAGTTTTGAACTGGGTGGGGAGGGGATGGCCGACAGCTAGACAAGACCCGGAGTTTGTGCCTTTTGTCACAAGGCGCGATGAGCTGTCGACCTATAAGGGGTGCCTAATGTGGGGAGGCAGGGTGGTCATTCCGAAACCACTACAGGAACGGGTACTGAGGGACCTTCATGAGCACCACCCTGGGGTAGTCAGGATGAAGGCTCTGGCGCGGGGATATGTCTGGTGGCCAGGGTTAGACCGGGATATTGAGGACATTGTAAAAAGGTGTCAACCCTGCCAGGCCTCCCGACCCGCACCCCCGACGGCTCCAGACAGGGCCTGGGAATCCTCTCACCGCCCCTGGTCGCGCCTGCACCTCGACTTTGCGGGCCCGTTCCAGGGGCAGCTGTTTTTTATACTTGTAGACGCCTACAGTAAGTGGCTAGAAGTAGAGCCGGTACCATCCACCTCCTCCCGGGCGGCCATCCGAGCGATGTGGCGGATTTTCAGCTCGCACGGACTCCCCGACACCCTGGTCACCGACAACGGAACGGCCTTCACGTCCGGGGAGTTCCAGGAGTTCACCCGCCAGCACGGGATTCGCCACATCAGGTCGGCCCCGTTCCACCCCGCCACCAATGGCCAAGCCGAACGCATGGTGCGGACGGCCAAAGAGGCGCTCCGTCGGACCGAAGGAACGGACTGGGACTTCAGGCTGGCGCACTTCCTGTTCGGCCAGAGAACGACGCCCCATGCGACAACCGGCCGGAGCCCGGCGGAACTATTGATGGGCCGACGCCTCACCACCAGGCTGGACCGGTTACATCCCGATCGAGCGCCCGAGCGGGAGCCCTGCACGGAAACGCCAGCGGCGGCGCGAGGGTTCTTCCCAGAGGACCCGGTGTACGCACGGAACTACGCGAGAGGGCCCCCGTGGATTCCCGCCCGAGTAGTCCGGGTCCGTGGCCCCCGGTCCTATGAAGTCTCGGTGGAAGACGGCCAGATCCTGCATCGCCACATCGATCAGCTACGTCGCCGGGTGCTACCCCTGGAGCCGGATGAGGGGGAGGAGTGGGACGAGCCAGCTCAACCAGACGCGGGGGCGGACGCACCAGAAGAAATCCCGGGGGACTTCAACTCCGGACTGACAGCCACCGCAAAAGACACACCGGCCGAGATGGTGAGCCCAGCCCCGCCAACACCAGAGCAGCCACCAGTCCCCACAGCCGCCCGGGAGGCTGTCAGTGCCCCCATGCCAGAGCCCCGTCGCTCCACACGAGAGCGGCGCCCCCCCAGCTATTTGAAAGACTATGTGTGCGGGTGTTTATCGGACCAAGGGGGGAGGGGTGTAATGTATCCACTGGAGAACATGGGCTCTGGACAGCCATGTGCTTGGACTGGTTCAAACCGGTCCACCATGTGGCCAGGCGAAGGGCCTGAGCTTCGCCCCGAAGGACAATGGACTAGTGGATCCTGACTCCCCTCCAATGGAGGAGCAGGAGTTAATCCAATCAATGTAAATAGCGAATCACCGTGTGTGTGTGTGTTTGGGGTGTGGGTCACTTGGGAATAAAAGCCGGCCTGCGAGCCGGCTCAGTTGTCTTGTTCTTCATCTAATAAAGTATGTGAGAGCTGAAATCACTAGTAAGTCTCAGTACTTTTCACAGATAAAGGTAGGTTGACTGTTGGTTGGGAAGGAAATAGGGTTGCTAACTCCAGGTTAGGAAATCCCTGGACATTTGAGGGGTGAAGCCTAGAGAGGGTGGGATTTGAGGAGGGGAGGAACTTTGGACTGGTGTAATGCCATTGACTCCACCCTCCAGCCATTTCCTCCATGAGAACCGCTACTGCCAGCCTCTGGGTGAGGACTGGCGATCACCCAGAATTACAACTGTTGTCCAGGCGACAGAGATCAGTTCCCCTGGATAAAATGGCTGTTTTGGAGGGTTGAGTCTATGGCATCATACCCTGCTGAGGCTGCTTGCCTCCCCAAGCCTCACTGTCCTAAGGCTCCACCCCCAAATCTCCAGGTATTTCCCAACCTGGAGCTGGCAGCCCTAAGGTGAATTGATCTCTGTAGCTGGGAGATCCGTTTTGATTCCCAGAGTGCTGCCACTGCTGCTGTGGGGGAGAGAGGAAGCAGGTGGGTGGCTGAGAGCACTGCCACCACTGCTGCTGCTGCTATGTGGGGTGCGGGAGGAAGCAGGCAGGAGGCTGGGAGAGTGATGGGGGCAGAAAGAAAGAATGATGGGGTGGGGGGCAGAAAGAGAGAGAAAGAGTGATGAAGTGGGGAGGCAGAAAAACAAGAGAAAGATGACAGTTCAGAAAGAGTGAGGAAGTCACATGCATGGAGCAGAAATAGAGTAAGAAAAGGGGGGCAGAGGGGAGAAATAGTGTGAGAGAGGTAGGGGGTGAGCAGAGGAAGCAAAGGTGTGACGAATGAGATAACCACCCCGCAAGTTTCTTGCGGGTCTCCACTTGTACTTAACTAATAGTTGAAATTATCAAACTACCATGGCCATGCTATAACCAGTAGAAAACTAGTGCTTTTCTGTGAAACCTATTGGCCCATTCTTTCTATTATATTAAAAGTATTGATTTCGCTAATACTGCACAGTTCAGTCATGTAGATGTGTGAGCTACAGAGGGCACCGAATTTCTGCTCCAGTTTCAGTTTGCACTTTAGTATGCCCGAGGATTTACATTTATAACCTTTCTTGCAGGCAAAGGACAATGAGTGAAATAGAAAATCTGGGCAGCTGAGTCATTAAAATAGCCTTATTTTATTTATTTCATTAATTGATTGATTTGATTTGTATCCTGCCCTTCCTGCCGAGGCAGGCTCAGGGTGGCTTCATTAAAAAAGTTGAAATGCATTAAAACACAAATGCATTAAGCACAATGCACCAGCATAAAACTTATATACACAACAGATAACAAATAACAGATAAAGTGCTGGTGGCGGTAATGTTGCATACTGATCCCAATAGGCCATGATACGATGGTAACAAAAGAATATGGCCAAAGGCTGTTGCTGTTCAGTTGTTATTGGTAGCAGCTCCTAATCAAAGGCCTAGTTAGAAGAGCTCCGTTTTGCAGGCCCTGTGGAACTGTAAGAGGTCCCACAGGGCCCTGATGTCTTCTGGGAGCTCATTCCACCACTATGGAGTAGGTACTGAGAAGGCCCTGGCCCTGGTAGAGGCCGGTTGGGTATCTTTTGGTCCAAGGAGGGCCAAACGGTTTCGGGACCCCAAACTCGGTACTCTCTGGGGAACATATGGGGAAAGGCAGTCCCTCAGATAGGCAGGCCCCAGACCATATAGGGCTTTAAAGGACAAAAACAGCACCTTAAGTGAATCCGGTATGCTATTGGCAGCCAGTGCAGTGCCTTTAGCACAGGCTGGATATGCTCCTATGCACAGGGAGACCCATCAGCAGCCTGGCTGCTGCATTTTGCACCAGCTGCAGCTTCTGGATTTGCAACAAGGGCAGCCCCATGTAGAGATCATTACAGTAGTCCAATCTCGAGGTGACCATTGCCAGGTTATTGCATTTGAGGAAGGGAACCAGCTGCCTAATCAGCCAAAGATGGTAAAAGGCTGCCTTGGCAGTGGCTGCTACCTGGGCCTCCATCATTAAGGAGGCATCCAGGAGCACTCCCAAGCTCTTGACCTTCGGTGCTGGCACCAACAGCACCCCATCGAAGGCCGGTAGTGGGATCCCTATACCTGGTCTGCTCCAACTCAGGCACAGGACTTCCATCTTCGTTGGATTCAATTTCAATTGGCTTCATCTAAGCCAACTAGCCATGGCTTGTAATGCCCAGTCCAGATCTTCTGAGGTGGTGTCAGACTGACTGTCCAACAGCAGATATAGCTGGGTGTCATCCACATATTGGTGACACCCTAGCCTGTGCCTCCAGGCAAACTGGGGAAAGGGGGCACATATAGATGTTGAATAACATCGGGGAGAGCACCACCCCTTGGGGCACTCCGTAGATCAGCAGGTGCCTTTGGGACAGCTGATCCCTGACAGCCACCCTTTGTCCCTGACCTTGTAGAAAAGAGATGAGCCATTGCAAGGCACGCCCCTGAATCCCAGTGTCGGCGAGGTGGTGGGTCAGTAGCTGATGGTTGACCGTGTGAAACACCACCGACAGGTCCAACAGCAACAGCATCACTATCCTGCCTCGATCCAGATGCCTCCGGAGATCATCTGTGAGGGCAACCAGTGCCGTCTCTGTCCCATGGCCTGGGAAAAAGCCAGACTGGAAGGGGTCTGACATGGAAGTGTCATCCATAAAGCCCTGTGACTGTATCACCACCACCCTCTCAATTAATTTGCCCAAATAGGGCAAGTTGGAAACCAGCTGATGGTTTGCCAATTTGGCTGGATCCAGGGATTTTTTTTAAGGGAGGGCAGACCATTGCTTCCTTGAGTGTCTCCGGGAATAGTCTCTCTGAGAGGGACTTGTTAATAATATCCCTAAGGGCACCTTGGAACCCCTCACGACCAGCTTTACTTAGCCATGAAGGTCATGGATCAAGGCTGCAAGTGGTTGGGTGTACCGTCAAGAGCAATCTGTCAACTTCCTCTAGACTGAGTGGGCTGAAATCAGGGCCGGCGCCAGGTGTCTGGGCGCTCTAGGCAGGACAGCCTGGGGCGCCCACCCCACCAGGGATGCCAACCTCCCGGTGGGACCTGGAGAGCGCCCAGCCTTGTCCTGGGCGCCTCGCGCAGCTGCGAGGCGCCGGGGGAGAGCCGGGAACGTGGCGGCGTGGCTCTCCCGGGCCCCTTGCAGCTGCCAGGTGCCCAGGGAGAGCCGGGGAAGGGGCGGCGCGGCTCTCCCAGGCCCCTCGCAGCTGCCAGGCGCCCGGGGAGAGCCGGGGAAGGGCGGCGCGGCTCTCCCGGGCCCCTCGCAGCTGCCAGGTGCCCGGGGAGAGCCGGGGAAGGGCGGCGCGGCTCTCCTGGGCCCCTCGCAGTGCGGCGCCCGGGAGAGCCGGGAAGGCGGTGCGGCTCTCCGGGCCCCTCGCAAGTGCGAGGCACCCGGGGCGAGCCGGGAACGGGGCAGCACGGCTCTCCCGGCCCCCTTGCAACTGCGAGGGGCCCGGGGAGAGCCGGGAACGGGCGGGCTTGGAACGCCCGCCCCTTCCCTCCCAGTGGCGGCGTGGCTGGGGGGGAGAGAAGCCACTCCGCCGCCCCTGCCTCCTCTCCCCCCCGGCTTTGGGGAGAGGGCGGGCAACCTCCGCTGCCACCTGCCGCCTCCTGAGCCCCGGCAGGGCACTCAGGGAAGCGGGGGGGGCTTTTCCTGGGAGGGGCCGGGTGCGGTTTGGTGCCCCTGCAGCCGGCGCGCCATGCCCCCAGGGAGGAGGGCGAGGGCGACTTGCGCCCTCGGTGGGCGCTTTTCCGCGGCGGTGGCAGCAGGGGGATCCTGCTGGCCACCGCCAGTCACTTCCTCCTCCTCCTCCTCCTCCCCCCCCCCAGGGAGGAGGGGGAGGGCGACTTGCGCCTTAGCCGGGCGCTTTTTGTGGTGGGGCGCCCAGTTAGGGCAGCGGCGGGGGGCTTTTTGGGGGGAGCGGGGCGCCATTTGGCACCCTTGAGGCCGGCGCGCCCTAGGCAAGCGCCTAGTTCGCCCAATGGGCGATCCGGCCATGGCTGAAATAATCCAAAATCAGACTAGAAGATGTGCATGAAGACTCGAGTTCACTCACTGTCCCAACTGTAGTGGGAAGATTGCAGCAGAGCGACAAGACCTTATCTGCAAAATAGCTTGCAAAAGCCTCACAGCCAATATCCAATTCCCTAGCATTCGGTCTGCCTTGTGGCAGAGCTGTCAAAGACCAAATAGTTCTAAACAATTGGGCCGTGCGTGAGCTTGCAGATGCAATCATAGCCACGTAGAACTCTCTCTTTGTGGCTTTGACTGCTATCTCATAGGATCTCATAAACGTCCTGTAAGAAGTTCTTGTAGCTTTGTCGCATGTATGCTGCCACTTTCTCTCTAGCCATCTTAGCCTCTGCTTCATCAGCCATAGCTCCTGGGTATACCAGGGAGCTAGCCTAGAGTGAGGGTGCAGAAGGTGTCGTGGAGTAATCTCATTGATGGCTGCAGAGAGTTGGCTATGCCAGTCCTCTACAAGCTTGTCCAACAAGTCACCTGGGGGCATTGGGTCCCACAGAACCATCTGAAGACACATAGGGTCCATTTGGCTCTGCGGGTGAACTAAAATGCGCTCAACTGCCCAAACAGGGTCAGGGTGAAACATTCAGATGGGCCTTCAGGGCATGGTGGTCTGACCATGGCACTGCCATAGCAGTGATCCTGTCCACTGTAACCCCCACCACGAAGATCAAATCAAGCATATGCCCAGCCCAATGAGTGGGAACTGTTACATATTAGGAGAGTCTCAGTGCCCACCATGGATGACACCAGGTCCATCGCCTGTATGGAGACTGCATCAACTGCATGGACATTGAAGTCACCCAGGACTATCAGTCTAGGGTGCTCCAATGCCCAGCTTGACACAGCCTCCATGAGGGGTGACAGGCTAGTGGGCAGTGAGTTGGGCGGACAGTACACTACCCAGATAGCTAAACTCTCCCTGGCTTCCCACACTAGGCCGGCACATTCAATGCCCATGAGCTTAGGTGGTGGGAGCGCCCTGGAGGAGTAAGCCTCCCAAATGAACAGAGCCACTCCACCCCCTACCTCCTAGTCTGTGAATGGTGAAGGACCGCGTACCCAGGTGGAGCCAACTGGGAAAGAGCTACTGTCTCCCCATCTCGAACCCAGGTTTCGGTCATACACACCAGGTCTACATGCTGCTTGAGCAAAAAGTCCTGAAGGACCATGGTTTTGTTATTGATAGACCTGGCGTTACACAGCACCAATGACAGAGGGGGGTCAGTTAACCTAGCCCCACTGCCTACGACCTTCCAGATGGGATGCAGGCTGGAAGGAGACTGAGCTAATTTACTTCTCTGTCTCCTTCCCTTGTAACTATGCCTGTTTCCCACCGCTGTACTTTCTCCTCCCCAGGAGCACTTATCTAGCACTACCTGCTATTTAATGTAATGTCTATGTGAACCCTAAAATCTCTGTGGCTACTTCACTAGTCTTGAAGTGGCAGAAAACATTTGCATCTATAACTGGGTTTTAAGATCAAAATATGATATTTCCATTTGGCCTAATGAAAATGTCTGTAAAACCTGATACTTTGCTTAGTCTAATAGTGATAGATCTGTCAACATAAACTGACCTTGACATGCAGGTGTGCAGATGCACCAGATGGACTTTTCTGGTTTTCTGCTCAGCAACTCCACGTCAATTATGTGTCAACTATTTTCACTAGCAAAGTGTGTTGCTGTTTTTATTGTGTGTGTATCCTTCATAATACATGAAGTATTATGAGTAAATATGGATGACCATTTATTAGTAGAAACCTAACATTGTATAAGGACTTTGGCAGCCAGATGCCTTAGGGCACAGAGTCATGACAAAGGTCATGGATTGCTACCCATCTGTGAAAGGTAAACTGTATGTATTCACAGCTCCACATATGGAAGAGAAAGGGATTTAACTCTTCAACCCTCTCTTAGTTTGGCTAATTCAAAGCATTACTTTTCCTAATACAGAAAATAGCGCAAACCTTTATGCGTGAAAAATGCACCAATATCCTTTTTGTCCTCAAGAACATTGTCCATCTGATGGAGGTGTCAGTTTCTCCATGTATGGCATGTACTTAGGGAACTTACCACTCATTCACCTCAGGACGACAGACATTTTTCCACTATGGAAACTAATCTTGGTCTCAGACAGAGGTGAAAGTGAATTGGTTGGGTCAGGTACAGAACACCAGACATTTCACTAGAGAAGTTAATCCCTTAATTACTAGTTCATACTTGGCACAATAAAAGTCTTGCAAAGAAAATCACTATATAGTTCTGCAAAGGTTTTCTCATAGTTTTCATATGGTACTTGTACAAAGCAGCATTTTAAAGCCTTAAGATTTCAAAGTTATCATTAATGTATACCTCTAAGCAGCGGAAACAATTTTGTGCTGAGGGGCTATGATTATGGGGGCAATTTACTAGACTCATTTATGCTTCATTCAGCTAAACACATTCTGAATGCCATTTATTATGTGCTAGTTTTAGGAACTCTGTTCTATTTTTACTAAACCATTAAGAACTAGTGATGGGGACTGCCTCTTAGCTTGCCTCAGAATGTGTTCATTGTTTTCAAGCTTTCCCAAAAGACTCTCCAGGAGCTTTTTCTAAGAAAAAATGGAAAGACGAATTGGAAACTGTAGCCCCTTTTCTCCTTCTGAAGAGAAAGTTTACTCTTGAGAAGTAAGAAGGAGTATCTGGGCATAGGGAGAGCTCCTTAGACTTGAATTGAATCAGAAGGCAGAACTATAAACCTCATGCTCCCTGGCAGAATGCAACTTCTGAGCATGCTTAGGAGTATCATTTCTAGTACTTCCCTTTGTATGCCCACCAACTGCCAGTTAACTCCTCTCCTCTGCAAGTTTTCTTTTTTGGGGATGGGAGGGAGTTTGCTTTGGAAGTCCAGGGTGTGGTAGGGAAGGCTAGTTAGTAATGGTCGAGAAAAGCTCCAATATCAGTCAGGACCAAATTTGAAAAGGCCTAACTTATAACTGGGCAAGACTTTTCAAATTAGTGGATTTGTATTCTGCACTTCCCCAGTTCTGAATTTGCCCCATCACTTTTCAGAACTCTTCTGTTATGACAACAGTAGGAATAGAAATTGAGTGCAGTTGTCAGCCTATGGTAAAAGCCACAGAGACTGGTGAAATCCTGAGAGCATCAAAGAGGATACAATGTCACTTATGGGTGGAGGGTCAGAGAATATGATGTCACTTCCGAGTGATGGTCTGGGATTCCCTGAAATCTCTGTGATCTTTCCCATCAAGACTGGGGAAATATTCAGATCAGCACCAATAACATTATTTCCCCTCTGCCTCATTTTTCTTCCACCCTCAAAGATTTGAGAAGTGGGTTGGGGCTGAGGATGAGGGATTTCTCATCACAAGTGCGCAAATGGCAAACTGAAACTGAAGTCCAATTCAAATGTTTCTCTGATGGCACAGTGGCTATTTAAAATGGCAGCCACATGGTTTGAGTTGCACATAGTTGCAAGTATGTAGGTCTACCAGTTCACAGTTCCCATGGAAACACCATTCCGCCCCGGGGTCCAGAGGTGCTGGCATAGTTATATCCCACCAGGGCAGTGGTACAGTTAAGAAATTTAGACTCTGAACATTTAGATGGTAATGTATGGTTCAGCTGCAAAGTTGCAGTCTTTTTTGACACATACCCCCTGCTGAGCCTGTGAACTGGGGCTCCAGACTTCTACCCCCAATATCCAGTCCAGATATCATCATTGTGTTGGGGCTGGCTCATCCACAAGGTGAAGCAAAGTGATTTCAGAATGTTTTTAATTTCCTGTAATTGGATCCTTCAGCCAAGTGAGGCTTCAGAAGCTAATTAAGTTTCAAATATTATTTTATGCTGTCTTTGTGAGCAATATCATATCACATGAGCAAAGTAAATGCAAAAAGACTTATCAGGGATACCTTAATAACAATAGATTTTATGTAGGCATAGTGTTATTTGCCCTTTACCCTGATCTCAATGTCCAGAACCTTTATTTGTCTCCAAAAATAATATAATCCTTTGATAGCTATGAATTACATTGTACACTCTGCTTTGACCTAGTAAAACTAAAGCAATGTTTGCTTCCCTGCAGAGGGATATTAATGGGCATTTTCAATTAAAATGCTTCCCAGATATCTGAAGTTCAGGTGTCTAAACTAGTAAATAGCATACTAGTGTCAACACCAAAATGGTAGTGCCACAAAAGAAAATGGAAAGAGTGTGTTATCCCTATTTCTTTTCAACATCTGGCTTTGAACATCTGGCTTTGAAAGCCCCTGGGTGAACTGGTTGCTGCCTTATCTTTATTCCCATCTTGTCCTACCCACTTCTGCTTGGAGGTTCTCATTTTCACAAGTGGTGCTTTTGACTAACCTTTGTTCACAGTAAGCCCAGTGGCAGCACTGACATGTGGGCTGATGTGCAAACAAGTGACAGAAAGGTGTGTTATAAATTTGGATGTCAGATGTATTATCCATTTCCCAAAGCATTTTTGTTTGCTTCTTTGGCACTACTCTGTGCTGGCTAATGTTTTGGGGGGGTTTTTTTCCTGGAGGCTGCTATATTATACTGTCATGTCTTTATTGGTGGCGGAAATAATAATGTATAATGTATGCAGAACTATTATGAGAATTGATGTTTCCATGCTTGCTTGCTGCTCAACCAAGGACTCCCAATTATTGTGTGGAGAGTAAAGGTTAGGCAAACATATCTCATTGCACCTCTTTTTAATTACCAACAAGAATGCTGGATATATTTTTAGAAAGAAACTGGGCCGGGATCCAAAGATTCATTCAGTTTCCCACTTATCTAAGGGAACTTCAGCCTTGCATTTCTCAAAGGCCAGTCTCCTAATACCGTAAGGATAGCCACTTTCTGAAGGGGCTATCAAAAGCAGCTTATGATATAGCAGGAGATCTCCTGTTGAAAGAAGAATGACAAAATCCTACTGGGCACTCCAAAACCTAGGGTGTCTAAAGTAACTTTCTGGATCTCAACCTCAGTCTTTAAGGAAAATATGTAATGAAACTCATTACACAATAGTTCACATTCCACCTTTAGTTATTACATGCTACTCCTTTATGACACATTACTCCTTTAGTTCAGTTCTCCATTACTTACTGGGCATGATTCCATTTTAGCCCTCTCAACTTGGTGGCATTGGCTTGAAGGCACTAAGGTGCCATTTGAGGTGTGGACTGATCACAAAAACCTGGAGTTGTTATGATCTCCGAGAAATCTGAATGCAAAGCAACTCCAGTGGGCTGATTTTTTTTCTAAGTTTAATTTCACATTACACCATTTCCCGGGAAAGGCGAACTCCCTGGCTGACATGCTGTCCTGCCTAACCCAACACGACAGCAAGAGGGAGGAGGTGCGGGACTCCGTATTCACGCCTTCCCAGCTGGGCGGGGTGGTGACGACACGTAGCCAGACCAAGGGTCAGCCCGCCTCCCCCCCCCCCGACTCCTTCCTGGGATCAGAAACTCGCCTCCGCCCTCTCTGATGCTGATCGTAACTCTCTGGAAAAGGAGGAGGGGTGGTGCAAGATGAGCAGGGCTGTTGGCGGAAAAACAGGAAACTGTTCGTTCCGCTCTCCCTGAGGGGGGAGGTTATGGAGTGGGCGCATGGAACTAAACTTGCTGGACATACGGGGTTTGTGAAGTCACTGCAGTTGCTGCAAAGACAATTTTGGTGGCCGGGAATGAGAAAAGATTTGTCTTTATTCGTGCAAGTCTGTCAAACTTGCCTCATGAGCAAGCCCCGCCTGGGGAAGCCGCCGGGGTTGCTCCAACCAATGGCGACTCCCACCCGGCCTTGGGAAGTTATTTCTATGGATTTTATTACTGACTTGCCACCCAGTGGGGGGGAAACCGTGATATGGGTAGTGGTGGATCTGTTCTCTAAAAAAGCACATTTTGTCCTGTTTAAATCGATCCCATCAGCTAAAAAGCTTGCTAGGGCTTTCTTACAGCATGTTGTGAGACTCCATACTCTACTCACTAAGGTGGTCTCCGATAGGGGGTCTCAATTTGTTTCGCATTTCTGGGGAGAACTGATGTCACTGTTAGGGGTGGAGAGGGGGCTTAGCAGTGCATATCACCCAGAAACAGATGGACAAACTGAACGAGTCAACCAAACTCTGGAGCAATATCTGAGGTGTTTTACCAATTTCCCACAAGACGACTGCCTTTGGCGGAATTCTGTTACAATAACACGAGCCATGCATCTACAGGGGTCTCTCCATTCATGGTGGTGCATGGCTATGAGGCCCCTCCCCTCCCGTTCCTGTCGCAGCCTACGTTGCCGGCTGGGGAAGCGGGGGACTGGTGCAAGCAACTTCAAGCCGCTTGGCCACTTTTAGCACGGACATTGGAGGAGGCCAAGGCTGTGTACAAGAGTCAAGCTGATAAGAAGAGAAACAAAGGATGGGACCCCAAACTGGGGGACTTTGTGTATGTGTCCACCCAGAACATTAAAGGTCTTCAGCCTAGTCAGAAACTGGGGTGGAAATATGTGGGACCTTATGAAATGAAACGTGTACTCAATGCTGTAACTGTTGAACTGCTTTTGCCCAAATCGTTGAAAGCAATTCATCCTGTGTTTCACCTCAGGTTATTAAGACGTTCGCCTGGAAAGAACCAATGGAGACCACAATGCCCAACGCCTCCCCCCCTTATGGTTGGGGGGGAACCACACTACGAAGTTGCTGAAATTTTGGACTCAAAAATATCAAGGAATCGATTGTATTACCTTTTTGAATGGGTGGATTTTGGTCCTGAGCAAAGGGAATGGGTGAGGGAGGAACATGTTCACGCCCCGCGTTTGATCCACAAGTTCCATAAATTATACCCTCACAAGCCTGGGAGGGGTCAAGAATCAGAGGGGCAGAATGTCAGGTAATCCTGACATGAGATGGATGGAAGGGAAGGAGGGAGGGCTGGCCTGCAACTTTTCATGTTCTGGAATGTAGGGAGGTGAACAGGTTGCCTAGGAAACCCAGATTTACAGCGCCTGGCAATCTGCTATCTCAACAAATGTCCTTGGGTCCCACAGACTCTCTTCTCTGTTTTCCTCTGGTTGGGACAGCTCTGGCCATTTGGTTTTATTTACAACTTTCGCACCTTTTGCCGTGCGCACGCTTGGCGACTATTGGTAGATAGATGGGGGGGGGTGGCATTTCAAAGCTAGTATAACCGTGGGTGCCTGTTTTGATCTGGTCATCACTGACAATGGATTGTTACTGTGTCCCTTAGAACTGCTTTCAATAAACACTATCTTCTTTATGAAGCCTGGTGTTTGACTGACTTTCTGGAGAACCTGACATATGGTTTGGGGAGGGGAGGAACCTCAGCAGAGGATAATGCCACAGAGTCCTCCCTCCAAAGCAGTTGTTTTTCTCCAGGGGAACTGATCTCTGTAGTTTGGAGATCAGTCATAATTTTGGGAGATCTTCATTTACATTAGGGACTGATGTATTACATTGTCTAAATGACTAAGCCAGATGAGGCCATTATCCTGGCTGCGCCATGATGCCTGCCACCACACTCTGCCTTCAGTTTCTATTTCCTTGCCCTGTCTTTTAATTTCTGTTTGACTTGGATAATGCAGTGTAAAGGAATGGGACTGACTCAGCAGCTTTGGCTCAGTGGGCATGCTATCCAATTGCCCATCTTTGCCTTTGTGTGCACACCATTTCCAGGGGTGGGGGTGGGGACTAACTGTGCACACATTCTGTCTGCTCACATGCAGTGTGGAAGTGTGTGGGGGATGCATAAAGCTTATGCCCTCCCATGCCTTCTCTTGCTGTGTGTGAAGTGCTGAATTTTCTGCAAGGAAGGCTGGCAACTTTTATTGCAATTTCTGGGAAGTAAATTGAATTTGGCATGGACTGGAACAAACATGTTGAGAAGACAGTGTAATTGTGCAAACTGGATGCACAATGGCCAATCAGATATCACAGGGAAGTCCACAAGCAGGGATTGCTGACAACAGGCTTCATCTGCTGGCTGCTTCCCAATATCTGACCATTAGAGGCATTCTGCCTTTGAACCTGGAAGTCCTATTTGGCTATTATGGTTAATAGCTGGCAATAAATCTGTCCTCTACAGATTTGCACAATCATCTTATAAATCTATCAAAGCCAGGAGCTGGCAGTGAACTCCACAAGTCAATTACCTATTGTGTGAAATAGTACTTTCTTTTTTCTGAGTTTAATCTTCTGCCAATTAGTTTCACTGGGTGACTAAGTGTTAGCATTATGGAAGGGGAAGAAAAGGTTCTGGCTATCTACTTTCTCAATACCATGCATAATTTTGTACATTTCTATTGTCACATTTTTCTCAGCTCTGCAATATCCTTTTTTGAGATTTGGTGACCAGAACAATATACAGTATTCCAAATGACCCTGTACCAGCTACTTGTACACAGAGCCAATCAGGGAGGAGGCAAGAGAGCCATTTGATATGTTTCATAACTTACTGTTATATTGTTGTAACCTGGCCTGAGCCTTTATAAGAATATAAGAGAAGCCAATGTTGGATCAAGCCAATGGCCCATCAAGACCAACACTCTGTCACACAGTGGCCAAAAATACCAGGTGCCATCAGAAGGCTCAGCAGTGGGGCCAGGACATTAGAAGCCCTCCCACTGTTGCCCCCCCCCACAAGCACCAAGAATACAGAGCATCCCTTGCCCCAGACTGAGAGTTCCTATCTATACCTTGTGGCTAATAGCCACTGGTGGACTTCTGCTCCATATGCTTATCTAATTCCCTCTTGAAGCTGTCCATGCTTGTAGCCACCACCACCTCCTGTGGCAGTGAATTCCATGTGTTAATCACTCTTTGGGTGAAGGACTTCCTTTTATCTGTTCTAACCCAACTGCTCAGCAATTTCATTGAGTGCCCACAAGTTCTTGTATTGTGAAATTGTATTTGGGAAAGGACAGAACAGAAATCTGATTAAATGGAATATGAAATATTAATATTAATAAATAAAATAAAATAAACCCTAATAAATAAAATAAATATAATGAATAAATACAAAACAAATGAATAACTTGTTTTTATGCTCATTCCTATTGGACCAAAATGTGACATACACTCTCATCTTAGAGCTGTAAATGTATGCAAATAAGAGATGTGGTTTAGTAAAATACTTATAGATCTTGCCATATTTAAGATTTTTTTTTCATAAATATTAATAAAATATATCGGTTATTATACCTGGGACCTCAAAAGCTGGAAGTGTGCCCTGGATCTCTACGCTAACAGTTTTATTTTCAGTCCCTTTCCTGATGGTTCCTGGAATGGATTTGCCTTTTTTCAAAAAAAAAAATCATGAACACAGCTATTTATGACTGCATTTCTTTGTACCCACTCAGCAAAGAAGGATTTTAATGACCTCTAAAATGGGGGGGGGGGGCTTCTGAACTAGACATTGAGGATCCCTAAGGGGAGGGCTGTAATCCCTGAGAAATTCATCCAGTTGGATGGGGGAACAAAGGTCAGAGATAGAAAGTGCTGTGCCATTTATTGCTTCTAGACTAGAACAGAGAGACTTTTTTTCTATCTGGCTGAAATGTGGAGGGAGGATTCTTAGTTGAGGATACAGTTCATACCGGTAAGGTTGGGGGGGGGGTGTTGCACATGAAATCATGTTTGTCTTGGAACCCAATGAACTGAGCTGAACATGTGCCATTATGACACAAAAGAATCCAAACAAAATTAGTAATGAACAGGAGGACACAAATCTGAACCCAAATAAAATGTCTGTACACATCTCTAGAAGAGAACAAACTACCCATGCATCCTGCCAGCTAACTCACTTGCAAGTCCTCCTAGTACCCATGGGACAGGTTCTGGGCACTCTCCTGCACTATGCAATCAGAACCAGTCAGGTTTTCTCAAAGTCGTTCCAGACCCTGGACCTAGGAGACCAGATGACCTAGCAAGGCAGTCATCCCAAGCCTCAGCTAAAGCAGGTGGGAGGAAAGAAACTGGGCCCAGCTGCACTGCAAGGAAGGATTCATTTCAGAGCACTGTTCTAGCTCCACGGTGGGATTGGACGCAGCCAGTCTGGCACTTGACCTCCTTTGCACTAGTGTGTCCCAGGCCTTCTGCTGTTGCTTTTCCTGCAGACTGGGAGCAGTCTGAGGGGCTATGGACCAGGGTTGCATCCTGCCAGGAAAAGACCTGGTGACTTTCTCAGGGGCCAGTGGTGAGCCATAAAATGTTGAGTGCTGGGGCACTGGGGAATCCTGGGGACAGGGGAGCAGGAGAGAGATGGGGTGGGGGAGAAGAAGACCTCCTCCTCACCTCTCCAACTGTCAGAGAGGCACAGACTGGCTGGGTTTCCTTCCTGCTTCTGCAGCCAACTTCGGGAAGCAGGAAGAAAACCAGTGAGCCCACACCTCTCTGACAGTTGGAGAGGCAGGGAGAGGTCTTTTTCCTACATCTCCCCCTGTGCGTCCCCCTGCACCTCTCTGACTGTCAGGCACGGGCTCATTGGGTTTTCTTCCTGATTGTGCAGCCAAAGTTGGCTGCAGAAGCAGGAAGAAGATCACAGCCTGCATCTTTCTGACAGTCATGGGCTGTGGGGGCGCCCTTCCATGTGCTGGAGCCGGTGTGGTGGGGCAGGGGCAATGGGATGTGTCTAATGGGTGAGGGGGCATAGCCCCAAATGCCCCACTGTAGCCATGAACCTGCTCAGAGGCTCTGGCAGGGTGGCCTTGGGCACTACTGGAACACTGTCGGCAGGCGCCTCTGCAGTGCTGGTCCCTTCTTGGTCCCTCTGGTCTTCCTTGGCCACCAGCCTCAGCTTCTCAAGCTCTTCCCCAGAAGACTTCAAGTGACTGGGCTGGGCAGAGGGGGTCATGACAGGCACCATGTGCAGCCAGGAGCATGGGTGGCAGGAGGACAGTGGGTGATAGCAGTAGGCTCTGCCCGAAGCCTGGGCCCCAGCAGCTGCCCCACCTCAGGGTATGCTGATGCTGGCTCTGAATTACAATGACTAGAGCTATATGAAGGGATTAATTACACCAGTCATGACTTCACACGTGTTCTTTGGGGCTTTTTTTCTATTTTGTAGTGCTACCAACCAAGCTGGGGGATGCACATGTGAAGGGGACCAAAATGTCTGCTCCTATCCAATGACCAAAAAGTTGACCCACTGAGATTTTGCTTTGCTTGTGCTCCAAACAGAAAAACAGGAAAAGTAGCATGATAAGAACAATATGCTGTTTCCTGCATGTGCTCCCTGGGTGGAGGGGAGCAGCATGCAGAAGAAGACCAACAGCATGCAGTCTTCTGTTGAGGAAGGGGATCTTCTCCCCTGCCCGGTCCTACCTCTGGCTGTGCCAGCTACAATAAATCTCTGGCTTCCTAAAAACATTGCATAATGTGCCATTGTAGGTGGGCTGAGAACAAGCTGACAAACTTGACCATTTTCACTGACTTTCCTGCAAACCTTCTCACTGAGTGCTTTGCATGCAAATGCCATCATCGGCACCAGCTGCTATAGCAACCAGGATATTTAGGAAATGATTTCAAGTGAATATCACAGACATCCAATACCACAAGAATTGAGCTTTCTAAGGAGTAAATAGATATGAAAGCTATTTTTTTGTTGTTTAATACCTTGAGGTGGGTTATTGCAATAGTTGCATGTCATTCTTCCAAATCAATAGATAGTCATATGGGTTAATTAGCTCTGGGTCATATTGAAGACCCTTTATCAGGTTAGATTAAACACCTCTTAGATACTCTTTCTTGTTCATGTTGCTTTTATTGCCATGATATAGGGTAGGAAACTGTCAGTGGCTTCAATAGGCTCCAAAGGACATAGTTCTGCTTAGGACTGCACGGTGTAACACCTAATGCTGCAGATGCTCATCAGAACTTTATCAAGTTCATTCCAATTACCTGGCTTCTACAGAATTCCATAGGTTTGGTACCATTCTCTTGGGGGATCTGATTACTTTGTTTTGCAGCATTAAGTGACATTTGCAGAGCAACAAAGAAATAAGGTCTCTCTCTGAAGATCAAGCATTGGGCTGAAATCATCATTAGTTTTCTCTATCTATAACGTTCTGTCATATTGCCAGTAGTAAATGACAAGTGGGGACCAGCAAGCCACTTGTAGGAGTGGCCATCCCATTCCCCCCACCTTTGATCCCCCCCCACTTCTCCCACTGTCTCTTTCTCCCTCCCCATCCTCTCTTTTACTTTTCCTCTCCCCCCCGACATGTTTACTGTCATTCCTTTTCTGCGTCCCCCACCCCATCACTCTCCCTGTCCAACAGTGGCTCACCTAGCCACACAGAAGTTTTGCCCACCTCCACCCCCCAGAGCATCAACACCTCAGTGATGGTGGAGGTGGCGTGCCCCACTGGCAGCTCTGATGCCTTGTTGGCAAGGGCTTGCCTGGCCCCCTGGTACCTTCACCACTTTGATAGCTCACCCAGCAGCTTGCTGAGTCTCTTCCCCACCTCAAAGGTGGCAGCAACTCCTCCCCCACCCACCTGGAGCTTCGCTGCCTTAATGGCATGATGGGTGGAAGAGAAGTAGAGCTTTGTCCATGCACATGCAGATAATGCTCTTGCTTTTGGGAGGGAATTAAACTCTGCAATGTATTTTTTTTTATGTTTTCAGTTTTTTCTGTTTTTTCCCCCAAGTTTGCAGAACAATCTGTTTTCTGACAGTGTGGGTCCAGTCCACAGATATAAGTGTCTGCAGATGGGGCCACACTTGACTTTTAGATATAGGATAGTCCCATTCTAAACAGTAACTGTTTCATCCAAAGCAGAGTTACACCCTTCTATGTCCAATGAAGGCAATGGCATTAGAAAGGTGTAATGCTGGTGATCTGGCAGCATCACCAAATGAAGCTTTGTCTTGTGTTTCTGTTCTCATCCTTCACAAACGAGAAGGAAATGTTGGATCATCTTCAAAACCTTAGCTGAAGTGCTGGAGTTTTGTTTATTAATTTCCTTTCTATCTGAGTTTTCTTCCATCATTGAACTCAAGGTAGTTTATAGAAAGATCATTAGAACGTTCCCAGCCAGATCTGCTTCACTTCAGCAAGTTACTGTATTGCATCTCCTCAGACCTTAAACTCTTTTTAGTACTTTTCACCCAGAGTTCACATCATAAAATCTGGTTCTATATTAATAATTTAAAATATTTAGTACACACTGACATTTTTAAAAGTGCTTGTCCATACACACAAGTTTCATTTAGCATTGCTAAAGGAATTTAGCATATTTATAGTCTGATAATTGGTCTTGCTCCAGGTACAGTCAAGTTTAGGCTCCTTTTCAACAATCCATTTCATCAAGACCCTGAGCATGGATTTGCAATAACATTCTAATTTGCAGAAACAGTTCATGCATGACAAAACATTTAAAGGTCAATAAATACAACAAAGATTCATTCTAGCGTGGCAGCCATGGATTGCCATTCCACCACAGATACCATTGCAGCCATCTATACTGCTGAACAGAAATGCAGCAAGTCCTTTAGTTTTCCTGCAAGGTTATCACCCAATCTAATAGCACTGAAACAATTCAAAAACAAAGCCCAGTCCTACATTCTGCAATGCAGTGCAAAAAGCAGAAAGGACCAGAAACAATGCTCATGGTATTAGTGTCATATCCTGCATTGCCAATGCACCATGACAACAGGAGGTCATCCCTGTAGAGCAACATAAGGGCATAAATGCACTAGTGCAAAAGACAGTCCAGCTGGCACAATGCAAGGCTTAGCATGAGTCAGATATTCGGATGGAGACAAGGTATCATGATACAGGTCGGGAGCAGGAGGCAGGGAGACCTCTCTTGCTGTACTGAAGCACTGTTGCAAGCAAGAAACATGAGCATTAATCGAATAAGACAAGTAATGAATCATAGGCTTTGGACCAGACAGTCATTGTAGAATACAAGCGGCACACATATAAAAATGCTATTTTGTATCAGATGACCTGCTGGTATAACCAGGCGCTGATCTGGTACTGTCACAGATTCCAATGCTAACAGCCTGGTGAGAACAGACCTCAGTGGGAAGGGAACACAGTATGTCATGTGCATCAAGGAAGTAACCTACTGAGCAGTGACCACAGCAAACACCAGGGAATAAAAGGCTACAGGATGCCCAGATGGGAACAGTTTACATTGGCATTATTACAGGACAGCCCCTTGCAAGGCCCCACAGTAGAATGCATCTGGCAGCATCACCAAATGAAGCTTTGCCTTGTGTATCTGTTCTCATCCTTCACAAATGAGAAGGACAAAACCTGTAGCCAGTAGGCTGGCACTGAGTAAATCTGAAAGGCAGCCAGAGGTAAAAACATCATTGTCAGGGTTGGTTCCGGTGACAAATAATCAATGCCACTGGCATTCAGTGGAAGGCACACATCTCTTTGTTACCTGTCTGAAAACAAAACAAACCATTTAGAGCATGTCAGGCTCATGAGCTCTGCCTCAATACCTACTTCTAGAATTATCCAATGTTGCCCTGCAAGGCTTTTGAGCCTCTTTATGGACTATAATAAATAATAAACTGTGTCAGTGCGTGTATAAGGAACTGAACCACATGGTAACCCTCCCAGATGCCAGCAGAGACTGCACCCAGGCAAGAGACGCTTCTCCTGACCTTTCCAGCAGCTCCAGTGCCCAGCAGAGGTTACCAGCCTGTTCCTCATGAAGGGAGAATGGGACAGAACCAGTATACACCAAAGCACAGTACCATGCCTTGATAAAATACATGAACTAGGAACTCCAAAAACGCCATTGAGAGTTCCTTCTACAGCAGGCAGCCTCTTTCCCTCCCCCACTTTCACCTGCAAGACCTCACGTAGCCCTGGCAGAGTCTATTCATCGTTGCCTAGTAACTGATTGAGGGCCATCAACAGCCGGGCTAATGCCATCAAGAAGACAATAGAATCGGCCGGGTGACTCATCCTGGCTGCTACCTGGTGTCAGACACAAGCAAGTTTCTAGCTCTCAGTATTGACCATCCCTCAGGCACACCTCCACACACCTCGCCTACATCTTCCAACCAATAGGGTGTTTTCAGGGACGGACTTACCAGGAGGCGGGAATGAGGGCTGGAACCAGCCCCCACCCTCCTGCTTATAAGGAGACGCCAGACCACCGGCCCTCTCTCTGCTCTTCGACCCCTATCGAACCTTTGACCCTCTTATGTCCAGCTTGCTATCCCCAACCCCTGCCTCCATCTTTAAACTCTGGTCTGCAGGCCGAGTTTCCACGTGTCATCTGTTGGTCAGACCACGTGGTCCCTGATTTTCTTAGTTTCTTTCCCCTCCATTTTTCCTGAGGAACGCTCTACACAACGAGACTGGTAAATATGACCCACCAACGACTTACCTGCTAATGCAAATGTGCTTGCCTCTCTCTGTATTTCTTAGACCTTGAATAAGTGTGTGTGAGCTTGTGAAATTGTTTGTGTGTGCAAAACCTCAGTAAAAGACTTTATTTTCAACTATAAAAAGTCTCCTGGTCTGTTACCAACTCCTCCCGGCGGGGCTGACTTCTGTATACACAGGTGTTCGCTCTCGCAGCCGATTGCTTATTAATAATCAATCCAATTCCCCTTGTTATTATTCATAATAACGCGCAATCAGGCTAACACCAGGCTGAGCCCTCATGTTTCCTAGTCCCCAACAACTTCTGCCTACGATTTTTCATACCTTTCATCTTAGCCTACCCTGTTCTGCTCTGTGTTTTAAACAAACTCATCCCCCCCCCCCATGGAGGAATACTGGGTCCTTTCTACATTGCTGTGATTCAGACCCACAGGGCTGGGCCAATTCTGAGAGTCTTTGCCATTCCATCGACAAATATTTGATAGCAAAACTGGTGGCTTGGCTCAACCATAGACTGTGACTGACTGACTGACTGACTGACTGACTGACTGACTGACTGACTGACCAACTGACTCTCTCTCTCTCTCTCTTTCTCTCTCTCTCTGTGTTTGTGTGTAATATGCTAGGGCTGCTCAACAGTTAGAAAAGATGATCTCTGACCAAGGAGAGTACCTAAGAAATGCCACTTGTTCCTTATTCCCACTCTCTTCTTGACCAGCTGGATGACCACACTACATGCTTGAAAGGGGAGAGGGCGGCAAGAAGGCATGTGGGAAGAGAGATGCCCAGTAGCTGCCTGCACAGCAGCGCTGGCCAAGGTGATACTTCTCTTCCCCAATGGCTGATATCTAGTTCATCTCTGCCCTTTGCCCCAACTGCATCATGCGTTCCCCACCATTCAAGACCAATTTCAAACCTATTTTTTTCCCCAAGAAGTCCTCTTTTTGTTAGTAATGAAAATCATAGTCAGAGGAGGAGGAGGAGGAAGAGGAAGAAAATAAAAGAGGAACAAAAAAAGGAGTTACATAAAAAATAGCAACAACTTATATTCCTCTCTGTTCAGGTAATTGAGGCTAATATACCACTCAAGCACTAAACAGTGATGATTGTGACATGGGTATCCAACCTGGAGAATGGCATTGCAACTATATCAGTGTTTGCTCACCTGCTGCGGCACTATTGTTTAAACAGGTATTATTAAAATACTGCCTGTTCAGTTTGATAATGCTAGCTACAAATAAGAGGGCAAAATTGGCCCCCCTCTTGTGCATTTTTGTCTACCCTGTCCAAGTTGCTCTTTTGAGACACTGTGGTCTCCGAAATGGTGATTAATAGAGTCACCTGGAATGCCTATTCATACTTGCTGCAATTCCAGCTGCAATAGGCTAGGATTTACTGTTATTTGAGCAGGTAGAGGAGAGTACAAAATACCAAGTTTTTGAGGAACTGGCATTGTCAAGACTCATTTGGCTCAATCAGGGTGCAGCTGTGGTACTCCAGCCCATCATCTTCCATCAGTGGAACAGGAATACTTGCAAGGTTATTCCAGAAGGCAAAAGCCCCAAAGATAAAATATTAATTGCATATGAATATTTCATTCAGCTGAAGATATTAGTCTTCTAAAACCCCAATGCGCCTTATGCAGGATCCAGGGAGAAAAGAGATGGGGAAAATAGAGAAATGCAAAGAACAGGGAGATGGAAAGACTTTGCTCTGGGGAGCCATGAAGGCAACTGCAGGCCTGCAAATCTCTCACTATAGCTCTGTATAATGAATCATCTTCTCTTCTTGTCTCAGACAAAGTAAGCCTAAGAAACGGAATGCCTTAATAAGCTAGCACATTTACACCAATGCTTCTTCAGGTGCCACTTGTCTTAGACTGAGATGTCCAAATGGACCAATATTGAAGAATATGAAAACTGTTCATTTTAAAAAATAATGTTATTGTTTTGTTCTCATTCTCAACATGCTCTGGTTACATTTTTCCACCTTAAGGCATAAGCAGCTCTTTTAATCAGTTCTGTCAGTCCCTGCATACATTCCCATGCCCCACAAAATTACCATATCCTAGTACAGCAAAATAAAATCTCCTTGGCATTTCAGCCAGACAGATTTCTATTATATGTTGGCTGTATCTATGATTAGTCTCAAAACCTAGTGAATCAGGGATCTGAAAGTATTCACTTTGGGTTGAAATATGTTTTTTGAGTAAAATATTTATATCCCGCTTCTCACTAAAGTAGGAAGGCAGTGTACAAATGCCTAACAGAAAACCCCCTACAAAATAATCCACTAAAGTAAATAGCAATTAATAGCTTGAGAAATTGAGAGCAAGTAAAATAAAAACAAAAACAGATAAGGATAGAGGAAAAACTTGAACACAATAAGAATCTCCATAACAGAAGTATTGGTCTGCATGTTGCTGATAAAGGGGCCCAGGGAGCCTCCCTTGCAAGACGGTTCCACAGTTTCAGTACTATAGCTGTAAAATCTCTATCACATGTAACCATCTACCATACCTTAGAGTAGGTTCTGGTAGGAAAAGTTATATCCTAGACACTATGGAACATTCAAGGTCAAAACAGCACTCTGAATAGGGCCTGGAAACCAGTGTAGTGAATAGCTAAGTGGTATTATAGGATGCCCTTGGCCTGCTCCAGTCAAAATTCTGGCAGTTACATTTGGAACCACCTTTCTAAACACTTTCCAAAGACAGTCTCGCAACAAAGACAGTCTCACATGTTGCGGTCATACAATCAAGGTGTCCGTGGGGCATGGAGTACTGTGGCTAGATGCAGTGACTCTGTACGTTTAAAATACAACTTTTAAATGGTATAAGGCACTCTTGGCCATAGCTTGGATACCCAGGACCAATGATGGTCCATCTGGATTGAGGTGGTACATCTGGATCAAGGCAGTACGGCAGTGTTGTTGCCGTTAGACCTGTTGGTGGCATTAGACTATCAACTACTGATCCACTGCCTCGCCAACATTGGGATTCAGGGGTTAGCCTTGCAATGGCTCTCCTCATTCCTTCAGGGTCAGGGACAAAGGGTGGGCATTGGGGAAAAGCTATCTGGAAGGCACCCACTTATTTACAGAGTGCCCCAAGGAGCGGTGCTCTCCCCAATGTTATTCAACATCTATATGCGCCCCTTTGCCCAGATTGCCCAGAAGCATGGACTGGGTAGTCACCAATATGCGTATGACACCCAGCTCTACCTGTTGTTAGATGGCCAGTCAGACTCTAGTCTGGGAGATCTGGACCTGGCATTGAAAGCTCAGACTGGTTGGCTCAGACTGAGTCGAATGAAATTGAATCTGATGAAGATGGAGGTCCTGTGCTTGAGTTGGAGAAGGCTAAGGTTAGGGATCTCTCTCCCAACCTTCAATGGGGTTCCATTGGTGCCAGCGCTGGAAGTTAGGGGCCTGGGAGTGCTCCTGGATGCCTCCTTGATGATGGAGGCCCAGGTAGCAGCCGCTGCAAAGTCTGCCTTTTACCACCTATGGCTGATTAAGCAGTTGGTTCCCTTCCTTGAACACAATGACCTGGCAAAAGTGATCCATGCAATGGTCACCTCAAGATTGGATTACTATAATGCTCTCTACATGGGTCTGCCCTTGTCCCAAATTTGGAAGCTGCAGCTGGTGCAGAATGCTGGTTCTTACCTTTAAAGCCCTATATGGTCAGAGACCTATTTACCTAAGGGACTGCCTTTCCCTATATGTTCCCCAGACAGCACTAAGATCAGGGTCCCAAAATCGTCTGGCTCTCCCAGGCTCTAAAGAAGCCAGGCTAGTGGAGACGAGGGCCAGGGCCTTTTCTGTGGTGGCCCCTTACTGGTAGAATGAGTTCCCAGATGAGATCAGGGCCCTGCAGGATCTTTTACAGTTCTGCAGGGCCTGTAAAACAGAGCTCTTCTACTAGGCTTTCGATTAAGTGCCACCTTTCAACATAGTGGCCCTGGCCCCAACATTCCTGGATTATGGTGATAGTTGACTATCTGGATGTTGAGAGAATGCTGCCATCTCTTATTAATACTTTGTTTATTAATACTTATGTTCCTTAATACCTAAATTTAATATGTTGTTGTTTTAATTCAATTTTCTGTGTTTTAAAATATCTTGTTGTGTGTTTCTTTGTTTCTGTGTGTTCTGTAAGCCACCCTGAGCACGCCATGGTGGGGAGGGTGGGATACAAATTAGCCAAATAAATAATAAATAAAGAGTATCTTCAAACCATGAACCTGGATTTTAAGAGGTGACTGCAACCCCATCCCAAACCAATGCCCTACCCTTTCCAAAATTCCCTACTAACAGCATCTTCCTCTCATGTCATTTGCTCCCAATCACATTTCCTTTCTTTTGGTATACTTCAGATGTGTACAATCATAACTGGTGCTCTTTATTCAGTTGCTAGTGGAAAGAGAATTACATCATTCAAAGAATAAGAGAAATCACTTCATTTCCTTAATAAATAACTGTAACAAAGTCCTAAAAGGGATTATATCTGGACAAAATGAAGATTCATAATATATGCAGAAATGGCAACCAGCGTATTCCAATTGCCTAGATCAATGAAGTCACGTGTTGCTGTGGATGTGCACTTAGAGAAGGAAATTCTTTAGAAGTATTTAGGTCACAAATCCTGGCCATCAGTGGCATCTGGTATTAAAATTGTAAGCATCTGCCATTTAACGTTCTGTCCTAAAAACAGAACAAGTTTAACCTCAATAAATATACAGAGTGTTCTGTGTGGCACAATTTCCTGATTAAATACATTTAAAGGGAAGTTGTTTTGTTTTATGGAGTCTCATTTGGAAAGCTCTCATCCTCAACAGTATGGGCTTTTCAGCTCAGACCACTTAATTTAGCCCTTTTGGATGAGGTGGACAGAACAAAGCAAAAACATTCAGCAGATCATAACAGACTAAAATCATCACAGATAGATATAGGGATAAAATAATCCTGAAAGTACAGGCAGAAGCAGTTCAAAAAAAGATTGAATTATATATATGCTCTGACAATATACAAGAATTTATTAGTAAAATAGCTTTTTGTCTATTTCTTAGACTTCAGTCACTTTCGTATGGGCATTTTAACCACACAATGTCTTTTGAAGCTAAACAGATTTTTTTAAAGGTTTCACACACATAAAGGATAAAGCGCAACAACAACAACAACAACTAAATGATTGAAATAGTTTTCATAAAAGCATCATTAACTGTGGAAAAACAGTATTTGATCCTTAAGGTAAGTGAAACCTTTTTTAAAAAATGCCTTCAGAAGTCAAAATGGGTTAAAGAGACCATATGAAAGGGTCCTTCAGGTCTACCCACAATCACTTGGAAGAAAGTGGACTAAAGTGTTATTGTACAAAATATGGAGGTAGTCAAAACAAACCCTCATTTTGAGGAATTTTCAGGTTCTTTGGCCCCATGATTATAAATTACCTTGCTGCACTGAAGGGTTTGACTGAAAAATAAAATCTCCCTTTTTTGCTATTAATACAGAGAGGAAGAAGAAGGAGAGATTCACTAGGAGTCTCAGAGCGGCTTACAAACTCCTTTCCCTTCCCCTCCCCACAACAGACACCTGTGAGGTAGGTGGAGCTGAGAGAGCTCTGAAAGAACTGCTCTTTCAAGAACAGCTCTGACAGAACTATGGCTTGCCCAAGGTCATCCAGCAGCTGCAAGTGGAGGAGTGGGGAATCAAACCCGGTTCTCCCAGATTAGAGTCTGTGTACTTAACCACTACACCAATTGTACTTTTTGTACTTTCATTGACATTTAACCACTACACCAAACAAGAGAGAGAGAGAGAGAGAGAGAGAGCATGCAGTATACATTTTGGACTTAGTATTTTGCTCAGTCCAGGAAACATGTAGAGTGATACATCCAAAGTTAAGCACTTTTAAATCCTGTTGCTTTCAGTTTGACTCTCTTGCTGAAATCAATGGGACTTAGAACTGCTTAACATTAGCTGCATTGAGCCTTTATTTATTAGTATCTCACTTTAACTCTGAGGAGCTCAGAATGGCATTTTAGTCTCACAAAACACTGCAGGTTAGGTAAGACTGAAAAACAGTGATGCACAGGCCATGCTAAGTAAATTTATCCAATTCATTTTGATTCCATCTTTTCCCCAGAGATCTCAAGGTAGGACAAAAGATTATCTCTGCAACACCGAGACAGAGAGTGAGCAGCCTAAAGGCCACTAATGAATTTCATGGCTGAGTATGACTTTGGCCAAAGTCTCCCTAATCAATGTTTCCTATGGCCAAATCCAACATCACACCCAAAGGAGTACACTAGTTCTCAAGAATGTAAAATTGTTGTCTTAGTCGGTTCCTGACCTAGGTGAGACACAGAGTTCACCTCTCACCCATCTTTATTAGAGCAACAGCCCAGCTAGGTCTGCCACATGGACTTAGGGGGAATGGGTATTCCAGAACTCCCTGGGGGAATTTTCTGCACATGTTATGTTTCATCTGTTCCTTGCACATTAATCAGGTCCTGCAAGTACTTACATGACAGTGTAATCTCAAAGAGAGTTTGCATAGTTTTACCAGGCATGCCTAAAGTAGCTAATGAAGTTCAAACATGAAATATGGCAGCAGTAAGACTATGACACAATCTGGTCATTTCCTTACCAGTCTACCACCACTTCTTGTATTCACTGCCACAGGTACTGTTAGGCCTGATATACACATGCCAGAGAATGAGATGAGAATGAGGCTGTACAATGCTGAGATGGTAAATTAGACAGTCCCACTTCAGACTGCAAGTTTAGGACCATGGAAGTTCACATTCTGGAATGCTCCCTCTATGTTAAGCACTCCCTGAAAACAAAAAAACCTGCACAGCAGGCAGGGAAAGGATATAGAAGCTTTCTTGCAGCTGTGCTGGTTTTATGTTTGTGTGGGAGATCTGTACACAAAGAAATATTCAATGTTGGCTGAGCCATAACTAGCTAATATCAAGCTGGGTCCCCAATACTTCCATAAGAGTTGTTTTAGTAAAAAGGTAAATATGTAAATAACATGAAACAAGAATAACAACACATTTATTTTAGTCATGAGATATGCAGACACAATCAACTAATGCATAAGTAAGAGAGGATTTAACTTACTATTTTTAAAAAATCAAAATTAGACTACATCAGGTATAACCATTTTTACAGTTGTACTTTTTGTGCTTTTGTAGACTTTTAACATTAAACATAACTGACCTTTTTTATTTTTAAAGTCTACTTAGTGCCAGACAACCAAAAACATTAACACAAGCCATCTAGCACTGATGACTTGAATGGTCTTAACCATTTCTCTTTCAAAATTTCTCTGATGATACAGAGCAACCAATCACTATACTTGAATAAAGGAGAGAGAGACCAGGGAAGCAGGCAGCATGGGACCATAAGCATACATGATACCATGTGGAGTCTGAAATGTGCAGCACTCAGTTGCAGAGGTGGCTGGGGCCCAAGAGAGCTTGTAGGGCTGAGGGCAACAGATGGTGGGCAGAGCCAGAGCCAATTCACTCTGATTTTGTCCCCATCCTTGTCCCTTGCAGACAAAGAACACTCAAGCGGAGTAATCAGTTTCTTATCAGATAATATCTAAATGAACTGAACAGTCTCTTACTGTGTCTCAATAGGTTTGTGCGCTGTCTTACTTGACTCTCTTAAGGGGAAATGGTGTGGTCTCTGCTGCTCCTTCCAACCACCTCTAGCCTCAACCAGCCCTCTGACCATTTGATAACACCACTTAGATAGGCTTCTCTCGCAATTCTGTACTTCATTTCTTTTATTCACATAACTGTAATAAGCTTTACTAACAAAAAGCTGCAGAGTGAAATCACATGCATGTTTACTTGAATACAAAACTTGCTGGACTCAATTTACTTCCAAGTAAATAACCATACAACTAGCTTGAGAAGTCAAGAGGCAAGCGTAGGGGGGACTCTTTCTGACAGTGCAATTCTATACAGAATTACTCTAGTCTAAGCTCATTAACTTCTGTGGAGATAAGCTGGAGCAACTCTGCATTGAGATGCACTGTAGGGATCTATACCTTCTTCTAGCAATATTCCAACCAAAGAATTAGGCACCCTTTAAAAATATTTGCAGATTGTGTGTTTTGTGTACCCCTTGCCTGATTCTATAACATTTAAAGAAGCCCACCATCTCATAGGCAGATAATAAACTAATATTACTAACGCACCATACTAGTGTTAGTTGGCCAAATTGCACCAAAATGGCAAAAGACCTCCTGGTGCCTATCCTTTAAATAACCCCCAAATTTCAATTGAGTTGTACCAAGAGGTCCAGTTCTATAGGCCACTGAAGAAGGTGACCCCAGCCATCCTCCATTGCCTGTTTTTAGGTGCAAAGGAAATTCCATGCATTTTCCAGGGCAAAGGACAGCCAAAGACACAAGAGCAAGAAAAACAACCCCTGGCCAAAAGCCTCTGAAAGCAAAACAAACCAACAACTCAAAGAATCAATGCAGAACCATAGGACAACGTGGCAAGCCTAACACAACAAATGTACAACCTGAGAACCCAATTCAAAGTCAAACCAGAGAATCATCAAAGCTAAATCAGTAGGAATGCTGATACTAGCCTAACAAATGTAAAATTAGAGAATCTGTCTCCATGTGCAACCTGAAAATTGAAAGAACTGTCAAACCTGAGAATCCACTGCAAACCACAAATCCAACAAAAACCAACTTTTACAAAGAATATAATGTTGCACAACCAACAAAACCAATTTAAAAGGACAGTCTCAAAGTGAAACCTAGATGGCAAGCTGATACCAACCCTGGAAAGACACAGACACACAGGGGGGAAAGGCAAAAAAAAAAAAAACCCTACTCCTGGGAGCCTTCAAACACTGGCTAAACCCAAATATTTCCATGATTTTTCAGGGCCCAATTCCTGGTATCCCAGAAAACCCTGGATACCATCCAGAGACATGAATATATCTAGAAGATACCAATAAGGTATTATATATACAAATCACAGCTTCATTTCAAATTCAGTCCCAATTCAGGATTAACACAGCAAAAAATAAAGCCAGAAAGGCTGCTTACATGCCATTTGTGTGAGCACTAAGAAAGAATTCCAGAAACCAGAGATATGCGAGTTTCCGGTTCCGGTATGGCGCGACGACGGGCGGGCTTCAGCGCGAGCTGAACCGCCCGACCGCGTTCGACTCTTTTCGGGACTCCCGGGTGCCGGGGTACCCGACCAGCTGGCTTGGAGGGCAAGCTGGAGCAGGGGGCTTTTTTTTTGGCCCCTCCCACTGTTGGCAACGCGGGGGGTGTCCAGAAACTGCCCCGAAGCAGGAACGAGCGACGGAGCAGAACATGGCCGCCATGTTCTGCAGAGACGCAGCCACCCGGTTTGTTTTTAACCTTAGATAACAAAACCGAATGGAAAGCAACACGGAGGAATGAAACTAATGTGGACAGGATAAAGGAAGGAGTTGAAATGTTTGAAAAGAAATACTCCCAAATTTCGGCATCCAAGAAGAGGTATTAAAGCGGCCGGGAGATATATAGGACAGAACTGTAACTGTAATGAGAGGAAGTGAAGAAATGAGGGAGGGGTGAACAGTTTTTCTATGTTGTGCCGGGAGTTTGAAAAGACTGAGATGAACGGTAAAGGAAATTAAGAGAAGGAAGTGGGTGAAAACCTAGAAGTTGGGGAGATAGATATGGAACAGTTTATTAGAGCCATAAAGGAGGCGATAAAGAGAGGGTGTGATGAAGCCTGTATGGAGATAAAGAGGAAGTATATCGTACCACCGGATACAGGAGGATTGGAAGAGCAGGGACTAATATCTGTGAGCGAGTCGTGTGAGGAGGATGTGACAGACATTAGAGATGGCGTGGAGGAAGACACTCTGGATGATTGCGTGGAATTGAGAGATCGGGTGAGCGAAATAAATGAATTCAAGAGAAAACTGTCAGGACTTAAAGTGCGACTGGTGAAAGAAAATAGACAGTGTATAAAAGCGGGACGGGAAAAAGACAAAAGGCTTAAAAGAAGGAAGCAGCGAGCATGGAAGTTTAAAATTGGCAATAGATCTTGGGAAATGGAAGGAGGGAAAGATAGAAAAAAGAGATATGGAGGCCAACGAACGTTCAAGGAACGAAGACATCTGGATAGGCTGAAGCGGAAGAAGCAGCGAGCATGGAAGTTTAAAATTGACAATAGATTTTGGGAAATGGAAGGAGGGAAAGATAGAAGAAAGAGATATGGAGACCAACGAACGTGCAAGGAACGAAGACATCTGGATATGCTGAAACGGAAAGAGAAAATGTATATGTCTAGGAGGAAATTTAAACGATATGAAAAGGAGGTTATCCTGTTCCTTTTGTTATGGATATAAGTTGGAATATCGACCTGAAATTAATTGGTTTAGGATGTATTTGTATATGTATTTAAACCTACTTACTATGAATTAAGGTATTTTGATTTGAGGAGGACAATTGGTGGGGAGCAGGAGGTGTATTTTTTTTAAGATTAAGGAGGATTGATCAATTGTTTAAATATATGGGATTAAGATGGTTTATAACTATAAGTAATATGAGGATGAGGAGTATTAGAAATTTATAATTTAAAATGATTATAAAGGTTGTTAGTGATTTGGTACCAAATGAATTATTTAAAAGTATTTAAGGCGGTTAGAGAGAATGAATTTAGTCATAGTTAAGGACAATGAATGGGATAAATTATTGAAGGTTTAATGTAATAGAAAAATTCTGAACAAGTGAGTTAGAGTGGATAAGAGGTAGGGTTAATAGAAAGATATATTGTTTGACTTATGTATGTATTTATAAGTATATAATGTTTATTGTTGTTTTCTTGGTTTCTTTTTTTCTTTTTACCTCCTTTCTATTATTCTTGGTTGATGTGAATAAGAGAATAGGAAGCATAATTTAAGAGTGTTTTGGACACGAGTTAGAGGGTCTGGGTGAACCGTAAGTAGGTTTGATGTAATAAGTATGGGAAATATAGGTCTATTTCAGGTTACATTAAGATGGGTCCGGAGTTGACAATCTATAAATGAAAGATTGAAGGGAAATCTATGTTTAAAAGAGGAAATAGAGATAAAGGTTCTAAATAAAACATTACTAGAATAATGAAGATACAAATGTATTTAAACCCCTGTATCAAATGCACAGAATTGACAAGACATGGGAGAAGAGGTAAGAGGAAGAATAGTACATATTGATAGAAAAATAGTTATAAGTACCAAGTCAAAATCAGGTTAGATAATTAATAAATTCTAAAAGCTATAGAAACATGTACTTTTATCCAATACAGATTAGATATGATAGGAGGGTTATGTTTCTCTGTGTTGTTTAGGAAAAGAAGTGGGATTTAAAACAATATGTATGTAATTTTGTTAATGATCTTGTATTTGTGTATGGTATAGGTTGATAAAACCCAATAAATATAATTTTAAAAAAAAGAAAAAGAAAGAAACCAGAGATATGCAAAGATAATCAATTGCTGACAAAATCTGTCAAGAAGAATGTATCCTAAGTTGCTGCCACTATCTCCAACTAAGAAATACAAATAAGAAAACAGCAACAGTTCAAGCATTAACTGAATCAAGGATCACAACTTTGTGGCATTTTCATTAAAATCATGCAGTGTCTATCTATGTGATACATATACATGTTGTCAATGCACTTACTACACATACACACATTATTTCTTGTCTTTAAAAATACATGCAATGTGTGCCATTTTCAAATACAAAAAATATCACTATTCTTCTGACAAAACCTTTTCAGCAACTTTCTTTTGCAGGGCCAAATATAAACAATGCAACATTTGCTTGTACAAGTCTAGAATGTAAATTCCCTCTGGAGCCAAATCTTTTCAGTGTGATGGGACCTTCATGATGACCCAAGATCTCTGAGCAGCTAGAGTAGAGAGGATACTTCTCCAATTCACATAGCAACTCATCATATATGAAGGTGCAATGCAAAAGAATTTTTGGGTATAATAATTAAAAGCTTGCTTTCCCCCACCATGACACACAATGTATTTCCTTACACATACAACCACTGTTTCTGAAGGACCTTGCTGATGTGTGGAACAGTTGAAAGAAACTCACATCAGCTTCTATTGATTTCAGAAGATAGCCAAGCATGTTTCTCACTTCCTTGCAGCTCTTTCAGAGCCACAAGAGATTCTGCAGGAGTGCAGCACTGTTGAGGGGAGAGGCTGGCGGCAGCATGGAGATAACAGGCACCAAGCAGCCAGCATTATAAGCATCAAAACAACTTGCCTTTTCATCTGGGAAACAAACAAGCCACATTAATACAATTGGTAATCTACTGGGAAAAGGCCACTTCAAGATACCTCAGGAGGGAGGGTCAATGGTCAGTTAATCGTTTATTCAGTATTAAAGGCTTGTGCATAAATACAATGCTGAAGATTTCTCAAGGCCATTGTCTGTAGCCAACTGAATCCAAATGTGTTTGCTTCCACATAATGGCTCTGAGGCAGATAGTCAGTTAGAACGGATAAAAGGAAGTCCTTCTTCACCCAAAGAGTGATTAACACATGGAATTCACTGCCACAGGAGGTGGCAGCAGCTACAAGCATGGACAACTTCAAGAGGGAATTAGATAAGCATATGGAGCAGAGGTCCATTGGTGGCTATTAGACACAAGGTATAGATAGGGACTCCGGGGCAAGTGATGCTCTGTATTCTTGGTTCTTGGGTTGGGGGTCAACAGTTGGAGGGCTTCTAGTATCCTGGCCCCACTGGTGAACCTCCTGTTGGCACCTGGTATTTTTGGCCACTGTGTGACAGAGTGTTGGACTGGATGGGCCATTGGCCTGATCCGACATTGGCTTCTCTTATGTTCTTATGTTGCTTTTGTATACACACGTGCCTAGGATCATAGTTAGCAACTAATTTTAAGGGGTCAGGTCAGATGGGATGGAGATCAGTGAGTCAGATCTTGCTCTTTCCTCATGCTGGACTGTCAGCAGCTATCCTTGCTAGAGCCACTGTGCTCTCCATACACCTGCCTTATTCTTGGGAAGGAAGGGCACCTCAGGGGTCTGGATTAAGCCACTGGACCTCTGACCCCTCCTTAGGATGCCTGAAAAAATTTCAGTAAGCAATACCTCAGTATATTCCCAAATTATGGATTCAAAGAGCAGTCTTGGTGGCCAAACAACTTGTCTCATAGCCCTGGAAATCTCGTATTCCTCCCTTTCTGGATGACCGGGTTAGCTGTATGTTAAATCTTTGTATAAAGGAGAAAATGACACACAACAGTTCCTGAGACCTTCACCTCCACCTGGCAAGATTTCTTGTACTACTTTGAGCAATCGTGCCTCTACCTTCTTCACTTCTTGTTTAGCTGGATCCATATCACTGCCTCTCACCCTCAAAGCAAAACAAAACCCCTCTTTACTCAGCTGGCTATGGACGCAACTCTTTCCTTCCGTCCTCGGTTGCTGGTGGGCCGTGCTGCGGAAGAGGGTGCAGGGTGACATAGAGTTTGTGGTATTTGTTTACTAGCAGCGCCAACCCCCTAGCTCACTGCACTCCCAGTGTTTAGCAGTCGCTTACTGAATGAACAATTCTGACTCCTGCTAAAAGTGTTGCAGCAACACCAGATGAAGCAACAGTGAGAGCAATAGTCTTCTGTTGTTTGGCTGTAGGCAAAAGTAGATTTAGAACAAAGGTCATACCTGGCCTTTGCCCCCAATGGGGACTCAGAACTGCTTATATCATTCTCCTGTCCTCCATTGCACCCTCACACAACCACCACCCTGTGAGGTAAGAGGCGGGAGGGTGTGACTGGCCCAGGTTCACCCAGAAAGCTGCTGTGGGAGAGACGGGATTCAAACCTGGGCTCTCCCAGATCTTAATTAGATGCCCTAACCACTACACCCCACTGGCTGACACCCCACTCCTTTAAACCCCCTTTGTTTTTAAAAGGAGAGGATATCTCTGTCTGTGCTGCCTTTCTCCCCAGTGGGGACCCAAAGCCTCTCTTCTATTCCATTTTGTCCTAACAACAGGTCTTGTGAGGTAGGCCTGGCTGCGGCTGTATGACTGGCCCTAAGTCAGCCAGCAGCCTTCTGTGGCAGAGTAGGAATTCGAACCTGTCTCCTCAATCCTAGTCTGACATTCTAATCACTATACCACACAGTCCCTGATAAACCAAGGAAGTTGTTAAACCCCCTTTGTTCTGTCACAGAGGGGATATTTTCCACCCTCCCTGTCTGTGCTGCCTGCCCTTTCTGTCTTCTTGTGAGTAAACCTTTGCTTCCATTGCAAATACCAGAGTGACCTGGATAGCCCAAGTTAGCCCTATCCTGTCAGATCTTGGAAGCTAAACAGAGTTGGCTTTGGCTAGTATTTGCAAGGGTGACCTTCAAGGAACACCAGGGTCCTGATGCAGAGGCAGGCAATGGCAAACGACCTCTGAAAGGTCTCTTGCCTTAAAACCAACTCTAGCTCACTACCTGGTGGTGCATAACGCTAAAAGAGCTAGAACTTGTGGTTGCCAGACAATCTTAGGATCTCCTGGCTAGTCTACACACAATACCATATGACAATTAATTAATTACCAGATGACAATTAATTACCAGAGTGATGTTTGGGAGCTAAACTGTGCCAACATGTTCTGACTCCCTTCATGTTTGGCAGTGCAATGCCCACAGTCATCCTGATGGCCCATTTTGAGGTGCCTAGCTTTATTTTCTGAGGAGTTATGTATGGCTAACACAGACAGACCCTTTTATTATTATAGATATTTTGCAGAAAACAATAAAACTCTTAATGGAAGAAAAAAGAACTTTCAGTTTATGGGTTAGTTCAGCCATAAAGTGAAATAATGACTTAATTAAGCTAGCTATGGCGAGTGTGAGCTCAGGCCACTGTGCTAACTATGGCTAGTTAGGCTCTGGAACTGAGATTTGAAGTTGGTATGTTAACCACAGTTAGGCTGTGTTCAGATGTAACACAAAACTATGGCTTAATTATAGCTGATTGTCTCAATCTACACAGATTACAGTTAGTATGATTACCTTAGACCAGGAGCTGAAGCCAAGAGTGCTTTGAGATAACCACACAGTTACCACACCGGTTTGAGGTAACCATACAGCATAGGCTTAAATAAGAGAATGTTAACAAATGGCTGCGTTAAGGAAACAAGTGGGGGAGCAACCTGTCTAGCATTTCAAGAGCTAGGGGGTTAATAAACTCATGTGGTACCAATGATGGTAGTCTGTGCGGGTGGGGTTAGGTGATGTTTCAGGAAGGTTGCAACACGCCGCAGCACCTCTTAACGAAGTGAGAGTCTGTGTGGTGTAGAGACCCAACTCCCAGATCCCAACACTGTCAATGGATTTCGCTGGGTGACCTTGGGCCAGTCACATACACTGAGCCTAACCTCTTTCACAGGGTTGTTGTGAGGATAAGATGGAGGCAAGGAAAACAATGCAAGGAGTTTTGGGTCCCCACTGGGGAGAAAAGTGGGGTATAAATGAAAGGAAAAAATTGTAAGTGAAGGTTACAGAAAAACAAACAGAGGTGACTTCTCCCCGCCAGGATTAGAACTCAAGGCTATAACCTATTAATTAATTAAAATATTTCTCTCCCACTTTTCCATGTAACCAACAAGCACAACCCATTTTTTACAAGGCCCTATTAGTTGCTGAGGTGAAATCACACAGGGTGGTTGAGATTTAGGTCCAGACAGGCCAAAATCATGTATGGAATCTTCCTCTGGAGGGAGAGTTTCTTCTGTCAGAGGGCACCTCCTTGGGATGAAGGAATGCTTCCCACTTGGCTGACTGGAGCAGTATAATAAAATCCTTCACAGTGTTCTAAGTGTTAGAATGAATGCCTTCCCAAAACGCAGCGCTACTGGGGAGAGCAGTTACACAGAACTTGTTCTGACTGAGGTATTCAGGCGATGGTATGCACTGTGACTTAGGGTTGCCAACCTCCAGGTGGTGGCAGGAGATCTCCTGGGATTACAACTGATCACCAGGCGACAGAGATCAGTTCAGCAGGAGAAAACGGCCCTTTGCAAAGTGGATTGCATGGCATTATACTCCCCAACCCCCACCCTCCTTAGTCACCACCTCCCAAATCTCCAGGTATTTCCCAACCCAGAGCCGGCAACCCTAGTTTTGACTGGATGCTAAAATTATTATTAAAAGCTCTTACCAGAGTGCATTTTCACATGTGAGCCTTAAAACAAAATGAACCTCTGGCTAATTATGCCATGCGTGAGTGCTGTTAATGTGAGGGGCTATGAAAGAGAAACTGATGGTAAATTGAACCAGGTTGCGTTTGTGGCTCACACGGCTGTGTCCCCGAATGGCCACCAGAGGGCAGGCAGATCTCTCTGTTTCTCTCCCCTCCCCTCCCTCCTTCCCTGCCTCTCTCTCTCCCATTCCAAACCTTGCTCAGCTGAGCTTTGACAGTTCCTTGCTGCAGCCCCCAAATGCTGAATTTTCTGCCAGTCAAATTCCGCTACAGACCAAGAATCTTGTGGGATTTGCTGGTTCCTCACTATCAGACTGGAGGCGACAACTGCTGAGAGAGGGGGTCAGGGAGCTGCGAGCCTAAAACTGCCAAGGAGACACAGCAGAGAAAGTTAGTGCCAAGAAAAAAAAAAAGGACATTAGGGATGCACCCTGAATCGCTGAAGATTTTGTGGGGAGCTGTTGTCTCGTTCTGCTTGGTACAGGAGGAGGCTGTAGGAGCAGCAAGGGAGAGACCACAAACAGGTATCATTTACGCCTCCAGTGGTACTACCTTCTCATGAAACATATGTGTGCAAAGCATGTATGGGTGAATGTCGGGATCTGTTGGACAGAAGGCATGTATCGGTAAGTGTAGCTGGAGGTGGGAGCAGGCATGCTCAGACAGCATGGAAGGGGGGATTGGAAGTGTGAGCCTGAAAGAGTGGGGATTGTGAAGTGTGCGAGGGGTCATAGGCAGGTGCGCCTTGAAGTGCAGACAGGGATCAAATGTGACAAAGCCATCGGAGATAAAGATCATGCACAGTTCTTTGAGAGAACGCATCTGCAAAAGTACTGAAATTAAGGAGCATGATTTGGTGTGGATGCATCATTGCAAATTTTAATCTGTGCAAGCACTGTGAGATTTAGTCTGTGCGCACGGATTAACTGGGTCTGTCAAAAAAAGGAACAGGCAAGTTCCTGCCAGAAAGGCAGCTGTTAGTTCTGACGTGCATTCATATCTGTATATTAACATTTCCATGTGCACGGAAATATGTTCAAAGTTTGGTTCTGCTAGCACTGAGTGTGTATCAGTTTTGGTATAGGTAGGTGCCTGCTGTCTTTGGTGTGTGTGTGTGTGTGTCGTAATGGATACCTGTAACATCCCCATGCCCACGAGTGCTAAATGCACATCAAAGTGACTATCTACTTGTGCACACAGCTTTGCGTATCTCAATACACTAGTGTACATACCCAGTTGTTGGTGTACTTGAGTCAATACTGAATTAGTTTGTGATAGTTTTGTGACTTGCCAAGTTCAATCAGTGTTGTAGAGTGTGTGTTTTTTGTCCAGGTTGCATCAAATTGTAATCTGAATACGCATTCACAAGACCGGTATGCCATACTTAAATCATCTGCAGAAATAACCCTTTTGAACATGCATATGGCTGTGAGAGTATTCCCTAGCAGGCGTGCTTTGGGGAGAAGGAAGCTGCTGTCGGAAACACACTAATCCTATTTGCTATTACATGCAACAGTCTCCTCGGGAAGGAAGGTGCTCGGTGAAAAAGGCTTCCTTTATTCTGAACAGAAGCCAGGTGTAAATTCCTCTGATTGGCTGACTGGGTAGGGGGCTTCTGACATCACAACCCACTTTCCCAAGACCCTAGGAGCACTTTCCCCACTCCTTAGAAATGCAGGGTTTTTAAATAAGATACTCAACAAATACAACATCAGCTAATAGTACTTATAAGTTTCTCTCGTAAAATGAGGAGAACCCACATGGAGCATGGGTGTGCATGTGCGCACGCAAGACAGGGGATCCAATCAGTGTTCAATCATGGATATGCGAATAGGTGTAGTAGGGTTTCCAGCTTCAGATCAGGAAATTCCTGGAGATTTGGGGGCACAGGCTGGAAAGGTGGGTTTGGAGGAAGGGACGGACCTCAGTGGGTTATGGAGTCTTGTGAGCAAAAATTCTGCTTTGTGAGCGACTGGCATTAAAGCGAGCAATTTGGCCACTGCATAAATCAGTTTGCTCTGGAGCCATCCTTCCTGAGCGAAGGCAAAAATGCATGAGCCGGAGGCTAAAAAACTGTGAGCTAGCTCACACTAACTCAGCTTAGAGGGAACACTGGCCCCAAGTTCCTATTGGTCCAGAGGCCCAGTCGTGCAAATACGACTTTGCAGTTTCTCGAGAAGGGATAGAGTTTCATCTTGCAAGCATACGTGGTTTCCTGTATCGAGGAATACGAAAGCATAGAGTCCACCCTCACAAAGCAGCCATTTTCTCTAGAGACAAGTTGTCGCTCTGGGAGATCTTGGGTTGTGGAGAGAGGTATGTGGGGAGGGAGCCAAGGTCGCTTGACAAGACGAAAATTTATTGTGAGACCTCTGTTAAGGTATGTCTGTATGACTTCTGAGTGACGTGTGCTTATTTGGCAGAAAACGTAGGCACCCTCTGTTGAGGCCGTGCTTCTGTGTAAGGGCCAATCCTCTCAATAAGTCCTCGCGCTTGCCCCTTTGTGTCAGACATGTTGTTATGTCCTAGGATCAGGAGCCTGAGCTGGCGAAATGCAGCCAAGCTCTGCTCTCTGAGAACAATAGGGACTAGGCTCCTGAGCTTGCCAATAAAGAGCCAATGGCAGCATTGGCGGATGATTCAAACCCGCCAATAGGAATGTGGGGCGTCCCCCCCCCTTACTATATATAGTTGGCCTCCGGCCGTTACTGTTTGTCTTTGTCTTGTGTGAAGTACGAATAAACGCATCTTCTCTGATGTCGTCGTCCGAGTCTTACACATGTGATGGGAGTTCTCTGTCTCCCAGATGTACATGAGCCTATTCTGAAAGCATTTATGGCGCATATGGAGAATGGAATTTGGCCTTCTCCCTCAGCGCCACTTTCATGCCCAAGTGGGCCCTGAGGAACTACTCTTTGCTCCAGGGGGAAAAACTTACACGTAGCCATCAAGCATCTATGGGAGTCTGTGAAGTAACTGTGTATATACTGAAAATGATGGTAGGCTATCTCCACATATGCGGCATTTTGCATTCGTGGCTCAAGACTGCACTGCTCAAGCTGCTGTAAGGAAAATGTCTGTGGTGGTGAGATGTTGTGACCTCGCAATGGACCTCTCGGGTGAATGGGTTGTTTATGTGCAGAGTCTGAGGGTGGGATGAAGACTGGGAAATACCTGGGTTGGGAAATACCTGGAGATTTGAGGAGTGGATTTTGAGGAGGGCGGGATTTGAGGAGGGGAGGAACCCCAGTGGGGTATAATGCCGTAGAGTCCATTTTCTCCAGAGGAACTTATCTCTGTAACCTGGAGACCAGCTGTAATTCTGGGAGCTCTCCAGCCACCACCTGGAGACTGGCAACCCTAGAGCACATGGAATGCCCTCTCCCTTGAGGCTCATGTGGCACCTACCTTAACAATCCATTATATGTCAGACCAAAGCATTTCTTTCTACGCAGGTTTTGGACTGAGAAGTCCCATTTGTTTTAGCTGTTTTTATGGTCTGCTTCTTGCCTAAGATCCATTCTGTTGACACCATTTTAGGCCACTGAAAGTTTGTTTTTTGTTGTTCTGCTGGCCCTGGCTTGCTTTGATTTTGCTAGTTCTTATGCTGCTGATTTTAGGATTTTGTTTTATTTTATTTTACTTTGAAGTCATTTCAGGCAGGTCTTTGGTAAGGAGCCATATACCTTTTCTTCTAAATAAATGAACGCAAATGCTTCTTGGTAAAAAGGCTTTTTGGTAAGAAGAGGGGTTTTATACCCCACCCTTCACTATCCAAAGGAGTCTCAGAGCGACTTACAATCGCCTTCCCTTCCTCTCCCCACAACAACCCTGTGAGGTAGGTGGGGCTGAGAGAGTTCTGAGAGAACTGTGACTGGCCCAAGGTCACCCAGCTGGCTTCATGTGGAGGAGTGGGGAATCAAACCCGGTTCTCCAGATTAGAGTCTGCTGCTCTTAACCACTACACCAAGCTGGCTCTCATAATAGGGGAGCATGTGCCGGTTTCTTCCTGTGTACATGATTAGGAGGCGAATATGTAACAAACATTCAGGTATTTATGCATGTGACTGCAAGCATGGAATCTAGTGATTTGTGAATGCATCACCTTAGTCCTTGACTCAGTGGTCTCCAGTGGTGGTATGGCTGCCATCACCTCTGCCAACCTGCTTCTTTCTCCAAACACCTTTCCCCAGAGCAGAGAGCCAGTGCCAGCTTCTCTTCATGTCAGAGGTGATTCAGAAGAAACTGTTGTGTATTAGAATGTGAATCCATGCTATACATTCCCATGCTAAGCTTGATTCTAAATGTGGCTCTTCATCTGTCGCATTACCATTGGCTGGTTTCTGCGAAACCTATGTAACTATCCAATCACTGTGTGAAAATGTATCTAAGAGGGAACGGTCCTGGTTGGCCTTTATCCCTGTGTTTTGATTGGTCTTTAACATGTTCTGGGAGTGGCTTTGAAAGCCCGGGATAGTTTAAAAAGGAGGTGTGCTCCACTTGTGTGTGGTGTGTTCCTGAGTTGGTGTTTGCTGTTAAATAAAGAGTTGGAATCACTTCTTGCTGAATCCTGTTGCTGAGTCTCATGCTTAACAGAAACCTGGAAGCATCACCCATGTTTGTGTGTGGCAGTGGAAGCTCAAGTTTTTGTGACAGGGGACCAGCTATGCAGTACTCTATGAATGGTGCAGCGAATGGCAGAAAAGCTCCAAGAGGACTTTGTGAAAAGAACTGTAGAAAAGTTAAGCAGAAATAAGCGACAAAACTGCCTTGTGGCACTTTGAAGACCAACAGATGAGTTCTGGCACAAGCTTTTGTGGACTTTGTCAGTTGTTTGTGATTGTTGTCCTCACAGCTGGCAGATATATATGCATGAGCATGTGTGTGTGTGTGTGTGTGTGGGGGGATTGTGAACAGTGGAGCTGAAGTGAACCTGAAATGCAAAGGGTAGTAGTGGACATGCGACTTCTGTATGCAGAACACAAAAATGTGTAAGATAAGTTAGGAGTCCGCAACCTTGTGGTCATTTTTGGAATTCTGAGAACAGGCAACATGCACCACAATGAGCGGCTGCCACAGGGGATGGGTCCACTCCAAGCATCTTTCCATGATGGAGGCAGCTATTTCAGCATGGGACCATGGGTGCTCCCTGCAAGCACCAAGGTGATGCCTCCTGGGTTCTTCTAAAGCACCTCCTGGTCCACTGAAGTGAAGGCAAGCCAGTACTGGTTCTTTGTTTTGGGGAGAGATGGTCTGAGAAAGAAGCAAGTGGATGCCAAGCAAGCACACTGGTGGGCACCATGATGGCATGGGCACCACGTTGGGGACCACTGAAATAAGGACACCGTTGTAAGAACATAAGAGACGCCATGTTGGATCAGGCCAATGGCCCATCCAGTCCAACACTTTGTGTCACACAGTGGCCAAAACCCAGGTGCCATCAGGAGGTCCGCCAGCGGGACCAGAACTCCAGAAGACCTCCCATTGTTGCCCCCCAAGCACCACGAATACAGAGCATCACTTGCCCCAGACAATGACCTGTTCACAACAGTTGTTACTGGTGATTTAGTATATAGTTGAATTCAACCAGCTTTTCCACATGTGAAAAGGGAAGGGTTCCCCTTTGACCACCCCAAAAGGCTATTCTGGGGATCATGGGACTTGCATGGCCTAAAGCCACGTGGAACAGGGACTGTAGTAAGGAGGAGAAGGGGATGAGATTGAGCCAAGAAGATATCTTTCTGGCCATGCTGTACTAATTTAACCTGTGTGTTGTTGTTGTTCAGTCGCACAGTCGAGTCCGACTGTTCGCGACCCCATGGACCAGTTTACGCCAGGCCCTCCTGTCTTCCGCTGTCTGCTGAAGTTTGCTCAATTTCATGTTCGTTGCATCGATGACACTGTCTAACCATCTCATCCTTTGCCGTCCCCTTCGTCTTTGACCTTCAATCTTTCCCAGCATCAGGGTCTTCTCCAGTGAATGCTCCCTTCTCATTTGGTGCCCAAAGTATTTGAGCTTCAGCTTCAGGATCTGGCCTTCCAGGGAGCAATCAGGGTTGATTTCTTTTAGGATTGACTGATTTGATCTCCTGGCAGTCCAAGGGACTCTCAAGAGTCTTCTCCAGCACCATAGTTCAAAAGAATCTATTCTTCGGCGCTCGGCCTTCCTTATAGTCCAACTCTCGCAGCCATACATTACTATGGGGAATACCATTGCTTTGACCATGCGGACTTTTGTTGGCAAGGTGATGTCTCTGCTTTTTATCATGCTGTTTAGGTTTGCCATCGCTTTCCTCCCAAGGAGCAGGCGTCTTTTAATTTCATGGCTGCAGTCACCATCTGCAGTGATCTGGGATCCTAGGAACGTGAAGTCTGTCACTACTTCTACGACTTCCCCTTCTATTTGCCAAGGAGTGATGGGGCCAGATGCCATGATCTTAGTTTTTGATGTTGAGCTTCAAGCCCACTTTTGCGCTCTCCTCTTTCACCCTGAGCAAGAGGCTCTTTAGGTCCTCTTCACTTTCTGCCATCAGAGTGGTATCGTCTGCATATCTGAGGTTATTGATCTTTTCCCCAGCAATCCTAACTCCAGCTTGTGATTCATCCAGGCCAGCATTTCGCATGATGTACTCTGCATATAAGTTAAATAAGCAAGGTGACAATATACATCCTTGCCGTACTCCTTTCCCTATGCTAAACCAATCAGTTGTTCCATATCCGGTTCTAACTGTTGCTTCTTGACCCTTATACAGGTTTCTCAGAAGACATGTGAGGTGGTCCGGTACTCCAATCTCTTTAAGAACCTGCCATAATTTATTGTGATCCACACAATCAAAGGCTTTAGCATAGTCAATGAAGCAGAAGTAGATGTTTTTCTGGTACTCTCTTGCTTTCTCCATAATCCAGCGAATGTTGGCAATTTGATCTCTAGTTCCTCTACCTCTTCGAAACCCAGCTTGTACTTCTGGCAGTTCTCTATCCACGTACTGTTGGAGCCTAGCTTGTAGGATTTTGAGCATGACCTTGCTAGCGTGTGAAATGAGTGCAATTGTGCGATAGTTTGAACACTCCTTGACATTGCCCTTCTTTGGGATTGGAATGTACACTGACCTTTTCCAATCCTGTGGCCACTGTTGTGTTTTCCAAATTTGTTGGCAAATTGAGTGCAGCACTTTAACAGCATCTTCTTTTAAGACTTTGAATAACTCAGCTGGGATACCATCACCTCCACTAGCTTTGTTGTTAGTAATGCTTTCTAAGGCCCATTTAACTTCGCTTTCCAGGATGTCTGGCTCAAGGTCAGTGATTATACCATCATGGTATAATCTGTGTTAACCT